>CM061535.1:20322770-20939246 GCA_030545055.2 Neoaliturus tenellus
TACCACCGTTATCTTTTGATTCATAAACTGAATCGTAAATTGGATCAAGAAGTTCAAAATATGATTTTAGCTCTGGATACTCCCTTGCATTAACCTCTGAAACTTGGTTTTCCTCAATGGATTTCTCTAATATAGCCCTAAATATACTATCCCTTTGAGCTTTACGAGCAACCTCCTTAACAAGTGATAATTTTTGCCTTAATTCATGGACAGTTATGGACAAGGGATCAGAAGGGATTCTGACATTGTAGTCACTGGCTAATTGTAATAAACCCTCCTTTTTGAGATTATAAATGTCAACGTCAATTATTGATAGATCCATAAATACATTAGAATTTTATTTAAGTATTAAATTTTTTTATTGTCTAAATTAATCACCCTATACCTTTTAATTTTATTATAATTTTAAATCATATTTCACCGAACTTTATTTAAACTTGTAGTTAGTTAATAAGTTTATTTAAACCTCGTAGTAATTTAATGTGATATAGTGTGGTGTATCATTATGTTCTTCTGTCTCTTTTTTTAACTCAGTAAAATTGCCTGATAAAAAACAGTAACCTAAATTATGCTACCTTTGAGGGACTGAATTGTGCCTGTCTAGCTTCGAATTTAGAGTCATCTCTCTCCAAAGGCTATAATCGTTCCTAAAACGGAATTTAGCGTCCTCCACCATATAAGCTTAGGGGCGTTCCCAAGAAGGGAATACTACTGTTAACTCGCTAAATGAGAGGGTACTGGAATCAAAGCCTAAATAAACTGTAACAAAATGTATTTAAGTGAGTTCAATAAGAATCTCTAACAATCAAGTATGAATTGCAGCAATAACAATTATATTAATTTATTTTTACATTACCAAAACTAATATTTACACCAGCACGAGAGTCTCAATTAAATTGCATTTCAGACAATCAAATTATAAGTTTAACAAAATTTGGATTCTTGATTCAGTATAAAAAATGAATAGCAGTTGGAGAGAGGTTGTTTGCAAAAATCTCAACATTGTTAGTTAGATGCAACTATGAAGGGTTTGTACAACCATCCTGAAGGGATGGTGCATAATAAATAATTAAATTCTGAAAATAAAGATTGAGGAATTTAACACCGCTAGACAGGCCCTATCATTACAATAATTAGAAAGAATATCTTACTCTAATCACGCTGGATCACTCCTTATTCACATGACACAATAAAAAAGAGGCTTAAGGCCACAGGCCATGGAAACACAACACTTCACTACACTCGCGTAAGTGGCGTCGTCCCCGAGCTTAAAGAAGACCGTCTTCCGCCGAATTTCCCGAGCTTACTTCCCTCTGTCCACAGTGCTCCTCCTTTTGTCTTCATTCCCCTTCCACACTATTATTGGCCAATAGGAGAGCGTGATTTAATTTTGGATGATAATGATTGGTGGGAATATTCTGGAACTTTCTAGAGTGTCCACGACCGGCAATGGAGACAATAAACTTCGATGACCCCGCTGACTTGTCATTGCGCAGTTAGATTGAATTTTTGAGTTATTGCTATGGTTGCTGGTTTTTGCTATGTGGAACAAACAGGAAATATGGCGTGGGCTTATTGCGTTGTACTTTTTTGTGACTTGGTTACAACGGAGTCCCAAACTTTTAGGTCTTTTCTTCCCTGGAGTCACTAACGGGCCTTTGTCGAATTCTTGCCTCATCTTTTCTATAGTACATCTACCTGCTCCGGTCAGTTCACTCACTCTCTCCGCAATTTCTCTCTTCGTCATGTTCGGGTTTTCTCTGCGTAAAACACCATACACATGCAAAATAATCCGACGTTCACCACTCGTAAATGCTGCCTTGCTTCGTTTCTCAATATACTTGTCAGGGGATACTAAAATTATTGGTTCTGCCATGGCTATGCTATCCGCAACAGTAACAATCACCAACTGAGTTCTATCATTGTAAGTTATCTTAAAGAAAACGTCACAGGATTAAAGTCCAGTGTTGTGTCCAAACACAACACAATAGTGGTGAATCACATGAAACCATATGCCAAAACAATATCATAAACGACTAAAAACTAGAAGGGTCATCCTACGATATCGCTTCGTCACTACATGTTTTGGCGCTTAGTCACTAGAGCATTAGCGCAACGGGTTGTGGATGGAGCCTTGTCAGACTTTTCACTGCTGCTGCTCCTCGCTTGTACAGTTTGAATGTCATCGGAATTAAATCAAATTTGGTATCAAATTTATCAGTAAATTGAGACGGTGCTTAATATAGCATCCATTCTGAATTAATTTAACAAATAAAACATGTATAATGTTTCTACTGGAGGTGACTCACGCGTGTCACTCCAGGCGGGGACAGTTTTATGGCCGGCCGGTGGGGTGGCAGTTGAAAAGACCGATTATTTCGGTCGGCTGGTTCTGCCTCGCGTTAACTTGTCCTCGACTATAATCTCATGATATGTCAAATTGCAGTTCCGGGGCTAACACTATGAATTTTAATGTTAAGAGCTCTCGATTCATGTACACACATGGAAGTACATGGACAGGGGCGGATTTATGGGGGTGCCTGGCACCCACTGATTTTTTATGATTTAAAAAATTTCTTTCATATTTTTGTAATAATGTTTTGTATTAGATCAAAAAAGTTTTTCGGACAGTAAACATTGTTAACAAGTAAGACATAAGCAGTCAAGTCGCGTAATCGAATCAACTATTATAAAAGTCAATTAAATTATAATATTTTGTATATAAGACTATGCATATTTTGAACATAATGTGGTAGTGTGTGCGTGCAACGCCACGCCCTCCCCGTCCACGTCCTTTATCTCTGTTGACTTAATTTCTCGGAATATGATGCACATCTGTGATATAGTTTTTTTTTTTCTTTTTGTGCACTCTACAGCACAGGAGCATTGTTGCTCAGTGGCCAGTATACAGCTTGGTTATTAGGTAGTGCAATGTGTAGTATTTTTTATTTTAATAGTAATTTTAGGCTATTTACTTATTACTATTTACTTATAAGCTATAAGCTATAAGACTTGAATCTTTCGAAACGTCGACGATTATAAAATAAGCCTTATTTTTAAAGAGACATTAATAACTATGAAAATAACTGGTTATGCAGTAATCACTATCAACTCACTAACAAAACAATATTTTGATATACCCTTTTTCTTGTTTAAATATTTGCAGTACGTTATCAATAAAATAATGTTAATTTAATTTAATTTGTTATGACCATTTTTATATTCCTTGGTTCTTTGTAAGAATTGAGAAAATTGAGAAAAACTAATCAAATTAACTGGAATTTTAAATATAGGTTAACAAACGATCTTCATTAAAATGGAATATATACTCTTTAAATGCTTTTCTAGTAACGGTTCAAAATCAACATTCTAGAGTGGTTTTCATATCAAAATTAAAAATTAGATTCACAGTTTTCTCAACTGAAATGAGCTATAGTAAAATTTTACGGGTTTATTTTTGTAATAACAAATTGAACAGCGGTACTTGCTTATACATAAGCCACTATTTCTTTTTAGGTTATTTTGAATTGCCGCGGTCTTAAAAAACACATACATTGAAAGAAGACTATTAACTGAACATTGTGTGAAAATTTAATGTTTCTAATTTTTACAGTTTTGAGATGTGCTTACTTAAAGTCATCCATGTCACCGATGATAGTGGCGAACGCATCTCCTCTCGAGACTGTGACGCTGCGCGCTGGGCTACTTAGGTTATAGCTGTCTTGCTGTCTAGACGGTCTTTCGCATGACTTATCGCTACCGTGAGGTTTGTTTTGAATTAGTGAAAGTATTTCTGACCTATACTGTATATCAATAACAACAAAAATAACAGCGCACTCTGCTGTAAACTTGGCTGGGCCTACATCATTGGCGGTGCCGCGGCCGAGTGCGAAGATGCATTCGCCGCGATCATCGGTCACATAACTGAGTTTAAGGAAGCAGAACTCAAAAACCGTAAAACTTCGAAATGTGAAATTTTTATACAATGCTCAGTAAATACTTTTCTTTCAATTTATGTGTTTGTTAAGGTCACACATCAACTGAGCGAAAAATTCCTTCGATTTGCATCAACTGCGCAAAACCTGAAAAGGGTCCCCAAAAATTTGCATCAACTGTGCGAAGCCTGAGCCAGGTATACATGGTAGTTGGTGGAGGAAGAAATCTCCTAGTTTACAGGTAATCACAACCTCCCGTATCATAAAGTGTGGTCAAACTCTTGGCTTTGGCACTATAGTCCGGTTCAACAGCGGTGGCGGCTGAGGGATCAGGACTTCTGGGGAGGCCTCACTTCCCCTCACCGGTGAGGGGAAGGGAGACCTATACTATATACTATAGTGTGGCGTGTCCCGCTGGCTCTTCACCACTTTGGGAGCGTAGCTAATTAATTCTAATAGTAAACAGGGTTAATGTGGGTTTCCACTTAATAACAGATATACGTGTTTTGAGCGGACCTTTCTTTTAATCAAATCAATACCCTATCTATACAAATACAAAACATAATCTCTACTCTAAGAATACTATACAAATCTTCTCTCAAATAAATCAAACCTTGAATAAATACAAAACAATAATAATAATTCTCTCTCAAAATATCTACTCTGGACTGGCAACTCGTTCTGGAGGCAGTGCGATCCGGTCAAATGAGACTTTAATTTCAAACTCAAATAAAAAAACTATTCCTTTTTTAACACGCTACAGAGATAAAACCCTCTTTGCTTAAAACCTCTACAACAACAAAATTTAATGACTCAACCCCAAAACAACTTTAACTAACTCTTTATCGCGAAAAATTATTCCCCCAAAAACAACCAATACGGTACTCACCTACGACCGCCCCGGGTCCAGGCACCGCTCTCCCCAACTACAAGGAAGGTGACCTATATATTAGATCACATTCGCCTCTGACCTTCAGGGCAACGAACCCCGTGTTTACCTCCAAAGCGCTTTGCCGTCCAGTGCGACCTCGACTCTAGTAATGACCCGTGCGGCCTTCCACTAAAATATACAATGTTCATCGTTTTAATTAATAAAAAGTCCCTAAACACATCCCTCCTTCACAATAGTATTCGTATATATTTAAGTGATTTTCTAAACTCCACTCCCAATGTTATTTTATTGGTTATTTTGGTTCATTACGGGTAGTCTTCAAAGTGTCAACATCTTCCACGTTGCTGGATTTTTCATAAATATATGTTTTTTTAAAGTGTGCTAACTGTAAATATTTTGTTGTTTGCTTTATAAAAGTAGGCTCACTTATATTTGTTGTTAAAAATAGTAGGAATATTTAGGACATAGATTTTTTCACGGAGAAATTTTCAGTGAAATAGTATAAAATTTAATAGTTAAGGCCTGATACAGGTTTTCAAGAGTTTTAAAATCGCCAGAGTATGATAATATATCGTCCGTATGGGAACTAGATTTAAATTCAAATACAAGAATTTATCCTCCCGTTATGGAAACAAACATAACCATGAAGCTACTCCGCTTTATCAGGTGAACAGATTTCCCATCAAAAGATTTATCCATTTTTGGCAGTTGGTAAGGACAAGCGGCCTACTATAAGCTTTTCACCATGAACTAAGTAAAAAAAAGTAAGTAACATATTTTAGTTTTTCGTTTGGTTTTAATGTAATGTGAAATTATCTAATTTGCAAATATTAAAACCCTTTATTGTCTCTTGATATGATACTGAAATAGACCCACCATTTCGCGCAGTTAATGCACGTCTCTGGTCGTCCCTTGGAGTTTTTCGCGCAGTTGATGCATCCCTGGCTTAGGTCAATTCTCGCAGTTGATGCACGCCCTTTGTTAAAGACCCCAGTTCAAGATAACATAAAAAAGTAGCTGGCTTATGTATAACGGACCAGTACTTAAACAGCTAGGGCCTACTTGTTACATGCCTTGAAACCTGCCTTTTAAATAGGATTTTGGTGTTTGGATGGCCATAAAACGACTCGTACTTTAGGATAGCTGTCCCCACTAAACTTTTTTTACCTAAATCCTCCCATGTACATGGAAATATATATGCATCAATTGCCTTGGAGTGTTACATAAAATTATCTACTCAATTTAATACCTACTTTGTGTAGAGTTGAATCCTACACTATACTTATTAGAGCATGGAAGTGTTGTAGTGTAAAATACTCTAAATCATAATAACCAAAAACATACCAACCTGTCTACAACACTTAAAGTGTGTTCTTGATATGAAAGGTTAGACAAAAATCTATTTCTATGTTCTCCCCTTGAATACTTCTCCTGTAGTACTTAGAATTTAATTTATGATATAGTATCCATACTACATTTAATAACACAAACACTGATGTTTCTCTGCTACAGGTCAATGAACTTCTAAAGGAAAAGACCAGCGTGTGCACCACCCTGGAGAAGCAAAACAACGCACTGATGATTCAAGTAAAATTTAGCTGTTTATTTGTTTAATTTCAAATGTTAATTAAGGTATTAAAAAGTATATAAATCAAATTTTAATAAGTTTAAATTAAATAAAATATAAAATTAAATTTTTAAAAGGTACTATTTGTGACTATATTGGTCAAAGTTACTAGTCATGTTTAACTTGGATACTTGATGTCAGAACATTTCTAAAGTCCTTTTGCAAAATCCATGACTAAGGACTATTGACTTTATCCAACACCCTCAGTCACTAACAGTAAAAAGTACATTAGCCAAATTAAATGTGCAAAATCAAGTGACGGAAAGCAGAGAGTGACTGTTAATAAAGGTTCTATTGCACAATGTGTTGCATTTTTTTTAAATTTACACACAAACATCAAGGAAATAAAAAGACCCACACTTATTGGGTATAATGTTTTCCCATGTAAGATGTAAAATTCCCAGAAAAAAGACAAGTTTAAAATACTTTGAGTTAGGTATGTACCTTGCTTAAGTACTTGTAGTAGTCCTGGGAATAAAAAGAGTTGTAATTTCTAATTTAAAAGGAGAAGAAAGAAAATAGTCTTTTTTGTCTCTAGTAAGATTTTGATAAAATTTACTGGTTATAAGATATTAGAGTTTAAAATTAAAAAATGGCCGCCATTTTGAAAATACACATTGGGAATTTTTTTCCTGTAGATGAGCATTGCTGTGGTAAAGGTTCATGCCAAATATAACTTACTACAAGGATCTGCTATGGAAATAACAATTATTTAATGTAAAAAACAAAAAGGTGGCCAGTGGCTTAACGAAGCAGTTTAAACAAATGTTGACATGATTTTTTTCTTTGTTTTTGTATAAGTAATCATCTCTCAAAATCCTGAAATGTTTTTCTGACACCCTTTTTAATTTTAAAGTCCAGAATAACCAGTGGCTAATCCTCATTTCTTTATTATTATTATTTTATTATTTTCGTCCTGAATGATTTTGATGAAATGTAGATTATTATTTTGATAAAAAGTCACTATTATTTGATAAAAAAGGTAGATGTTCTTTTTAATTTAATCAGTCTAAGCAATTTTTTTTAATATAAATTTTATAATACTGAAAGACGAAATAAAATTATAAGAAAACAAAATATGTTTTTTACCAATTTCCAATCAAATTATTTAGAATACTATAATTTTGTGATTTACAGTGTTTCAATCAAACAGGTAAACATACAATGTTCCCATCAACTGAATGACTTATGTGAAAGAGAGTTTTTCAATGTTTACAAAAAGAGAACCATAATTTAAAGTGCCATAATTGAGATTCAAATCATCACCGTGATTCATCACATTGTTCTGTGTTGTAGACCAACTCCTTGAAGGACGTTGTGGCCATAACAAAAGATCTCTTGAGCATCAGGAACATGGAGGTTGAGCATCTTCATGTGGACATCAAGAGCATGGAGGAGAAAATCAACCATGAGTGGGAGAGGCACAACAACATGATCGACATGATAAGTGAAGCCGTCAAGTAAGTTGAAGATCCATGCAACAGTTCAGTAGCCTCCGTCTAGGTTGGCCGTCCAATTGCGTGGCTGGTATTTCAGGGTATCATCAGCCTATGGGTACTTTAAAACTAGTTTATATAAGTTACGAAGTTGACGTTGGGTTAAGCAAACAAACTGATGTGTAATGGACACAGTGGTGTAACTAAAAACGATACTCGCCGTGACTTAAAATCAATGTGAATGCCAATAAAAACTTTTTCCTCCACCTACTATCTAAAGCCGTATTTTACTCCTTGGAATAGAGTAGTAAAGTACTAATTTCTATCCCATGTGACTTGAATGCTTAATCTTTCTACCTAGGGAAAACTCGAGTTTTTTCGTACCACGGGGCTAAAGTTAGTTACATAAGAATAACATTGAAAGAGAGATTAAAAAGAACATGAGCCACAGTCAGCTGTTACTTGTATTTGTTTCGTTACTCATTGTTGACTAATAGCAGCTGTAGCTGCTGCTCACCCACTGCTGACTGTTTTCTTCCTCAGTGGGTGAGCAGCATCTCTAATATTAGAGATGGCCGTGGCAGTGTAGGTGTTTGTTTACATTTTGCTTGGGTAGGCTATTAACCTAAGAAGTCCAAAACATAAGTGTACAACTTTTGACTAGGCGTAAATTATATTTTGTTTTTGTTCGTGTTCTTCAAAATTGATATGGCCTACCTTGTGTGTTTTTTATGTTGATGTGACAGATCCAGCTTGACGGAGCAAGGGATCATATGAAGGTAAAGTTAAATTACCTACGGTAGGCCTATTAGGCCTAAATTTTATTCGTGTAGGTGGAGGAAAAATGTTGTGTGCATCAAGGGACTAAAGTACATTTCTCCCTCAGGGAAATTGTCGCCCTCGGCTTCGCCTTCGGGCGACAACACTTTCCCTTCAGGAAGAAAACATTGTACTTTAGTCCCTAGAAGCACAAATAACTATTTCCTTTAAGAAACAGTTTTTTCACCACACTACATCGATATCACCTGTTTTCGACCCTCACCTCTACCAACGAAATACCTGTTTTGCCGGCCTACAGAATTTTTTTTTTAAATGATAGATTTTTAAAAAAATTGGACATTTGGCAACAAAATGAAACACTGTCTCATTTTCCCCAAGATTACATAGAGAACAATTCATATTGTAGTTGTAATTAAGATTTAATAACTCAGCTTGAGCCTTAATTATCCATGAAATAGAACGAATGTCTAAGTTGTCTTTGAGGAAAGATGTATCTCCAAGGTGGAGGTCAATGTCCAGATAACTGCTAGTGATAACGGCTGGTGAGAGCCTTGCCCTCGCACTCACGTCGCCAGGCGTCCCTCTCCCCCTCCAAAAGCGTAATTAGTTGTGAATTGAGACTGGCCAAATTATTAACACCAAAGTTTAAAAGAGAACCCCTATGCTCGCTCAACTTTATTAAATCTTTGCACCAAAAAGTCTTTTTGAGAATAATTTGTTTTGCCAAAATGCAAGGGAGTCTATTATCTGCCAGAGACAGTGCCTTAATTAAATAATTTATGTGTAAACCCAGAGTATAAAAATAAACCTTTTCAAACTGGCATTCCAAATATAAAACGTAGTCCGTTGTGTTTTTTGGCAATTTAAACGTTTTCTTGACAAATAAGTTTTGAGCAGACTCGATAGTTTTGCTATTTATAAACCCCCAAACTTGCGCTCCATAACACAACAAGGCTTTCACTACTGCATTATAACATTTCACTTTTGAGGATACTGGAACTGTATTATTATCAAATTACTCCATATAGAATGAATAGTCATTTTCGACGCTGCAACTTTATCTTTGAAATTAGGCTCACACGACAATGTACTGGTAAAGGTCACACCCAAATATTTATATTTATTTACTACCTCTATTTTTGTTCCTTTATATCACCAATTATTATTTTAAGCAAGCCTGCCACCTCTCCTAAATACCATAATTTTTGACTTGGATAAATTAACTTGGAGGTTCCAAGTATCACAATACCCTTCTAGCCTGTTGATCTTGTGTTGAAGATCGGCTGCCGTAGGTGCCAGGAGGACAATGTCGTCGGCATACAGAAGAATATTTACACGTTTCCCCCCAAAATTACAACCTCCTTGCAGCACCTCAGGTAAATCATTAACAAACAAAGCAAAATTGGTTGGACTTGCTATACAGCCTTGCCTGAGGCCTGTGGAGGTATTAAAAGAAGCTCTAATACCTTTGCCACACCATACCGACGCGGAAGTGCCGTCATAATAATTTCTAAATACTTTTGACATTTTTGAAGATATTCCCATGCACAACAATTTGTAAGCTAACGCTTCTCTATCTATAGTATCAAATGCACTTGAAAATCAATGAAAAAAGTAAACAATTTTCCTTTTATACCATAAAAAAAAAAAACATAGTATAACTTGAAGATTGGGTTTCTTATTTCAATAAGAAATAACACTCACATAATTCTGTCACATTATTCATTTACTTGGGTTTAAATCATAATTTTTATAATACATAACAAAAGGATTCTGCATTACTGAGCTAGGCCTAATTTGTTTACAATTTAGATCCTAAACAAATTAATGACATTTTTTTGAATGATTTTATGGACAAAGGAAGGGATTGAAAGGGTTGTTGTTCCCCATGTCTTCAGCCCTAAACAAAGAACAAAGCACAATCCGCGCTATAATTAACCGTAAAACAAATATAATTTATAAATTAAGATTTTGTTTGATAATAAGTAATCAGTTAACCCCAATAATGCTCGTCAGACAGACCACATAGAAATCATAATTGTTATAAAGAAATTAAAAATGATAGTGAAAGAAGTTAAGTTTAAATTTGTACCTTTCTCAGAAGGGTCTGTAGGCGCGCTGATGTGACGTGACCGCACCGCTGGCCGCCGGTCGAGTAATAATAACGATCTATGAATACAATAAACGGAACGAAATCTATCCCCACTCCTCTGTGCTTTATTTTGATTGGTCGACACACTAACAACAAGCAGGGGCATCAGCTGATCTAAACTTCTCTGTCTTTAGACAGAATAAAATAATTCGTTTTGTCTGATCGAGCTTACAAAAAAATATTGGAAAAATTAATAATTAGTTTGGTTTGCACTAATAAAAACTAAATACATACGGTACATCTTCCCCCCTCAATTTTGACAATATTTTTCTTGGACACAATTATAAATTCTACTGAGTACACACAAAATCAGTAATATTTCAATCGAAACCAAAGCCTAAAAACTGAAAATAATCACACTTCAATACACACACAAAGGTTCAAGGTCATTAAAGTCTTTTGGAATAACCAATTGTCATTCAGAGCTTGATGAATGTCCTTCTCCGACGAGCACAGTGTAGGCAGACTGGCAACCTGGGTCCTTCCTTCGGCAAGCTGCTTGTAGACGTCCCCGTAGACAGGAAGGGGTACAATGGTAAGGATAGGAATGGGTTTCCCTACTGAAATTTGTTTTATAGAGTGCAAAATTGCCTTTCATTTTATTATCTGAAAACCCTTATTCAATCCCCATTTAGTGTTCTGGTAAAGTTCACTACCTCCATTTAAATGTAAAAGATATTAAAAAAAAAAAAAAAAAAAAAAAGACACTCAAACAAAAACTCTCAATTCACACAAAATATGTAGAACAACTAAAGTTTCTTATTTCATTATAACCCTTTTTTTATAACAAAGATTTGCGAATTTTTTATTTGTCATTTTAAGTTTATTGTCAAGTAATTATTATATTTGTGTATGTCCGTAGATAGAGTGCAGTAAGTAAGGAGGGCCCGTCAAGTATTGTCAAAAAGAATGTCAATAAACAAAGTATAAGCATTCACGCATCATTCGTTCACAATCACTCTCTCTCAATTATTCGTCGTCTATAGAAATAAATAGTAAAGTCCAGTGTTAGAAATAGTGGTCTTGCAAATCAATAAATTACCAAAATTCTTCCAATTGTATTGCTATCTTATTCTATTTCAATTGAAATAACTCTTTACAAAACTTTTATCTAGTTGACTATCTTTATATTGTGTTTCTTTGTACCACAATATCATTAGCGATAAAGACATTTTTGTTCCTCTATTACAAAACAAACCTTTTCAGAGACACATATTTTAAATACACAAATATTCAACATACAAATAATCCTATAAATTCTTCTAACTATCCAAGAATTGAAGGAATGTTATCGCTGCATATTAAGCGTCCATTAAACAATTTTCACTTGTAATTCTTGAGTCACATTAATTCTTCTGTATCCTAAATATGCTTTACAATTTCCCTTTTTATTCAATTGAATAGTCATTGTCCGAGAAAATAATGTCAGCATAAATAACATTAGGCATTACGAAAATTATTACTTTATACTCTTTTGACCATCTCGCAGGTGGTGTAACAGTATTGATCAATAATTAAAGTGACACTGTTTTACTTTTAAACTTGAGTTCAACTAAACATGTTAAATGTTCATATAGCTTCATACCACGTCTGGTTACGCTATTAAGTCAGTGTTAATGTTATGTCGAATAACATATTTTCTTTTACTTAGGCCTAATTAAGTTAAAACAATTATTTACAAATGCGCATTATCTTAATATTACTATTTACAGTATTTACATATATACCGGTATAATTATATGCTATTTACAAACATCAGCTTTATTTCACACCTTCTGAGATCGGGCTGTTGATTTAATTATCATTGTTTCATTCCTAGCTTAAGTTGACTAATATGCGCTCTCTTTATTACTGACAAATCAGATTCAAGCTGTAAGAGAACGGTTACCGGTGATAAGAAATACAAAATTCTATATGGTCCTGTATACTTAAAATCCATTTTGCTTTGGTATGAATCAATTTTCTTACTAAGCGTTTGGCTCTCTAAGTAAACAGTACTTCCTACAGTGAAAGGATGCTTTATACGATCCTGATTATATTTCAAACGGTTTTTATTTTGACTCACAGATTTCTTCAAATTTTTTATTGCTTTACTAAAGTTTGCTTTTACTTGGTCCTGACTTAATTTACTATCCAACAGATCAGACATACGCCATAAATTGCTTAAGCTATGGTTAGGCTTATGATTAAACATTAGTTCAAAAGCTGTAAATTTAGTACTATCACAAACAACTGTGTTCAAACTTAATTGAATGTACTTAATATCTACATCCCAAGATGGCTGGGTGTCATGATGAAAGGCTCTAATTTGTTGTTTAACAGTTCTTAAAAATCTCTCGGCAATGTTTGGGTTTGGTCTATAGGGTACTAATTTATAATGTTCTATTGAATACTGAAACATAAATTTCTTGAATTCTACACTTTTAAATGCAGGACCGTTATCAGAAACCAATCTCCTACATGAACTGAAATTATTAAATATTACACTTTCTATCTTACTGATAACAGTTTTGGACTTGGTATCTCTTATAGGAATTAACCACACATACTTTGTAAATGAGTCGACCACAATTAAAATGTGTTTGTTACCTAACTTTGATCGCACTAATGGTCCTGCCGTGTCTACATACAAAGTGTCTAAAGGTGCTGTTGCGTGAGATGAGATTAAATCTCCCTCATACCTGCGTTGTGGAGGCTTCGATTTAAGACATACCTCACATTTCTTTACTCTATTGCGAATTTCCTGAATTAAATTTGGTCTTATAAAATACTCAATAACTCTTGATACTGTTCTATTTTGACCAGGATGGCCTCCAAAAGGGGTACAATGGTAATATGTAAAAATTAAATCTATTAGACTTATTGGTACATAAATTTTTCCTTTACTTCGAGCAGATTTACGGTACATTAGTACATTGTCTTTCATATAAAAGTTTTCCTTATTACTCTTGTTCTTAATACTTTGAATAATCCTTGCACATTCAGGATCTGACCTTTGATGTTCTGAAATTTTCACAAAAGCTAATGGCACATCTGTAATTACATTAACACAACCTTTGACATATCGTTTACTTACAGAACTAAATTTTTTACTGGTTTTACTTTTTACTACATTTATGATGCGTGGGTCGGACTCTACTTCTATTATTTCAATTTGATTGTCATCTAACTGCATACGTGACAAAGCATCCGCTACAGGATTGTCCTTACTCTTAACATGAAGTACCTTAAATGGTAAAGCTAATATTTGTTCTGTCCATCTAGAGATTTTACCAAGTTTTTTAAAGTGTCCTAAGACCCAAGATAAGGCATGATTATCAGTGATCAGATAAAATGGTTGTAGTTCTAAGAACATATAAAATTTCTTGATACTTAAAACAACAGATAACGCCTCTTTTTCATAAATACTCATATTACGCTCAGATTCTGAAAACTTCTTGCTATAAAAGGCAACTGGCAATTTATCTCCCACATCGTTACATTGCATTAATGTCGAACCAGCCCCGTAAGAAGAAGCATCTGTATACAAATAGAATGGCTTTTGAAAGTTCGGGATTGACAATACAGGTGGATTCATTATTGCTTCCTTAAGTTTAACAAAGCTTTTGTCACATTCTTCAGTCCACACAAATTTTGAGCGCTTCCTTCGAAGCTCATTTAACGGTGCTGCTAACTTAGCATAGTCTTTAATATATTTTGAAAAATAATTAACCATTCCAATGAAAGTCCCTACCTGTTTACTGTTCTTAGGTGTACTAAAATTGCGTATGGCTTCTGTTCTACTTGGATCTATTCTGATTTCGTTTTTGGAAATTATATTCCCTAAATAACTAACTTCAGTGTGGAAAAGTTTAACTTTCTTTGGGTTCACAGTTAAGTTATGCTTGCTCAACCTGTCTACAACTTCAGTTATATGCTGCATATGCTCTTCTTTTGTCTTAGAGAAAATTAACAAATCGTCCACAAAGTTTAACAGATATTCAAATTTGATATCTCTAAATATTCTGTCAAGGTATGCACTTAACAAACCTGAACCACAATGCATTCCGTAAGGCAGACGGTTAAATTCAAAGAGGGATACGCCATTGCTAAAAGCTGTTAAATGTTTACTCTTTTCTGACAGCGGTATTTGTAAAAAGCTGTTTGAGAGATCTATAACTGAAAAGTATTCTGCATTTTGCAAATATTGGTAGTATTCCTCCATGTTCCCAAGTGGGTGATTAACCCTTACAATTTTCTCGTTTAGTTTTGAGTAATTAATAACTAATCTATGAGACTTGTCTCCTTTAGAGACTAAAAAAGATGGGGATGAATAACTACTTATAGAATTCCTTATAATTCCCTGATTGAGCAAATCGTCTAAAATAGCTTTCATTTCTTTCATTTTAGTTGGATGCACAGGGTATGGCTTTAAATTTACAACTTCATTATCTTTAAGTTGAATCTCATACTCAAAGTCAAGAGCTTTACCTATTTTTGTTGTAAAAACATTAGAATAACGCCTCATCAATTTTTGTATTGGTTCTTTCATATCAAGACAACCGATATCTAAACTGTCTGTTTGTTCTGATTCGTTTATGCTAGACAAACTAACAATGCTAGTACCTTTCTTTAAAGCAATTTTAACATTTTGTTGGAACTTAAAATATCAATTACCACCATTTAGGTCTATTAACATTCCTGTATCTTTGATGAAAGGACTCCCTAATATTAGCTCACACGCTAATTTTCTCAATACTGCGTACTTTACAAACCATGAAAAATTCTTTATTTTAATTTTTATAATACAGTGACCAACTATCTGAATTTTACTGTTATCTGCTCCGACACAATTAGAATGATTATTGTCAATCTGGGTGACTAATTTCATACCCTTTAACTTATTGTATAGCTCTTCACTTATAGCGTTAACACACGCGCCGGTGTCTAGTAGTGCTGTTACAATGAATGGGTTTCCTTCTGCGCGGCTACCGGACGTCAATTGTACTGGGATTGTTGGCAATTCGGTGAATAAATTTGCTTGGGGGATTCCAATTTTATTCGATATTCGACGCTGCACTCTCTTGATCTTTACTAGTTCTTTTTTATTATATTTAGGCGGACTAGGTATATTTTTACACTGACCTACATTATAAGTTGTTTGACATTGACCTTCATTTGATTTACAATTTCGGTTTACACACTTATTCGATTTGTTTTCTCGATTTGCTGACAACTGACCTAGGGAAAATTTTTCATTATTATTTACAAGACACATTTCCGGAATTTTATTTACATTCAAAAAATCTTCCCTGTAATTTAGTTTTTTGACGTTGGCTTTCTGTTACAATGTCTCGCTATGTGCCCTTTTCGACCACAAGAAAAGCATGTTCTATCTCCCGAAACTGTTCTAGAAACATCACTTCGAGTATTATGAACAGTTGTTTGATTTCGTTCACTATTATAACGTAAGTTATTCTTGATTTCTACACTCTGACAATGCAAACACGCTCTTTCAAGATCCTCGATTGTGTCTAGCTTACTTACTAATGACAAATTTACTCTGCATTTTGGATTCAAACCAATTATTAACAATTCCACTAACTCAGACTCACTATACGAACAATCTAGTAGTTTAGAAAATTCCTTAACTCTGTGAATGTACAAAGGAAGTGCCTCATTACTGTCCTGAGGACGGGTTACATAGAACTTAATCAAATCGTCCTTAACATTTATAGGTATGAAAAACTTTAAAATTTCTTTCTTAAGGGTTTCTACATTTTGATCCTTATTTTTCAATACTAGATCAAGAAGAGGGGATTGCGTTTTTGTTACAAATACCTCAATTATTTGCTTGTCTGAAAGGCTAGTTTCGTTCTTTACCTTAAATAATGTACGTAAGAAATCTATTAAGTCTTTTACAATTAACCCATTACATACTCTCAAATCTTTTAAATATGTTTCGAGTGGGTTCGGTAATTTCCTGTACATGTTGGGATCAAACGGTAGGTGGGATGCCGCACAGGGTTGAATAGCAGGAAGGGAAGCACCCAAGCTACTCGGTTCACCTGGAGCTTCCGGAGGTGGATTGGATAGATTGGAATGTACATTTACCGTCCCTTCTTCCCTAGGTTTACTTTCCTTTAAAAATACATCCTCAAAATTTTCTTCTTCAATATTAGATTCACTTAATTTACGTACAGAAGTCTCCAATGCCTTTTGATCAACCTTTAGTTCATTAAACTTATCTTTAACAATTTTGTACCTATTTGACAAAGCTATACATTCTTCCTTTTCACTCTCAGACAAAGTAAAATGCGTTAAGGTATTTATTCTAGTTCGACAGTGGTTGATACGAGCATCCTGCCTAGCAATATTGATTGGTCTACTATTATCATTTATTTCTAAAGCTTTCTCTTCAATTATGGCTAATTTGTTGGAAATTATTTCTATTTCATCAACCAGATTTATTTTACCCAAAATATTTTCATGCTTAGCTGGTACATTTTCCTGCAAGGTTTGTCTTAAAATTTTTCTTAAATCAGAAACAGTCCTTTTCTCGTCTAATTCGATGTTCCTTAATTTTAACTCATAAATTAATTCGTCTTTGACTAGCAAGTCAACCTTTAAACCCATTTTAATTTTTTATTATATAGTATCTTGTTATGAACACTAATTTAGACCGATCAAATACAGTACATAGAGTTAACAATAGGCCTATTCTTTATTTAATTTACAGCGGTTGTTACAATATCATGATTAAATAAAATTACAACAAAAACCCAAGTATTAGCAGAGTGGCGCAATTGTTATACCATAAAAAAAAAACATAGTATAACTTGAAGATTGGGTTTCTTATTTCAATAAGAAATAACACTCACATAATTCTGTCACATTATTCATTTACTTGGGTTTAAATCATAATTTTTATAATACATAACAAAAGGATTCTGCATTACTGAGCTAGGCCTAATTTGTTTACAATTTAGATCCTAAACAAATTAATGACATTTTTTTGAATGATTTTATGGACAAAGGAAGGGATTGAAAGGGTTGTTGTTCCCCATGTCTTCAGCCCTAAACAAAGAACAAAGCACAATCCGCGCTATAATTAACCGTAAAACAAATATAATTTATAAATTAAGATTTTGTTTGATAATAAGTAATCAGTTAACCCCAATAATGCTCGTCAGACAGACCACATAGAAATCATAATTGTTATAAAGAAATTAAAAATGATAGTGAAAGAAGTTAAGTTTAAATTTGTACCTTTCTCAGAAGGGTCTGTAGGCGCGCTGATGTGACGTGACCGCACCGCTGGCCGCCGGTCGAGTAATAATAACGATCTATGAATACAATAAACGGAACGAAATCTATCCCCACTCCTCTGTGCTTTATTTTGATTGGTCGACACACTAACAACAAGCAGGGGCATCAGCTGATCTAAACTTCTCTGTCTTTAGACAGAATAAAATAATTCATTTTGTCTGATCGAGCTTACAAAAAAATATTGGAAAAATTAATAATTAGTTTGGTTTGCACTAATAAAAACTAAATACATACGGTACACTTTTTTCAGATAAACATAAATGCGCCATGCAAGTTAAGTTAAAAATATTGTCAATTGTCGAATATCCCCTTCTAAACCCCGCTTGATATTCTGTAAATAACTTCTTATTATTTAAACAACCCGTCAATCTATTATTTACCAGGCTTATAAAAATTTTACTGACTCAATCTATAAATGACAGACCTCTATAATTTCCTACTAAATTAACGTCCCCCTTTTTATGCAGTGGATAAGTTATGGATTTCTTAAAGGAGACTGGTACAATACCAGTTCTAAAAATATTATTATAGACCGCAAGCAATTTATTAATAAATATATCAGGTGCATTTTTGAAAAACTCGTACAGAACTCTATCAGTTTCTGGCACTTTGTTATTCTTAACTTTTGTTAGTACTGTTTTAACTTCCTCTACACTAAAATCTTTATCTAAATATTCATCTACTATCAACGGCTTGGCAAACTGAATTTTTTCTGCCAATAAAGGAGGGTTTAAAAGAGTATTGAAATGTCTTATCCACTCTGACGGCGCTATATTTTCAATTTTATTATCATGTTTCTTTTTAAAACTATTCACGGCAAACCAAAAGCTTTTGAGTCATTTGCTTGTGTGATATTTTCAATTAAATTATTATAATAAGCTCTCTTTTTAACAAGACATAAGGCCTTGTATTTTCTACTTTCCTCTAAATATGTAGCTTTAATCTCATCATTATTTTTTCGGCGAAACATATTTAAAAATTTGAAAACCCATTTTCTCTGAGAAAAACAATCTGAATCAAACCACAGCTGTTTAAACGTTTTATTGTGTTTTGTTGAGAAGGAATTATAACTAGCAGACCCATGAACAATTTCGACCAATTTACTTACTTACTTACTTACTGTCCTCTTCACCACCACTGTCCTTAAGACTGGGGGTAGGTCAAAGCACAGAGTAAGGAACCTTTACAGAGTGCTCGCTGCGCTGCGTTTTCGCGTCAGTAATGACGCGCCTCGTAGTGGCGCTACTGACGCGGTGACGCAAAATGGCGCGGACTGACGCGGAGTTGCCAATTCGGACACTGCACCGCACCGCACAGCGCCGTGCCTCGCGTCACCGCGCCGCCGCAACACGAGCACCGGGTCGTCCGACCACCTTAACTTTACTCCGAATTCCCGAGCGCGATTATTTGGCCAAGTTGCAATGGGGGTCATTTGTACAATGTTAGATATTTGACAATAACTAGCAGACTAAAACTGAAATGCCAGCTGCCTCACTTTAATTAATATTTTGAGTTACTTGCAATAGTTGAATGTAATCATATAACGAAAGCTTCATTTTAAAGTTACATATTAACGTAATGGATTTCAGTTTAGGCTTGAGAATATTGCAAAATTTTTAAAATCTTTTATTTCATAATCACAATACGCACCTTCAGTATTGAGTATTCCTTCATATTTATTTGAAAATAAGCTCATATTAACTATAAAGAAATTTGTTCACTAACAATAAAAATCATCTATCATTTTAACAACATATTTAATCAGTACCGTATTAAATTACACAAGTAAATACAAACAATGTTATATACAATTATACAGGGTGTTTCTGAACTCCCTGACAATATTTTAGGGCATTGTTCCTGTGTTAGAAACATATCTAAATATCATATTTAAACTGTCCGGAAGTCTTTAGTTACTCACACAGCCGCCATTTTTTTAACTGAATAATTTAAATTTCCGAATATGAGCAGAATATAACCATCCGTTACGAAAATAAAAATTATACGAGGTGGCCTGTGCGCAAATTGCTCATTTTATGATTCGGTATGAGTGAAATTCACCTACAGTACATGACTGTTGATTGTTAGGTGACATTTTTGTTGGATTTTAAAATTCATCTGAAGGTAATCAGCTGTTAAATTACAATTCACATTAAAGAACTTGCAATAAAAGTTGTTCAACATTTTAAAGCGCCCTCTAGAAATAAATCAAAGGCGAGGGGGGCGAAGCCCGAAACAATATGACCTTTTTAATTACGATTTGTCACTGCGGTATATCCTAAGCTTTAAAGTGACACCTCAATCTTAAAAATCGGTTCAGTAGTTGAGAGAAAAAGGGACGTAACAGACGAAACTCTTATAGAAATAAGAAGATGGATTATTTGAAAAAAAAAATGGCGGCTGTGTGAATAAATTAAGACTTCCGGACGATTGGAATATGATATTTAGATATGTTTCTAATCCAGGAACAATGCCCTAAACCATTGTCAGGGAGTTCTGAAACACCCTGTATCAAGATTTTTATCACATATGATTATACTACACAATAAAAAGGCCTACTAAAAAGCGCTACACAATATACGCAATATCTATACTTGGCATCCAGCGTAGTGGGCTACCATTGTTACAATTTACTAGTACAACAATGGTGGCAGGTACGTTCTTGGGTGGCAATTACAGTGCAACCTAATACTGATTAAATTAATGTATCTCAGTTGTTTATTAACCGCTTTTCATAATTTTTGTGTCATCGGATAAGGAATTAAATTGTCTAAATTGTTTAAAAGTTGAAAATTTTTGTTTTTATTTCAAGTTTTTTTCGAAAAATAAAACGGCCGCCATTTTTAAATTTAAAATCGTATCACTTTGATATTTTTTCGTAAATTAAACCTTTACTATTTCAAGTTCCTTGCCAAGTTTCAAAGCGATTGGTTGCAAAACGTCTCAAATATAAAATGTTTTGTAAAAAAATACAAAATGGCGGATATCTAAGTAACTATGCATTTTAGGATGCGGTATACCTTCATATGAACCTTTTAGCGAATTTCCCTATAGGGAATACGCTATTACGGTAGTAGCCATGGTAAGACCTAAGACCGGGACCACTGTACGTTTTCATTTTGAGGTCCCCAGAAGCCAAAAACACCATTCGTTCATTTTCATATACAGGGTGTTCGGAAAAAACGTTTTAGAAATTCAGGAGGTTATTGCCCACGTCAAAATAAGCAAAAAAGTTCCAGTAAACGTAAGTCCTAAAATGCTTCGTTAACCCGCTAGCCGCCATTTTGTTTTTCACACTAAATAATTTTTATTTCCGTAACGGATCATTGTATTAAGTTAATATTTGGCAATAACTTTCATCATAGCAATACTCATTTTAAAGAAAAAAACTATTTTTTCCAATATGTATTTTCAAAATGGCGGCCATTTAAAATTTTAAACTCAAATATCTCAAAACCGTTAAATTTTAACAAAACTTTACAAGAAACAAAAAAGTTGACAAATAAAATTACCTAACTGATGAAACCAAGATTGTAAGGATCGAACCACAGGCAACGGAGTTATTGCCATTTTTGTGCATAAAATCATCGAGTTTCCATTAAAATGCATGCAAATTTAGGTAATTTTAGAAGAAAAATCTCAATAACTCCATTATTCGTTGTCAGATGATTACAAAGGTCAGGTCTCATTGGTTAAATAATTAAATTTGTCAACTTTTTTATATCAAGTAAATTTTTTGTAAACTTACCGGTTTTGAGATATTTCAGTTTACAATTTTAAATTGGCCGCCATTTTGAAAATACATATTAGAAAAAAATAATTTTTTTCTTGAATATGAGTATTACTATGATGAAGGTTTTTGCCTACAGTGATCTGTTACGGAAATAAAAATTATTTAGTTAACAAAATGGCGGCTAGCGGGTTAACGAAGCATTTTAGGACATACGTTTACTGGAACTTTTTTGTTTATTTTGATGTGGGCAATTACCTCCTGAATTACTGAAACGTTTGTTTCCGAACACCCTGTATATGTATACAGGGTGTTCATATATCATTATTATTTAAATTTAAACCTTTGTACATTTAATATCTGTGTTCCAAATTTTAGATCTCTATCCTCAAACGCACAATCTTTCTACGTATCTGCCGGACTAAGTTCATATAATCCATATGTTACACATCAATGTATACAGAGGTTCTGGATACATTGTTACACATAAAAATGTGTTTTAACAAATACACGAGGGTGCAGCACCCGTAGGCCTACATTGAAATAGACGAGTGAGCGAAGCGAACGAGCTTCAATAACAACAAAATATAAGCCTTTTTGCACTGGGCTTTTTAGCGCACTGTCTGTAAATGATATTATTATAAAAAATATTACTGTTTAAGTTTACCAAGCAAATGCTCGGTCCCCGGGTATTCATAATATTATAAAACTAATATCAAAGTATATCATGGTACGGTAATGTATATATTTTATTCGATGTCAATAAAAGTACACAACTAAAAGCCTGTAAAGGATTGAGGGAAGATTGGTACTAATATAAAATGTAATCACATTATAGAACCTGACGGCGAGTGAGGGCAGTGAACGAGATCATCTGAAGAGCAAGTGGTATTTATAAAAAATAACATATATCATTATTATGTAATACGAATTGTTCAAATAACAGAACGCGTACATAAAATACCTGTTGTTAAATAATAAAAATTTTGTACGTGGGGGTACTTTTCCGGGAGTAGAATTCCGGCGGTAGTATTCCGGGGGTAGAAGTCCGGCTGGTGTTTGGTTTGCCATAATGTTAAATTAGAGCAATCAAATTAAATGATAATGTATTTATAAAACTGGGGATACTTTTCCGGCAGCGAGCAAAACTCCATGCCACTTTAAGCTCCGTCCCTCGTGACGTCAAAATGACGTAGCGTTTTTTCATGGGGGTACTTTTCCTGGGGTAGAATTCCACTACCCCCATTTTGCATTATGATTAATGCAAATTTAGGCAAATATAATAGAAAAATCGCGATAACTCCGTTATTTGTAGAAAAATCTTTACAACCTTGGTATCATTGTTTAGATAACTTAATTTATTAACTTTTTTGTCTCCTATAAAATTTTGATAAAATTTGTCGTTACTGTGAAATTTGAGTTTAATGGTCGCCATATTAAAAATACATATCGGAAAATAATAATTTTTTTCTGAAAACTAACATTTTTGTGGTAAAGGTCCATGCCAAGTCTGAAATAAATCCATCAATCCGTTACGGAAATAAAAATTACTAGTATTACGTACTAGTAGTACGTGTTGATCGAAATCGAGCACTTTATTTTAATACAATACAAAAGTTACTTTTAGCTCTAAATCAATGACATCCGACCAATCCAATATTGTGAATATCTTTACTCACAAAAACTACATGTATTTACAGCTGATTTTAACAGATGTTTAAAATGCTTTATTTAATCCCAATCAGGACTGGGGAAAACTGCTGTAATGTAATAGACAAGGGCTGTTTCATTAGCGGGTAAAACGATGTAAAAATTAGTACCCAAAACGTCACTAGCCTGATCAGCTGGTACATGTTATTCTTATGGACATCAAATTGATTACGTCACCGGCCTGACTCAAAAGCGGCATTTTCCGACATCAAAGGAATGAAACAGCCCTTCTTTTGTTCATATGTTCTCCGCAGTCCTGATCCCAATATTATTTAAATGAGAAATTTTGAGATTTTAATGGTGAATAGCGAATTTATTTTCAGTCCGATTCTCGTCAGTTTTTGGCGGAAACAACTACAGACCAAGCCCTATCCAACGACACCAAAAACTTGAAAATCGGTTAAAAATTGTAGGAGGAGTTCTCAAGACAAAAAAAAAACCCTTAGCGTATTAAATAAGTACTAGGGATCGCCCACTGGTCGAAATTCGACCAAAAACACAAAATCTTTTATAGGTAACTGAAACATCCGTTATTCCTGATTTTCTAGTATTTGGTATTACAACAGCTTTCTAATGATTAACTCAATTATCCTTCTGCCATAAGATTAACATTGAAACTTCAAGAGCCTCTGGGGCGTAGCTCTGGGGTCCGATGTGAATTAGAATGCGATTCTGCTCATCTACAGGACTTACCTTTCTAACGGTATGTGCGGATTTCTCCTACGATGCACACAAGCTGAGAAAAAAGGAGGAAATGAAACATGCTTGCCTATTATAGATAGATTACACATAAAAAAAAAATGGTGCTCAACGAAGGATTTTAGGACATTATGTTTACATGACCTTTTTTGTTTATTTTCATGTGTTGAATCAGCTCCCAAAATTTCTGCACTTCGTCGTGAATCGCCCTGTATGTATGTATGTATGTACGGTATATTTTCTTTTTCAGCACAAACTGTAGATGATGTAAAAACATGGTTTTTAACCAAAGCATTTGGTTATAGTAGCAACAAGTTTGTTATAGGCAAATAAAAATTTTTGAAAGCAAGCCACAATAAAGCTAACAAAAAAAAAATCCTACAAATTTTATTTAAATGTGAAAATGGAGACAATTAATTTCCCTACATGAAAATGTCAACCCATTTGAATTACTTTTAAAAAAATGTAAAGGTTATACCTTTTTTGTTAAAACCTTAAACTTTCCCTGAAAAATGCAGTTTTTTATTCGACATATCAAAAAATATAAACATGTCCCAAATTAAACAAACATAATACTTTCGAAACGTAAATTACATTTTCTTTTATACAATATATATGTTTTTATTGTTTTCTTCTAAATTCACTGAGCTATAAACGTCAGAAAATGAAACTTAAAGGTTTTGCTAATGAGAACATAATCTTTTGACCATTTTAAAAAACGCATGAAATTTGGATTAGGTATCTTATAAAATTTCCAAGGTATACAAATTGTTGGAATTTTATTGATGTTTTCAAAAATATAACATTATAGCAGAAAATATACACAAAAAAATTTTACAAGTGAACATTTGATAAAGCGTACTGATTGCACGGACCCCACGACAAGGGTATCATAGGCCTTAGCACTTTTTCACAGTAAAATATTTACTATTTTGGTGTCTTGGACCAATACAGTACGTAAATAGTACCAATATTTATAACAGAAACATAGGCGTCATTTCAGCATTCTGATTGGGGGGGCAAGATTTTCATAAGGTCGTACCCCCTCCCCCCCCTTCCCACAAATACGCCAAACATCTTAAATTTGATAATAACTGTTAAAAGCTAATTAAGTTTACATTGTGACATTAAGCTGTCCATAAACTGTGAACTTATAGTATTATCACACAAACCCATGAAAAAACATGAAACCAATACCCTAATGCAGTGTAGCCTAGAAGGTCATTATTCTTTGGGAACTGCCAGTGGTTACTGTGATGTAAAACACCTTAAGAAATTTAATGGATTTAATTGGTTAATGGATGCTAAATCGTTGAAATAAAAATACAAAAAACATCATTTTATAACTCTTTAGTTATTTTTATTAGATATTATTTACAACTAAAAACATTTACAGTCGGATACAGACTAAAACTCTATAGGCCTACATATGGCAAAACATGTTTTATCTTTATCAAAAATTATTATTTGACATAGCACATTTGCAGTCTTCCGTATAATGGACAAAAATATCATTTAAATATTGTTAATTAGTATCAGTACAGCCACGGTATACATTGCCCATTACATTACCTAAATTGCTATTGAGGACAAGAAAGGTAAAAAATTAATAAGTAATCAAAAAAGAGGTAACTAATGATTTACAAAAACATCTATACGTCTATACTAATACGTGATACGGGGTTTGTACAAGGAACTCCTCCCAAAATTTTCAATAGATTGTAATGATTTAGTGCCATTGGATAGAGCTTGGCGTTAAGTTGTTTCTAAAGTAAATCGGTAAATTCCATTTAAAAAGAGGGGAGACCTACAAGCCCTTAAAGTTTGTAATTTTTCCATTTGATAACCATCAGTAATCAAAATCCATCAGTAAGGAAATTGATTGATTTTCAAGTAAACAGCTGTAAAATGTAAACATCGGACACCAGCGAAAGTACTATTTCTACCTTTTCACACAAGAGGTTAGGTTTAGCCAAGGTAAGGCTCCGGTCTACCTGAGCCCGAACGACGTTACCGAATGCTGAACGACTTCGCGGCCGTAGCGCTAGGCGAGTTTGATGGCTGCAGAGGTTTACGAGAGTCGTGTTTTAAAATTAAATAATTAAGATAGAGATTGTTTCTGAACTTTTTCTAAAATTAGAAAGACAGATCTCGTCTTCTCTGGTCTTAGAATTTTTAAATAAAATTTCTAATTTCAGCTATAACTGTCTAAAATTATCTGCTTTTCTCGTTTTTTTTTTTTTTTTTTTTTTTTAACTGAAGTTTTCTATTAGTTTTGATTAAATAATTTCCAAAGTTTACCAAAGGAAATTTAGCACCGTCATTCTTCTTTGATATTCCACCTTAGTTATAGCTCAAGACTGCATTTAGCAGAAGATAACACGGCTCTAAAAAGCCCTGCATTATTTGCATTGAGAAAAACAGATGATTTTAGACAGTTATAGCAGAAATTAGAAATTGTATTTAAAAATTATAAAACCAGAGAAGACAAGATGCGTCTTTTAACTTTTAGAAAAAGTTAAGAGCCAATATCTACCTTAAATAAAATTCCATGACACAATCAACACATCTGTCTCATTCACTTGACGTTGTTGTTTTCCAGCTTTCAGACCCACGCATGCGCCTTTTGAATTAAACAATTAAACTGATTGGCCTACTCCTGTCTGCCTCTAAGCTGTGCTACCTGACACATTGGCGCTCTTTCTGTAGCAGGACAGACGTGAGATGGGACTTCCTGCCAAAGATGAAGACTGCAGATTGAGTCACTTTAAGATTTTTATGAAAATAATAAATATAAAGTAGACATTTTGTTAAAGACTGATTTAGAAGTTTATGACTGTTATATACAACAATTTCACAATATTACATAACCTAACATTTCAATTTCCAATTTTAAAAAAATCACCGAAATAATTGGGGGGGCAACTGCCCCCCCTTGCCCCCCCCAAATGACGCCTATGAACAGAAACCCCCAAACATTTGCTTTACAATAAAATAAAACTTTCAGAATAACCTAAATTATAACTCACAACAGTAACAAAGTGAAAAGGCAGATGGGATGGGCTTTAATTTTCCAGATAGAGAGTTAAAAAGGTTGGTATAAAATCTATTTATTTTATTAAATTGTTGCAAAATATTTAATTTTGTGTTTATTTTATATTTTGAGATTGAATGTGTTAAGAAGTGCAAAAAACATTAATGTTTTTATTGATTACAGCTGTAATACTGTGCACTAAGTAAGGAAATTTAAAGATTCGAAGAATTTGTAAAAATTAATGCACGAGAACCAGTGCAACCGCTACAACGGTCGTACGACGGCGCAGCGGAGCCAGCGAGCTAGCATGATGTCGCCCGTGCGCGTGCGTGGCGGGCGATGCAGAGTGGCAACACTGGATCGTGGCCGGGACGGGAAATGCCGAATCCAGCCCGTTCGAGACCGCCGCGCCAGCTAGCGGCATTATCGTGGAACTAAGGGCGAGCACTCTGTAAAGCTTTGTACTCTGTGGTCAAAGAAAAGAAGAAAAGATGTCATGAGTCAAAGACTCAGTTCAGGTTAGGTTAGGTTTGTTAGCCAGGCCGGGTCAGGGTTAGGCTGATATGCTGTTAAATCGTGGAATTCTGATAGTTTGTAAAAGGGATGGTCTATTAGTAGTTCCAATTTAGAAATATCCTTTAGAAATTTAGACCAATTTAGAAATATCCTTTTGATTGTCATTTGTAATTACAAAGTTTCGAGTTTTTTGTTCAACTTTTTTGCAATAAAAACGACTGTCCTTGGCTGTCCACTTTAACTTGGGCAACAGAGGAAGAGGTTTCACACTCTCCCCCTCCACCCCCTCAACACCCACAGCAACCGGTTTCCTGATAAACAAACTCAATTCAATAGGGCAATGATCTGAGCCGGGATGGTTTACTACCTTAAAATCATCCACTAAATGTAAACAACCTATAGAAGCTGCCGTGATATCAATCACCGAGCTTACCATTACATTTAAAAAGTAAATTTTCCATTTTCGTCATCCATGGTTCTTCCATTTAAGGGTGTTTGGTCAAAAATTAAATTTTTAATTTTTACCATGGGATCGATTTGCCACAATGTAATGAACACAAAAATGGCAATTAAAAAATTTAAAAAAATTTTTTGGCTGAACTACAGGAGGTTGAAATGCCAAAATTAGGGTATTTTTGTACCAACAAATAAAGAAAACCGCAAAGTATATTTAGGTGAAAAAAACATTTTATTATTTGAATTTGCATGCTTAAAACATTAAAATGTAAAAAAAATCAAATTTTACAACTTTAATTTTTTTTCTCTTTTTAATAATTTATTTTCTATAAATGTTTTGTCAATTTCATTACTAGTTTTGTTTTAATATGTGTGGGTTTTATCTATTATTACGATTAAATTTTTAGATAATGTCTATGTATAATAGTTTTGCTTATTTGTTGGTACAAGTAACACCATGTCAGCGCGGAGCGCGACGCTGCGAGTGTAGTGGTGATCATCTACAGCGGCCGCACGCGCCCGGGCGCGTGGCCGCGCAGGTTATCTGCGCTCTCTCTCACTCGTTCTCACTGCCTCGTTCTCTCGCCCGATGCTCGCCGTGGCCCCGCCGCGCCAGCCGTGGGCCGGATTCGACCGGCATTCGAGCCATTTCTTCTAATTCTGCTGACTTCTTTTTCTTGGAATATTAAATGTTTAAGGATTGCAGTATTGTTAATTCTTATTAACTTTATGGTTTTTGTTTTTCTCAGTTTAACAATTAAATATTAGTGAACATATTAAAAACATATTTAAAAAGTATTTGGGAATTAATTAATTACGCATTTAAAAGAATGTCAGACGAAAGTACAAAAATTAAGTAAATGTTTAGGCCTAATTATATTTGAATAACAAAGTAAAAATTAATTATTCTTTATGCATGTTATATGTTTCCTAGAGATCGCCCATGCACTGGTCGAAATTCGACCGAACATTCTGTTGATTTTGAAACAATTAGTTTTAGAATGTTTCACAACTGAAACATCTGTTCTTCCTCATTTGCTAGCATTTGTCATTACAACCGTTGCCTAAAATTCAATGAATTATTTTTTTTAACTTTTCGTATCATAGAAACCATTTTTTATGAGGAATGGCGTGACTTCATCTTTAATTTTTTTGAGAACTCAGAGCTTAATACAATGCCACTTGAGATATTTTCGGGAAGTTACAGTCGATGAAGTATTTATTTTTAATTTTTATTATTATTATTTTTATATGAACTATGGTAAAATAGTTAAATAATCAGTGCATATAAAGAAAATGACATGGATAAAAACCAAAATAAACTTTCCTTTCCTAAAATTCACTGATAACAATTCGAAAAACATATGTGAACTTGAAAAATTAGAGGTTCCTATACATTACTACAGCACACTGACATTGCTCCATCCAAACTGATTTTATTTTTTGTCCATGTGACTGGAAGCTGTTGAACCCTGTGGACGGTTTTTTCTTTTCTTTTTCTTTTTTTTAAGTGAAGCAATGTAGTTTTTAAGCCAATCTGGGTTTTTGGGAGTACTATTGAGAAAAACTGTTTTCCCACACCAAAGTAAATCACTAAATTTTACCTATGAACTCTGGTTAAATGGCTTTGTATATTAGCAGATTTTATTTACTTTAACGTTATCTTACTTCCTTAAATTAAAAATATCGACATTTTCAAACCTATACAATTTATTTATTTTACACGCTTTCAATCAGCTGATTGTAAACATACGAGGTATTTAGTCTAAATACAGTGGATGAGCAAAAGCTCATGAAGGATTTGGTATTATGGTCAGTACCTAAAAACGTTTACTATTACTATGATGTATTGTCATTTATGAAAAGAAAGTTGCTTAATTATGTAATGTACGTTATCTTACTTCCTTAAATAAAAATATCGACATTTTCAAACCTATACAATTTATTTATTTTACACGCTTTCAATCAGCTGATTGTAAACATACGAGGTATTTAGTCTAAATACAGTGGATGAGCAAAAGCTCATGAAGGATTTGGTATTATGGTCAGTACCTAAAAACGTTTACTATTACTATGATGTATTGTCATTTATGAAAAGAAAGTTGCTTAATTATGTAATGTACGTTATCTTACTTCCTTAAATAAAAATATCAACATTTTCAAACCTTTACAGTAAATTTATTTTACACTCTTTCAATCTGCTGATTGTAAACACACGAGGTATTTTGTCTAAATACAGAGTGGATGAGCAAAAGCTCAAGAAGGATTTTTTTTACTATAGCCAATACCGTACCTAAAAACGTTCACAATTATTATAATGTATTATCCTTTAAATGGAAAGAAAGTTGCTTTATGTAAAATAGCTGATTGCTTTAAAATTAAGACTAAATTGTAAATGGGAAATGTTGTGCAATCAATTTGTCGTTTGCAACGTTGTAATGCTTTACATTTACGTCACTAAACAACAGTATATGTGGCGCAGTCGGTAGCGTGACTTACTCCAAATCAGACGGCCCGGGTTCCAAACCGATCTTCACTGATATACATTTTTGTAATGTGTCCAATAACGGCGTCACTAATAAATGTTTTACTGATGGTACCGATATTTATTTTAAGCAAAATAGATACATTAAAACATTTATAGGCCTGTTCAAACTCTCAAAAAACTTATTTATTAAACTAACAAGTTTACAAGTTAATAGTTTAGGCTTGCTTATGTTTTGATGTTTTTAACTAATATAACGCTTTGATTAAGCTACTTATTTCTGATGTTGTTGAACCTAATAGAACGGTTTCCTTAGGCTAATTAGGTTTGCGCCTACCTAAACAATCAAATTGACATGTTTATAAAATACTAAAGAGTAGGGCCTATAAGTACAATAATGCAACATTATTGGTTTTAGGGAATAGGCCTACTTTTCCGACCCTCAAACTAAAATCGTAGTATTTTCTGTAAAATATATTATTGTTCTTGGCATGGCAGTTCAAAGAAGTACATTTTATAGACTGCCTTACATGTTTGCACTATTATAGCGTTTCATTTACCACTAATGGAGCTATATCCGTCGAGTATCGACGGGTAACAACTAGTGTATAAATATTGTAATTTTGTTTTATTAAATAAGTACTCCTATGCTCTAAAATACTTAGGCCTACTTAATTGAACTCATTTTTTAACAACTTTAAATGGGTTTCCAGGACCATAATTAATATAAAATTCCCTGATGATAAATGTATAAATAATAGTGAACAAATTTACGGTTTGTTACTTTTAAATCCGTTGTTACTTTGAAATTAAAATTTTTTTAGAGTAATATGTCTATGAATATATTACAAAGTAGAAGTCCTCTAGTCCGGCCTCAGATGGTTCGGCCGCCGGATAATCTGGCCGCGGTGTTCCGGAAATGAAATGTTCAGAACCGGGCTTTTCCCACGGAAAAAATAGACAAGAGTTAACTTGTCCCATGTTACATCACTAAAATATATCAGTTCAATTGACGATTTCCAGACAATTCGATTTTGGATGTATTATAAATATTTGTGTTAGTGTTCAATTTTATTTCGTTATCTTTTTGTTCAGTGTTTCGCGGCCCGATCGTCGATGTAAACGAAAGTTAGGTCACTAGACAGATTCCGTCGCTTTTACAGTCCCATTTACACGTTAGAGCCTTTGTTAGAAGACCAGTATTATTGTCTGTTAAAAGCAGGTTCATCGCTAGCGACCGGTCGTGTTTCCGATCGTAATTTCAGCGCTACAATGTCTGAGAGGGAACAAATCATGATTGTTAAAAAGTTGATACATAGCATTGATTGGGCGACTTTGATACCTGTTACGGTTATACTGTATCGAAGTTCTAAGTTACTTGGAGTGTCTTCTGCCTGAAATTGTTGACAGCAGGATCACAAGAGGCCTGAACAGAGATGCTCCCTACATCATCGATGCAAAAGAGAATAAAGAAAAAAAAAGTGGAAATAAGGCCGAATAAAATGTAAAATATTATAATCTATGAAATTTTGCAAACGTTTTCATTAACATTTCCTATGTTTTATTAATGTTTTAAAGATTGAAATATGTTTCACATCGAAATATAATATATTTGGTACCTTGGTTTTAGGCCTTTTGTTTTTGTAGAGAATTGTAAAAGGCCTACAACCAAGGTAATAATTAACGTTCTTGTCACTGGGTAAACACAAGAAATATAACAAGTGTGTCTATTATTTTTCAACTCTTACGTGTTAGTGGAATCATTTTAGTGTTGAACCCCAAAAAAATTGCAACACGAGCGATTTTTGTTTTAAATGGTAGCTAATAGTGCTCTTATTAACCCCTCAAAAATCGCCATTGGGAACATGCCCAAAAATTCAAAATGGCCGCCAAGATTGCTGCCAAAATATATATATTGGCTTATATCTCGAGAACGGTTAGTTTTATCAAACTTCTTTATTTTAGCAAAAATGTAGCTCTTTTAATGCCAATCAGTTTTCATATTTACATTTTGTATGTCAGACGTACGGTATGGCCGGAATTTGCCGAGCCGCAATTCATTAAAATCTGCCTCTTTAGCGAATTTCAGTTTGGGGCCCCCAGAAGCCAAAAACATCATTCTTTTGAATTTTTAGATATACACACATATATATATCCATATATATATTTATCAATTTATCTGTAAGCACGATAGCGGTTACAAAAATGGTCCGATCATAATGAAATTTGGTATGGAGGTGTAAAGTGGTAATTATTCGGAGGAGTTCGAAAACCAGCCCGATCGGACTATTGGAAGGGAGGCAAGGGGATTTTACCCCTCAAAAATGTTTTTTTGGGGGGTTTTATATATAAAAATTAAACTAATCAAATGTTAGTTGACCCCATTGAATTCAACTTGAAAAAACAAACAATTTTGCATCTTGAATCATCGCTCTATGTCCATTGGTTGCCGAGATATTGAAAGCGGTAAACACAGAACATTGTCAATATGTTAACCTTACGGGAAATAAATAAAATGCTATATATCTATTATTTGTGAACATATCTTAATAAAACTTGGTATGTGGCTTCATCTAGTAGAGATATACTTTATTATGGCCTAAAGTTCCCCTGTAAAGCAAACCTGCATACTCATTTCCCATGTTATTCTAGTGGAGAATATTTTGCTGCAACAGAGGTAGGCTATTTATCTAAAAAATATTCTAAATTTGTAATTTTTATGACGAAATTTTTGAAAATACTAATTTTACGTAAAAACATCATATTTAAAAGATGTTCTCCATTTTTTTTTTTTTTTTAGCTGAATTCAATACAGTGTACACAAAAATTTGATTTTTTTGAAATTGTATATGTAAAAAAAAACAAAAAAACAAAAAAACGTTGCAGCAGACCTGCATACTCAGCGAATTTCAAATGCTTCAATAAATAATTAATAAAATGGTGAATTACATCAAGATTTGTCAACGTATGTTCATAAATAAACATGCAAGAATATTCTCCATTATTATTCCAGAGGTAATAGCTTAATTTCACTAAAGGGAAATTCGCTAAAAAGACACAGATTTTAATGATTTGTGGCTTGGCAAATTGTGGCCATACCGTACGTCTTACATACAAAATGTAAATATGAAAACTGATTGGCATTAAAAGAGCTACATTTTTGCTAAAATAAAGAATTTTGATAAAACTAACCGTTTTCTAGATATAAGCCAAAATTTATATTTTGGCAGCAATTTTGGCGGCCATTTTGAATTTTTGGGCATGTTCCCAAGGTGCGATTAATGGCGATTTTTGAGGGGTTAATAAGAGCACTCTTAGCTATCATTTAAAACAAAAATCGCTCGTGTTGCAATTTTTTTGGGGTTAGGCCATATTTTCTCATAAAATGATTCCACTATGTTCCCAAAATGCATTGAGGTTTAGGCCTAAATTTATGACATTTTAATTTTCAACATGCAACGACATCATTAACTTATTTTTTTATTGTATTTTAGTTATAATCAAATTACGTAAAAACTACTTTAAACATTTTGAATTTTTTAAATCACCAATTATTTATCAATTAGAATATATTTCTACTGTTAAATTCTGAATTCAATGCATATACATAAAAAATAAGTTGTAAAATCCTGTCACAGCATAGGATCGTGTAAAACATTACACAATTGACGCAATCCTTGACGCCAATCGCGCGAACCCCGATGCCGCCTACCATGCTGCTACAGTGCCGTTGCCGTAGCCCGAGCCGTGATGCCGCGATCGGCTGAGTTGCCGAGAGGAGGGGTGGGGGTGGGAGAGAAGAACAGGGGGAGGGGCTCTCTCCTCTCTTTGCATATGTGTGCCAGTGTGCGTGAACGCTGCGCCATTGTGGCCCTAGCGGAGTCTAGCGGCGAACTCTGGAACTACTGATTCTCACCGCGAGACTTGCCTCGCGGCCAACCGGCCTTAATATCACCAAGCCTGAATTTTCCATTAATTCCAATAGTTTATGCCCTCGAGTATTAAATCTTTTGAATTACGGTCATTAGTTAAATTACAATTAATAATTTCAAAAATTTTATCAGAAAAACTCTGCTCACATCCAATATGCCCATTAAGATCTCCTATTAAAATTAGGTTATGTTTTTCATCTTTATGAATAAAATGTTCCATAGTAGCAAAATCTAAATCACAATGGTTACAATTTAAGTAAACTGGAAGAAGTACAATTTTCTAATTTTTAGAGAGCCCTAAACAGAATTCAAATAAAAACAGTTATTTTCCTGTACAACGTTAACTATTTCAGCATAGGGCGATTTCAAATTTTTAAGAAATACTAAACCACCTAGGTTTCTACCAACATTTGCCACTCTAGTTGCATACTTAAAATTTACTTCAAAATTATTCAACTTATTTATAATAAGATCTTTTTAAATAACTTCTTGATTAGCATTATACGTGCTGGTAATGATATTCAGGTTGAAATAATAAAACGTCTTCCAACACTATTCGATATATTTACACTTATACTGTATATGTTTACAGACGGTAAATATATATAAAAAATCTTATAATGGCGATCGATTTCGACCAGTCACACCGGTCATCATCAGGCCCAATCAGAGACTCTCAGAGACCCAATCAGAGTCTCTGATTGGGCCTGATGATGACCGGTGTGACTGGTCGAAATCGATCGCCATTATAAGATCTTTTATATATATTTACCGTCTGTAAACATATACAGTATAAGTGTAAATATATCGAATAGTGTTGGAAGACGTTTTATTATTTCAACCTGAAGATCTTTTTCTCTCTCTGATATGAATGACTCTATTATAGTAATCTCATCATAATTTTTTAGGCGAAACATATTTGAAAATTTGAAAACCCGTTACTATTACATCGTAATCATTTATTATGTTTAGGAAATCTGAATCATATATTTTACTTTTAAGTCCACAGACATTATAGCAGAGTTTTTGGAGATAATGACCGGTTACCAGCTGCTGATCCGTTGCACGTTGTCCGGAGATAGGTGTGGCCTCCTTACACGCTGACCCCGGCAGCTGCAGCTGGCGCCGGCGGCGGCCCTGTTATTGCTGGGTCCAGAGGCTAGGTTGAGATTGCAGATGACTTGTTGCTCGCTGCCTTTGCTGGCGCTGCTCCTCTCATCCCCACATCCTTCTGACCAGCAGTTGACCTGGCGTTCTTGGACTGTAGGGAGTCTCCTTCAAAATGGCGTTGGCGTCTTGGAGGTCCGTTTTCTTTGAGATTTTTCAGGAATTCAGAAAAGTCATTCTTGAAAAGTTGGTATAGCTTCTCTGCTCTGTCCATATCACCAGCCTCAAGCTCTCCGTTCTCCCAAGTGAATCTACATCCACTTATAGTGAGATGGTCGAACACCATCGGCATCCTCTTCCAACCGGCAACGCGACCTACCTCTTCTCTCACTGCAGCCAATAGCGCCCGCTTTGTCGCACCTCACGTGGTAAGTCTTGGTACACACTGTATCCCGTTCCACTAAGTTCTTTCACCTGCGACATAATATACTCGACATCAAGGTCATCGGGAAAATGAGCTATTATAGCGATTCTGACCTTTTCTAGGGGGTGTGCCTGATTTACCCACATAGTACTATCTATCCCGAATTTCACATTACAAAATTATACAAGTAGGTGTTTGTAGTCTCTCGTGTTTGGCATAACTTTTAGCCCTCTAAATATAAGATTATTTCTACAGGATCTAGACTCGAGGTCAATGAGCTTGTCCATGATTTTTTTCTCATTTGTTTTCAGAGTCCTTAACTCCTGTCTTAAAATTACGTTTTTTTCTTTCAACACCCGGATTTCATCTGTTCAGATACTCATATCGTGTTTTGTAGCTACATTTGCCAACTTTTCATCTAGAAGCTTTCCTAGGCTTGCAAACCGTGAGTTGTCCCACCAACTCGCTCTCCATATTGGCGTTCTCTAGGTTAGGTGACTCATCCAGCAAACTCGACGGTTTTGAGCGTTTTGGGTTTCTAGAAGGTGTGAAAAAGTTATCGATAGTCTTAGACATATGACCCCCACACAAAAGCAAAAACACTTATTCCTGGTACATGGAACTACCATGGACACACGTAATATTCTCCTGTACGAGCTCGCTTGTAACTGGAGTAACGGCCGGCGACCACGTTGTTATCAGTACAGAATGACTAATGACTTTTGCAGGATAAACACTGACATTATCTAAACGATCACGTTACATTTACTATTCCAATGTTAACATAAGCTAATTCTGCAAAATTTGGAAGCTAAAAATACTTTAAAACTGTAAGAATATAGTAAAAACTTCAGTTCCATATTATTGAACCCATGAAAGTTTAAGAGATAATCTACTTTAAATCAAAAACATTATAACTTTTTACAACATTAGATCTATAAAAAGTTTCAACTAAAATGGTTAGTTCAACTTTGTAAAATTTCTAGTCCCAAAGTTGGTTTTCTTTGTGGCTTCTTTTGGATATTTAAAGAGATTCATTAAAATTGGCTTTCCCACCAAATAAATTTATCACTCCTTAGAATATTTCATCCTATATTTGATTATTGAGTGCTTAGTCTTTCTCGACTATCATTCATTACTTATTTTAAATCTAGGTTGAATGAAAATTTGAAGACAGAATGTCAGTCGCAACTGCAGCTGTTTATGGACTTGCGGGCAAGTTACGAGAAGGTCTCTCTCCTGGAGGCAGGGAACAAGCGTCTGTCAGGGGCCCCCGCTGCGCTCACCGAGGCGAAGGAGGGCGACGTCCAGCTCACCCTGGAAGCCATCTCCCCACCACCCCAACAATAAACAAACTGTCCAATAATAAATGAATATATTTTATTAATTTATTAATTTTTTAATTCATCCTGAACTGTTCTTTCTAGAAATTATACTAAGTTAAATCAATTTCCATCCAAACAGTTCTTGTTTAGTCATATGATTATGTACATCTCGGGATTAAAATACCATCTTCAAGTCCACAAAAAATGGTAAAAAGTCATAAATAATGATTCGTCAAAAACACACATAAGTTAAGTATAAAATAAAATTTTTTAAATGAGACAATTTTCAAATTATCAAACATATGGTAATATACCGTTAAATTATGAGTTTGAAGTTCATAAAAATTACAAAATTTTAAATAATGCGTTGAAGTGTAAATTTTCCAGGTTTCACTCTGAGTGAGTTGTCCCACCATCCAACACCATTGGCATCCTCTTCCAACCGGCAACGCAACCTACCTCTTCTCTCACTGCAGCCAATAGCGCCCACTATTGTATAATATATATTAAATATTTATATTATATAATATTATATATATATATATATATTATAATAGTAAGTAAATTATATATTATATATTAAATAATTTAATATATATTAAATATTTAATATATATTAAATTATTTAATATATAATATATAATTAATATATTATGTTTTATATGTTTAATATGTTTTGCCTTGGTCACAACCATATACTGAGGACAAGAATTAATAGACTATTTAAAAAAAACAAAAATACTAAACATTGTATTTTTTTTAATACGGTACTATGCAGTTTTTTCATTTCTCAAAAAGATATTGATTACACAGCTAGTTTGTGAAAAGTATTATTATAGAGGGAGTTTTTTGAAAATTCTTACTGATAGCTGACTTTATTACTATGAAATTATATAATTGAAAAAGAAATAATGTACTAACACTAATGTACTATGTAGGCCATACTGTATTTGAAAAATATTTACTGTTTCAAATATTTTTTCAGTCTAACAACCATGAGTATGAAAACGTGGTAAAAATAGTTTAAAGTTGTTATTTTCTTGTAGTTATGTTTTTTCATGGCCCTTGGGCTGTGCATTGGGCAGACAGAATATATATTGATAAAACTTGATATCATCTGGTTTTGTAAGCTTAAGAGGGGTTAAAGTGATAAAACAATTATTTTGCCTTTGCAATCAAGTGACCGTTGCGGAAACTATCAGAATATGTTTTGCCTTGGTCACAACCATATACTGAGGACGAGAAACAATATCCATTATTCGGTGCAAAACTCTGTGCCAAAATTCCCATTATAATTCACATCGGCAATCAGGGCTCCGCCCTACAGGCTTTAAAAGTTTCAGTGTTAATCTTATGGGAGAAGGATAATTGATTGAATCATTAGATAGCTGTTGTAGTAACAAATGCTAACAAATCAGGAAGAACAGAATATGGTTAAGTTATGAAGCACATTAAAAACAACTAATTGGCTGAAGATCAACTGGATTTTTGGCCAATTTTGACAAGTATGCAGTTCCTAGTTTACTTAAATTTTCTTATATTACAAAAAAGTTGTTAGAACTATTTTAAGATCAATAATTATTTAGATATCATCCTCAAATACGAAATTTTAAATACTAACATGTATTTATTTATAAATAGTTTGAAAGAAAATATTTTAATGGGTTATAAATAGGATACATAAAATATTTTAAACAACACACACTGTTGGAGCCATCATAGTGTTTTCCTAAAGTGCTCGGCATCTGATTTTTGTAAAATCAACTGTTTTCTAAAAATTTAATGAGTAATTATTCATGCATTACTTTGTTACAATGGCCACTTATTAAAGCATGGTTTATGAGCCTTCAGTTAATTATAAAATATGTCATGTGTGGTATTTTGTAACTCGTTAAAATGATCCCTTTCAAATTATTTATTAATAAATTCATGTTAGTATTAAATATTTCAGACTTAAGGGTGGAAGCTAAAAAATCAACAATTGTAAAATAGTTTTGACTACATATTTGAAATTAACATAAAATTTCACTTGAGTTTTTTCTTTAAAGTTTTTTATCTTTTAAACCAATGGAGTTATATATAAATAAAAAATAGCATTAGATACCGTACATTATATAGGTTAGGTTCAAGTGCAGCCTAGGATTCTCCAAACCAGGGTGGGAGGTGAATGTATTGGTATATAGGGGACATCCCATTTACAGGAACTTCTGTAAGGTGGCGTTTAGTCATAACGGAGATAATTGTCCTTATACTCAATCCTTAGTCGCACCTGCTAAACAAATAACGGTTGGAAGCCAATATGTACAAATGGTTACCATGGGCTAAAAGTGCGTAGAAAAAAGTACACGTTTATCCATTTGCTTCTAAGGAAAACAACTGATTCTTGAATACTAGTTATATCCAAAGCTAGATATTAGCATCTGTCAGAGATTGACTTATATCCCTTTGCCACCAGAAAATATAGAATTTAGCTACCAAATAGGGGGGCCTACTGTATACAGGGTGATTCAGACCACCCATGCACTATATATAGCAGGAGAACGGTTTGAGTTAAAATCATGAAATAAAGTTATTTATCCCTAAATTGCATAAGGGCTTTCCAATAAAAATATTTTCATCAATGCCAGTATACAGGGTGTTCCAAAATTGGGGGTCACGGGTTCAAATCTCAAAATTTTCTTGTTTAATCATGCAGGAATTTTTATATAACTTTAAACGTATTAGTAAAAGGAGCATTTTGGTGAAAACAGAGTGAATTTATCTTTTTCCATTTCAAAATGGCGGCCATTTTTGTAAGAAAGTTTAACATTTACGGAATACCCTGTAATTCTTTTATTATTTGTCATAAATGACACCTGATTCAATATACTTATTTGAAATGAGCTAAGCTTTGCAATGATACGTCACAAGACCACATTTATTAAAAACAAAATTATTAAAAAACTTATTTTATTTAAATAATTTTGAAAATTTTAACTTAAACAAAACGCAAAAAATCTAAATGTAAACATATGTCACATTGTATATCATCTTAAGGCTGCGGTCTACCCCTGGCGCGCACCCAAATGCAAGGATTTTTTAGGATCGTGCTATCTTCTGCCAAACGAAGCCTAGAGGTATAAATAAGGTGTCATATTAAAGAAGAATAACGGTACTAGTTTTCGCCTGTTACAATTTTGTAATTAGTTCATTAAAACTAATAGAAAACTTCAGTTAAAAATCGAGAAAAGCAGATGATTTTAAACCGGTATAGCTGAAATTAGAAATTTTATTTTAAAATTCTAAAAAGATAGCCGACTAGATCCTTTTTTCTACATTTAGAAAAAGTTAAGAGCCAATCTCTATCTTAATTCGTTATTTTTAAAACACGATCCCCGTAAACCTCTGCATCTATAAAACTCAAAAACAGATAATTGTACACAATTATAACTGAAATTAGAAATTTTATTTAAAAATTCCAAAAAGATAGCCGACGAGATCCTTTTTTGTACTTTTACAAAAAGTTAAGAGTCAATCTCTATCTTAATTGGTTAATTCTGAAACACGATCCCCGTAAACCTCTGCATCTATAAAACTTGTTCCGCCGCACGGCCGCGAGGCGGCATATTCGGCATTGTTGTTTTTTTTGTTTTGGTTGGGGTAATTGTTGAATCACAATTAAATTCCCCATTTCTTTTGCAAGATCGATTCTTTGTAAATAATTTATGAAATTCTGTAGAAAATGTTTTTAAAGTAGTAAAAACTTGCTTTGTTATTTCAAGTTAGTAAAAACACCAATTTTTATAAAAAAATTCATCTTGCAAACCAAATCCGCCTTGATGAACCCTTTATTTAGAGCTATAAACCATTATTTTCTGATTATAAATAAAAGAGTTATTTGACATACCGTTTAACACTGCTCTTATGGGGGAAAGACGAAATTTGGATTGACTCCAACGCTGCCCTCTTAAAGCTCTCGTTGAATTGAAAAACTTTGTAATTTACACTATTACTGTATCGCTTGTGATTTTTTAGTAATAATGTAAAAATGTCATTTTTCCATAAGATTTGCATGTTAATTGTTCAGGGCTTTACAGTGTGGAAGTCCTCCTTTAATTGTTGCCATTACATAGAATTAACATGCAAGTTATGGAAAAAATGCATTTTTACGTTATCAGGCCTACTACAAAACCACAAGAGATACGGTGATAGTGTAAATTAGAAAGTTTTTCAATTCAACGAGAGCTTTAAGATGATATACAATGTGACATATGTTTACATTTAGAATTTTTGAGTTTTGTTTGAGTTAAAATTTTCAAAATTATTAAATTTTGGAAGTTTTAGTTTTTTAATAAATGTGGTCTTGTGACATATCATTGCAAAACTTAGCTCATTTCAAATTAGTGTATTGAATCAGGAGTCATGATTGACAAATAATACAAGAATTACAGGGTATTCCGTAAATGTTGAATTTTCTTACAAATATGGCCGCCATTTTGAAATAAAAAAAGATCAATTCACTCTGTTTTCACCAAAATGCTCCTTTTGACTAATACGTTTAAAAATATGTAAAAACATTTGCATACCCGTGACCTCCAGTTTTGGAACACCCTGTATACTGGCATTGATGAAAATATTTTTTATTGGAAAGCCCATATGCAATTTAGTGGTAAAAAACTTTAGTTCATGATTTTAACTCAAACCGTTCTCCTGCAATAAATAGTGTACGGGTGGTCTGAATCACCCTATTTATCTCAAAATCGTCAATTTTGCACTTATGCCCCTTCGCTTCAATTCCCCTCAAATGTACATTGAGATCAATTACTATTCTTCACTTCAATTAAAACAAACAAAAACCAAATATTTGAGACAGTTTAAGGAACGTTTAGGTTCAAATCTATTGCATATTGGATATTTGCCACACATTTTCCGTCATTGGTTACTCAGTAAAGCTAACCACCAGCCGCTGAATTGTGAACTTTGAACCAAGGTCAAAGGTGTGAGAAAAAAATAGTAAACAGAGTTGTTAAAATTTCTTTTCTTCAAACCCAAGAAAATCTGTCATGTAAAGTTAAAAATGGCTGCATCTCCGGAACAATGTAATTTGTCTTGTTATTAAATGTGGAAATTAAAAAAGGAGCGCCTAAAAGAAATGAAAGCAATTCCAACATCATTAGTGTACTGCTATTTGAATAAGCAACTATTGAAGGCGTCAAACAATATTCGACTTAGCCAGAAAGCGGGGGTACGAGTCCTTAACATTAAGTACGATTCCCTATCACTATATTAATTTCATTGAATTGCTTTGACGCTTCAACCTTGACCTTGTTATATTAGAAAAACCTATTTTATGCAAGCAAAACTTGCTAACCTGGATTCCTACCGGCCAGCACTGCGCCGACTGTCTGCAAGGCGGCGAACCACACGGTTGCCGCAAGCTGCTGTGTTTTACTTCCCCACACTAGTTTTGTTTGAATTTGAGAGTTTCTCTGATGTAGATTAATAATAGAAAAAATATGAAAAACCTTCCTAAAACTGAGTAGACGGTCTTATGTTATTCACATGGTTTACTGTTTACTCTAATACTTCCTCTGAGGTTTTTTTATGTATCGGAGTTGTTAGTTTACCAATATGAAAGAGGCCGGCCTATTCAAAACAGACTGGAATAATTTCGTTGTGTGTAGGTTGAAAAATAATTAAGAACATAATTAAAATTAATTATACAAGATTAACCCTATCTTCTCCTATGAGTGTTAATATATTTTTGCTGATTGATCTCGAAAACGTCTTTAACTTTTTGAAATAGCATACACCTAGTTCAGAGAAAACGAATAGGTGTTCACCTTAGAAACAAACGAGCCTTTTCGGGCTGGGCAGTGCATAGTATGTGATTGTATGCTATGTCTCGTAGTGGAAGCCCTCAAATCCGGCCATCTCGGGACCGGACCACTGCACCGGCCGGATTAACCGGCGGTTTATTTAAATTTAAACAGAGACCTGTGTTATATGTGTGTTCCAACAATGAACGTTTAGGATGTATTTAACAATGAAGGGTATCATACTTGCCCAATCAATGCAATGTATCAACTTTTTAGCCATCATGATTTAATCCTTCTCAGAAGTTGTAGCGCCGAAATGACGATCGGAAACGGACAAAGGAAGGTACCGAAGGTACTAGGTGTCCTGGCCATCAGCGTATATATCGGCTCGGTCAGCCCTGTGCGCTTCTGCAATCTTCACCTTAGTGCCGGCCTTTGTTCCCCTTTTGACTCCTTTTATTAGAAAATTTTGTTCACTTTTGGCTAACGATGATCCTGCGCTTTTAACAGACAATAATGATGGTCTTTATTGTCAATTGAACTGATATATTGTAGTGATAGGCCTATATCATGGGAAAAGTTAACTCTTGTTTATTTTTTCCGTGGGAAACGTCCGAGGCTGAATATTTCATTTCCGGAATTCCGCGGCGGGATTATCCGGCGGCCGAACCATCCGAGGCCGGACTAGAGGTCTTCTACTTTATAAAAAAATTATTTTGTAAATATCTGGGTTAACCGAGTAAATTTTAGCCTTTTATTTGTTTACTAAATGTTCTAGGACTGCATACTAAATTAATATTTATATTTTGTTTTAATTTTCACCGTCCACTCAACTGTTGCAAAGTGATTTTATGAAGGCTTTATTTTAGTAAAGTCGCGCTAATGTCCTTTTCAGTTGCATTGTACAAAATAACAAAGGCAAAATAATATGGTTTTTGTTAGGCCTACAAAAAAGTCACCTAACAGCCAGAAGGGATTCCTTTGGGAGGTCTTCTGGATCAAGACTCAAATAGATGATGGTAAGGCAAGGAATGATATTTGGCTGAGGAAAGTGGGCCATTTAATTAATGCTATTCATTGGATAAGGCATTCGACAAGGTGGACCACAGAATTCTAATCTCTAAGCTGAGTGGACACGGTTTTCTTGATCCCTTGCTAAGTTGGCTCCAGGATTATCTTAGCATGCGATATCTTTCCGTCCGAATTGGATCTGCTGAATCTTCAAAATTCCACCAATCGTCCGGCGTCCCTCAAGGTTCTCATCTTGGACCGTAATGTATTCATAAACGACCTTCTAGACAGCATTGAAGTAGAAGCTCTTATGTTTACTGACGATCTGAAGTTGTTTACTGAGGTACGTTCGGATAATGACTCAATCCAATTTCAAATAAGTTTGGACATTGTTATCTCCTGGTGTGAAACTAACAACATGCAAGTGAACCCTGCTAAATGCTCAGTTATTACTTACCATCGGTCTCTTGCTCCTCTAACATTTTTGTATTACTTGGGCGAAGAAGTTATTTGCAGAACCACATCAATAAAAGATCTTGGCGTCCTTTTCTCCTATGATTTGCAGTTCAGTGAACATATCGACACAATCTCTAGAAAAGCAAATAAAATGCTTGGATTTATTGTGAGGTTCTCAAGAGGTATTAGTAACCCTGTAGTTCTCAAGACTTTATTCTGCTCTTTAGTGAGGCAGGGGCTGGAATATGCATCTGTGATATGGTCACCATATACAGCAACGGACAGACTGCGTCTAGACCACATCCGAAACAGATTTCTACTGCTGGTATGTGTTCGCAATGGTCACCAGTACCGAGAGGCCCCCATAGCTGACTGTGCTCGGGAACTTGGAATCCATTCTTTGGGAGTACGTAGAGACGCTGCCGATCTTTGTGTTCTCTATAAATTACTCAATGGCCAAATCCACTGTTCAGAGCTTCTTGGGGAGATCGACATAAGGGTTCCTGGCAGAACACGTTCTAGAGCTCCTTTTGGCCGACGCTTCAGATCCACGTCCTTTGGCTCCAACTGTCCACTTGCAAGACTCCTCCGTTTGGGAAACGCTGTCGCCAATGATGTGGATTTTTTCTTTGATAGCTACCACGTGTCAAGAAGGAAGTTTCTGGAATTATTGACTCTCAATCGCATGTAACCAACCAAATATTGCTGTCATGATTATAGTTATAGTTTTAGGTTATTAATTCTTGCTGTGATTTCTTTTCCATGTTTATTTGTTTTATGACCAGTTGGATATATCAATATTTATATTGTTTTGCACAAACTTTGTTGTTATTTATTGCTGTTTCGTTAACATATATTTACTGGATTATTGTTTGTTGTATTATATTGTTATTCATGTCATAGTTTCTTAGTTCATATGTTACATGGTTACATGGTTGATTGTTGTTGTTATTCATGATAATAGTTCCATTTAGTTATATTTAGGTCATTTAGTTATATCATGCAAAATATTTATTATAATGTAATAACTGTATTCATACCTTGTGTATTTTTGTAAAAATTTATGTATTATTATATTATGTAAAGTGGCTTTGCCGTTGAAATGAATAAATGAAATGAAATGGAAGGTATAACTTTTCTCGTCGCGGCAGGGCTTACACCACACGCCCAATCGTTTCTCCACGGTAAAACTTAAATTCATATTTAGGTTAGGTTCTGTTAAGAGGGGGCTAAAGGGTCAGTCCAAGTGGAAGTTGCTGAAACTACCTGAATACGTTTCGCATTGTTTACAACTATACTGAGGGTGAGAAACATACCGTATCTCGCATTCGGTGTGGATAAAGAAACGATGCTGCACTTGAGCAGCAAGTGTGAGACCCATCAAGACTCAAATAGATGATGGTAAGGCAAGAAATGATATTTGGCTGAGGAAAGTGGGCCTTTTAATTAATGCTATTCATTGGATAAGGATAAGTTCATAGCCTGCTCGCCCAGCAGTTTCAGCGACTCCCAACAGACACTGTCAATATCGGGGGTATCTCGGAAATATATAGTATATAAAACAACAGATAAGAAAACACCTTGGCCTACACGCCAAGGTGTTTTTCAATGAAGAAAAAATGAAACTGATTTTATAGTAGAACATATTAAGTTCAGTTCAACAAATCAATAACATCATTAACATCATTTTGTTACCATGAATTTAGGCTTTTATGAACCGGAATCTATTAAATAAATAAGTTTAAAATATAATAATAGTTGTTATACATTTATTCATATTATCGGGTAAGATAATCTGTGGTGAAAGTTATACTAACAAATACTGTAACACGAGAATCACAAGTATAAAGAAAAAAATGTATATTCAACCATAATTTGTAAAAAATCATTAATTTAATGATTCCGAAATCAAGCGGGTGGTCTAGGCTAATATAGTCCACACAGTGTGTCTTTTAATGCAAATAAGCCCCTCTTCGTGAGTTGGTAATGGCATTAGGCCTAGTGGTTTCAAGATATCTCTAGGGCTAAGTTAAATAGAGAGAATTGATGGAAGGGTATGAGCGAGAGGGGAGGTAACAGTAGAAAGGGGAACTGGGGTGGCAGGTGTCGGGCTGTAGGAGTGTGTGCCAGCTTCCATAAAAACTTTGACGAGGGTAAGTTTATGGACCCTAGTGGTGCGGCTACTGTGCCATCGTTCAAGAGAGGTCGGAGAGTCGAAGGGGAAGGAGGGGCGGGAGAAAGCTACCCCTCAGCCTAGATCTGGTTCCAAGAATTTTTGACGCTGCATTGCTCAGTCGAGCACAATGGCTGTATTTGAGCTTCCACGTTGCCGCTTGGTGCTCGGTTTTCAATTACGAGTGTAGGCCTATTAATTAAAAGTCCGATGGTGGATTAAAAACTTTGAAATGAAAATAAGATGACACATAACCATTCTTTTGTATATGGACAAAGGTTTCATGTTCAAAGTTTTCATTATGTTTTTGGCAACACATTATTCACCCACCGTACCGTAAAATATGCATCTAGATTGGGTCGTGGCCAGAAATTATGAAAGAAATTAGGAAGAAAATTAGGATTTAACCTACTGTCCTGATACAGTCGCATAAAAGCTGAAAAGGACGTGATGCATATCCTTGCAAATCCCTAATATTCACAAAACCTCAGTCCCGGGTTCCGTGACTCATATCAGTGTCAACTTCCCTTATATTGTTTACTCACGGGCACAGGGTACTTCTAAGAAACGCATTACACTGGGCCATCCGGCTCCTCTCCCAGCGTCGTCCTCTCTCTCCCGGGTGGATATTAATTGCTCCGGAGAGCGTTTTAGTTAACCTTGGGTCTTTGGAAGATGTTGAGTTGAGCCTGCGTTTTACTAAAACGCGAATTAAGAAAAAATAAAAACAAAAGAGAAAGGAAATTGTCTTTTAGGTTTAGATTCAATATAGCATAATATTTCATTAACCACAATCCAATGTCGTAGAGGTTAGGGTATTCTTAACTATTCTTGTTAAATAGACTCATTTTATAGATTAAATCTGAAAACTAGATATACGGTCTTTGAAATTCATTATAGCGATAACTTTATAGTTTTGTAAATAAAATGAACTTTGCCTATCGCTTGAATAGTTTTTACAATTAATATAAAGAACAAGTTAGTACAAGATTCTAAAATAAAATAAAAACTATTTATTACAGTACAGTTATAAACGATTAAGATGCCGTACTCTTTGGATTACATGTTTTCACAAGTCCGATGTTTCCGTTTTCACTTGGCTGTCAACTTGTCAACTTCTTTTTAATCCCTCCCTCCTTAATCTAAACAGAAGGTCGGCGTCGGCACTCCGTTGAGAATCCTAGTTTTAAAATTTTGTTGAAACATCGCATTAAAACTAAGTTAATATGATCGAAGAATACGTTGACATATATGACGTACTATTCAATGTTTTTATCGCAATTGTACTAGCATACTATTGGATTCAACCCCTCAGAGAATGTAAGTATCAAATTAGTCGTAATGATTTAAACTTGGCCCTTAAAATATATAGGCTTTATTAAGAAGACTCAAGTTTCATCCGTTTTCACTTGGTTGTTAACTTCTTCTTAATCCTCTTTCCCTCCTTTGAGCAAACACAAAAAAGATCAGAATTCCATTAGGAACCTGCTTTTCAAATTTTGTCGAGATGTCAGACAGCAGAGATGTAAGAAAGAAAGCAAGAGATGAATTCTTTGCATTAATGGATGAAATTCTGTTTCCTTTTGTGTTCATGGCTGCCATTACGCTACTTTATGTACGAGTCGAAAATGCTTGTAAGTATAACTTAAAATTAATTTGTACTTGGCCTTTTAATAGGGTTAGGATTTAGGCTACCTTTAAAAGACACATAAAAGAGAAACAGAGTAGGCTATAGGGCCCTATTCTGAACATCACAACAGGTTTGCAATATGAGTAAAGTTTACTCAATTATAGAAACAGTATCAAGTAGTCATTTATTAGCCCAGTAAACGATAAGCCTCTAGCATAAAAAATGTGAATCTCAAATCCACTCTAACAATACCTACTTCAGTAGGCCTACAGTGCTTCCTCTTCGCCCTGTTGACCAAGTAGTGACAGAATTAGAAATTGTATAGTAAAATGCTAAAATTACTATACATTAAAATAGATTCTTTAGATTTCACACAGCTCATCTACCTCATACATAGATTTTTCTATCAAAACCTTTTCAAATCGGTTCTTCCCCCTAAATTAGATCAATTCTAACTAGGCCTACTAAAACTTAGTACTGAACCCCATAAATCAATTTTATAAACCTAATTCTACTACATTAATCATGTTATGAAATCTGAGTTATCTTATTATTTCATTTTCAACAATGAAATAACGTATGATACAAAACAACTGAAATAAAAGTAAACTTAGGGTTTGGAAAGCCATATAACTTAGGTTAATATTATCCTATAGCCTAGGCTGCAAAATTAAGTCAAGGGCGTACCAATACAATAAATGTAAAGCAGAAATAGTATAGGACCAACAGGAAACCCAACCAACATTAATATTGTTGTAATCAATAGCCCCCACTAAAAATTTGGTTTCGGTAGCGTATGTCTTTACTGTAACAAAGACCTACTCCAATGTTCTCTCTGCTTAGCCTTTCTAAAGGTTCTTTTTTAAAGTCTGTATTTACGTACTACAATGAAACGTGCTAGTTTAAAATGAAATTGTACCTTCAAAACGTACTAATTTATAATGAAACCACTTTTTTATTTTCCATATACAGTATATAGGCCTACTACATGTAGGATAGCCCATGTGGGCCAGTTACTAAATTTGTACAAAACATGCAGCGTTTAAGCTTAGTAGTGCTATTTCACTTACTAAAATATCACATATGTAACAACTTTCAAATTAATTTAATTTTTTTATTTTATCAAGCTTTTATTTCTATACACATAAGTAAACTTTTTTGTTCCTAATTTTTCTCCTTTTTTGGAAGAAATAAGATCCTCAATAAATCAGAAAAATATGCTACTGTATTGTAGGCAATTTTAGCCTAGCCTAAAAAAAGTCTGACATGTTTCCCAGAACAAGAAAAATTACCCATTATTAGAACTCTGAACTACATTGGTTTTTTGTGCGTTTTGTCTTGTGTGCTAATTATTTCTTGTACTTGGTAGGCCTACTATGCTTATTGTTACTTTGGTAAAAGTAAATTTTGGAGGGGCTAAACTTAGCAATACTGTATTACAGTTTCACAGGTGAATTGTGGAATACTCTTACAACAAACAAAAATAAATACTTACAATTTTTAAACTTTTAAATATAGGCATCTGAACTTATGTTGAACTAGATTGTAGTTAACTTATATCTCCTATTTTAAGGGGTTTGATGTGTATGAAGATAATTGTGTGGAATATTAACATGAAGTTTAACTTTCAAATTGTGAAAAATGGCTTATGGTTTGTAAAATATTACCCCTCTTAGGGATTTTTGTAAAAATGATTTATATATAGCCTAATACGTACAAATTCACTACAATGCATTGGTGGAATTGTTGTAAATAATATTTCATAAAAAAATCTTAAACAAGTAAATGCATTGCCTTACTTATTAACTACCTATAGCCTACCTAGTTTTAAACTCTTTAGTACCTACCTATTTAAGACAAAACCTCTGCAAGAGCTTACTTTAAGTGAAATATAATTGGAGGATGTGCATTGAATGAGCTTAACCCCTTAATTCATTGTTGGATTCTCTAATAGGCCCATTAGGCACGGGCCTATAATTATTTTCGAATTATTTTCAATCCCCTTGAAAAACTGACTCAATGTCAATGAAAAAAAGACATAATTCGAAATTACTTTACAGTAAAATTTTACCTCTATAAGTCGAGGATTTAAAAAAATGACAACCATAACTTGAACTCTTTTGGATAAGAATAATTAGATATTGTCCTTAACCTCCACAAGTCTGATTTTACCCTTAGGCCTATTTATAGAAGTTTTCTCTATGGACCTCTATAAGTCGAAACCCCAGTAAAAAGGTCCACAACGAAGACACATCTGATACGATGGTTGTCCGTTGTCACAACACTGTATTTATCGATATCTCTGTAAATGGAATTCAATAAAAAATACTACTGTAACTCGAAATATGCATAAGTTGAACTATATGTAACTCCAAGAATAATCTTAGCATTGTGATTTTCAAGTGTGAGTCAAGTGTATTTTTTTAGTTTTTGGCTTAAAGCTTATATGTCACTATATATAAAACTATGACATCAGGTACCAACTGTATTTGGTATTTAGTTATTTTTCGTCACATTTTATTTCATGTGTTTTTTATAAGAATAGCACAGGAAGTTAATGTACACACTGAGACAAAACTTGGCCTATTGTAATACAGGGTTAGGCAAAAGTCTGGACACCCCCTGTTAACTTTTTGACGAGTTGCAGTAGGAAAACCTAACTCGGCACATGTTTACAACATAAAAAACGGCACTTTTTCATCAACTACACAACTTTGCCCATGACTCCCAACTTTGCCCATGAATGGGGTATTTTGGGGGCAGCCCTAAATTTTTAAATTTACCCAAACCCCTATTGCGTGACCCCTCTTTTAAACGGTTTATCGAAAGAAATAAAATGACGCAAACCGGAGGTCGATATCTCACCCCTAAACAAAATGGCAGCCATTTCAAACTTTGAGAAGGGCAACAAGTTGAAGTCTGGACACCCCCAACTAATATCTTAACACGTTGCAGTAGGAAAACCAAACTTGGCACATGTCATCAACACAATAAATGCAAATTTCCATCAAAGACACAACTTTGCCCCTGCCACCAAAATGGGGTATTCTGGGGGCACCCCCAAATTTTCAAATATAAACCCTATTGAGTGACCCTCATTTTAAATGGTTTATCAAGAGAAATCAAATGGCGCAAACCGGAGGTAGATATCTCATCTTAAACCAAAATGGCATCCATTTTAAAATTTGAGATTGAGTTATTGACATTCAATGGAATTAAATCAGAAAAAAACTATTTTAGAAATACAAATTTTTTGAATTATTTTAGAATTGAACCTACTAGTTCATTTCTGCTACTAGATTCAATTCTAAAATAATTCCAGAAATTCTCGATTCTAAAAAAGCTATTTTCCGATTTAATTTTAACGAATGTCAATTAACTCTTCTCAAATTTTAAAATGGCTGCCATTTTGGTTAGAGATGAGATATTGACCTCCAGTTAATGCCATTCAATTTATCTTGATAAACCATTGAAAATGAGGGGTCACTCAGCAGGGGTTTACCTTTGAAAATTTGGGGCTGCCCCCAAAATACCCCATTTTGGGAGTGGGGGCAAAGTTGTGTCTTTGATGAAAAATGCATTTGTTGAGTTGATAACATATGCCGAGTTTGGTTTTCCTACTGCAATGTGTTCAAAAATTAACTGGGGGTGTCCAGACTATTGCCTAACCCTGTATAATGTGAGTTTACTTAAATTATGTTACTCTGAGATATTGCTTTCATATGTTAAGTCACCTTTTGTGTGATGTTATGTTTGTTTGATTCTAGTGGGGGCATTTTACCGAAGATGGATAATGCCATTAATGCGGTGGTTCGGAGGTTTCGACGAAGAGGAAAGAGAAAACCAAGAAGACAATGGAGCAGGAAACCGCTGAGGAAATGGAAGGAGGAACTGAGGAAGGGATTACGAAGAATGGAGAGGAAAGAAGAATGATGCTGTAAGTAATTTGTATTTAAATTGTCGAAAATAATTGAAAAGCTTCTCTTTGTTTTTTTTTCCGTAGCATAAACTTTTAAGGGCAACTCCAGAGCAAAGTTATTTTGTGTTATTTCTTTTATATATATGTATTATTATTTGGGGGCGGTACTTATGAGCAATACAATATTAAAAATTAAAAATGTATATAACAAAATTTAATTAATTAATAATAAATAGGCTATGATTGGATGGAAATATATATATCAATAATCATCCAATTTACATTTCAAATGTTTTCAATTGGGTTTTAAAAACCTCCAGAAAATCACTAAAAATGTCCAAACCTCTACCACTGTTTACAAGAAGATAGCGAGATATCATCACCAAGTAAAGTGGTAAAGACGCATGAGCTTACGGTTCCAAAATAAGGTAAAGCAAACCGAAGATTGCTTCCAAAGTTAAAGTTGGCTACCCGGTACTTTAGGGCTGTAACACTGGGGGAGTCATCCACATGCACATAGTATACATGCACCTAATTGAATACATGCACTGGTTTGTACAGGAATTAGGGTTGGACGAAATTGGATTTTCAGTTCGAGACGGGACAGATGTGATTTTTCAATATCATTAAATTTCGAGACGAAATTTCCCTTCTTGTACATGACGGGAAATGTGCATTTGGAATTTTAATCTGTTTTGTAACATTGTTAAATCCAGATTTATGATACATAATTCATGAAAAATGTGAATTATTACAGGCAAGACTGATTTCTTACTTTCATTTAGAAAAATCTTTGAAATAAAACAGTATAAAAACAAATATTAAGTACCTTATTACAAATAACTCTTAAACATAGTCTAAGATATGGTGATGAGAGTTAAAATACAACATTGAAATTGCAAAATTTACTAGACTGAAAAACCAGTCTTATTAGTTAAGTTGGTATTAAATTACAATTTCAGTCTTGTCTTTTTGGTGTGTCTTGCTTTTTGCTATTTTCAGTTAAATGTCTCACACTAGTCACGCTTAACAATACTTTTCAAAAATATGATTTCAAAACAAAAATTATTGTAAATTACGGTCGTAATCATAACTAAGCATTAACAAAAATGATCAATAAAAACTAAAAAAAAACAACTTATAATTACATACAAATTTAAAATGTAAATGTGCGAATAGGGATAATAAAAAACTTCGTTTTGCTTCAAAATTATGTATTTCAGTATTTAATTACAAGGAAAATAAGTTAACACATTGACTGCTAAAAGTCTACTTAAGCACTGCTATATGGCTAAATAATTTAACTGTCAATTTACATTCCTTATGGTAATTGAAGTTCAGATACGATGAAATAATTCAGAAAAGTTCAGATACGTCCCCCGAGGGCTGACGTAGTTTCAACTCCCTACGAGGAAAGCGCAGAATATACTGGCTCCATAAACTTAACCTTACATGAGGACGTCCTAGGACGTCCTGCGCTAACCGCGAGTGGATCTTGGATGTCTTAAGACGTCCTTAGCAACAAAAGTGTTAAGCTAATAAATTCGTTGATTATTTATAGGCCTACTGTTTTTTAACGCTGATCACAAAATCTATCCTGTCTTGAAAAATCTTAAGATAAAAATATCCTGTCTTGTTTAACGAGATTTAAAATTTCTAGAAAAATCCGAGAAATTTCTAGATTTGTCCATCCCTAACAGGATTAAAAGAATTATCAATGCCTTTGTCAGGTCCAGGCTCTCAAAATAAAATGGGTCTTTCATCAATATCAATCTAGGGGAGAGTAGGGTAATCGTGCGCGGCGGGTAAAGGTGCGCATCGTAGTTTCTTATGAATGAAATAAGTTAAAAAGCTTCAGTATGTGCTGCAGCCTACCGGGGGACTCAACAACTAATACCCGACCTCGTGGTTTTCGATACTGAAATTTTTGAGGTTATGAGAGGCCAAAATCTAAAAGTCGTGTGTGTCATGTTATTTTTGCGCCTCAGAAAATAGTAAGGTTAGGGCAGATCTTTAGATAACTTAATACTTATTTAGTATTACAATTAATGGTAGTCTTTGCTTTATCGTTTGAACCAATTAATTTATCGCTTCATCCCTTCTTAAGATAGTGAGAAAATAAAATACTTTCGAATGCAATATCCTGTAATGGTGCGCGGCAGTGGACTCCATGTAGTTATAGGTAAGAAAAAAAATTACTTCCCCCTTTCACATTCTTGTTTACAGAAGCTCATAAACTGTTCGTCCTAGAGTCATGCAGACAGCTCAGGTGCAGACACAGCAGAAAATTAGCCTACGTGTGTTAATTTTGCATTAACCCTTGAACAATTTTGTAATTTTAATCAAAACTTTTGTTAAGTGTGTTGTAGAGCTCAAAAAAAGTATTGTTTAGCTTAAAGACATTTCATATGTTATATTGATATTGAATTTATATTAATGAAACACATTTATTCTAATTATTTCAACTCATACGTCCCTGCGCACCATTACCCACCCCCATGCGCACAATTACCCAATGGGTAGGGAAATCGTGCGCAAGTGCATATTCTTATATAATGGTGTATATTTAATCAATGTTAATATATATGATAATGATAATTTTTTATAAGAAACTACATTAAATACCAAAGAGTTTGACACATGTATTGGTAATTTTTGCCCGCATATTTTCTGGGAAGAATTTTTTTCCCTTAGGTGCGCACCATTACCCTTCTTTCCCCTATTCATTAACATATTTTAATAAAATTGAAAAACACTCCTTGTTGGAATCAATATTAATTTTAAATTGAAAATTAAAAAAAATATATGTTATAGAGGAAAGTACTTAAATCCGGACCTCGGTCCCAAAGTGCCCCCTAAGGTTTCCTGACTCTGCATTTTGCTGAACCCTGGTAGAAACCCATTACAACATTAGCTTGAGCTTTTGCTTGTGCCACTGTGTAGTAGGGTTCACCCACTTAAGCTACATCTTGCTCAGATGATGTGTTTTTATGAAAATAAAGGTAAATCTATTAATTATTAGTTTTTGTTAGAATCGTTGAAATAAACATTTTTCAATAATAAGATGGGGATGGTGTTAATATTTAAGTTATGTTAACTAACTATCCAATAAATATATTGCCAGTTTTCTTCGCATAACGTATTTTGTTCTTTGGATTTCTACTCCAGGGACTGCAAAGTGTGCTAGGACTGTAGAAAGTCAATTACTGTATTTGTGACTTCTGCCACCAAAGTCAATGTATTCATATATTTTTAGATTTTTATTTCATTTGTTCTTTTTCTATTTCAAAATAAATATTTGGTTTCATTATTAATTTTGTTTTATTTCACTCTGAAATTTTTTGGCATAGGCCCTACTAATATTAATATTTAAATTATTTTAAATGGGATTCAAATTAGGAACCAACTAATGCAGATGTAAGGAAAGAAGTAACCCCCCTTTTTTGTTAATTTTTTAGAATAAAAAAATTATCTCAAACCATTAAAATACCACTTAAAACAGTTAATTAAGTGAAGAGCAAATAACATGTTCATTAGGCATACATTTTAGATGTTATATATTAAAAAAAAAAAAAAAAAAAAAAAAAAAAAACTAAATTGGGTCCACTTTTGCATACTTTCTTCTGTTTTATTTTATATACTGTACCACAAAATGGATTGCTCTTATATAATGCATTCATCTTTAGATCTGATAAATCTTACTTTTGTTTTTGTTTGAAGCTATTATCACATAGAAATATCTCTTGTTAGAGTTAATTTTACACAGGTAATCAGTTCTTATTTGGCAATGTTTCTGCGATACTTATTTCTGAGGCTATTTTGCTCTGTCGTTGATTTCTCCTCTATTGGTGTACTTCTGTTTTATATTAATAATTATTTATTTCCCGGTCTTTTATTTAGAGATTATTTGTTTTCCTCTGCAACATGAACATCAAGTATCACCGACTCTTTCTGTTCTTTCAGGAGTAGTACCACACACTGCTACTTCGGATCAAAGGAAAGGAGTAACCCCCATTCAAGTGAAGAACTTTTAATTTTTTGTTTTTAAAGTAGTTAGAAATAGTTCATTTAATTTGATAACCCTTTGATGGTTAGAGAATTTTAACATGTTTTTATTAATATAATGTGTCACTTTGTTTCTATTTGCACTAAAGTGTAAATCTCATGTGAAATAAACACTTGAAAGAAATAATTTTTAATTGGCTGATTTATTTTATTAGTTACTTCATGGCATTTTGTAAAAGTAGAATCATGTACTCATTCCAATACAGAAATTCACAACCTATTCACATTTTAAAATTCTCTAACCACTTCGTTAAACTGTTGAAGTTAATTTTTTACTACCAGACACTTGTTTCACTGTATTTTTATCACAACTTTTGTAAATAAATTGATTACATAATTGTGATGTGTTTAAGTTGCACAGAGTTTTTTCATGAATGATTTGTGTTTTGTGCAGCAGAATTTAGTCCTATGAAGACTTTTCAATAACATTAAATATTTTGTGTGCCTTTCATTATATGTTAGCTTTAATTAATAAGATAAAAATGTTTTTGTTGAAAGTTACCGTTTTTGAGTTTTCTGTTCAAAGAGTTGAGTAAAAGAAATGTTATATCAATAAAATGTTTAAGGAAATATTACAACTTATTTTATTTATCCCTGTTCAACTCTGAAAGTCATTCAAGAAACATACATGGGTGAATATAGGTCTTAATAACTAAGGGTGGGGCTCTTTAGAAGGTACCGTATGAGATATTTATACATACACAGTACTTAGCTCAAATACCAAAACCCAATTTAAAAGTTAAAAATGAAGTAGCAAAAGTTACGGCTTAAGACAACTTGTTCAGTTAGCTTAGGTTTAAGGATTTTAAAACTTAGATCTAACATTTGTTCATAAAACTTAATAACAGACCAAAAATGTTGATTTTAATTATTTATGAAAATTAGTGGAAGATCTTAATTAGTAAAAAGGCCAATGCCTTTGTACATAGAGGTTATATGGATTATTTTGGGGCCTCTAGTACGATATTAAGTATAAAACTAGATAGTTTTGAAAAGCAAATTGAGACCCATCTATGAGATGAACTTTTCTAGTTATATTGTTCGAGTTTTTTAACTGCTTTACAAAACAAAGATTCCACGATTTCCTACCTCTAAAATATTGCTTCCAGGTAGGCTTCCATCCTATTCTTCCCATTTAAAACAATCAGCCAATTGTGATTTACTTACATTACTTTATCTTATTCTTACTGTACAACAATATATTAATAAAATTGTTATTGTTATTTCTTATTGTTATTGTAATAAAAAATGTATTGATACAAAAAATGGTTTTTGCACTATAGTAGGCCTATGACAATAAATTTTTTACTGTTGCATAGGGTTCTCATAACCTGGCCTGTACTAACTCAAGATGTTCCTAAATGGATATAATATTCATTGAATATAAGGGGGTGCCGGGTAGTGCAGGCCGATTAGTTAAATAATTGTATATAATCTATACTGTTTTTAAAATAAGGTTAAAACCAGTAAAATCTATTTATTTTCAATATAGTCTTCATATTAATAGCTTTGAAACATACATCCCACTGTCACATTTTAATATTAGTGTTTATGTTCTAAGGAAGCACAAAGTGCCGGGTAGTATGGGGCATACCAAAAGAACACAGAAAATCAAGCAAAAACAGAACTTTTCAGACCAAAACATATTTTAAATTAGAAATTAAATAATTATAAACCTTTAGAGCTTGTAATTCCACCTTATTTCACAAAAATAAGAGATTACAAATAATTTTTTCCTTAAGTGGCCCGTACTACCCACCACATCTCAAAATAAATAAGTAGTATCACTAATAGCTGCCACTGCAAGCCTCATATCTTTCTCCAACCATTCCCCAAGACCTTTGCCTTAGTTTTTCTTTGTAAACTTCGACATTCTGACCTGAAACATACAAAATAAAACAAGTACTGAAAAGGCCCATACTACCCGACTGACACTGAAAACATAAACATGTCGGATTCAAAGAAAGGTTAGTCGAATTCAGACGAACTTCTCATGATAGTATTAACAAGGTATAAGGTAAGTAATAAACCTGAGTTAGTTATATAGTTACATAGTTTTATTACCGCCAGGGTCAGCTCAGGAACCTCACAAAAGTTAACGATTTCCACGTGCGAAACTAAACAACTGTAAATTAAAAGCAACCCAGCACAGCAAAAATAACCAAATACCGTCTCACCACAATAGCCGGTCTTGTGGTTGCTCTACGTGTTTCTCAGTGCTGGCACATGTTGGTGTTTTAGAGAAACACTGCTTGGCCCTTAGGCCTACTACCAGCTGGCCCATACTACCCGGAGCTCCCCTAATACAAGAGTAACAACTCAACTGTGGTAGAGCCACTGGGTGAAAGCTGATGCTCAGCCCCCTGGAAAAGTTATATTCCTTATTTATCCTATGAATTTATATTCCTTAGTCATATAGGCTAATAAAGACATAAAAGAAAAAAAATTCCTCATTTGTGCATTCTTTCCTCTGTAAAAGTGATTTGATTGAATAGAAAAACTCTAAAATTTTATTTATAGTTTGGTGAGACGATAACAAGTTATCTCAATAGTTCAAGTGCTACCTTTGAATCGAATGATTAAAGATCGAAATAACTCAAAACATTGGAATTAATGATAATGCCTTAAGAATATATAAGCTTTTGCTGTTGCATATCTTTCTATATTGTTCATTCATGATGTTGCCTCCTGGATTCAGTTCAGACTTAATTATAAAGTAAGGTTACATTACTTTGTTTCGTCGTCAATCCGTCATTTTGTCGTGATGACTTGTTTGGGAACATTTGTTGCATTATCGAATCTTGCTTGGTCAATTGTAGGCAGTCGAACACAGAGTCTTTGTCATGGTTAACAAAAATAACTCAATACACAGACGAACAGTAACAATGGACTTTTAAGAACGAGGAAAATAAATTATTACTAACACGCGGGCCGGCCATGCAGAAAAGTTCCTATTCCAGAAACTTGTTCCGCAAGTCGGAACTTTTCTGCGTGGCCGGCCCGCGTGTTAATAACAATTAATTCTCCTCTCCTTGTTAATTGTTACTGTTTGTCCGTGTATTATGTCATTTTTTTAACCATGACAAAGACTCCATGTTTGACTGACTTTAATTGACCAAATAATGATTTGATAATGGAACAAATGCTCCGAAATAAGTAATAACGACAAAATGACGGATTGACGACGAAACAAGGTATTGTAACCTTGCTTTATAATTACGTTCTATATCGTGTATCTGTTTATTCTGCATCACGATACAAAATAAAACAGTTAATATTTATAATCAAGTCTTGCAATGCAAAGGGGTACAGTAGACTCTGGATTACTTATACCTGGATCTGGATAGGCCATATCCGATAATATCATGGAGTGGGAATGGCCGTAAGCTCGGCAGAATGTGTGTCTCAGCCATTCAGTAGGTACGGTAGTTGCTCAGCAGTTTGTGTTTACAAGGTATCGTGGGATAGGGATATGAAGCTCATTCTCTTTACAATTCAACTAACAATCTGTATTGTAAGGGAGTATGTGTGGTTTAATCGAGCGCATCTACAGCATAACAAAATTAAAATTAATTTACTCATGATGGTTGCCCCTGAACTGATGGAACTATAATATGGTTTTAGATTACATTTTCTGTGTCCGTGTTCACGTGTATTTTTACTCCTGAATGACGACGTCTACTCGACTGAACAATGTCAATGCCTACACCACTCCCAATTGGTCTCCGCACGGTAAAACTTAAATTTATATTTAGGTTAGGGTATGGTAAGAGGGGTCTAAAGTAAGTAGAAGTTGCTGAAACTACCTGAATACGTTTCCCATTGTTTATAACCATACCAAATATCCCGTTCACTGTGGATAAAGAAACATGCGGATGCTGCACTTCAGCACGTGTGAGACCCATCAAGACTCGATGGTGAGGCGAGGAAGGATATTTAGCTGCGTAAAAGGGCCTTTTAATTATTACGTGCTATTCATTGGATACGTTCGTAGCCTGCTCGCCCAGCAGTTTCAGCGGCTGCTGACAGAGGTTGTTAGTAGCTCCATGTCCCTGGCCCGGCCATGTCGGAAATCGACATTTTTAACCACACCAGAGGTTAATATACAGTTAGTATAGGTTAATAGAGCTATTCCCGCAGTTAGTATACATTCCGGTCAAATGTTATTGAATAAAATGTAATGGCGGGCCAGAGACATGCCAGCCCGGCCATGTCGGTAATTGGCATTTTTGACGATGCCAGAGGTTGATATACAGTTAGTATATCTTAATAGAACTATTCCCGCAGTTAGTATACATTCCGGTCAAATGTTATAAAATAAAATGTCATGACGGTCAAAGAAATGCCAGCTCGGCCATGTTGGAATTTGGCATTTTTTACATTGCCAGAGGTTAATACATAGTTAGTATAGGTCAATAGAGCTATTCTCGCAGTTAGTATACATTCCGTTCAAATGTTATAAAATAAAATGTAATGGGGTCAAAGAAATGCCAGTCCAGCTATGTCAGAAGCATTTTAAGCATTTTTGACAATGCCAATTGTTAAATATAGCCTACAATTCGTATAGTATATTAGTAGAGATATTACCGCAGATAGTATACCGAAATTTCAGTCTAATGTTTTATTAACATAATGTCATTTAGGTCCAAGAAATGTTAGCGCAGAGATTGTGGAAATTTGATTTTTTTACTATGTTATAAGTTATAAAACAGTTAAACGCCATTTGTATATCATGGTAATACATCACAGTGAAAATAAACCTTTTATTTAATTACCATGTTAAATATATTGAAAATAAAATACTTTATTATTACGCAGGAAAAATGGAACTAAATTATTAGAATTAGGTTATTTATTCATAACTTAGGTTTGCATAATTTGTTTCAATATAAAAATCCATTATATATAAAATGAGCCCTAAGTAAATAAAAGTATGAAAATTCGAAACCCTTCAATTTAATTACCTAGTATATACTATTAATTGGCAGGGAGTTGGCTTGTCCATAGAAATCGCATTCTTTTTTAGCGACAACTAAACGAAAAGTAATCTAATATTTAATAGTTTTGTACTTTTTATAGTCAGTTATGATAATAAATCTTAATGTGTAAGTTTTTCACGTGTTAACGACTTAGCTTGATGATGTTATGATAGTTTGATGTCATATACTGAAAGGGTGTGAAGGATCGTACCAAAATCAATTGCCTGTGCGACCTTCAGGCTTTTGCCCAAAATATCCGTCAAAGTAGCCAACATGTGCTTAAATACAAATCTTTGTCCGCCTTTCACTTTATTATATCTACTAATCTAAATCGCAATCACGGACGAAGGAGTTTCGGGTATATTCTAATATTGTTAAATTTAAAACATGTATTCGATATTGTACTAAGGCCTACCATTACATGCCATATGGTATAGAAGTGAATCCACTTTCCATGAATGAGCCATACAGTGGTAAGGATCATTGGATTTGGTAAAGCTATTGCCACATCCACACAAGTTTTCAATATTATATCATTATACAAAATTATACCCTCTTGTCATAGTCTAGATTTAATTACATTCATTGAGTAAATTTATGTTTAAAAAACTATAAATGTCATAACTACGAATGTTGTGTGCAATGTATTTCCAACAAAATATAAATATAAATAACCGATAACCAAAATGTGATGACATGGAAACAAATATTACCAATTAGCAAGCCAATACAAATCGTTTGACAAATGTAGGCCTAATCTACGATTTGTTAAGCACTTCTTTGACCGTCTTGACATAGTATTTTATAACATTAAACGGAATTTATACTAACTGTGTGAATATCTCTATTAACCTATACCAACTATATATCAACCTCTGGCATCGTCAAAAATGCCAATTTCCGACATGGCCGGGCTGGCATGTCTCTGGTCCGTCATATGACATTTTATTTCATAACATTTTACCAGGATGCATACTAACTGCGGGAATAGCTCTATTGACCTATACCTACTATCTATTTTCATGATGGAAAATTAGGACTTTATTTGCTACTTATACTTTATACTTTTAAAACTCGGCCTTCGCTGGGACACTTGCAAAGTTTGTTAGTCAAAGTCAAGAAGATGACCCAAACTTAAAGTAACTATAACCAAATTAAAAATTTCCGGGTGTTGTTAAAAAAATTTTATTTTTTTAACTTAATTTGCTTTTTATATTTTTATTACTGAACGAATATGAAATAAGGTACCTAAGTCAATATTTATAACAGTTTAAACCAGGATTTCTTAAAATTTATACAAGTGTTTATAAGTGAATGTGAAAATTGATTAAAATGAAATGGGAAAATTACATTTTTTATTTTACCAGTTTTCCACTTTTTAAGTTTTTGTGATTTTATGTAAAAAAAACATAACTAGTTAAACTTTATTTATTTATTTTTTTTTTTAAATTAAATACTTAGATTTTGAAGTTCTATAGAGGCATTTTGTCCAACTCCCTCATTGTAGAAAATTAAAGAAATATATTTCTTTAAAGAAGTCAAATGTAAAATTATCAAAAAAATAAAACCTGAAAATAACGTTATGAATTTCAAAATTGTATTACTTTTATATTTTTTCATCGTAAAAAAAATTGTTTTCGATTTTACTTTTATGTTGTATGGCGTTTTTTACATGAAAATACCATTATTTTTACATTGTGTGTTGACTGGGGAGTTACTTGGAAATTTTGCCATTGCAGCTTTAGAGCAATTTCTGATACACAAAATTTAATACAAATTATTGGCAAAGTTGCATCATAAAAGTTGTTGTGGTATACATAAACACAGTTGTTGCAAATTTGTCAATGCAGCTTTGGAGCGAATGTTGTGTTGACGAGCAAATGTAATGTAAATTATGACAAAGTTGTCATGACCAAGTTGTTGTGGCATAAATACAGTTGTTGCAAATTTGTCATGGCAGCTTTGGAGCAAATGTATAACGCAAATTTAATGCAAATTATTAGCTACGTTGTTATGGCAAATTTGCTTTGACAAGCTGACAAGCTCATGGCAACTTTGCCGAAAAATATTCTGCTATGTGGGTAGTAACAAATAACACGAAATCATAAGTATGGAGAATAAAAATTGTATATTAAACCATAATTTATATAAAACAATTAATATAATGATGATTCCTAAATCAAGTGGGTGGTCTAGGCTAACAAAGTCCACACAACGTTTCTTTTTATGCAAATGAGCCCTGTCCGTGAGTTGGTAATGGCATTAAGGGTTTCAAGATGTCACAGGGGCTGAGTTTTAGAGAGAGAATAATGATGAAGGATAATGACGGCGGGGTAGGAGCGGGAGGGGAGGTAAAAGTAGAAGAAAGGAACCGTGGTGGCAGGTGCGGACTTTCATGGTGTTGTGTATAGCGGCCGCTTCCGGGACTGGTGCGGACTTTTATTGTTTTTTATAGTGACTAAGAACTGGTGCGGACTTCCGTGGTCCCGGAGAGCGGCTCTTTAGCCCCCTATTAAGTTACCGTAATTTAGGTGATTATAGAATAAGAGTTACCTGGGAGACGAATCATGAAATCTGTACCGACGAGAAAAGTGACTTTCCAGTTTATTAGCAACTTATCTCTCATTATTGTAAAACACAACAAGGGGTTCACCCTAACTTTCATAAATTGAAATTAACACAATTTAAACTACCTGCCCTTTGGCCCCCGTAAATACTCGAATTTGGGACTTTTTTGTTTACAAGGTTATCCCAGTGTTGGTGCCTCTTGAAATATCCCCCTTTTCCTTTCTCTCTCCATTTTAAATCACACATTATACACCAAACACTTTGAAGTAGGGCGTGATCAGTTAACGCGGAGAAAAGTTACCTTAAAGGCGGATTGTGAAATCGTAATGGACAGTCTGTACCTGTTAGAAAAGTTACCATTTAAAAGGGATCCCGTCAGTATCACTGCCGTGTCTTGGCTGCTTCACTTCGAGACCCCCCCCCCCCCTGAACGAGACCGCTAGATCCGAGGGCAGCTCTAAAGACGGCGACACGCTACCGGACTTTGCTCCGGACCGTACATCGGACCGAACATCGATCCAAACATTACATCGTGTAGGGAGGTAAAATATACCCCGAACATTTTCCCGAACAAGATATTCGACCGAGCATCGTACCGGATAAACTCACTGAGCGAGGGGAGTATAGGGAGAGAGGGAGAGCGTGAGTGAGTGATAGCACTAGATGGTGAGGAGAGGGGCTTTCCATCGCCAGCGTTCGGTGCGATACTCGGTACGGCGTTCGGAGCGATATTGACCCTGACACACTACCGTACATCGGATCGTATTACCGGACTTGCTGTTTTGCTTGGTACGACGCTCGGTCCGGTGAAAAGTCCGGTAGTGTGTCGCCGGGGTGGATATTAATTGCTTCGGAGAGCGTTTTAGTTAACCTTGAATCTTTGGAAGATGTTGAGTTGTGCCTTGTGTTTTACTGAAATGCGAATTCAGATAAAAAAAAGAGAAAGGAAATCGTATTTTAGGTTTAGATTCAATATAGCATACCGGTAATATTTCCTTAACCACAAGCCAATGTCGTAGGGGTTAGGGTATTCTTAATCTATTCCTGTTAAATAGACTCATTTTAGATTATATCTGAAAAAATCTAGATATACGGTCTTTGAAATTCTGAAGTATAGCGATAACGTTTTTTTTTTTTTTTAATAGAATGAACTTTGCCTATTGCTTGAATAGGTTTTACAATTAATATAATTAGCAAGTTAGTACAAGTTTCTACAATAAAATAAAAACTATTTATTACAGTACAGTTACTATAAACGAACAAGATGCCGTACTCTTTGGATTACAAGTTTTCATAGTAGTCCCGTGTTTCCGTTTTCACTTGGCTGTCAACTTCTTTTTAATCTTTAATCCCTCCCTCCCTAATCTAAACAGAAGGTCGGCGTCGGCACTTCGTTGAGAATCCTAGTTTTAAAATTTTGTTGAAACATCGCATTGAAACTAATATGCTTGAAGAATACTCTGGCATGTATGACACTCTTTTCAATGCTGTGCTTGCAATTGTATTAGCATACTATTGGATTCAAGCCCGCAGAGCATGTAAGTATCAAATTAGTCCTAATGAAGTTTATATAAACTTGGCACTTAAAATGGATAGGCCTTATTAAGAAGACTCAAGTTTCCGTTTTCTCATGGTTGTCAACTTCTTCTTAATCCTTCTCTTTCCCTCCTTTTCCTTTGAACAAACGCGAAAAAGATCAGAATTCTATTCGGGACCTGCTTTTCAAATTTTATCGAGATGTCAGACAGCGGAGAAAACGACGAATTGTATGCCATTATTGATGACATTCTATTTCATTTCGTGTACACTGCTTTCATCATAGTAATTTGGATACGTGTCGACAGGGCTTGTAAGTATCAAATTAATTTGTGCTTGGCCCTTTAATAGGGTTAGGTTTTACCTTTAAAAGACACCTAAAAGTGAAAGAGTAGGCTATATAGGGTCTAAGGCTAAAGAGTACAACTGGTTGCAATATGAGTAAAGTAAACTTAATTATAGAAACAGTATCAAGTAGTCATTAGTCCTGTAAACGATATGCCTCTCTAGTATAAAAATATGGGATTCTCAAATCCACTCTTACAATAGGCGTACCTACTTTAGTAGGCCTACAGTGATTAAAACAAGGCTTCCTCTTCCTCTTCGCCCTGTTGACCAAGTAGTGACAGAATTAGAAATTCTGTTTGCTGAAATTACCATAAATTGAGATAGATTCTTTAGATTTCACACAATTCACCCAACTCATACATAGATTTTTCTATCAAAAATTTTTCGAATTGGTTCTTATGCCTTAAGAAAAAAGTTAAATTCAATCAATTGTAACTAGGCCTACTAAAACTTAGTGCTGAATTAACCCATAAATAATTTTTATAAACCTAATTCAAGTACATTAATTATGCAATGAAACCTGGGCTATCTTATTATTTCATTTTCAACAATGAAAAAACTAAGTTGAAAACCTAGGGTTTGAAAATCCATATAACTTAAGTTAGGTTAATATTATCCTATAGCCTAGGCTGCAAAATTCAGTCCAGGGCATACCAATACAAGAGAAAGGTAAAGCAGAAATAGTATAGGATCAACAGGAAATCCAACCATTATTTATATTGTTGTAATTAATAGCCCCACTAAATATTTGGTTTCGGTAGCGTATGCCTTTACGGTAACAAAAACAAAGACCTAATTCGATGGTCTCTCTGCTTAGATTTTTTAAAGGTCCTTTCTTAAAGTCTGTATTTATGTTCTATAATGAAACGTGCAAGCTTATAATGAAATTCTACTTTCATAACGTACTAAGTTATAATTAAACCACTTTTAGCAAATTTCACTATAGGGAATACGCTATTACGGTAGTAGCCATGGTAAGACCTGAGCCCGGGACCACTTTACTTTTTCATTTTGAGGTCCCCAGAAGCCAAAAACACCATTCGTTCATTTTCATATATATGTATATATATATATATATATATATATATATATATATATGTGTCCGTGGTAGGGCCTACTGATAACTTTTGAAGGGGACCTCCGATTTTGATGAAATTTGGTATGAAGGTGTAAGACCAGGTCTATTTTCATGAGTTCGGGAACCAGCATTGTCGGGTTATGGGAACGGGGTTTTATGGGGTTTCAAAGGGGTCAAAAATAGGTTTTTGGCATTTTTGGACCTCAGTTTTAAAAATTCGTAAATTTTAACTGAAACAATTTAAAAGAGATTAAAAAAAACAAAAAGTTTGGTATTTTGAATTTTTATCTTAGCATAACTGGCTACGGGGAAAATCCAAAAATCTGTTTTCCATGTTATTCTTATGGGAAATCAAGAAACCCTAATATCTTGCTTATTTGTTAACATAACATAAGTTAATCAAATTTGGTATGTACATTATCTAGATTGGGTTTATTTTATACTTATCTACAAAACCATATGGCAGCAAACCTACCTACTCACCCCCATGGGGTTTATGAAGAAAATAAAAAATTGTCAGAGCTTGATACAATTTTGTGTTTACCTTCATCAATTATTGATTAACTTAGATTTTCTAACAACACCCCATGGCAGCAAACCTACATACTTGATCCTATGGTGTTTTATGGGAAAAAGTATATAAACTGAAATTCCATTGGAAATTCGCTTAGTACGCAGGTCTGCTGCGATGGGGGTATTTATTTTATTTTCCATACATATAGGCCTACTATAGGATTAACCCTTGTGGGCCTAACCTAGGCTGCTTTTTTAACCTTGTCTCCAAATTTATTTGATTGTAAAAATTGTCTGCTGTGTTCAGGGGTGTTCATCCCCCCCAAAGGCCATAGCGCAAATCCCCCCCCCAAAAAAAGTTACCCCCCCCTCTTTTATATCAATGCCACAACACACAATTTGGTGTTTGACAAGTTATCACTCAATTATATTGTATGCCATTGTACTTAGTTTAATATAATCCCATTTACCTGTTTAGAGCAAAATTAAAAAAAAATGACCAACCAGACCTATTTTCATTCAACTTGCTAAAATGTTGAAATAAATAATGGTGACTTAGGCTAATGATTTATATTCAGGAGCAATTATTGTGTTAATACAGTAAACATTTCTTAGTTTAGATTGTTACATTATTTTACTTAATTTAAAATTTAATAATTTTATAAGTCTATGGAACTTTTATTGTTGAGTATAACTAATTGACCAGAACACAAAGGGTAGGGACATTGTATATGTTTGAATAAAATTATTCATTAAAGTTTGTCTGTTATTAGAATTCTCTTTATAGAAACGAGTTTCGCTACAGTATTTGTAATTGTATTAGCAATTCCTGGTCACTAGTCATCATAATAATATGAGCTACTGTAATAATCTCTGCAATTACAAACTGTTTTCAGTTTTGCTATTCCGTACACTATGCAAGATTGGACCGTACAGTTGTAGGGTTAAATACCTATAAAGCTAGGGCTCTTTTAATGTACTTATTATTGCTTGTATAGTTTTAAATTCAATTTTGAGTCAACATACTCTTCTTCTGTTTTAATAATATGAGAATAATATTTCTATTCATTCCCCCCAAATTTTGGCCCGATAGCGCAAACCGTGCTATCAATCCTCCCCCCCCCTTGGACACCCCTGGCTGTGTTAAAAAAGTCATTTGTAGTATTTATTTTGTATAGGTCTAATGTTATATAAGCAGTTTTAATAAATTTAAAGACTATTTGTGCAAAAAATGAAGTGTTTAAGCTTAGTTCTATTTTACTTATTAAAATATCACACATGTAAGGTTATAGAACAACTTTCAAATTTATTATTATTTTTTTATTCCATCATGATTTTATGTCTATACACATGTAAACTTTTTGTTTATAATTTTTCTCCTTTTTTGGAAGAAATAAGATCCTCACTAAATCGGAAAAAATATGCTACGGTACCATAGGCAATGTTAGCTTAGCCTATAAAAAAAGTCTGATTTGTGTTCCCAAGACAAGAATTCCCCATGATTGTAACTCTTAACTACTTTTTTTTGTTTTTGCCTATGTGTGCTAATTATATCTTGTACTTGGTAGGCCTATTACTGTATGCTTATTGTTACTTTGGTAAAGTAAATTTTGGAGGGTCTAAACTTAGCACAACTCTATTACAGTTTCACAGATAAATTGTGAAATACTCTTACAACAAACATAAATAAATACAGTTTTTAAACTTTTAAATTTAGACAGCTAAACTTATTTTTAACTATATTGTAGTTTTATCTGCTATTTTTAACAGTTTGATATGTATGAAAATATTGTGTGGAATATTAACATGAAGTTTTACTTTACAATTGTGAAAAATGGCTTATTGTTTGTAAAATATTACAACTCTTAGGGATGAAAAAAATTATATATAGCCTAAGGAGCACAAACGCACTACAATGCATTGATGGGTAATGAAATTTCATAAAAAAAGAATGAAAAATTTCATAAATTTACAAGTAAATTCATTATTTTACTCATTAACTACCCATAACTCTCTAGTATTAAGACAATACCTCTGCAAGAGCTTACTTTAAGTGAAATATAATTGGAGGATGTGCATTGAATGAGTGTTACCTCTTAATTAATTGTTGGATTCTCTAATAGGCCCATTAGGCCCCACTATACTATAGGCCATACTATAGGGCTTACTTCCAAAAAAGAAGTAAATTCATTTATACTGAGGCCTTTTTTATGGACAGCTAAAAATGTTTCACAAATATCAATAGTTTTAGTTTAATTAGAGCATCAATGATTGACTCTGTCAAATGACAGCTAAATAAAAAATTGATATCATTCAATTACAACAGTAGGGTATACAATAAATAAGCGGTCATTAGTAAAAGTACAGTGGTTGTTATGGGCCGATGGAGGTGGGATATCTGGAGGTACGAGCTCACCGAAAAGAATGAGATATTAGACTGGGCCTACCAAACTTATTCAATAGTTTATGTTAGTTACGACTCATTATAATTGTAAAAAGACTATCATCCCAAAAATCTCCCTCGCCCCTCTGTAAATCCATCCATCAATGGTGATTGTGGAGAAATGGTTGAGCCATACGCATTGTACGTGCCACTTTACTGGCTGTTGCTAGTGGCCTGAGAATGAGGAAAATTTGTGGCCCATGCTTTAATCTGTAGTTATTTTCACCTCTTTCAGTAATTTAAAATAAGGAGATCTAAGGTTATTTTCCAATTAAAAGATAGAAGTATGAACTTATAAGATGATATTGATAAAATTAGAGAACTTTGACTCTAGCACACTTTAAAATAAATATAGGCCTAGTGCCTGGTGGAACTCAATAGTGATCAGCCTTTATAAAAGTAATGTTGTTACATGATTAAAATCGGGGATTTCTGTGAAATCTAGTAGAAATTCACTATCCCTAGGCCTGAATGTGATTTTTAAACAAATAACATACAATACTATTTTTGAAAGGATTTAAGGACAACTTCTCTTTAACCTTAGGGCAGAAAAAATATTACGCTTAGGGGCACCTGGGTATTAAATTTGGTTCTGCTTAATTGTTAATTTTTTCATGGGTATTGTCGGTTAATGTTTTTAACTTGAATATTTTTGATATAAGATTGTAGGTTTGCTACTTTCAAACTCTATTTTGTTGTTTCTGTGGTTATTTTTATTGATTAAACTATTTTTGTTGTAATTTTTTAATACAATGGAACCTTGATAGTTTGACTCTCGGGTCAACACTCCTTATAGCTCGACACTATTCGTGATAACATGTCAGTAACAACCGATAGAAAGGTGAAAATGTAAACCAAGTGGCGAATGATTTGAATGTTGGTTATGTTCAAGTTCAATGAATTTATTGTTTCATTAAAGTTTAGTGTTTCCTATTCAAAACTGATGATTTTTATACTCCCTGTGTTAAAATTTCCTATATTCTCCCTATAGTTCGACATTTCGATACTTAGACACTCTCTAAGTCTACAAAGTGTCGAACTATCGAGGTTCTACTGTATTCGGTTGACTTGCTAACCTTAATAACTTAAATACTTAATATCTCGAATTATTTTCAATCCCCTTAAAAAAACTGACTCAATGTCAATGAAAAAACAACATAACTCGAAATTACTTTACCGTTAAATTTTTCCTCTATAAAGTCAAGAATATAAAAAAATTACAGCGATAACTTGAACTTTTTGGGATAAGCCTAATTAGATATTGTCCTTTACCTCCACAAGTCTAATTTTACCCTGAGGCCTATATATAGAAGTTTTCTCTCCTTCTATAAATCAAAACCTCAGTAAACAGGTCCACAACGAAGACACATTTGATACGATGTTTGTCCATTGTCACAACTCTGTATTTATCAATACCCTGTAAATGGAATTCAATAAAAATTACTACTGTAACTCGAAATATGCATAAGTTGAACTATATGTAACTCCAAGAACAAGGCCGTAGCCAGCGGGGGGGGTCAGGGGGTCGAAACCCCCCCCGAAATTTTAAAACACATAATTAAAAAAAAACCAAAAAATGTGTAGAATTTTTCCATAAAAAAACACTGTTTAAAAATTACATAATGTCAAGGAACAAACTTGAAAACAAAGTAAAAAATACTCATTTGTTTAATTACAATGTTCAAATAATAACGGAAGTCGTAGTTAATCAGCTGTGTGCGCGCCAAAATAGGGATGATCGCGGTTCACGGAGGAGTGTAACAACAAATGAGCGGGAATTTGACGTAACCTTAGCATGTCAATTCAATCATCAGAACGTGTGCCGATCGTGTGTGTACTGTGCAGTTTAGTTTTACATAGTGAACTTTGAATTAGTCTTCATAAAGCTTTGTGTCGTCTGTTTAATTGACATAGACGATATGAATGCTTAGTTAGGTATGTAAAACAAAACAAAAACAGTGAAAAATATATTTTAATTATGCCTGCTCCTGCATCAACAGCCTCGATTTAACCTTTATATGACTAGCCAAGACGAAGACCAGCCAATATTTCTTCTTGTAATTTTTTCTTGTGGTCAGAGCCGTCTGAGCGGAAGTACTGAAGTATAGGCCTACGATGTAAATTCACAGGAGAGACGGATTGACATAAAAATACCTGAGTTTATTTTTTTATGAACCAACTAACTTATAAGTTACTCTGATCTGATTCGAGTAAGGTATATTTGTAACTGTGTATGCACACAGATCTCAAAAACGGCTGTTAAAGATTTTCCAAAAATCTGAAAATAACTTAGGTATTTAGTTCTGAGATAAAAAATATATTATTTCAGGCCCCAGTGTCAGGAAAAATCTTATTTCGTCATAGTATTTAGTTTAAATTATAACACTTTTAACATTGGCCTTTAAACAAAGAAATAATGAAAACAGCTGAATCAACTGTCAAAGTACAGACCGTGAGTGACAGATCCTACGCCCATTGGGACGCCTATTAACAGGACGCCGAATATAAGTCAAGTAAGTCAAGTAAGAGTTCGAGGATAAACATGATGCGGTTTTGAATGGTAGCCAGTTACTGATAAATTATAGTACTGAATGCTACTATAGTAAATACAATTTACGTTTTTTTAAATCGCACTTTATATTGGTGATTACGAATAAATGAAATTTAAGTGAAAGGATAAAACAACTTTGCAATTTGTGGGATATTGTAATTGATTTTAAAACAAAAGAATTAAAAATTAATTAAATCAGATGGTAATCATAGAAATATAATCCACGTGTTACGGATTCAACATGTGGTTAAACAAATATATATTAAAGTGCAGCACACGTAGGCCTTCTTAAAATCAGTCTAAAAGGCAAGGAGCGGAGCGAACGAGCCTGTCTTGAATAGAAACAAGCATGTTTGCACTTGGCATTTTAGGGCACTGTCTGTTACTGATATTACCTACTATGAAGAATTACTTATTTATGTTTCCCGAGCAAATGCTCGGTCCCCAGGTATTTATTATAGACTGAGGAAGAGTGGACATAATATGCTGATATCGAGTAATATAGTTAGGCTACTGTGGTATTTATTGTGTTGTAAAATAATCTGTTTTAGGTATGTTATTGTTATATATTGTCAGCATTGACATTTAGCGACTTTTAATCATAAGTTTTTTTTAAAGATAGCAAGCTTCACTAAAAATAATAATGTAGTTCATATGATGATTAATGCTGTATTTTCTTCAATGCTAATAATAATTATTATTATTGTAAGTATAATAAGTAGGCTCCTATTTAAATATTTAAAACGTCAAAAATCATGCTTTAACATTATATAGCCTATTAACAATTGTGTTAAAATGAAAGTTTGATAGTTACGCGAAACTCAAACCCCCCCAAAATTTTTTTCTGGCTACGGCTTTGTCCAAGAATAATCTTAGCATTGTGATTTTCAAGTGTGAGTCAACTGTATTTTTTTTGTTTTTGGCTTAGGCCTAAGCTTATATGTCACTATTTATAAAACTATGACATCAAGTACCAACTGTATTTGGTATTTTGTTATTTTTGTCACAATTTATTTCATGTACTTTTTAGAAGAATAGCCCAGGAGGTTAATGTACACATGGACACAAAACCTGGCCTATTGTAATATAATGTAAGTTTACTTACATTATGTTACTCTGAGATATTGTTTTAATATGTTAAGTCACCTATTGTGCTTGGTTATATATTTTTTTATTCTAGTGGTGGCATTTATCCGAAGGCGCATAATGCCATGGATGCGGTGGTTCGGAGGTTTTGACGAAGGGGAAAGAGGAAACCAAGGAGAAAATGGAGCAGGAAACCGACGAGGAAATAGAAGGAGGAACCGAGTATTCAATTTATAAGAATGAAGAGGAAAGAAGAATGATGCTGTAAGTAATTTGTATTTAAATGGCAAAAAAAAAAAAATTGAATAACTTCTCTTTGCTTTGTTTTTTTCCGTAGCATATGGAACATTCAATGGCAACTCCAGGGCGCAGGAATTTATTTCTTTTACTTATTTATTTTTTTTATATATTTTTATTTGTTATATTTGAGGGCAGTAACAGCAGGACTCATGAGCAATTCAATATTAAAAATAAAAATGTATATAACAAATCTTAGTTAATTAATATAACAGTCTATGATTGGAAATAAATATCAATATTCATCTAATTTACATTTCAAATGTTTTCAATTGGATTTTAAAAACTGTCAGAGAATCATTAAAAATGTCCAAACCTCTGCCACTGTTTCAAGAAGATAGCGAGATATCATCACCAAGTAAAGTGGTAAAGACGCATGAGCTTACAGTTCTAAAATAAGGTAAAGCAAACCGAAGATTGCTTCCTGTTGCTCCAAGTTGGCTACCAGGTACTTTAGAGCTGCAACACTGGCGGAGTCATCCATTTGCACATAGTATACATGAACATAATTGAATACATGCACCGGTTTGTACAGGAATTAGGGATGGACAAAATTGGATTTTTATTTCGAGACGAGACGGACGTGATTTTTCAATTCTCATAAAATTTGAAGGGACCCCCTCTCGTACATAATAGGAATTGTGCATTTGGAATTTTAATCTGATTTTGTAACTTTGTTAAATCCTGATTTATCATAGATAATTTATGAAAAATGTGAATAATGACAGGCAAGACTGATTTCTTACTTTTATTTAGAAAAATCTTTGAAATAAAACAGTATAAAAACAAATATTAAGTACCTTATTACAAATAACTCTTAAACATAGTCTAAGATATGGTGATGAGAGTTAGAATACAACATTGAAATTGCAAAATTTACTAGACTGAAGAACCAGTCTTATTATTCCTATTATTAGTTGAGTAGGTATTAAATTACAATTTCAGTCTTGTCTTTTTGGCGTGTCTTGTTTTTTGCTATATTCAGTTAAATGTCTCACACTAGTCACGCTTAACAATACGATTTCAAAAAAAAAAATTATTGTAAATTACAGTCATAATCATAACTATAAGCATAGACAAAAATGATCAATAACAACTAAAAAAAAAATATATAATTACTTGTAAATTTGGATGTAAATGTATGAATAGGGGAAATAAAACACTTCACTTTGCTTCATAATCGTGGATTTCAGTATTTAATTGCAAGTAAAATAAGCTAATAAATTCATAGATTATTTATAGGCCTACTGTTTTTTAATGTTGTTCACAAAATATTTCCAGTTTTGAAAAAGCTAAAGAAACAATATTCCGTCTCGTCTAACGAAATTTAAAATTTCTTGAAAAGTTTGAGAAATTTCGAGACTTGTCCATCCCCAACAGGCATAAAAAACTGTCAATGTCCTTGTCAGGTCCAGGCTCTCAAAATCAAATGGGTCTTTCAGCATTATCAATCTATTCATTAACATATTTTAATAAAATTGGAAAACACTTCTTGTTGGAATCATTAATTTTAAATGGAAAATGAAAAATATAGGTAATAAGTGCTTAAATTTTGGTGTGCCTGATTTAGATTTTATGTCATTTGGGAGGGCATTGAATAGTTTACAGCCTGTGTAAATTGGATGGTCTTGAGATTTCTTAAGCCTGTTGAATGGAAGGTTGTAGTCATCCTTTCTTCTTGTGCTATAACTGTGAATAGAACTTCTGGTTGAATCTGCAGGATTTATTTGTCTGGCAAAAATGATTGTTTCGTAAATGTAGAGAGAAATGACAGTTAATATTTTGTCCTGCTTGAAAAATGGTTTGCAGTGCGTCTCAGGAGGGAGATTGTTAATTATCCTTATAGCTTTCTTTTGAAGTATCAATATTTGTTCCAAATGAGAAATAGGGACTCAACCCCAAGCTATAATACCAAATCTGACATGGGAGGCAAAGAGTGAATGATATGCTGTAAGTGCTACGTCTTTTCCTGCGATTTCTTTGATCCTTTTAATTCCAAAAACTGCTGTTGATAATATTTTTGTTAAATTCACAATTTGATTTTTCCAGGTAAGGTTTTGATCTATTGTGACTCCTAAAAATTTGGTGTGGCCTGCTGTTTGATATTTGGGATTGTTGTTGTCTTGGGCTATTGTATTTCTAGTGGAGAAGTTGGAAAGTACTTAAATCCGGACACCGGTCCCAAAGTGCACCCCTAGGTTTCCTGACTTTGCATTTTGCTGAACCCTGGTAGAAACCCCTCAAAACATTAGCTTGAGCTTTTGCTTGTGCCACTGTGTAGTAGGGGGCAACCACTTAAGCTACCGTTTGCTCAGACGATGTGTTTTTAATGAAATCAAAGTTTTAAGGGGATTCTATTAATAATTAGTTTTCATTAGAATCGTGGAGATAAACATTTTTTAATAATAATTATACTGTTAATATCTAAGTTACATAACTAACTATCAAATAAATATATTATGCCAGTTTTCTTCGCATAACGTATTTTGTTTTTTGGATTTGTACTCCAGGGACTGTAAAGTGTGCTAGGACTGAAAAAGTCAATTATTTGTGACTTCTGCCACCACAGCCATTGTATTCATATATTTTTAGATTTTTTTATGTGTAATTTTTCTATTTCAAAATAAGTTTTTGGTTTCATTAAAGCTTTACTTATAAACTTAATTTAGTTTGATTTCACTCTTATATTTTTTTGGCATAGGCCCTACTTATGTTGATATTTAAATTATTTTAAATGCAATCCCAATTAGGAACCAACTTTCCAAAATGCAGAAAAAAGAAAGAAGTAATTTTTTAGAGTAAGAAAATTATCTCAAGCCATTAAAATACCACTTAAAACAGTTTACAATTGGACACCATTTAGTTTATATTTATTTTTTAATATATAATATATTAAATGTATGCCTTATGAACATGCTATTTGCTCTTCACTTAAGGCCCGTTGTCTCTGAAGCGATTTTTATATAGCGATTCTGGTGAATTTTTATGCTGAATTGCGAGTTTTAAATGCACCGTGAGTTTGAAGCAGAAGTTAAACAACAAAATACCTTAGTTGAGGAAATCGATGATGAAGATATCATGGAAATGTTATATGCACCACGAGTTGGTACTCATGATATATTTTTAACTAGACAAGAAGGCTATTTTAAGAGTATCCATACTGTTCTTATTTAATATTCTAAGGATTTTTCTTAACACGTTGAGTGCGGGGTACGTTAATTAACGTAGTTCCACACTGGCGCGGGTGGCGGCCTACGTTAATTTACGTAGCGCTCCTGCCCGAAACATAATGGTTCAGTATGAGCTTAGCCATTGCCGGGAGAGGTTGATGCTCTCACCGCCTGTTGTGCTAGTCCATGTGTTCACTTCGGTGTAGTTCGTTTCCCGGTCCGCCATTTCTTAAGGAGTGGGGAGGGCAGTTTCGCGTGCAGCGGCCTGCGTAATATTACCTACCACTTCCGGATTGTGTAACATTGGTTTATTTGTTTAGTTAAGGCTTTAGCCACTGCCGGGAGAGGTTATATTGCTCTCCGCTTATTGGTGCAGTCCATGTGCTTGGTTTGCGGGTGATCATTCGTCGGTCACCCTGGGCGCGCAGTGTACAAAGTGATTGTGTTCACAGTGTTTTCTATTGTTGATTTTGGCGTTACTTGCTCAATGAAGCAGGGTAATGACGAAAAATTGTTAGAGAATTTGTATTCTGATTATGAAAACGGCTCCGACGAGAGTTTACACAGTTAAAAGTAACGATCGCCGGCACCACCGGCGGACTACGTTAATTTACGTACCGGAAATGAAGTCATGAGATTTGACAGAAAATAGATGAATAGACAACTTCTGACGACTTTTTAGCAACATACAAGCAATTACCTAGTGATTAATCAAAAAAAATTTTTCGCATTTTTGATGACCCCATATATGGATTTTCCACACTCAACGTGTTAATGGGGATTCCTTCTACAATTCTGAAGCGACGTTTTAGTGATGTTGGATCGATAGGGCTTGTCTGTTGTTTTCACCCAAAATTGATGAAAATAGAAAAATGAGGGCATCTTAAAATTTAATGTGAAATTTTACCATTACAATATTATTATTGGGATAAGGTTCAGCATTTAACATCTTTACATAGCTGTATCCTACAGCTGTAAATAGGTTAGTTTTTGGGTGAATTAATCACTAGTGGATTGGTCAGAGAACTAAACGTAATATTTTAAACAATGAAATGTCATAATTCAAATTTAATTGCTCGATTTCGAGCAATAAGTACACTAGATAATATAAAAGGCCTTTCTAGAAGCTTTTCATCTTAAATTGCAGTTCCGTATTCTTTGAAGAAATCACGATTAACAACTAAACACGTAAAGAATTGACACCAATCGATGCGACTGAGCCTTGCACCCATGCCAGACCCGCTACAGTCGCCAGCAATAGTCGCTAGCTGCGCCAGTCGCAGTCGCATCAAGGACAACGGTCCCATTGAAACAACTTTACCAGTGCTGGAGAGACTGTTGCTTAGCGACTATCGCTCAACGACTATCGATAGAGTAGCTTCAGGGACAACGGGCCTTAAGTGAAGAGCAAATAGCATGTTCATAAAATATATTAGAAAATTAATATAAACTAAATTAGGTCCACTTTTGCATACTTCCTTCTGTTTTATATTATATTCTGTACCACAAATAGATTGCTGTTATATAATGCATTTCATCTTTGGATCCGATAACTCTTACTTTTGTTTTTGTTTGAAGCTAATATTACATAGAACTATCTCTGTTAGAAATAATTTTACACCGATAATCATTTGTTATTTGGCAATGTTTCTGCGATTGGTACTCATTTCTGAGGCAATTTTTTTCTGTCAGCGATTTCTTTTCTATAGGTGTACTTCTGTTTTATATTAATATAATTTTTATTTTTTTCCTGTCTTGTATACTTAGACATTATTTATTTTCCTCTGCAACATGAACATCAAGTATCACCGACTCTTTCTGTTCTTTTAGGAGTAGTACCACACACTGCTACTTCGGATCAAAGGAAAGAAGTGACCCCAAAGAAACTTTTAATTTTTTGTTTTTAAAGTAGTTAGCAATAATTCATTTAATTTGATAACCCCTTGATGGTTAGAGAATTTTAACATGTTTTTATTAATATAATGTATCACTTTGTTTCTATTTGCACTAAAGTACGGTACTATAAACACTTCAAAGAAATAATTTTTAATTGGCTTATTTATTTTATTAGTTACTTTATGACATTTTGTAAAAGTAGAATCATGTACTACATCCAATACAGAAATTCACAACCTATTCCCATTTTAAAATTCTCTAACCACTTCGTTAAGCTGTTGAAGTTATTTTTTTTTATTACCAGATACTTGTTTCACTGTATTTATCACAACTTTTGTAAACAAATTGATTACATAATTGTGATGTGTTTAAGTTGCACATAGTTTTTCATGAATGATTTGTATTTCGTGAAGCAGAATTTAGTCCTATGAAACTTTTCAATAACATGAAGTATTTTGTGTGCCTTTCAGTAAATGTTAGCTTTAATTAATAAGATAAGATAAGAAATGTTTTTGTTGAAAGTTACAGTTTTTGAGTTTTGTGTTCAAAGAGTTGAGTAAAAGAAATGTTATATCAATAAAATGTTTAAGGAAATATTACAACCTATTTTATTTATCCCTATTCAACTCTGTAAGGCATTCAAGAAACATACATGGATGAATATAGGTCTTAATATCTTAGGGTGGGACTCTTTGGAAGGTACCGTATAAGATATTTATATACAGTACGGTACTTAGTTCAAATACCAAAACCCAATTTAAAGTTAAAAATGAAGTAGCAAAAGTTACGGCTTAAGACAACTTGTTCAGTTAGTTTGGGTTTAAGGATTTTTAAACTTAGAGCTAACATTTGTTCATAAAACTTAATAACAGACCAAAAATGTTGGTTTTAATTATTTATGGAAATTAGTGGAAGAACTTAATTAGTAAAAAGGCCAATGCCTTTGTACATAGAGGTTATATGGATTATTTTGGGGCTTTTTGTATGATATTAAATAAAACTAAATAGTTTTGAAAAGCAAATTTAGACCCATCCATGCGAGATGAACTTTTTTGGGTTGATCAAGCAGCATCTACAGCATGACAAAAATAAAATTAATTTACTCATGATGGTTGCCCCTCAACTGGTTGAACTATATGGTTTTAGATTACTGTACCTTTTCCGTATCCGTGTTCATGTATATTTGAACTCCTGAATGACGACGTATACTTGACTGAACAATGTGACTGCAGCTTCGATCTACTTGAAAATGGAAATGGAAACCCGTGTTGTAGCCTTAAAACACCACATTTAAACTGGAGACGGAAAAGGTAATCTAAAACCATACTACAAAATTAAAAGGATCGATGAGTACGGAGAAAAGCTATACACTTTCTTTGACTTGATATATTAAGTGCGTTATTAAGTTTGAGGCACATGCATTGATTGCGCCTTCGGAAATTATTTAAACTGAATTGAAGAAAATTTCTGACGAGCAATGTTGCAAGTAAACAGAAAATGGATATTGGTTAGTTAATGTTAGTACTATTAAAATGATTGATGCGAGACTTCCATTATTATAAAATAACATTCTCGTAGAAATTCATTCTCAGTAAAGGTATTTTAGACCGGAATCTAATATTTAAGTCATGGGGATACTCTTTAGTGCACCTTGACCTCTAGGTACACCTTGGTCAAGGTGCACTCTCTTGCAACTCTCATGCAACTCTTTAGTGCACCTTGACCACATCTTTACCTCTAGTGCACCTATCGAGCCCCGTGCAATTCTTTTTGTTACAACTGGGACTTTGATGTGGTTGATGTGGCTCATAGGTTGAAAAGATGATCCAGTCAAATTATAGAATAATCATTACTGCATGAATCAATGGATAATTATTACATTTTGATGCTGTGATAAATTTCTTCAAAAAAGTTAAGTGACCAAAAAATTAACATAAAGGTGGAGTTTATTTATCCCAGGACAAGTTTTCACTGTGGAACCTGTACTGATTTTTTTTATTTTTGTTAAATGGCAAACAATGATAAAACAGACTTTCAGGAGAGTATTCGAAACAGGAACCGTTAAAATCACATTTCATAGAGTTATTATCATTGAGTCTTTGAATAGTTAAATTGTTAGCAAAATATTGAAACTTTTTTAAAGTCTTTTTTATGTATAATTAACCTTATAAATTTAAAATAGCCTATTGATAATCTGAAGCTAAAAATAAAATTAAAGTTCTAAATAGTAGTAAATAGTAGTACTGTATTGTTTTAAAAAGTAGTTAACATTTTAGAAGTATTTTTAAATTATGTAGTGTGTTAAAGAATATACCAACAATATTTGTCAAGTTGCCTAATGGCCTGTATTCTGAACTTTGAAGTAATCTATTACAATAAAATTGTTATAAAATGCTTATGATACCGTCGCCGCACAGCTGTGTGTTGATGTTGCCAACGACGGGGATTGAAGGCGTTGAGGGTCAAGAGTGCCAAACTGCATTGACGCTTCATACAGTGTCCAGCTTCGACTATCAGAAACTTTTCCATGTTGTTCAGAAAGCCAAAAGAAACAATAAAGTACGTATTAACTTATATGTCCTAAAAAGGTTCGTTAATCCGCTAGTCGCCATTTTGTTTTTTACACTTAATAATTTTTATTTCCTCAAAGGATTTATGGATTGGGTTTATATTTGGCATGGACTTTTGTTACAACAATGTTTATTGAAATAAAAAATGAAATTTTTTTTCCGTCGTGTATTTCCAAAATGATGGACATTAACAATTTTTAAACTCAAATATTTCATAACCGGTAAATTTTACCAATAATTCACAACGTGCAAAAAAGTTGCAAAATACAATTATCTAACCAATGATACAAAGTTTGTAATGATCTGACAACAAATAATTGATTTATTGAGATTTTTTTCATAATAACATTGATTTTTATTATAATGCATGCAAATGTAGATTAATTTAGAAGAAAAATCACAATTACTCCGTTATTAGTGGTCAGATTATTACAAACTTGGTATCATTGGTTAGATAATTGTATTTTGTATCTCTTTTGTGACTTGTAAATTTTTGGAAAAATTTGCCGAGTTTGAGATATTTTATTTAAAAATTGAAAATGGATGCCATTTTGGAAATACAAGACGGAAAAAATAATTGTTTTTCTTTCAATAAACATTGTTGTAATAAAGATCCATGCCAAATATGAACCCAATTTATAAATCCTTTGCGGAAATAAAAATTATTAAGTGTAAAAAAACAAAATGGCGGCTAGCGGGATAACGAAGCATTTTAGAACATAAGTTTATACGTACTTTTTTGTTTCTTTTGTCTTGCTGAAAAACATGGAAAAGTTTCGGACAGTCGATGCTGGACACCCTGTGTATAGGCGACATGGTCTTAAATCAAATATCAAGAATACAGAATGAAACCTCTTAAAAAATACATTAATGTACATTGATGATATGTTTATAGAAAAGCTTTATATCAACCCATTATAATATAAACAAAATGCCCCTTAGTTAAACTTATATTATTACTGTTGTGACGTATCTAGCCGTCCATTTGATCATGTCAATCCTGTGGGCCAACGTCATCACGACGATCAAATCTTTCTGAAGTTAAACGCTTTCTTTGAGCTCTAATCCCTCTTGCAATTTTCATAGAACCGCGATATGATTTTTTACTGTGGTGACTAAAGCCAAATGCTAGTCACTTCTTTTCGCAAGTGACAAAAAAATTAGTTCATATCATACTTCTGGAATGTCGAAATTAATTTTAACTAATTTACTAACGACAAGGAATGTCAGAAGGAGAATTTGAAAAAAAATGTTTTAAAAACTCAGATGACGGGGCATCCAACATTACATGGTCTCCATGTAAGCCATGAACCGAAGCCATGTCCGAGTCTTCTCATACATAGGCCGAATTCCTCCAAGATCCACCCCTTTCATCAAAGAAGAATTTACTTATTTACGGTGGCGCAAAATTATGTAATGAAGGCCTATTAACTTGGCCCTATATAATACTTAGTTTATCGTTTATCTATCAGGAGGTGGGGTTTAGAAATATTGCTTATCAACCGTTGTGGGTAAAAATATTAAATTTAAACTTTGCATGGTGGTTTACGGCTATAGTTACATTTAGTCGAACATTTCAAATAAATCGCATCACTTCTGTTTTCACAATAGCAAAGATTTTAAATTAAAATTTTAATTATCACAAGAACATTTATTTAATCAAAATATTAACATATTTAAAAAGTTGTCAAATTGAATTAATCACCAAGATAATAAAGTTTTTATACGTATTAAATTAGATTTATGTTGTTTGTATAGTGTAATGGCCTGAATTAAGAGAGTTTCTGTTAAGAAAATATATTTTTCCTACCACTGTATGGAAATAATCACATTATGCCACGACTGCAAACCCTACGCAAAACAGTTCATTTCCGGTTGTCGTTTCTTGTCCGAACTAGAGTGGCAATGTTCTTTACCGTACGTTAAATCAAACAGCAGTTTTAAGACAGCTGTTATTAAAAACCATGCCATAGCTGTTGGTCATTGTTCAAATTTCTATTTAAAACATTTTAAAAGAAAGGCTCTTTACTCGGTTGGTGAGTACCTGGAGTATCAACAATTAATCTATTGTGATAGTTTTTGGCCACAGTTGCTTTATTTAATTTTTTCAAGTTAGTTTTAATTTTAATTTCGCATGGAAAGTGCAATGAACATTTGAATATGTATATTATTAAGCATGACATTTGTAATGCAATTTTAAATTGTCTTCTACCAATAAAAGAATTTGAATGTGTCGTTAAGTAATTTCTTTTTTAGTTAGAGGTTGTGTTTCATAGTTAACAGTGTGTTCCAACAGAGACAAATAAAATAAAATCAAAATGAAATTTTGCATACAGTAAAGCAATTAATCTGTTGCAATTATGTTGGTAGGAAAAATGTTGTGTGTATTACGAGCGCAAATAGTCATTGCCGCTCTCGAAATGTTTGGCTCATCAGCTGAGGCTTTGTGTAGCCATCTACAATTCTCCAGTGGAAATGACATACGCTCTTAATACACAAATAGCTATTTTATAGCTAAATGTGGTTTAGCGGCCAACCCATCAGTCCTAGACCTACGTTGCGAAAGTCACAGCCACGATCTCGGGTGCTGCCCCCGCGGTAGCCGATGGCCCTAACTACTGCACTGTAGGCTACTGGCTGAGCCATCTAGCCATTATTGTTCGGTTCCATTAGACACCATTATTATGCTATTTATTACGAAGAGAAAGTTTATCTCAGTTATCTGAAACCGATTGTTCCTTAACTGTTCATGTTTAAACACTGACTCGTTTTCCACAACATTTAAGCATCAGTTAGTAGCCTAGTGCATTGGACATTGGAAATTCGTTTAAACGGAGAGGAATCCAGCTTTTTTGTGGTTGTGATCATTCCTCGCTTGTGATAGACAATTCGCAGACATCTGACGCATCTCGTTTGGCCGTCGTCGTCAAGAAAAGGAAGACTTCAACTGAATACGGGGACCTTGGCACCCCAATGCAACGTCTCTCCCAAGAATATGATGGAAAAAAATGTCAAGAGAACTCTTTAGTTCATAGACTACACTTTTCTAAAAATTGTACCAACAGTTCACACTGTAAAGATTTTTTACCTCACACGATTTGCAAATTTTACATCGAACATTTTATATACGATATGATTCTTAAATAGTACATCTCAACTGCACAGACTCACGTAACCATATTATTTGTATACTAATGGAGTTTAAGTTCTAAAACTGTCGAGGATACAACGCACATTGAAAATCTGTTTTCCCCCAGGTTGAACAATGTGAGGCTTCAAGCCCACGCCCTTTCCAAGGCGGTCACGCGCCGCCATGGTTACTGGATAGTTAAAGGTAAATTAGTCTGAACAATAATCGGTTGACTTCAACATCGACAGGAATCGTCTCACTCCACCAAACACTCCAGAGTCCGTGCGATGCTCGGCGCCCGGACATGTATGAAAAGCATACAGGATCGACGAGAATTAGTTGTTGTCGAGAATTATATGTGAGACCTTCTTTGAAAATATAGTTCATGATTGGAAAAGACAGACATGCACTGTAGGCAAAAATATCAACAACATTAACAAAAAAATTCCTGGACGGGTTGATTATGATTCCGTTCCTATAGAAGGGGTGTGCAAGTATTCAAGAATCGATTATTTTCAAGGAGAGTTTGCACTTCTTGAATAGAACTCGAAACATTGAAAAAAAAACTCGTAAGTTCAACTAGAATTTTTCAACTGACTTATAAAGTAAAAATTATTAACAGATTTATACATAAGGAATAAATGTAAAAACAGCAACTTTGGGATTCTTTTTTACCTTATTTGTTTCAGAAGCAAACGCGTGAAGTGAAATGTTTAAGATCATTTTGAAAAGTATGTTATGGTTTTTGTTATTTATCTCAATAAAAAAATACGACAATTTTAACCAAAACCATTTAAAATAGCTTGAAAAACGAGATATTAAGTATTTTTAATTTGGCTTAACTCATTACGGAGAAACCCAGGAAATACTTTTCCCGTGTTATTGTTATGGGACAAAGACAAGACAAAGCGTTTATTGACACAACACATAACATTAATATAGTATCATTAATATGTTAAACTATTGTTATGTATGGCAAAGTCAAGCAAAAATTTCAATTTACGTACATAAAAAGTTTACAATTTTGTTATAAATCTTCTTGCTTCACATATCAGACTAATTATTATTCCAATGTTTTAGGCCTACAGTAATCAATAAATTCATCAACAGTGCATTTATAACTTACATAAATCTATCAATCCATACTTTATTTTTTTATCTTTGACATTGTTATATATAGTGGTAATATGTTGGACAATGCTATGTCAAAAATTCAAATGAACAATTGATTGTGGTGGAAATTAACAGTACCGTATCTCGCTTATTTATTAACATAAATTGATAAAATCAATAACATACATTCGCATGTGTCGAGAGACCGAGGTGCGTGATGAAGTGATGCCCCTCGACGATGCTCTTGCCATTCCTATGGTTTCTGGTGAAAAACTCAGATACACCTAGAAGATACACTCAACAGTATGTTCAATTAATTTAAAGTAAGTAGTATTATTCCACTGCTATTATTTTCAGAATGCGCCAATTATTAAATCATAATTGGGCCTATTAAAAATTTTGTAGTTAATGATTATTTCAAACCTCTCAATTTTATATCTTGAGCAACTGAGGGGAACTATGAGGTGGCTTTTAAAAATGAGCCGTAGGTAATTTCAAAGATTTTTTTCTATCATTGATTGTGAGTGGTGTGTATTCCCTATAGGGAAATTCGCTAAAAACGATTGTGTTATATGAATGGTTCATTAATAGTACGCTAAAGTATTAAAAAAATATCGATAGTCATAAAAATTTGATTAAGACTATCTATCTTTTGTTTAAAAAGTTGTTTGAAATTTGTATTGCCTGTTTACTCATAAATCATTAACTCTCAGCCAATAACTGACTTTCTCTTATTTGGGGGTAATCTCGAGACAAAATAAAAGTTGTTTATTTTATTAATTACATATTTATGGATACTGAAATTAATTTTCACATGAGAACGGACATTACCCTGACGAAAAATACTACATAAATATTATATGGAAACTACGCAAAACACAACCGTAGCGTACTGCATTGTTGTAGGTAATCATATAGTTTGGTTTTTCTCCGTACAGCTGCGCTGTCGTCGCCCGGGCTGGCAATATAAAATTACCATTTATTCTATGTTTGAGTTTATTTTCTATGAATTGTTCTAAAAAAAATTATAAAATAGATATATTAAAACACTTGAATGACATAAAAAATAAAAATTAGAGGTTTAACTTTAAAATGGGTCACATAATTATAGATTTATTACAATGTTCTCGCTGGTAAAGTTGCAATGTCGAACAATGACCTTCTACTTCAACTCTTAATTGTTTATGGAGCGGAAGAAGAGTTCTCTGGTCTAACCAAAACATCATTTTGTTAAAGCTGGGATCCAGTTGGCTGTCTAATGGCCCTGATCCTGGCTAATAAACGTTTGATTCTAACCTTAAGCAGTGCAGTGTTTTAATAGGATCATGAGGTAGGTGGGTAGGTTGTTTCTAGGCAAATTTTATGGGATTTACTTTCAGGTTGGGATAGTACAAGAAATATTATTTTTGTATGGAAATGTAAAACTATCAATCAAAGGGTCCTTCGATATTATTTTTTTTAATTTAGGGAATTTCACTCTGATTAAGAAAATTATGGTTTCCGCTAATAGGATCAGCAGAACTGAAAACAGGTCGTGAAGGTATTCCAATTCGTTAAATCTGTCTTGCCCGTGTCTCTCCCTTAAGTATAACTGGACCGAGCCCTGCAATGCTAAACAGTACAAATACCGTGGAAGTCTGGAGCCCGACGACTGGTGGCAAAAGAGATTAACGGAACTCGAGCGAATCACGACGAAACAACGCATCACATAACCGGACATTTCACCCACTTAGAATTAAAGGAAAATGTTGAACTGTACATTACAATTTACAGTATGAAATTGTGAGTTTCACTGTAAGCATTAAAACTTTAAATGTCCTCCTAATAACTTGTATAATTTGTTTCGATTTGTTTTGATTTTTTGTAAACAAATATGCTGATTTTGACATTTGAGAGGTAGAAAGAGCGCTTCCCGTGACAGTAAGGAGAAGTAATCCTAACATCAGCGCTTTATTTTCATCTGGTTTTCGGGGGCAAAACTAAAAATTTTTAAGATGGGATGTCCCTACTTATTTGGTTCTGTATACATTGGCCCTACTTCCATTATTTATTTAAAAAAACAACTTTGCTCTTATGGAACTAGGCTAGAAAAAACTAAATTTTTTGTCATGTTAAAGAAGTAGCCTATATCGCATATTATTCCCTTACCCACGTATCTGTTAAATAATGCAATGTAATATTCTGTATAACAACACAGTACTATTTAATGTATTATTTGCATCTGCTATGAACTGCATTATCATCTCACACGGTACAATAGCATTATGAGCCGCGCGAATTTCCGTGAAATTTTTGGACGTTGCTAGTTTCAATAATTTCTACAGCGACAACGGGCCTTAGAGATAAATGCTTTTAATAAAAAAATAAAATTTAGAATCTTAGCTCTAATATTCCCGCTCAGAGTTTTTACTAGGCCAAAAAATATTCTCGCATCATACTTTTGTCATGTAATTATTAAATTGAATTAAAAGTTTTAATTATACTATAACTATAACTATAAACTATAACTTTTAAAAGTTGAATTAAACTATATATGATTATTATTTACAACACGTTGTTTTCTTAATGTGATACATAATATAAGAATCACTATTTAAAGCATAAAATTTTAATATAAAGCTAAAGTATTTATTAATTGGTTTAATTGGTAAAAATACAGATTTATTGAAGAGCTGTCTTCGTCCGAGGTTCTATCCCGTTTATTATATTTCGTTTAAAAAAATAGAATTTGTTATTTTTCCGGTGATTGGAACTATTTTATTTAATATACAGGGCGTCCCGTACGTAAGTGCAAAAACTTAGGGAATAGGTTATATGGGTCAAAATGAAAATAAAATAAGAACATTTTTTTTCTAAAAACGCAAAACGCCTTGTAAAAAAGATATCTGACATTTTGTATTTTTGAAATAAAATTAAAAAAATAACTTTATGAAATTTGGTATAGTGTTTAAGGCAAAAATTAAATAATTGCAAAAAAATCGTTAAGAAATATTTATTCCTTTCAAAATGGCATTTTAATTTTTTAAACTAAAATTTCTGAAAAGGGAACTTTTATCAAAATTTGTAATTTATGTGTAAAAAAAGTTGGCAAATAAAATTGTTTTACCAATAGTACCAAGTTTGTAAAGATCTGACAACAAATAACGGAGTTTTTTTTTTTTTTTTTTGCTGAAAAACATATATTTTACATTAGACCCATAATTAATGAAAATTTAGTAAATTTTCAAAATAAATTATAAATTTAAAAATGCATAACAGTATTTCATATAATGTAAAAATACTTTCAATTTTCAGCTCTAGCGGCAAAATGGTTGGTCATATAAAAATTTGAGATATAAATTATTTCATTATTTTCTTCTATGATACTAGGGTAATGCAGGAGATGTTGTTACTTTCCCGACGATTCTTGCTTATATAACCTATAAAAATACAATTACTCTGATATAGTAAGAAAATACACAGTCATATCCTGCTCACTTTACCTCAAGTACAAAATATCATTTACATTTTTATTCTGTTAACTTCCACATGACAGAAAACCTACATATTTCACCCCGATGGGGTTTTAGGAAAATAACAAAAAAAAAAAAAATACTGTATAGAACCTGATACAATTTAGTATGTACCTGAACTATGATTATCCTATATTTGATTTCAACAACCCCATTACAGCAAAACCTACATCCTCATTCCCATGCTGTGGAAAATAAAACTACGTAATTCCGTTGTAAATTGGCTGATACGCGTGTCTACTGCGACGGGGGTAATTAAAATACCTTTATTGTCAAAGTAAAATATTTTAAAAGTGCTTTGATCTTGCCATTCATATGAATAGTTTAACCTACAAATTTGTAACCATACACACAAAAACATGAAATATTTATTTTACAACGTATACATGGGATCCCAAACATTTATTTTATCAACGTTTTAGCAGAATTAAATTTTTAATGTTAGTGCGATGGATTTTCCATTGTTAAAAAATTCCAATCTGTAGTCTCCTTAACAGATTGGTAATTAATTGGACATAAAAATGTCTCGAAGCTATTAAGAGCCATCTTAACCCCTGGGCCAGTAGCCCATTGTTGCGCAGTCGGCAATACTAACCATACGGCTTTTAATGCAAAACATGGTATTTGATTCCCCTGTTTCGGACCCCGTTTTTCAACCGATTTTCTTTAAACGTCTTAAGTGTTTAGTTGAATAGTTATATTAGGTCCCTTATACCTCAAAAGTTTGAAAATTTAACTAAATTTTGAAATATTATACTAAGGAAAATCGAAATACTTTTCGACGTCACAGAGAGTAATATTTGTTAAATTTTTTAAATTTCGAGGTATGAGAGACCTAATATAACTATTCAACTGAACACTTACCAACTTACGGCGCCCGAAACACGGGAATCAAATACCATGTTTTGCATTAAAAGCCGTATAGTTAACATTGCCGACTGGGGAATCAAATACCATGTTTTGCATTAAAAGCCGTATAGTTAACATGAGAGAGAGAGAGAGAGAGAGAGAGAGAGGAGAGAGAGAGAGAGAGAGAGAGAGAGAGAGAGAGAGAGAGAGAGAGAGAGAGAGAGAGAGAGAGAGAGAGAGAGAGAGAGAGAGAGAGAAGTGCTTTATTACAAAATCATCAAGATTTGACAGGCGTCACAGTTTAAATCTATTTACAAAATAAAAAATTACATGAAAAGCAGAGTTTACAAACATAGTCCATCAAAATCTGCCACTGTGCATTTTGCCGACTGTGCAACAATGGCTACTGGTCCGCAGAGGTGAAGAGGACTATTGACAGATTGGTAATTAGTTCATAAAAATATCTCGAAGCTATTAACAGGTAAAATTAGTAACTATATTCACCGGTGTGGGGGGTATTTTCTCCCGGCAAGGTTGCACGGCGCGGCGCGGCGCGGCGGCAGCGGGCACTACACTAGAGGGTGGTTCGCGGCGCAGGGTGGCGGCTGTGGCGTCAGCGTCAGTCGGTCGGGAATGTCTCTGTAGTGATGCGGCCGGCGAGCCTGTTGGCGATGACTCTCGTGTTGCTGTCGTTGGAGTCGCGGGCCCAGGAGGCGGAGGACTACCCGGAGGACACGGAAGAGGATGACATGGAGGACGACGACGTCCAGGCCAACAACACAGGTAACCTCCTCCGTCCTTCGTGGCGCCCGGCCCCGGTGCCGAGGACGGCCCCGCTTCAGGGCGACTTGACAGTTATCTTTCTTAATTTTATAGCATTCGCTAATTTTCTTTGATGATTTGAGGTATCGATAGTCAGAGTTGACTGCTAGCGAATCGCGGCGGCTGCGTGTCTTCTTCCGTGATCAATGCAACCAGCTGATCTAGAAATACACAACACGCATGGTATTCATATTGGAGATGTTATGTAAAACCGGTTGAACATTTTCTTTTAATTTAATGTAAAACTCTGAAACCCCATTCGTTGGTAAAAAAAATAAGAACTGAATGATTTTTCTTTAAAATCTACTTTTAGTGCATTTCAGTGGATGAAAAAATAGGTTTACTAAGTTAATTGTAAATATAATCCATGCCAATCTTGCTTACTTTTTTGTAACAGGATCAATTAGATAGGAAGGTAAAAGAGACAATTGCCCCAACCCAAGTAATTAGGAAGGAATATTCAAAATTCTTGGTTCTCATGTGAAAATAAATAGTATGACAGAGTTAGTATGAAAAATATTGTTTTGATCAAGTAGTAACCTTGTACAATCATGAATTAACCTTCAAACACAACTTTCTACAACTACATAGTACATGGGAAATCTTTCTCATTTAATCAGTCAACATACCAAAATCACATATAGTAGCAAATGATGACTAATTTATAAAAATAGTCATTAGTTTACAAACCAAAATGCTGCAAACACTAAAGTGCTGCTTATTACATTTAAATCCATTAGGACTTCTAAATATTTTTACATTTTTATAAAATTAGGTCAAACTCAATTATCATTAGGCCTACATTCAAAAATTTAATGTAATTGTTAAATTTTGCCAGGCTAAAGTACATAAGGATGTATATTTTTGACCACTACTTCAATAACTTGATGATATTTTTAAAATTATTTTTGAACGTTAAACAATTTGTGGTAATTTACAACAAAATATTCTATGAAAATATTGATAAACATTTATATACATAGATTTCAAATTTTAAAGTAAGACGATATGGATTACATACTGAGTGCTGAAATCTTTACAATCATAACAACTTAAAACTAACTCGCTAATAAGAGATGCAAATAAAGAATAAATAAAGTCCTACTTTTTATTTTTACAGTACATGAGATTGAAAAAGCCCAGTAGTTTTAACAAAAGATTCAAAGTTCTATTTTCACACTCCTATGGGATGTGGAGTGAGTGTTAGCTGTATTCATTAGCAATAACTTGTGTTTAATAACTTAAGTGTTAAGATCTTTTACATAAGACATCAATGGACATCAGGTTAAATTGGAAAAATGGGGATGAAAAATAGGTGTAATACGACAACACTTTTTTAATTGTGCCACAATCTTTGATTTTATAAACCTGAACTAATATTTCCCACGATTTTCACTCTTAAGGTTGTGAATATTAAAAATGTTGTGACTAAAACATAATATTCAACTTTAAAGTAAACAAATTATTACCGGTAATTAACATTTACTTAAATTTTTGAATACTAAGAATTTGTTATAGTACATTAAGTAGGCGTACTATATATAAAAAGAAATCACTAAAGTTTATGGCTAGACAATACGTTAAAACTTATCAATGCTTGCAGAATAAATGCCTAAAATAAACCCCACACATATAAGCAGTTTAAATTGTGCAATAAAATGAAAACCAAGAGGGCTTAGGAAATATTTAGTTCTCTGTTACATTATGTTATCGGCTACAGTTTAGAAATGAATTAAAAAGCATTACAATACATTATATTTATTAAATTAGTACATAATTTACTTGTGGTTATATAGTGAGTATATGATGGCAGGGGGTTTTCCTGGGGTCAGATTTTGTATACTATAGTCAAAGGTGTATACAAAGGTTAAAGTGGGACTACATTGTTCAGAAGGGGTATATGGTTGACAGAGTTAGTATACCATGGCAGAGAGGATCTGGGTGTTGGAGGAGTTTTACAGGGGCAGTGGGTATACCGGGGTCACAGGGGGTATACAAGGACAGAGAGGTATCTGGTGGTCAGAAAGGATATACAGTGGGAGTGGGGGTAATCGGGGGTTGGGGAGTGTACATAAAAGGAGGTATCCTGGGTTCAGAGGTAAAAGAGGGTTTGCAGTTGTTAGAGGGCGTAAACAATGGCAAGGGGTATACGGATGTGAGGGGGTGTACAGGGAAAGAGGGGTATCTGGGGTCAGAGGGGGTATATGATGGAATGAAAGTGTCCTGGGGTTGGAGAAGATATACAGGGGTTAGAGGGGGTAAGTTAGGGCCAGAGAGGGTATACAGGGGCATGTAGTATACTGGTGACAGGGGGAAGTAGGGTTGTTAGAGGGAGTATACCATTGCAGTGGGGTATTTGGGGGTCAGAATGGGATTAACGAGGATCAGAAGGGATGACAGCAGTCAGAAAGGGGTGTATACTGTGATCGGAAGCATATACATTGTTTAAAGGAGGGTATAAGGTGGTTAGACAGGGTATCCGTATGGCAGATGGGGCTATTCTTAGGTCAGAAGGGGTGGTGTACATGGGACAAGGGATACATGTGGGTCATAGGGGGTCTGAGATTGATTTGGGATCAGAGGGGGTTTTAGGGGTTCTGTTGTTACTTTTTTAATATCAAGTACCTTTTTATGGTAATTTAATATCCACCAGCATTCCAAAAAAGGTTCTTTGAGATTATTTACTTTTTAAAATTACAAATCCCAATTAGGTAGCATGCAATTGTAAAGAAAAGAAGGAAACGAATACCTCAAGACTGACTTAAAATGAATGACAGGTGATATTGACAATTAGCCTCTACATTAAAATCACATCAATAAAACTTACAAATGAAATAACTTCAGACATATTAAGCCTTTTGAGGTCGGGTTTGCAGCAAATTGCTCAGAATGAAACGGCCTGTGATGTTGTGTACGACATGCCCGAGGCAATTTGATATCTTTTTTTCAGATTTCTGCCAGTGCACACCCGAAAGAAAGTCTTTAAAAATCTGAGTCCATTGCAAACTATGGATATATCATTTTGAAGGTCATTGTTTATGAAGCAATTTATTACAAATCCACACTCAAAGGATTGAACATGTTGGAATTTATCTATATAAATTTTGATTTCAACTCAGACATCTATTTTATACATCAGGGTTTAGGCATTTCCGTACTTTAAAAACTCTTTAAAATGAACAGTTCTGCATTTATTATAAGTTTAATATAAAGCTACAGACAATAGCCACTACTGGGGGGAAGGGGTGGCTTTCAAAATAGAATCACAAAACATATTACTGTACTTGATATTACGATAATTACAAAATAGTGGTGAGAAACCAGAACAAATCAATAGTGGCAGAAGTAATTAAGGAAATCGACTACGCTACGTCTTGAAACCTAGAATGGTAACCGCCGAAGGCTATCTAGACTGAGGCAACCACAGCGAATGTTTAGTTTAAACATGCTTCTGAAATAATTTTCTCAGCTGAGCAATTATGATAAAGCGATAAGTTCAGTCAGTATATATAACATCGAGTTCCAATTTCACTCATTTTCAAAATGCCCTTTCTTCCCTTAGACGTCTCAATTTGCATTGCCGCAGTGAACTATAAATTATTGTGGAGTAAAATGTCCTTATCGCAGCTGACGTGTGTACTCAGCAAATTACCATGTCTCAGCGGAATTTTGGTATCTTATTTGTTCCCCAAAAACACCATTTGGTTGAGTTTGTAGGTTTGTGTCCATATGGGTTTAGTAAGCAAATATAAATTTAACATAACTTAGTGAATGTACATAGCAAATTTTATCATAAACAACATGGGGGTGAGTACTAGGTTTCCTGCCATACGGGTTTTGAAACAAAAACCACGACAAACTCTTCATAGCGATTCTTCATACCAAGTTTTATCAATCTATGTTAATAAATAAGCAAGATCGAGGTTATTGTTTCTTTTCCTCAAGAATAATATGGGAAACATATTTTTTATTTTATTGATAACCATTTAAGCTAATCTAAAAATTCAAAATACTAAATTGTTTGTTTTTAAGCTCTTTTAAATGGTTTAAGTTTATATTGTTAAATTTTGAAAATTAAGGTCAAAAAAGAAAAAAAACATTTTTGATTCTTTTATAAAACCATTCCCCACATTCCCTTTAGGGGAATTCGCTAAAAATAAATACCCCCCGTGGCAGCAGACCTGCGTACTCAGCGAATTTCCAAATTAGTAATATTAATTTTGACCAGCTAAACTTGTAAACAAAATTTCATCACGTGCTCATAAATAGGGAAATAAATGTCTATTCTCCTTAAGATAAATATAGGAAAGAGTATGCAGGTATGCTGCCATGGGGGACACTAAAAGTAGGTTTTTAGCATAGAAAAAATTTATTTCGACCATATAAAGCCTTAGTAAGTTTCATCAATATCTGTCCATAAATAAAAGAGTTTGCCTATTCTCCATATGATTAACATGGGAAAAGAGTATGCAGGTTTGCTGCCATGATAAGTACAAAAACCAAGATTTTTTACCTTAAATTGATGAATCTCAACCAAATGAAGCTAAACACCAAGTTCCATCCAAAAATATTGGTTAATAAGTGAAATATTAACACATCCTTATTCTCCATAAGATTAACATTGGAGCCCCAAAAGACAATGTACTGTCTTTAGACTTTGTAATATCTCGGTAACCAATGGAGATAGAGCAAAGCTTCAAAATACTAAATTGTGTGTTTTTTTTGAGCTAAATCCAATGGTCGAAATAAAAATTTAAAATTTTTAAAATTTACATATGAAAAATGCAAAAAAACCATTTTTGGGGTACAAAACCCCCCAAAACTAACCCTTCCGGTAGGTCGATATGTCTGGTTTTCGAACTCATCTAAATAAACGTAGGATTACACATCTCTACCAAATTTGGTGTCGATCGGACCATTTTTACGAGAGTTATCGTGTCTAGGGACACATATTCAGTCTAGTTCAGTCAGCTGAACCGATAAGACGTACAGGCGATTAGCTCCGTGCGGCGTACGGTTCAAGTCCACGTGTGGTTGCTGTTATGTAACTCAACCTATTCTTCTGACTAAGTTTTCTTAAGCATATATAAATCGTAATGCCGTCGTCTACGTGTGGTATTTGTAATGCGGAATTCGCGAGTGCTAGTGGCGTATTAATTGTACCGGCGAATGCAGTCGATCGTTTCATCAGGCGTGTATAAGGGACTACGATGATAAAAAGCTTCGATCGGTCAAAGCGTGGAAGTGTAAGGACTGTCGTGCTTCATCAGGAAATAGCAGTGTGAAATCAGCCACAACCACAACCCTAACAAAGGAATGCCTTCTTAGTGTCTTAGAAGATTTAAAAAATGAAGTTTTTAATGAGCTGAAAGTTTTAAAAAATGACATTGATGAATTGAAATTGTCAATGAACACTTTCTCTGAGCTTGTCGATAACACCAATGCGTTGATGAAGGAGCTTAAAGGAGATTTTGCCACCTTAAAAAAGGAGAACGAATCTCTACGGTCCAAGTGCGCAGCCCTTGATACTACAGTGGATGTCTTACAGGACCGAGTCCGTTCATTAGAACAATACACCCGCAGAACAAATATTGAAGTAAGTGGAATCCCTGTCACCCCAAACGAGAACGTGAGTAAAATCGTCGAGGACCTAGGTGTGGCGATTGGTGTCAATATGGACAATTCAACAGTTACAGCGGCACACAGAGTTCCCTCTTTCAAAAAGGAGCGAACACCGTCCTTAGTGGTTCAATTTGCGACCAAACCTGAGAGGGATAACTGGATAACAAAGTTCAAAAACTCTAAAACGCTTACAGCCGATAAGGTTAATTCTGTTTTCCCCAACTCGCAAAGAGTTTATATTAACGAACACTTGTCTCCAGAAAACAAAATGTTTCTCTCGAAACTTAAAAAGCGTTGCAGTGAAATCGGGTACACTTACGCCTGGTGCCGTGAAGGGAAGTTTTTCGTCAGAAAAACTAATGGTGAAAAATGTGTTAGAGTCTACAACGATAGTGACATTAATGCGCTAAAATGAGCAAAGGTAAACAAATCGGAACATGCAACCATTCACTGATAATCTTTATTTGTGTTCTAATTGTTAATGTAAGTTCCATTTTTTATGTCAGATACACTTTTTAATTTTATTGTATATACTTCTTTATTATTGTATGATAGAAGATAATACTTCTAAGTTTAGTTATTTAGATAGTAGCTTTTTTGCAATCAATAGTAGCTCTCGCCATTCATATAATCTGATTTATTGTAATATTAGGAGCATGAGGAAAAACTTTAATTTATTTCTTTCAGAATTTGCACATATAAAAGAAAAAATTCATTTTATTGTGATGAGCGAAATATGGATCGGTCAAGATGAGTTATGTTTGTTTAAAATTCCAGGCTATAATATATTTGCTCATTGTAATGCTGATTATAGAGCAGGAGGAGTTGCATGCTTTGTTCTTACTGAGATTTGTGTCAATCAGGGTAACTTTTACAACATGAGAACAGCTGATACATTAACTCTTGACGTTAAACTAAAGGGCCACTATTTTACTCTATGCTGCATATATAGGTTTCATGAATTTAGAGAAAATGATTTTATCAATGAATTAGAAAACTTCATTCAACAGTTTACCCGTAACACGATGTTTATAGGAGACGTAAATATTAATTTATTGGACAATAGTGTAAATTCAAATAACTATCAAAGTTTATTAAGTAATGCTGGGTTCGTATCTCTGGTTAATTGTCCAACTAGAGTGACTGAAACCTCTAAAAACATGCATCGACCATGTATTTGTGAGAAATAAACTCGTAAATTGTTTTGAAACAGCAGTTTTTGATATAGGTTTAACTGACCATTCATTAATAGGATTAAAATACGAAGAAGTGAGTAAAAGGGACTCGCATACCAATTCAACTAATAACTATCAAGGTAGGTCAATAACTTTTGATATTGATCTAATAATTAGTAAATTATGTACAGTAAGTTGGAATGAGTTTTTTATGCTTGAAGATGTAAATTTATGCTATAGTCAGTTTCATTGTATTTTAAGAGATATTGTTGATAGTAGTAGGAAAGAGCACAATGTGAATAAAAATTTAAGTAAAGCCAAAGTAGTAAGTCCATGGATAACTAATAACATATTGTGTAAAATTAAGAAAAGGCAAAAACTTTTTGAGATGCTAAAGAGAAGGCCTTATGATATAAATTTTAAAAACTATTATAATTCCTATTGTTCCAAATTAAAAGAAACAATAGACATAGTAAAGAAGGAATATTATTCCAAGCGATTTAGAGACTGCGAAGGAGACCCATCTCGTCAGTGGAAATTAATTAATAGTTTGACAGGGTCTCAAAATAAAACAATTGTTGATAAAATTGAGACTGAAGATGGGTCTATTATAACGGAACCTCAAAGTATAGCAGATAAGCTGAACCAGTTCCTTATCAACATTAGTCAGCATGATATTAATCAGCAAATGCCTAATAATGCCGAGCTGGGCCTTCAAATGGCAGAGCATTCCTTCTTTATTTCACCGGTGCTCGAATTAGAATGTTTAGATGCTATTAAAAGTTTAAAAAATAAAAAATCTTCTGGGTATGACAATTTTAATGTTGTGTTAATTAAGAAAATTGCAGAATACATAGCACCTGTTCTTGCTCATATTATCAATTTAAGTTTTAATAAAGGTATTTTTCCCGAAATGCTCAAACAAAGTATTGTTACGCCAATATTTAAGAAAAACAAATCAATTAAATTTGATAATATAAGACCGATTAGTCTGTTGTCAATTTTCTCTAAGATATTTGAGAAACTGATGAAAAATAGATTACTTAACTTTCTCAATAGAAACAATTTTTTTTGTCCGAATCAATTCGGTTTTCAAAAAGGGAAATCAACCGAAGATGCTCTTTTAAATTTTACAGATTTAGTTTATGATGGATTAAACTCAAATGATAAAATTACTGGTCTTTTTATAGATTTCAGACGTGCATTTGATTTTGTGGATCACGAAATTTTGCTAAGTAAATTAGAGGCAGCAGGGGTGAGGGGGGTGGCGCTGGACTGGTTCCGCAGCTTCCTCTCCGGGAGGGAGCAGCGCGTGCGGGTCCAGGGCTGTCTCAGCGCTCCTTTGCCTGTCAAAACCGGTGTGCCACAGGGATCTGTGATATCTGATACGTTGTTCTTAGTTTTTATTAATGATTTATTACTAAAAGGGTTTTCTGGAAAAATCCAAGCATTCGCAGATGACATTGTTTTATTATATTTACAAAAAGATGTGCGGAGATTGCAAAATGATTTTGAAAACGACCTTGCGCTGCTACGTAATTGGTGTGAAAATAATTCTATGCAAGTAAATGTTAACAAAACCAAATATATAAATTTTTCTTTTAACAGTTTTGATTTTCCAACACCAGTAATTTTTCACGAAAACGATTGTTTACGGTTATCATGCAAATGTGAAATAATTGAGAAAGTTACTAGTTTTAATTACTTGGGTATTACAATCGATGAAAATCTTACCTGGGAAAAACATGTTTCAATTCTGCACAATAAATTAAAACAGTCAATCAGAAAATTTTACTTTTTACGAAATATTTGTGATGAAAATTTAATGAAATCTCTTTATTTTGCTTTAGTTCATTCGCGTCTGCAGTATGGCCTTGCTTGTTGGGGTGGGTCTTTCAAAAAATTAGTTAATAAATTGCGAATTACGCAGAATCATTTTATTAGAATAATTTCATATAAAAATAGAAGAGAGAGTTCATTTCCTTTATTTCAACACTTAAAAATATTGCCACTACAAAACCTTTTTATTTTTAAAGTATTGAAACTGTTCTACGTCCGGAGTGGAAATAGTGGAACAGAAAACCTTTATCACAACACTCGTAGTATTAACAAAAGGCTTTTCCGAAAACCAAAAGTAAATAAAGAATTATATAAACACTCTTTTAATTTTTTAGCTCCATTATTTTTCAATCAGTTGCCAATTGAAATCAAAACCTGCAATAGTATTAAACTCTTTTGTTCTAAAGTAAAAATATGGTTATTGGGTATATCTGATGTAAATTATTTAAGAAATATTTTAATTTGATAAATATATTTCTGTATTGTTCACTTAATGAAAATACTTAAAATTTTCCACTTTTGTAAACGTTACATTATTATATTATAGTATTATTATGTTATCGGTTTGTAAAGTAATTTGTGTAATGACCCGTAGGACATTAGGAGAACCTTTGTAAAAACTTAGGGGGCCTATAGATTATTTAGATAAGCTAAGCCATTAAGCAATCAGTGATAACACCACTGTAGACGATAGCAGAACCTTGTTTCAGTATAATTTAAGTAGAACTATGACTCATTATTTTTGTGTATGATAAGAATTTTTATTTTGTATCAACCGCTGATCAGCGTACTTGTAATTTGATCAGCGTGTATTTCCAAGTTGTTTTAATTTGTATGTACATTATTATTTTTGGTGGAAATAAACTTCATTATTTCATATACATATATATACATATATATATATATATATACATATATATATATATACATATATATATATATAAATTTTAATGACTATTATTTTTGGTTTCTGGGCACCTCAAAACAAAAAAGTAACATGGTCCCGGGCTTAGGTCTTACCATGAGACCTACGCTAATAGCTTATTCCCTATGGGAAATTCGCTAAAATGAAAAATAATAACCGCAGTTTTGTATACCATAATTAGAGTTGATGTTCAATAACCAAAGCGGTTTCCAAATCAGCCAAACCGGAAGTCCCAGTGGAACGATGCATGTTATGCAACACATGAAACATATTCATTTGTGGAAGTTGATTCCGGCATGCAACACCGGCCTAGCTAACAGCTAGTTGTCCTTCCGCTTAGAAATTTATGCCACTAATATCAAAATACCAGCGGTATAGCACTCCTCCCCCCACTCTAACACAGAACACAACCCAAGGCTTGACAGTTATTGTTTTGATATTTAAATCAAGGAATTTTGAAATATTCAATCACAAATGTATTAATTCACATTCATTCAGTATCAATACAAATTAATTCAAAACATCTTTGCCAAGTTCCAATATTCAATATTACTTCATATTACGATAATTACAAAATAGTGGTGAGAAACCAGAACAATTCAATAGTGGCAGAAGTAATTAAGGAAATCGACTACGCTACGTAGTCTAAGGATGAGAAATGTACTGTGTATTTTCATTGGGCATGTGAAAATTTACAATTATATATTTATATACACAGAATGAATTACCATAAAATATTTAAGTTACACCATAAAAGAATGAAGAGCTACGGTAATATAAAAGTAAAATACAGTAGTATAAACCGAATTGGATAAATTACATAAGAACATTCAAGCATGACAAAAGCATTGGTACATAAGTAAACTGAATAACGGTTAAAACTTTACATAAGTTTGAATGGAATGAAAATGAATAACAATAAACGTTTAAAATAAAAAAAACAGACAAAATACAATACAGTACTTATAGAACCAACAAAGTTAGCCAATTTGGGCGCTTGTTGATTTTGACAAGTACGACTATCCTCAAATAATGTAATATGAATTAGGTATGTAATAATGTTAGTTTTTGGTTGTGCTTACAATATACTAAAGTGTTTTAATTTACTTAAATAATTGGTATTTTTCCAATGAGGCTTGAGGGATTAAGCAACACACACACTTTGAGGGAAACTTTAATATCTGAGAAGGTAATTATCTTTGGTCCTAGAAAATGTGTAAAAATTGAGTAATATAATTAACCAGAACATCATTCAATATGTGTAAAATCATTATTCATTTTAAATACTGCATTGTAAACATGATTGGCTATATTGATAGTTTCAACCGAACTTAACCCCTTCTTTCCCAAAACGCAAAACAATTACAGTACCTATTTCGCATATCCAATACTTTAATATACTTTAATATCAGTAAGTTGTATTTGTGTGTATATAAGATTGTACAATGATATAAAAAAAAACTGTTCCAAAGATTTTCTCCAAACTTAGTTTGGACCAAACCAAACCAACATATATAGAACAAAATATTTGTAGAGACCTCTATTACAAAAATCGAATTGCAATAAAATCCTGTGCTTATATTATATTTTGGTCTTATATAGTTGAAATCCATAACAAAACCTATTTCTAAAAATAGATGTCAACTGTCGAAATATCACCCAATAAGTCAACTAAAAATATGCCGTTTGCAAATTCATATTGTAATAATAAATCTCTCAAAAATTTTAAATTAAAATTGATAATAATTTATATTGTGCTAATTATTCATTACACGCTAAAATAGAAAGAATGAAAAGGTCATTCTTTGTTCAGAGTGAATGCGTGTTCATTCCAAAAGAATGAAAAGTAACTCGTGAAAGAACAGAAAACCTCCACTCTTTCTAAAGAGTGAAAATATCCACTATTTAAATAAATGGATTTTCACCTTTTCAATAGATGGTTTCTCAGTCACTCTATCAAAGAGTGATTTCCTTACAGAATCAGAAGACCGCCATCTTTAACGGGTCAGGGACAATTTTATATGCGTTATTTATATTGTATTGGGAAACGTTTTGTGTGTTTGCATGGCTATGGCTAAAACTTCAAGTCAGCTCTGAAATCAATCATCGTAAGCATTCACCTCCAAAAAAATCTTCCTCCTCGGCATCGGTGTCACGTCACGGCGTCTCTTTCCAGAAGCTTTCTTTCCTCAATAGTTAGCAAGCACAACTACTTAAGTTTAGATGAAGTAATTTAGTTCTATATGCAAACATACTCTATTATTAACAGGATATTGTGTAGTATACAAGACTGAGAATCACTTATAATGAAGGCAAAGCCACCTTACCTTTCTACACTTTGTCTTGTAGGTTATCATCGAGGTTCAGTTCAGTAGGTTTTAATAGAATAATATTAACATAATTAACAAAATAAAGGACAAATTTTAACTAAGTTAATGTAGCCTAAAACATTATCAAAGAACAACACAAAATAAACTAGCTAAGTTTATTTTGTATGTGTACCTATTTTGATTAATTGTGAGAAGACTTCATTTGATAGGTTAGGTTAGAGTGAAAACCTAACCTATTCATTTCATTCTTTCATTGAGTGAAAATCATACTTTCGTTGAGTGGAAATCACTCTTTCGTTGAGTGGAAATCACTCTTTCGTTGAGTGGAAATCATTCTTTCGTTGAGTGGAAATCACTCTTTCGTTGAGTGGAAATCACTCTTTCGTTGAGTGGAAATATTCACTCTTTCAAAGAATGACCCCAGTTCACTATTTTAAAGAGTGAATATTCATTCTTTCAGAGTGGCTCGGTTTTCCTACTTTCAAAGAGTTAAAAAGTCACTCTGAAAGAGTGAATTTTCATTCTTTCACTTTTAGTGTGTACATTCTGAAATAAGTTAGAGATTAAAACAACTAAGCAAATCGTCTGAATGCAACTTAATTATCGGCTGATAATTGTAGTAGTAAAACCCACATGTTTCAACATGTGGTTCATTAAACTTATTCCAGAGTGTAGCACACTTAATAAAGAATTATGAAAGGCAAAGTGAGTAAACGAATGGGCTAGTCTCGAAAGAAACAAGCCTTATTTATTTTCATTTCAATGTGTGACTAAGAATAATACTAAAATAAATGAAGAAATTTACCAAGCAAATTCGAATAATACTCAATGAATATACAAGTAGAACTCAGAAATAAAAAATATATATGCAGGGAGTTTCAAAACGTAAAAGAAAATTAGAAGTGGCCATCACATGAGTATACCAATACGCCGATTGGCATTAAATCATCTGTTTTAATGTAATTTTTTGTATAGAGATTGGTAGTTTCAATGTTGTATCAAATGATATGCTGTTTATATTTTTATCTTATGATATCCTTGATTTTTATTACATTCGTGTGGCAAAAAATCACGCATCCTCAAGAAAAATAATATTGTATTTAAAATTTTCTAAATGGGAACCAATAATTAATTGAGATAAAAGACAGAGTTTATGTTCCATATTTGCTTTCTCCATTTCAAGAACTTGAGGCCCCTTTTATCCAACGCGTTGCTTCGTATCTAAGTGCATTGCATTAGATAGAAGCTTTTGTACTCAGCGCCCGACGGTCGCCCGTCCCACGGCATTAAAGGCGAAGACACACTACTAGGGAGGTAAATTTGCTCCGAACATTTCCCCGTACAAGACATTGGAACGTGCATGGTCCGGACAAATTCACCGAGCGAGGTGAAGGAAGTTTAGGGAGAGAGGGATAGCGTGGGTGAGAGCGCTAGAGAATGGGGTGAAGTGGGGAGGGGCGTTCCATTGGTTTAAATGCGAGCGTTCGGGGCGACGCTCGGGACGGCGTACGGAGCAAAATTGACCCTGACACACCACCGTACATTGGACCGTGGACTGGACCGATCTTTTCTTTGATGTTTCGCCAGAAAACCGCCTCCATAGCGCTCGGTACGATGCTCGGTCCGGTGCTCGGTCAGATGTACGGACCCCTGACCCACTACTGGACTTGCTGTTTTTGCTCGGTACGATGCTCGGTTCGGTGCTTGGTATGGTGAAAAGTCCGGTAGTGTGTCGCCACCTTAAAACACGACGCAGAGCCGTCCTTAGAAAATGCGAGGCCTGGAGCAAAATATTTTTGCGAGGCCTTATTTAACTGTGATTGCTGGGGGGTTGTGGGGTATGGAACATACGACAGCATGTGTCCAAGTTATGTGTAGACGGTTTCCGACTGTCTATATATGTTCTCAATCCATTAGACCCCTATATCTTTGAAATTATTTGAGTCACAGAAATGAAACTTGGCACAACTATTAATTACATTGTCTCCCTGAACTCTGCCCTCTACCCTCCGGTATTATTCCTGAACCAAAGACAGCTAAAATATCATATTTAAAATTTAGTGATTTTAATACAAATAGTCACGCATATGAGCGGGTTGCCGCGCAAAAAGCGGGGTTGCGGCGCCAGCTCAACAATGGATTTCATACCAAAACTGCTCCAGGGGAAGCGGTCCGACCGTGACTAGCCACGGTTATATCGCTCTAACTCGCTTATTTATAAACAAACTTTCATGATTTTTACATCGTTGGATTTTAAATTAAATTTTGGAAAAAACCACATAAGAACATGAACTTTGCTACCTTATGAAGGTAGTTTTTATGTAATTTAAGGTTAAAGATTTTAATTGGCCATCATTTTGAAAACACGAATTATAAAAAATTGATTATTTTTTCTAGCTAGGTCTTTACTTCAAAAAGCTGTGTACCGAATTTCCACCTATTACCCCTCAAGCCGTTCTTAAATTAAAAATTATTCTTAAAAAAATACAAAATGGCGGCTGTACATGTAACTATGGTGTTTTGGAATTTTTTAATATGATGTTTTGATTTTGGCTTGTCTTTGGTCCAGGAATAATACCTGAAAAGGAAGAGAGTTCAGAGACACCCTGTGTTAAGTCGCAAATGCAAGTGAATTTCTACATTTCAAACTTTTACTGTTTCAAGTTTCAAGATGGCTGTAATTAAAAATGTTCAAAGCTAAATATTTTTAAAAGCTGTAAATTTTACAAACTTTTGCAAACTAACAAAAAATTGCATTATTTAATTACCGGAGTAAAAATACTAATGGGCAGTGGAGAAATTAAAATCTTATTTTGAGAAAACACGGGTTTCCCTCGTAATCATAGGCCTATGTAAATCTTTATGATTTATAAATGTAAAAACTTAGATTAATTCGTTGTTTCTGATTTGATCATTACAAACCAAACTTAGTTTCAACTTTTTTGTTTGCAGTTTTTCAGATATTTAGCTTTGAAAATTTTAAATGGCCGCCATTTTGCAACCATAAACGTTAGAAATGTCCAAATTCATTTGCATTTGTAACGCACTTAACAGTTGTGCCAAGTTTTAATTCCGTACCTTAAATAACTTCAAAGATATAATTGATCAATTAAAAATTCATATACAAACAGTTGAAAAACGGCTAGCGATAAGCAAGGTCGGTCATGCATGGTTGTGGCATCTGCAAGCATGGCTCGCCGGCCGCGAGGCTTAGTCCCGTCACCCCGCCCGCCGGCCGCCGCTATCAAACGATATGTTTAGCGTTTGCGTTTGCATCCTTTTAGTCGCTACTATTACATACGAATAAGAATCGCGTTCGTAGGTTTTTAAATCACAATTATTGAAGATATTGCGCGGGAATTTAAACCGATATTTTAGGTACGTATCTGTTCATTATTATGCCTATATTATTTTTATTCAACCTAAACGTTTACGCAACTAACTTTTTAGCGCGGAAGGCCTCGCGGCGCGGGGCCTCCTCAGCGCGGGGCCTGGAGCGGCCGCTCCACTCGCTCCACCCTAAGGACGGCACTGACACGACGTCATTGCACTAGATTACGTGCTTCGGGCGGCCATATCTAGTTACATTGGGGCATGTGGAGCGATTCATACACAGCGTCATGTGACGTGACGACCGTCGGCCCGTCGTCGGGGTCAGGCGCTTGTCGGGCGCAAGTCCAAACTTTAAGGGTGGAGTGGTCAAACCACCATATTCTTGGACGCGTCGTACTCCTCGCCCCTGACACACGCCGCTTGACGCGCTGTATAAAAAGGGCCTGAGGGGGGATTTTCTCCATAAACCAGTTAAGCTAAATTAAAAATTTAAAATACTGAATTGTTTGTTTTTAAGGATTCTTTTAAATGGCTCAGGTTAAAATTGGTGAAATTTAAAATTGTGGTTGAAAATGCCAAAAACCCATTTTTTACCCCTTTTAGACCCCATAAAACCCCGTTCCCATAACCCGATCATGCTGGTGAAAATAGAGCTGTTCTTTAACCTTCATATTAAATGTGAATTTACAAATACTCACTCCATCCTCCATCCTCGAATTTACTTTGTGAATAATTTTTCTTACATAACCAAAATACTGATAAATTATTGCGTGTATTATGCATGAAGTATAAAACTTGGGATCAACTTGAGATTATGAATCAATTCCGGAGAGATCAAGAAAATAATTCTTACATTGCACATCAAACTCCTTGCCAGCTGTTGTCAAATTGAGCTCGTAAATCTTTGTATGGTAGTTGCACTACGTTTAGCGGTATTTTGCTGAACTATCTATTATTCTTTATAATTATTCGTTAGTTCAAACCTGTAAACTTTCATATTAACAAAAAGAACTAACAATAAATTTTCTAGCAATTTTTAACACTATTAAAACATCACTGTTAAAAAATATCACAAAAACTACGTTTCCATTTTTGAGCAAACATAGTACAGTTTTGAGATAAAGTTGGAAAGCAATCTGTTAAGATTGTATCCGTCGGTTCTCGTCGCACCGAGAGCTTTGTATATCCCTTCATTTCTACCTCTTCCCTCGGGAGAAGGGCTCACACCAAGCTACGGCCAGGGTCCGTATCACAAGCCAATGCTGCATTATTTATACTCTTATCTTCGCCTCCCCAACTCCGACATATAAGAGATTAATTTCAATTTGACGAAAATCCCGTTTAGATTTTTTAATAAATTACTTTATTGTTGAAAGAAATGTATAAAATAAATAAAAATATGGCAAAAAGTAATAATAATATTTTCTATAGGACCAATGATAAATTGGTCAAATATAAAATGATGACAAGTGTGGTTTAAGTAATGTAGCTACTGTTGTTTGTACTATATTGATATTGATTGAAAAATAGAGCAATGAAGAAAATAAAATCAATTTGTTTGTTTGTAAGCATTTTTATGTTTCATATTTATTTTAAATTATAAATGAAAATTTAATTAAAAATACAGTGTAAAAAATACAAAAGTTTTCAGAACAATGAAAAAATAAAGTTTCTTATTAGTTATTGATTATATAATTCAAGTAATGCCAATTCATCGTCATACACTCCTAAATAATGGTCACAAGCAGTTGAAGACATTCTCTAACATTTCAATGGCGACTGAAGCGCGATCTCTGGTGCTAGAGTCCATCAATATGTTCGGGATTTGTTAGCGAACTTTGTCTTGAGGTAACAACAATCGAAAAACGCTTTGCACCTTTGCAACAATCGAAAAAATGTCTTAATGTTGGTGCCTTTTTAGGGTTACATCAAGTAAATGAAATCTGGACTATAACCTGAACACAAGTAGACCTAAGCCTTAGCACAGGAGGTCGATTAGATCGTTGTAGAAAGTCGAGCACAAAAGAGGAGTTGTCATCACTTCAATTATTTAATCTGTCAATGATGAAGTTGTGTTTTGCGTTATTTTTTAACCAATAAAGGTTTCATATGTGCTTTTTGCTTTGTTTTTATATTAATTGCTTTATTTAGTCATTCATAATAAGTATAAGACTTGTAAAAATTACAAACATAGAAGTTGTTGCCATTTGAAAAGCATAAATATTTTTTTTAACTCCCTGTATATGTAAAATAAATTAATGTATTTCAATTTGTCATGCCTATTTTGTTATTTCTACACCTATTAATTCCAGCATTACTGGATCCAGCATTATTGTTTATTGATTTCTCATTTATGCTTTTACTGTTCAAGTCTTAGAAGCCTTTCAGACAACACGTGATATTTTTCAGATACAAATTTTAAACTGGTTATAATGTATTTTTTCTTAATGCATATTCATTTACATTTTTAAGGTATAATAGTAACAATATATTAGACTAACATGTTCAAGGAGAGAAATGTGTAAACTGAAGAAGCTCGAACAAGGGAACCCAGTCCAATCGCTCGACATTTTCTACTACCGTATAAAACAATGCATGTGATAGCGGAGCCGGCGGTAGAGGAAGGCACTGCATGCAATCCACTGCAGATAACACTGCTTCCGGCTTTTAATGCTCCAATTGATAGCAAGATAATATTTCGTTCAATCTTTTTCACCTGGGTTTATGTATTTGTTCAAAATTAATCAAAGTGTTTTGAGTTTTGTATTACATTAAAGTTTAACTTTTCAATACAGTCTACGAAAATGTTTAATTTTTTACCAGTTTATTATATTCTGATTCGCAAATTGCTTGCAACTAAAATGTGAAAATTACAAGTTTTCAAGGTATTTAAATTAAATTATCTGATAAAGTTTAATGGTTGTATTTTCTGACAAACACATGAGGGCAAATTTTGATTCAAACTCAAAATCTTCCCTGAATTGGAAGAGGTTAAAGTGAACAATCAATACTACTATACTATGATTTTGACAAATCATAATCTCGAACAATGTTTGACGAATGGTTTAGTAGAGATGGATTTATCTAACGCTAGGACTCCAGGGAATAACATAAAACATTAATCTTTCATAAAGGTCAAGACTTTGAAAGGCGGAAATAGGATAATATTTCCGGTAACTCAGTTATCATAACTGCGATTGTTTGATAACTTGCTGCCTCCAAGATGAGAAATGTTTACATCGGTTTTTATAGATGTTTTAAAACAGTAACATGTTTGAAATGTAGTTTTAACAATTGGCTCTGAAAGACCAAATTACCTCTACTAGGATATTTTGTTTCTAATTTATAATAACCAGGGCAGGTACAATAGTTGTTGTCATCCTAGGTTAGGCCTAAGGGTTACTAAATGCCTAGAAAGAGATATAGATTGGCCCCCTCCCCCTGTAATGAAAGAAAACTGAAGGTGTCATCAAAAAGTAGATTTTGAAATGTCCAAATGATGTATAAGGTTAGAGAACCGGTAACCACTTATGTAATATAAAAGTTGTAACAATATTGATATACTTAAGAAATTACTAAGATCGTGTGGAACCTTTTGTAGTCCCTGTATACTGCACTAACTTACATTTTTTTAGACTAAACTTTATAGTAGGACCTACACACAAAATGCTACTATAGTTTTTGTTTGTTATCATCAAGTAGGATGAATCTTTAATGACTAATACCTTCCTGGTAAAACTGATAACTTGACCACAAATCATGTTAGTTCAATATACAGCAGTGACTCGTCAAATCAATCTTCCCCCACCACAAGGGTTGTTTTTGTTTCATCCCCCAAAGTTGACAAGTCCACTAATACCCGCACTTGTACGCATACAGTTCGTTAACCTCTACATCGCTTGCAATTTTGTAGAGTTTTTATTATTTTCATTGACACGAGCATGAAGTGAACACGTATTCCTCAGTTGGTACTTAATTTTTAATACTTTGACTTCATTACGATAAGTTTTAAATTTTTTAATTTAAACTCAAGTAAATATTTTGATCTGACGAAATTCTATAATATTTTATTTTAGTCGTATCTTTATAAAATGACAGTAAATATCAGTAACACATGATAATTCAATAATACTTTTAAAACAATACTAAACAAATACACTCGATTTAAGCATACTTAATTTCCTCGTTTCCGAAGAATTACTAGCCTGTAAGTTGATAAATATAACTTAACGGATTTTCTATATTTAAAGAGTAAATGTTGCTTTTCTCTATTATTCGAGTTACCATACATTGAGGTGTTAACCAAATTATTTTGTGTTGTCCCAAAAATCAACCATTCAAAATTTCAGATAACGTCCTAAGAATAGGCCGTTTTCAGATAGGCCGGGGAGGGAAGGTTTTTTACACACTGTACGTCCCAGATGTCAATACTTTTGTTTCGTCAGTTGATGGTTAAATGTAATAAAATTTAACTATGCTAATTTGAAACATTAATTCATAGATAATTTGAAACTATGAAGTTTATTTTTATAACTTGTGCTTATTTGTGCTCTTCACACTTTTGTTTATTCGGTGTCATTTTGACAATAGAAGGTAATTCTTCCTTTTGTTTATAATTTTTAAACATCATTTAAGGACAAAAAGTGATTAGAAAAGAATGGAGATGAATTACAATGTTATTAATTTAGTTTGGTCATAAGAAATATTGTAATAATGTTACAATAATATTGTAGTAGCCTAATATTTCAACTGTAAACAATATATTGAGTCTGTTAAAAGCAGATAAGCTACAGTTGTTTAAAAAAATGGTTTTATTACTCTCAACAAAAACATTTCATCGCAAATTTTTAAAGAAAAACATATTAAAACTCGGAGTTCATATTTCTATCATAAATTCCAGCATATATTTGTAGTTCAGAGTTAATCGTCCTTGAAATATGAGGAAATCCTTAAGTTTGATAGAAACGTTTCACGTCATTCTGAGGAGCTTTTTAGGAAATTGGATGAATGATTGCTTTCTGCTTTCCTGATCGGCAAGTTTATTGTTTGACACGTCGCGTCGGCTGCTATTAATTTCAGATCTCTCTTTTTTTTTACTAAAAATGCTTTTAACACACCATTTTACAGTGTGTCCAGTGAGTATGCAGAAATGTTAATACTTGATAAGCACCGCCTTCTAATTGCGTTATGACAATGAAATTTTGTAAAATTGTTTACTATAGTAAAAGGAACCAAATTAGGAGTTGCCCTGGTTTCAGAGTTAAACTTAAATTTTTACCATTTTAATGTGAACCATTAATGTATTTTAGAAATGCAATACCAGATATGTAACATATTTAGAATAATTATGAAATAAGACTTTAATAATATCCTTTTACCTAGTATTGGCAAAACATTTTACAGTAATACAGTTAATTCACATTTGATTTGGGCTGCGTTCTTCTTTAACATATATTTAAAAAAAAATGTAGTTATTGGAAAACACTTAAGTGGTCATTTACTCAATGTTGAGTCATAATGATTCCTTACAAACAACCATGGATCAACATTCTATTAATTTTTAAAGTGTGCAGTAAGTTTTTTGTCGTTGATAAGAAAAGAAGTTTTACGCTTAATTTGTAAGAAATACACTAATTTGAGAAATAAATTTAACAATAAGTTAACAAAAATTAATTACCAGTGCAGTCGTTGCTGCAATACGGGATCCTGGCGTGGGGCGGGGTCCTATCCTCTGTTCTTGCGCCTCTTTCCGTCACCCAAAGATCAATTATTAAAATAATCCTGAATAAAAACTCCAGATACCCGTCTAGCTTACTTTACATTGATTTCCCAGTTCTAACAATTCGTAAATTATATCTCAGGAGTTTAATTCTATTTTCCTTAGAAAACAAACAAAGTATATTTACGGAATCCCAAAATCCCTATCCAACTAGAAATAACTACTCCGCCCGCGGCTTTTTGATTCCAAAACTTCACAACAGATCAGAACAAGCTAATGCGTTTTACATAGCACATATAGTTCAATGCAACCTTCCTCCAGGAATAAGAAACAGCCAACAGTGTGACAGTGTCGCGGTTTTCAAGAGGGGGTTGGGTCGTTGGATGCTCGGCCTCAGCGATGATGCGGCTGAGGCACTAATCAAATCTCAGTATCGTTAAATTTGAATTTGATATATGGATTTTCCCGTGACTTTTGATACTCTGGTGAAACCATACCTAAAATAAAATTAAATATTAAGCTGTCTTATGTTATCAAATAATTATTCCAATTTCAATTAAGTGACCAGCGATTATACATCCAGGACTCTTCCTCGCACACAGACCTATAGTCTTGCGAGGAATATATTTCCATTAATTGATTTTATGTATAAATGTCAATGTAAATTTATTGGAATAAACGATCTGATTCTGAATCAGTTTCATCTGGAAATCGATTGACGACAAAGAACTCCGTTAAATTTGCGCAAAGTTTTTTTAATACAGAGAAAACGTTTGAACTAGATGGGGTACAAAAATTACTTCAAAAGAAATATAATTTAGTTGTATTACCAGCAACCTAAAAACCACGATGTAAGATTACATCACAGTCTAAAGGGATGCCATACTTCCCACCAAGATGCAGGCAGGTATTTGCACACGAAGTGTCAGCTGAGTGCGGCCAAACATTTCGAGAGCAACAATGACTATTTGTGCTCGTAATACACACACGATTTTTCCGACCACCATAATTGCAACAGATTAAATATTTTATTGCATACAAAATTACATTTAGATTATGTTAGATTTTTTCTGCTGTAACACACTGATGATAACCATAAAAAATAACCTCAAACTAAACAAAAATATCAACGAACTACAAAAATTACCAGCAGCTGTGGTATGGTTTCTAAGAACAAAATTAAATTTCTATTTTATTTAGCGTGCGTATGAGTGAACATCGCCGCTCTAGAGCGGAAATGTAATGAAAATCGGAAATTAACTGTTTTGCGTACGGTTTACAGGTGTGGCAATGTGATTATTTCCATGCAATCATAGGAAAACAAACAAAACACCTTTATCGCAGCAAACTTATGAACCTAAGAAAGTTCAAAGGAATTGTATTTATTGGAATTGGTACATAGGTTTACTACACACGGGGATATTGTGTATGTGTGTATACTTGCCCTTTAACTGTTTAAATACTAAACAGATGATCCCGTCTTGGTAAATATGACAACGCATAAGATATAACGAATAGATTTAATTGACTATTCTCAAGAGAAGTAATGAAAAGAAGCCTTAAGTGTTGCTACACAATTGATTCTCTGTTATCAGCCTTTTATACCCAGCACGTGTCTTATATGTCGTCTTATAAATAGATATTTTAATTAACTACTAACTTTAAACTACTAGTTATTATACAGAGCTTCCCCGAACTATCTAAAACTTGGCATGACTATTACGTACATCAAGATTGTTTTACTTATGGTTTTGACGTTTCTACCTTTTCTGTTTTTAAAATGGCGTCCATTTCAAATTTTCAAAGTTAAATATCCCAAAAATGTTTAATATTGTAAAAATAGTACAAAACACTTAAAACTTTTAGATTTTTATTGTCTATTCATAAATACCAGTTTTAAAATCATCTGACCATGATAAATGAAGAAATTAGCATTTTTCGAAGTGAAAACATTTTTATTTTAGTAGTTTTCCTGTTAAAATCTTGTTTTAAATTAGGAAAATCTTAATTTCACTGCTATTTATGGTCAGATAATTAAAATTTACATGTTTTATGTGCTTTATACTCTTTTGATAATATTTCACATTTTTCGTTTTTCAACATTGAAAATTAAAAATGGGCACCAATTTGAAAAGGAAAAAGGTAAAGATGTCAAAATTCATAAATAACAAAATCTTGATGTACGTAATAGCCATGCCAAGTTTCAACTCAATGCCTCCAGTGCTTTTAAAGATCTCACGAGTTAAGCCAAAAAAATTACATTCGGAAATACAGACAGAAAACTAGGCATGGAAGATCCATGGTTATATTGTAAAATACGCTTTTCTCTATCTAAGAAACAATATACAAAAGGGTTACAGAGAGTTCCGGGACACCCTTATAGTATTATAAAACAGTTATGATATCCATTTTATTTTTTTTAAACCAATTGTTGAAACAAATATACATTTAAAATTAAATATTTGGTGCCAAAAAATTGATAAATTTCGTCTTCCTCGTATATCATACCCCCTCCCTCGCTCCCACCATCACCGTGACGTTGCCGTGAACCCCTCTCCAGTGGGACCGAATGGGATCCACACTCTACCTCATCTCATACCACAAGTCGTATGTGACGTCATCACTTTTCCAGTTACCATCACTGTAGCCCGCACCGCGACCGGAGGTGGAATGTTTGTCAAATAATTATTTTCTCCCAACCACCATCCATGCCATGTCGCTGTTAGCTGTTACGTTGACCGAAGTAATTAATAGTTTAAAAGCGTAAATGACAGCTGAGATTGCACCCGTTTCATCACATTTAATTGCCTCTCGCCGAGTGTTGAAGGTAATTGGTTCAAAATGCATATTCAGAGGCTCCGTACCCCCTCTTGTTCGCAGAAATTAAAATTGTCGCTCGGTTTATTTGTTCGTTTAACAAATTAACGGGGAAGTATAACACTCGTCGACGCTGTTAAACACTATTTAAGCTGTCCAATATAGTTTTCACAAAAGGACTAGAATAGTTGAATTAAGGAACGGTCGTTGATAGAACCCTCGGGATGATTTCTATGCTTAATATTAGCTCAAACCATCTATAGTCGTTTTCAATTAGATGTGTGAAATCTGGGAACTGGCCAGTCCATCGGGATTTGGTCGAATTCAATTAACTCTGCTCTCGGAAATCCTCTGCCCCGGATAAGTGCCTTAATTAGGGGTCTGGTTTTTCCAACCCGGCCGGGCTGTTCCGTGATCAAAAGCACTGAGTACTTTTTCTTCGTCTGAATTTCCTCCAAAGATTTTAATAATTATTTAATTAAGGGAAAATGTTCAATTTATAAATTGTTCGTAGTTGTTTGCTATTATAGGTAAAGTGAAATCAGAAACCACTCAAAGAAAAAAACAGTTTTGGAACAATCTTCTAATTACCTTGAATTGTTTGTTCTATAAGAAAAGATGTAACAATATTAGACTAACATAACATTGCGTCCCAGTGGCGTCAGTAACAAAAAGCCATATATCTTGATTGTTTCTACATTTTAGAGCTGTATAACTATCCTTTAAAGGAACTAAATTTCATAACATGCTGATGAATATTAAATACTAAATATTTAATACCAACTGGCCAGTACGAAAAGGTTATTTTGAGTATTCAGATATTTTTGGGAAAGATCCACAAAACTCCATTAGCTTGTACTACCAGACTATGCGATCTGTAAATAGTATTAGAGTATTCCCCCGCTTTTCAAACTATCGCCAAGTCGACGTTCCATCAATTTAGGTAATGCTCAGCTGCTAGGCGGATAGTTTCACCAATATCACGATGGTCGAAAACCGCACCTTCCTCAGACGAAACCGCTAACTACAGTACGAGAGATTACGAAGATAAGAAAAAGACGTTCGGAAACTTAAAATTATCTTTTATACCAATGTATTTAAAAATTGTCTTGGATATATCTGTCTCTCAGTCAGCCAAACCGAATTTATGTAATGAAATGAAAATTCAATTAAAATCAATAGTTAAATATTATAATAAAATTTTTGGGCTTACATGAAATTTGTAAAGCAATTGTGAAGTTTACACTACAAAATAAATAATTTGAATTTGAATAAGTTGTATTGTACAGGCTATATCTGTTTGTATAACCTTGTTTGATAAGGTCGTGTTCCTAAAATCTATTGCTACATTTAAAAAATCGAATGTTACATTTCATTTGTAAAACACTTTAGTCTTAGGGATAATTTAAAACATGAATAAATCTCGTATAATTTATAGTGCATTCTGTTTAAAAGTTACTCTTGCGTACCTGGGGCAATCTCTTCGAATCAATAACTACATTATTTAATAATTGGGGAGAAATGGAGTGAAAATTATATTGAAATATTCCACAGATTAAATCCTTCTATATTAATATAACACCTTAATATTGCTACCTAGTAATAAGATGTTTAATATAACCAGATATTAAATTAAGAGAGCGAGGCGTTTTGTCTGCTTAATTTTAGCGGCGTGTAATATTGAACGTTATACCTGTTAAAGAATCTTCATTATTTGTTATGAATATTACACAACCATTCATGTATGATAAGGTAGAGTCCTGAAGCATCAATATGAACTTGCTCTAAGTGCTTGAGTACCGCATATAATTGTTTGAAGCGTCAGTTAGCTCAAAATAAATTAAAACTAGTGAACATTGTTCTCGTAACCAGTTATCTGCCAAAACATTCAAATGTCTTTAAAATTTGAGTGTTCTTTTCGTGACATTTTTGTCACTCGAAATGATTTAATCCCACTCTTCAAAAGCTTCTTTCCGAAGTAAATCGGGAATAGAAACTACAATTTGTATTGTTCTACTTAGTATTTTATCAAAGGCGGGAGGAATAATTTTAATTATATATAAAATAAAAAATAATAAAAAAAATAAACAGTTAGGCTGTAACAACTATTCATAGTCAAGGATTGTTATTCAATATAATACACCATCATACACTTTTCTGAATGTTCCTCTGAAATATTTGCATCTATTACACGTTATCTTATATAGGACAATTTCCGTACTTAATACAATTTCCAATAATTTGAATTAAGTCATTAAATAAGTAGTTTATGGTCTGTAATCAACAGTGGTGCCCAGAGGATTCGAAGTTTAACAAAAATTTTATGGATTAAAAGCAGATTTATTGGTGAAGACAAAAACATTGTGTCCAATAACTTATCATAATATAGATCCGTGGACGGGCCCCCCTTGTTACAATGGTTTGCCTGCTTATGGATTTTTAGTAACAGGCTATTGAAGTTTGAATTAAATTTTGAGATTTTTTAAATGTGAGTAACTAAAGAAAGACTAAAAACGAAAACGAAAACGTTTTAAAAGTGCTGAGATTAGTTTTGCAAGAGGTTTCACGGAAATAAAGGAGTATTTTTGAGAAGTTTGTGATGTTAACTCTTTTGGAGACTTGTCGACAAACAATAGCCACAATCAATCGACTGTTTTGGGAGCCCCTCATTCTGTCAAAAGGAGATGTTTTAAATGTCGGATTCGAGGACTTAAAACTGTACTTTAAAATACTTACTTTCGAGTAGTATCAGTATTCATTCCCTTTCTGGTATACCACAAAAACAAATTACCGCGTAACAAATTAAGGCATCATAAAACTTCTTAAAAATATCCTAATATAATTTTCTTTTTATGCAAATGAATATATTTATTATTTTTATTTTTTAAGAATCACATTTAAAGGAGGTCAAAAATAATGTTTTGCTCTTAAGCCAAAATATTACAAATCAAGCCTGAATCATGTGCAACAACCAAATTCATTTCAAATTAATATTTTTTCCTTATATTTTTCTTTCTATCCATCCAACTATTATTTCAATAATTGAAACCGCAGTACTGCTTAGATCAAGCTGTACGCAAATAAAGAATAAACTAAATTTTAATTTTTTTTAAGTACGATATTCTTAATAGCAAAATAAAGTCTCAGGTTTAGCTGACAACATTCTCCAGAAAGTTTTACCATGAAAATAATAAAGGAAAAAATATTTCCTTGCACGTCTCAGTCGAAAAATGTCAATGCAAACTGTTTTGTACTTGAGGAGCACTATGGTTTTGGTACATTACGCGTAGGCCTAAATTGACTGTTACTAGATTGGCCACTAAATATTCTGTTTGTTCGACATTTAAAATTGCCTTTGACAAATTATAGACACATATCTAAAAAAAAATATTCTGAAAGAGTGCTTCTGTTAAATATGTTTTTTTTACTAAACATATTTAACATTTTGAGTCCATATAAAAGTGTCGTGATAGCCTGTTGTTAATCTACCTTCAAAGAATAAACCTTGAGGATTTTGTCACTTAATTTATATTAAGTTCAGTTGTAGAAATAGAATTATAGTACATAATACTGAGGAATAAAGTACTCATTAACTAAAGTATTCCAGATTAATTTCTAAAATGACATTAGCTGAATTTGATGGTGGGTCCTCACTTACAGCAATGGATGCCAAATAGAGTATCATACACGCCTCAAGCTCTTTGGTGTTGGGCCAAAGGATAACTCTAAACCTAACCACTAAACGTATAGATAGCGACTAGATGGGTCAATGCGGTAGGTAACATACGACTTGTATTAAACATGGCTGCATAAGTTTACTAGATAATCTGTATCCAGATTAGATAAAGACACCTCTGACTAGATGAAATGACGATTTTTTTAATGATCGAAGCAAAACTCGGAGAATTTCTGGTTGACGATGGTCTAGTAGCAATTCATTAAGAACATTGAGCTGTTCTTATCTTTTTGACTAATGACTTGTTAGACTTGTGCCTTAAGGCATATTACTTAGTAAAATGTCTTTATCGACTCGGGTGTTTTTTTTTTAACGAATGGAACTTATTATTGTGTAGAGCCGAATCGTTCTGAGGGTACAGCGAAACATATTGCAATTCAGGAATTTCAAATAAATAAAATAGGATAACCCCTTATAATGGCAATTAAATTATCCTTAGGTTCAGCGACATATTTACAAGCCTGAGTCTGACGGTATTTGCCTTAATAATCCTTTTTTTAGGGAGAGGCAGGAAAAATGCATTACGCACTCAGGTGGCCAGGCTGTAGTGTGGGACTCCTATAAAAAAACGGGTTTACCCACTAAAAAAAACCTAATCTACTCTTTAGGATTCTAACCTGGAATTGTTTATCACATTACGTCAGGCTAGGCCTAAATTTGGCTTACGCCCATGGGGCTCGCTCCTTATCAAGCCGCTCGAGCAAGGGATCTGGGCCACTTCGCGGTCCATATCGGATTTCTTTTCCAGGAGGATGGCCCGGACGAACTGTGATAAACAATCCCAGTTGCCCTCATCCTCCAAAATCTTTTGGCAGACCGAGTCCACCGTTAATGCGTCAAAAAATTTGTGTGGCCTCCAGGCGGGGCCCTTCCCAACGGGGGCAGCGGAACAATGTGTGTTCCGCATCGCCGGGAACGCCCGGGCAATAAATGCAGTCCGGTGAACCGGTCTTGCCCATCCGGTTCAGGTGCGACCGAAAATAGCCGTGACCTGTCAGGAATTGGGTCAGGTAGTAGTCCACCTCCCCATGCCGCCGTTCAACCCATGGTTGGACCTGCTTGATAAGTCGCGCAGTCCATCGTCGTCAGGTGTCGTGCTCCCAGCTGTGTTGCCACTGCTGGAAGGTTCGGGAGCACTCTTCTATTCTTGCCGATTTCGCCTTGTCTCTCAAGACAGGTTAAAGTAAAGATAACATACTGAGACAGTAATTTGTTACTTTCAATAAATAAATAGCCGGTAAGTTTTTTTAGGTATATACCTAAATACCTAAATGTGACCTAAATGTGTGTGTGGTATATACTAATATACCTAAATGTTTGTAAGTGGCGTTAGATCACTTATTAAACTACAGCCCTAAGTTCGTTACAGGTTTTGTCCTGCATCTGGAAATATATAAAGTAGCTTATAATAAAACACTTAGGCCTTCAGTCTCCCATTACATTATTACTGATTTGTTGTTTCAACATAAGTTTTACCTAAAAGCTCTTTCAAGTCGGAAACCAGGTTTTTTCTGCATAGGCATAATTATTCTTGGTGTAAACATTACTTATATCATAGGGGGTACTCTGGAGGGATCAGATCTTCCTTACGGCAGACAAGGTCGCTAAGGTAGTCACTTACCTTAGTAGGCTGATGGCCAATGTCGGGGGGTCCCCGATCCAGTAGAAGACGTATGTTGATGTCCGCGGTCCAGTCCGTGCTTCTTTATGGAGCAGAGGTGTGGGCAGACGCTCTCGATAAAGAGTTTTACAGGTTGCGACTCGCCCGGGTTCAGCGTCAAGCGGCGCTCCGGGTGTGTCCCGCCTACCGGACAGTGTCCGAGCCTGCCGTTCTGGTGGTCGCCGGAGTCATCCCTGTCAAGCTCTTGGCAGGAGAGAGGAAGGTGATTTATCAGAGACAAGGCAAGATCGGCAAGGACACGGCAAGAACAGAAGAGCATCTCCAGCTCCCGAATCTCCAGCAGTGGCAACACAGCTGGGAGCACGACACCCGACGACGATGGACTGCGCGACTTATCAAGCAGGTCCAACCATGGGTTGAACGGCGGCATGGGGAGGTGGACTACTACCTGACCCAATTCCTGACAGGTCACGGCTATTTTCGGTCGCACCTGAACCGGATGGGCAAGACCGGTTCACCGGACTGCATTTATTGCCCGGGCGTTCCCGGCGATGCGGAACACACATTGTTCCGCTGCCCCCGTTGGGAAGGGCCCCGCCTGGAGGCCACACAAATTTTTTGACGCATTAACGGTGGACTCGGTCTGCCAAAAGATTTTGGAGGATGAGGGCAACTGGGATTGTTTATCACAGTTCGCCCGGGCCATCCTCCTGGAAAAGAAAACCAATCTGGACCGCGAAGTGGCCCAGATCCTTTGATCGAGCGGCTGGATAAGGACCGAGCCCCACGGACGAAAGCCAAATTTAAGCCTAGACTGACGTAATGTGATAAACAATTTTGGGTAAGAACCCTAAAGAATAGAGGAGGGTTTTTAGTGGGTAAACCCGTTTTTTAGGGGAGCCCCACACTACAGGCCGGCCACCTGTGTGCGTAATGCATTTTTCTGCCTCTCCCTAAAAAAAAAACAAATAAAAAATAAAAATAAAAAAAATCATAGGGGATACTGTTCAGGGAGAGAAAAGTGATGGTGGGATAATATAGCAAGAGGGGTGATAAAAGTGGAAGAGGAACCGGCCGGCGTGACAGGTGCGGACTTTCATGGTGTAATGGCGGCCGCTCCCACGGACTTTCATCGTTTTTTATAGCGACTAAGAACTGGTGCGGACTTCCGTGGTTCCGGCAAATGGTTCATCAAACTTAATTAGCTTCGTTGTGGAATGTCCATCTGTGAAGGCAGTAAATTCAAATGCATATTCAACGTGCTTTCACCCTCACCCCTCACTTGTCTTCCCAACAGATTATCTGAATACGGAGTTAAGAATATTTCTTAATACACCTGCAAGGAAGAAAGTTATCACAAATACAGCTACTGAATGCTCTGAATATAGTAGCAATTTTATTATTATTATTATTATTATTTTTTAATTCACACCAATCAAGTTTTGAGGTAGGAGGTGTATGTTCTGGGTATTGTTAATGAAACGCCACCGACTTACTAATAAATTGTTCTGTTTAATTTCAATGCCTTTCTCAACATACATGCTCTATTAATCATCAGAAGATTATCGGAATAATTTACGTAGAAGTCGTTTACAAAAAGCTCAATTTTCCTTCCTTTTAATTTCTTGAACATATCTATTATTTTTGGGATACTAATAATAATTTGTTTTGCTAAGTTAGTAGCAATGTTATGATACAATAATTTTGATATGCCATTAAAAACTTAGATTAAATAAATAGCTTAGATTCTTTGTATAACCTAGTTTAATTCCACAATACCACAACGTCAGTCATATAGTTTATGTAGGATTAAGAAGTCATAAGTTTATCCCATATACCCTAATACGAGAAAGGTATATTTTATGTATGTGTATCAAAATCGAATATGTTGATGTGTGTTTGTATGTATGCATCCTGATCTCAAAAACCGCTCAAACGCTAGCAAATAACTTTGTTCTGGGATGAAATATATATACTGGTCTCTTTGTAAGAATCAAATGTTATTTCGTCATAAGTTTAATGGAAATTTTAAAATTCCAATTTTTAACTTGGATAGAGTTAAAAATCAAAACAAAGGAAACTTAAAAACAGCTGACTAAACTGCTATGTCAAAGTACAGACCACGTGTTGTAGTATAACTTGTGGCATTGTAGCCATTATTGAATTGCCAAATGATACTATAATTAAAATACTTTATTTGTTTTCAATAATACTTAATATAGATGCTTATGATTATTGGGAAATAAAAATAAAGTAAAGGGATAAAAATGTAAATTGATGAAATGCAATTTTTAACACTAGTGAAATCAGCTGATAACTGAAAAATAACAAAAATGTGTTACAGTTTCATCATGTGGTAAGCAAATTAATACCAGAGTGCAGCACATTAAGACATATTAAAACATTATGAGGGGCGAGTGAACAAAGTGATAGAGTTCGTCTTCAAAAGAAACAAGCTTATTTGGACATTTGGACTCTACATGGATCCTAAGATAACCTTATGTGAATCAGGAATGACTTATTACTGCATTTCCGATTTTTGTGTCAGATACTTTATCAAAATATAAAACTGCATGTGATACAAATAATCGAAGGTAATCATATTTCGATTTAATTCTTGGAATAATATTCTTTGATTTCTTTATAATCAGCAGTGACTGAAACAGTTTAAGGTTATATTAAGTTTAATATTTAAGCTTTTGTAATCTCAGCAAATAGTGAAGTCTAAAGTAATAGTGTAAAGACTTTTGGGGATCATGACTAAGCTTTTAATTCTAAATATTCGTATTAAGATTTTCTATTCTTATTTAGATTGATTAAATAATCTTCATTAATTCCACAAACGCTTAAAGGGAAATCTGCATATTCATTAAGTTTCAGGACACAGGAAATAGCGCTGTTACCTCAAAAAGTCAAGACCAAGAGGCTCTCTGTTACGCTCGTCAGACATCTGCGAAATCGTCTGCGCTACCGGCTACGCAAGTTATTAAATAATTAGTTTTCGTTTTTAATGTGTGTAAACTGTTCGTATAGTTCTTCTTTGTGTTGTGTTCTTTTAAATTATGACAACGACTTTTTGTTCGAATTCTTTTGATTGACTACTGTAAGCAAGATTCGATCTGGAGCAAATGCTCCGAAACTAGTCATCACGACCAAATAACGTATTGACGACGGCACGAGGTTTTGAAACCTTATTTCTAAATACGTCCTAAATACCCTTCTGGCTCATCATCAAAGAGTAAAATTTAGAGGCATCGATTAAATGTGTGGAATGAAACTAATTTGTTATTTTTAACTATTCAGTCAATGAGCTAATTAAATTTTGTGATTTGTATTCAAATACTCATTTAGCAGTTATAAGTTAAAGGATAAATACAAATAATATATCTAATCATAGATCACAAATTGACTATAAGTATATATTTAGTTTTGTAGTATTTTAGTTTAGTAGTATTTTGGAAATATTTGATAACTATTACAATATAATGTTTTTTGTATAGAAACACTTTTTAACCCTTTCCTGTATATTAGACATTCTATAACTTGTATAACTAGATGTGTAATAATAAAATATGGCAGCATTTAAAAGCTTTGGCCCTTTACCAGCGAAATGCACCAGTTCGTTTACAGTAGGGTCTTATTCTGGCAATTAACCTTGCAGCTGTGCACCCCCTACTTAACACAGCGGTAAATTGAATTGCGGAAGGAAAAAATAAATTATAAAAGATTTTCGTGGAGAATATCTAATTTTATTGGTAATGTGGAAAAAGTGTAAGTTTAATATAGACTGTTGTTAATTAAAAAATCTTTTCAGGACAAACACGTACAAATTTTAATTTCATATTTTTATTGAAGACTCGAATGTTCCTTGGCGCAAGAACTTTATGCTACCCGTAAGATTTTAAGGCAGATAATTATAAACATTCGCACTACAGGGTGTTTCTTTTAACATGCAACTCCGCTTACGAGTAGAGTAAATCAAGGTTAGAAAGAGAACAAGTTCATAAGTTGTAATTCTGGGTTCTCTTTTTCTTGGCTATCAGCTAATACTCATTTGTATTGTTGGTCAGCTTATGTGGTTCCGGAAGACAATTAAGTTGAAGTTGCAAAAATAGTATTGAGCAAAAGTCCGGGAGTGTTCATTGAGGAGTATTTTCAAACAAAATTGTTGTTTTTACCTCGAAATGCGTTTGAACGAAAATTTCCATGTGAGGGTAACATGTGACCTAAGAAATCGACTATTCATAGAAACCTTTTAGCAGCCTATTCTTAAAATGCTTTTAGATGAATTTTGTTTTAATTCAGTTCAACATCCTATAACACTTTCTCATTCAATAGCCCACTGTTCGCCTTCTGTTATGTTTTCTGTTTCCTACAGAACATGTTTCTAAAATTTAATTTTTCAAAAATTAAGTCTTTACAAGTATATATCTAGTAGATTTGTTAGGTATAAAATTACCTCAAAAATTTCGTTCAAACGCATTTTGACATAAAACCAACAATCTATATATATATACTCTTCAGGCCACAATGAACACTCTCTGATCTTTGTTAAAAACCATGTTTGTGCTGACTTTAACTTTAATTACCTTCCGCTGAACCACATAAAGTGAACAACAATGCAAAAATGCACATCAGCTGATAGCGAAGGAATAGAAACTAGGGTTACGAACTTATGGATTTTTCTCTTTCCAAACCGTAATTAACTCTACTTGTAAGTATGGTTGTGTTTTAAAAGAAAAGTCCTGTATTTTATTTTGACGACCGTTTTTCAATCGGGAATTATAAAACATAAGTTTTTACATTCAAATTTATAAAAAAATCACACCTGGCCCTATAAGTCAAATTTTTATACGTGTTTTCTATTTAAAACAATCAGAAAGTTTGTGCACGAGGCAATTAGAAGTTAAGTAATTAACGTAATGTTTTTTCCACATTCGGCGTACTAATTAGAGAAGAAAGTTGGATAAACTTGCTCTTGTACGACTTTAAAATGAGCCTATGCGGTACACTTAATATTAGGCCTATAGCAGACTTTGCATAGTTAAATCTCCATTAATTACAGGAATGCATTTGTTTGTTGAATACTGGGCATGCCCATTACTAAAAAGATCATCCAAGACAATTTTTGACCACATTTGTACACCTTCTTTTTCCGAACAATATTTTCCTAAAACTTCACAGTGGCTCTTAACTACAAATGTAAAATTAAAAAAATTTTGTATGTTTTGAAAAACATTTCGTATACAGGCAATTGTGCGTAAATTAGGCTATCACGGTGTTAAACATTTTTATTATTTACTTTGTTCAATATGAAACAGCATAAATCCACATACATTACAGCAGTTCACTAAGTTTCATCTCAGCTGTGAGTCTACAAAGCGCGGTTCATATCTGACTCCAACGAACGTGTGGAGAATTGGTTCTCAGGTTAAGGATCCTGAGTTGGTTTAGGGTCCTGATCCTAGCTGTTGCCACATCTAGTCAAACTGTATTTTATCTACAAATTGACGAGTAAGAGACAATCTGTACACATTTATATAATAGCTGAAAATAACTACAGCTCTAAATCTGAATTCCGTGAATGTTATGTCGAAAATAGAATGATATGTAGAAATAACGTATCAAAATTCGTGTTAATTTGCATTTTCCAGCATTTGGAAGTAATTGATGTATCGCCAATTAGTAGGAAAGAGCTGGTATTGGCTAAACATTTTTACTCTTTTTTATTTTCTTGTCAAACTTGATTTAACAGAATGTTTGATGTTGTGCATAACTAACTGTTAATTAAAGTAACTTTTAAACCTATATGTTTTTATCAGTCTTAATAACCAATTAATAAAACAGTTTGACGAGTGTTGTGACCAGAATAAATCATCGCCAACTACGCTCAACATTGTTGAACTAATGATGATGTTCAGAAAATAACTTCTACAGCATCACATGATAATTTCCCATGTTAAATGTATCTGATAACGATCCGAAACGCGATAAAAAAAGTTAAATTAGCTACCTGCATTTTTTTATGATCACGTTCATTATTTCTTCTCGTTAGAGTTGCTACATTTATTCACAGCTTATATTTTTAGTTGTTTTTTCTAATTGATAAGAATTTTGACTTAATTGTAGTGTGTCTAGCATTAAAACTTCAAAGTAAATACATCTGATTTTGAAAACACTAGATTTGGGAGCCCCAACTAAAAATCGATAAAGACTTTTTTGTGTTGACAAGAAGATTATTTTCACTGATCCACTGAATCGTTATATTTGATGAATGAATCTATTTCAAGAGATTTTCTGCACTTATTGGAAACCCTTAAGAAAGTAGGCTATCGTCAGCGAATAGACACAAATTAATTTCAGGAATACTATGAGCAACGTTGTTGATGAAACATAAAAAGGGGATTGGCCCAAGCACCGATCTTTGGGGCACACCGGAACAAACATCAATTTCCTCAGAATGGTGTTTGCAAAGACAGCTTTGTTTATAAATAAAAGAGATTCCCACCGACTGTTTTCTACCGATAAGATGACACCCGGTCCTTTGGTTTCCCTCTAACCCATAAGATGGAGTTTTTCCAAAAACAGATTATGGTTGACCATATCGAAAGCTTTACTTAAATCTAAGAAAATTCAGAAAACATTTTCTTTGTTGTCAAGGGCTTTAGAAATAAAACCTTAGAAATAAACTCATACATAGCGTTTAAATTCGAAAATCTTATCGTCGAACCAAATTGATTTTGAAATAAAACGTTATTAGGTGATAAAAATTGATATAAGCATGATCCAGAAAGAGCTTTTCTAGAAATTTAAAAAATGTTGAAGTTAAAAAAATGGCCTATAATTATATTTGATGACTGAATCTCTCTTTTCCAATAGAGGTTTCACAACTACTGATTTAAGAACAGATGGGAATGAACCTTGCCCAAAAGTTCTATAATATATTTCATGAATACTTTATTGATTATCATATTTTTTACCACCTTGACCATTTTATGTAGTATTTTCGATGAGCTTGATAGTTATGCATTTCTAAAGTATTAATTCAGATTTGATGCAGTACAAGCTAAGGGCATAATTGGGCAATGACAGTGGGTGGCAGAGAAATGGGATTTGGTAAGTTTCCAGACCGAGCGTCGGGTTAAGCAAAGTAGCATTTAACATTGTAAGACCTCTATAGTTTCGGATTTCGTTGATTACAACTAGCAAGCATATAGAACTAAATCAAATCCTTGAAGGCTCGGCATAAATCAATGCGTGTCATTTTTGTAAAAGACAGTATTATTTCTAATATATTCTATTATTTTTATTATTTTTATCCTACTTACGATTACGATTTATGGTTTTTATTTAGATCTTTAAAACCCCAAAGGACATGATTACATGGTCATAAGTGTTTATATCATAGCTTTAGATTGTTTTGGCATATACGTTCAATTAATAACCACAAAACGGTTTTTAGAACTTTTTCACAGTAATTTACAATAAAAAATAAAAGTAAAATAAAAAACTGAACAATTGTACGCTTAGTCAACAGAGTATGTCCATCCCAAGTTAGATTGGATTATCTTTAATAAATAATAACAATAATGTCAGTACGGTAAGTAAGTACATTATTCAAGGCTTTAAAAGCTCAGATTTACTCACTGACTTGAAACATTTTGTTATTTTATTTCGAGCTTAAAGATGTGATGTAGTGCTACTATGCTAATATGTCCCTTCAACCAATAGAAGCCTTCTTAATGAACTACTTATCTCACTGGACTTAGTTAGAATCCATCTCCCTGCTACTAGAATTACTCCTGACTCGGCTACTTCGATTGACGCTGTTTGTACCAACCTAAACATAAGTCTAATTGATGTACATGTTTTACACACGGGAATCTCTGACCACAAAGGACAGCTTTGTTGCTTAAATCTACCAAAGTCCATTGAAAAACCAGAAGTCTCCTATCGACGTCGCCTAAATGAGGAAAATCTTCTCCACTTGAAATCTCTCCTAGCATTAAAATCATGGGATAGTGTACTGAATACCAACAATGTGAATGCGGCTTATGAAATTTTAGCTAACACTATTACTATCTCTCTTGATCTTACATGCCCAAAAAAGAAGTCTAGAAATAACAAAGGAAGGAACGTGAAATTTTTGTACGATAAGGAGTCCAAAGAGTTAAAAAGAAGATTTCTAGAAGCTAACAACTCTTACTTACTAGGGGGTAACCATCAAGACAAAATTAGAGCTAACGACCTAAAGAAATCCTACGACTTAAAGTTAAGATCGCTTATACAACAAGCAAATGCTGACCATATTTCGTCTTCTGAAAACAAGAGTAAAGCTATTTGGAATGTTATCAACGCTGAAAGAAAAACCAACAAGTCTTCTTCTTCGGATATTCAACGTCTGGTTGTGGATGACGAAGAACTCGTGGACCCCTCTTCAATAGCCCAGACGTTTAACCAATACTTTACCTCTATTGCAGAAAAAACTCTGAATATCGACCCTAAGGACAATTCAAATCACGCCACTGTATCACAATCTGACATTGGACTTCATCCAACTTTGTATATTTTTCCGATTGCTACAGAAAAAGACCTGAATGATATCATCAATTCTCTAAAGGTCAAAGATTCAGCGGGACTCGATGACATTTCGTCAAGAATTGTTAAGTTTTGCAAAGAGGAACTTATTCAGCCCCTTTTACACATCATCAACCTATCACTTTCACAAGGTGTCGTACCAGCTGGCATGAAGGTGGCAAAGGTGTTTCCTCTGCACAAAAAAGGCAAGAAGGAATGCATGGAAAATTATAGACCAATTTCATTGATCCCAACTTTTTCGAAAATCATCGATAGATTTGTTTTGGCTGGTCTTCTTAAGTTCTTGAAGCTAAGCTCTGCAATATTTGCAATCAAGAGAACAGTAGCTATTGGTACAGTGGATACGTCAAGAGCTGCCTACCACGCTCTATTTGAAAGTAAAATGAAGTATGGCATTGTCCTATGGGGGAACTCTTCTCATGCCAATCTAGAGCGAATTCTTATCCTCCAAAAGAGAGCCATCAGGATTATGGTTGGCTTGAAAAACCGTGACAGTTGCAGGAGGGTTTTCATGGAATGGGGAATTATGACAGTGGTTGCTGTTTACATATGCGAAGCGATCCTGATAGCCTGCTCAAGGGATCTTACTCGTCATGAGCACTTACATGAGTACAACACCCGCTTCTCCAACAAATTTAATCATCCACCCCACAGGAGTTGTTTGTTTGAGAAAAACCATCTTATGCGGGAGCAAAATATTTCAACTGCCTTCCTGCTGAACTCAAGGTCCTCAGAGTCAGAGGTACCAAGTTGAAACATCAGCTACATATGTGGTTTGCATCTCGGCCCTTCTACTCCATCAAGGAGTTCCTGTCTTGGAAAGACTTCAGATTTTGATTGACTATGTTTGTAAACTCTGTTTTTCATGTAATTTTTTAGTTTGTAAATAGATTTAAACTGTGACGACTGTCAAATCTTGATGATTTTGTAATAAATTACTTCTCTCTCTCTCTCTCTCTCTCTCTCTCTCTCTCTCTCTCTCTCTCTCTCTCTCTCTCTCTCTCTCTCTCGCAAATGCCAGAATGCATTTGCGCGAACGGGTTACTTATTACACATTCAATTTTTATTGTTTTTTTCCTCGCTAAAATATAGTACAATATTTGAATTATAAACATGTCATTTGCATGTCCTTCCATCAACGTAAAAAAATGATTTAAAAATAAAAGTACATTGTTTCTGATCCCTTTCTTACTTTCATAAAACAGGGATATTACGGACTCTAGGATTCAAGTGGTGCTAAAGGAAATGCTCAGGTAATGATCAATTAATTACCTGAATTGCTTCTATGAGTGGCCGCTCGCCGCTTCTATGAGACATCGCTAGTGATGTAGACTTATTATAAGCTCCTCCTGTAGTAACGAGTTTAAACAAAATAAGATAGGCCATTGTCAAATAATACCTAATATGACTTAGTCATTCAATGACAAATACGATTAAATCATTTGTTAAAGTAGGTCTTTATGTAGTGATTTAAAATGTAAAAACATTTTTCACAACGGCATTTTGTTTATAACAATCTCAATGTTACGATTTTCTTATAATTCAGTGATCAATTTATTTTTAGTCGAACAACTAAGGAACCGATCCAACCATATTATAGTTCATTTCTCTTAATTTTATAGTTTGAATATTAAAAAAAGTTAATCTTTATTTGTATTATTAAATCCTCAAAGTAGTTAGTTTTCATTATTTCAATCAATGTTTTTATTCTAAAACTTGTTTCAGAATTTAATAGTTTTTACACCTTGACCTTTTGCTGTTTTTCTGTTATGTTTTAATATTTAACAAGATATAACAAGATTTTACTTTGAAATTGAATTACTTTCATTTTCTTGCAAGCTTTTGAGTGACTTTGGGATCAGTTAAAAGCTCCAAAAGGCACACGGTGACATGCAAAATCAGGAACGGCTTAGGTTTGCGGAGACAGTCTTGTTGCTATGATATTAATTGCATATCCCATCACGTTATCTCGCTATCCTGCCATGCTGTCGCAAGCAACGTTCCGAATGTCACCAACAAACAATGATAGCTCTGCTATGACTGCGTCCAGTTAACAATTGTCAATCAAAAAGTATGCTTCTATGTTTGCTAGTGACCTTATTTTTAATTTTACCATTTTTACAAGTGTTTTTGAAGGGATTAGCTATTTTAGTTTTCGAAACTTCCTCAACATAACTGGCCCCCTTTAATATTGTAGACGTAGTTTTGTAAATGAAGACAATCAACTAGAGAAAAGTTGTCTTGGCTAATTCTGTTCGAGATTGCTCCTATTTGTTTCTGACGGCTCTAAGTGTACATGTACAGAGTCGAACACCCAACGTGTATTTATCTTATAGACTTGGTGCAAAATTGTAAGTGTTTATCTGAGATATTGTTCGACTGTCAAGACATTAATCCTTATCTCAACTTTATTAGCATCTATCATTCAGGCGGTAACTGCAAAATATAAAATTTGCAATGTAAAGTAGGTTTGTTACAAATTTTAATGTAAATCTTATTATAAGTAAAATGTTTCTACATTCAGATATCTATTACTTGCTGATTACATTAATATGTCCTTTATTCCACTTAAAAGTATTAAAACGTATTAAACCTCATAAAAAGGCAAAAGGAATACAATTTTTTAAAGAACCATAAAATTAAACAATTTTTTATACACTTTAAACTAAAACAACTAAAAAAGCGTGTATGTATAAAACCTGGAAGTAATTTTTCATAAATAATTATGGACTTTTTTTATTAAGAGGCGACAGAGACAGACTAAAACCGTCTATACGCGTCGCCTGCAACGAAGCGTTATGCAACCCGCACTATATATTCTCCATTGCCGACTGGTGACAACTTGGCGACTGCTAGCATGAACACCTGTGAGCGAGATAACACCAGATAACGCGTACTTTCTGGCAGGGCCAGAGCCGAAACAGGTCCGGGATAAGTCTACCTCTGAATTCGTAGGCAATTTCGGTGCTTTTAAGTTCTATTAAGAAATGATAGCTAAATTTGGATCCAAAACAACACCAAAGTGTAATTTAGTAAAATATATATTGGCGTTAATAAAAGTTTTCCGTTTACAAGTTATAAGATGTGCCCTTTTTATTCCAAAGTTGTATGGAAACTAACTAAAACTAAGTCTTAAGACAGCAAAAACACACATTTAATCCTAATCGTATGTGCATAAATTATATTAGCTATTCATTTGTAGGTCGTCCTTAATTTGGTTACGCCACGAATAATCCGCGCTGAGAGTCATATTCTCCCTTGTAAAAACACTGAAAACATGCATCCGCATCCCCCTATTTTGGACGGTGTTTATTAATATTTATTGATAAAATGTATCTCTTCTTGTAGGTTATGGTTAGAGACTCATACAAGCTGATATTTCAGTTAAAATAAATGATATTAGTGTAAAACAAACTTAAAAATAAAGAAAATTGAGTTATTTTGCAAAGTCACTGAAAGCAATATTTCCATATTTACAAAATTTTAAGGTATTAGGGACGTAATATAACTATTCAACTAAATGGCCAAGTTAAAAGAAACGCGGTTGAAACATGGCGTCCGAAAAAGGGGAATAACACACCATGTTTTGCCCAAAAGCCGTATAGTTAACATAGCCGCCTATGCTACTACTGTAGCCCAAATGTTACAAAAATATGACTCTTAAGACATAGCCATTTCTTGTATAATTCCTTTGTTATTGTGTATATAGTACAAACAGTCATTGCAACGAACTTTTTTACATGCGAAATTGTTTGGTTTAAAAAAGTTTCGAATTTCTTTTATTTGGTATTTACTAAAAACTTTCTTAGTATAAATTTTATAACTTTAATGAGATTTCAGAGGTAATTTAAGAAACCTATTTTTTACAAATATTCAACTAAGCAGTATGATCTTGGACTAATTGGAAAATAATAATAGCGGTAATAATAATAATAATAATATTTGTAATAAATATTAATATACATTAATTTGTCATCAATTATAGTTATTAATTATGACAATCAATTATTATTAATGTCATCAATTATTATATTTACCAAGACTCACCCGTAATCGCAAAAAAAAAATAAAACTCGTATAACCTGTGTTTTATTATTATTATTATTATTATTATTGAGGGAGTGGAGGGGGGTTAATTTCAGGCTTATTTGTAAATAAGGTGCCCAATGACTTATCATAAGAAGTTAAAAACACCCATGGAAACATTACATCAGATTTAAAGACTCGATCAAAATGTGCACAACTTATAACTTAATGTTTGATGCTTTGAAAAAGATACATTTTTCTAAGTTTTAAATGAACGTGAGATACTTAGGAAATTGAAAAATAATTCGATTTAAAAGAATTTCTGATATTGATTGTAGCCTATACAATTTAAAGGGTTGAGGATCGGCCGAAAGTTAAGGTATTCGTAGCCTCCATTGATCGTGGCTGAAATGTACATATGACCCCCCACCGCTGACCTCTTAGATTGGAAATTGATCATTGTAAATCTCTTCCTATCCTCACCTTAAATATAATGAATCATCATGATAACTGTTTAAATGCGTGCGTCGTTAAATATAGTGGTGTCTTAGCCATATAGTTGATTTATAGTTTGTTATAAAATTTACTTTTATAAAATGAAATTCTGTAGAAAATACCATAGACTAAACATATTTTTATCTATGTTATACTAAGGGACTATGTCTCTGTAAACTTTCCATGTATGAAATGTACATATGATTTAAATGATGTTTGTGTGTTTTTTAAATGGGGTGTAAACTCAAAATCTATTCTACATTAAGTTAGAATGTGGCAAAAATAAAAACAGTTTAATACAATGCTGGAATACAGGTTGTGGCAAAAGTTTGACTTCATCTCTTAGTCGAAATTTCATAAAACGTGTTACGGTATTTGGTCTGTTCCCACATCTATAAATATTTCACTATTTTATTATTATAATTTAGGCTACTATACATGGCCATGGGAGGTCTCAGGACTCAAAAGACAGACAGAATTCAGAGTCATTTAAAGTTACGTATGATAATACGATCTAGGCCGATTGTGTTTCTCTCCAAACTTTCTTTAGAGATGACATACTAGGTGAACACTATTCAATTAAACAGCTGCATGATTGTACAAATATTAATTAAATAATATAAAATTTTGAATGTCGATATAATGGTTTGTGAAACATTGCAACAAAACCTCCAATAAAAAAAATGAAAACACGCTTTTAAAATATAAATAAACGTACAAACTCGTAGGCCTATTTAAGTACGAAGACTTGGGTATGAGAACTCTCAACGAGTGTAAGTACTTTCATACCATGACAAAATGTTTATTAAAGGATTCGTATAAGTTAGGCTGAAGTTTAATATTTCAATTAACACCGTAGTTCTCATCTCGTTCTCGATGTTGATAAAACATCTTAATTAGCTAAGTTAAAAAAATTACGATTAAATATTCTATAGTCGGATCTAACAAGGGTGTGGTAGCACTGATTTGCAGACTATCCGTCACTTGATAGTTCTTAGATATGTGTTACTAGATCGACATTGTCGGACTGGAAGAAGGATAAAAAAATATTGCTAGAAATTGTGAATGTGTCTTAAAAATGTCCGCTCTCTGTAGTTATGGAAAAACTTAAAGGCGAAAACTGATCACTCTTTTTGTAAAAGATACTGTACTTTATAATAAAAAAAAATCAATGAAAATATACCTCTCAACTTTTTTTCTGGTCTTCCTCTGTTACTTCTTTGAAAGAAAGTCTTGAAAAAATCTTTAAGAGAAAATCCAGTAGGATAATATGAATAACAAATATAGTTGGCTACGATGAAAAAAATTGTGGAATTCGGGTAAAAATGGTTTCATTCATTTTATTTTCATCCAATCAACATTGGTTGAACAACAACACAGTAGGATAATCTCTGTATTTCTAAGATAATATGATAATGTTAAAATCTGCCTTGTATAAGCAATATGAAAAATAATCACTTTAAAATCAAATTAACTTAAAATAAAAATTGTAAAAAGAACTAGCATTCGACAAATGTTCAATCTCGTCAGATCATAAAGACATTAGGCCCTTGCACGACTCGGGTTTTGCAGTAATTTCATACTCGTTTGGACATTGACTGACTTCCAGTGACTAAATGAATAAATTACTTTTTTTACAAATGTTATTTTATATTCAACTCAAATTTACTCATAACTTTTGCCGTAAAAGGATTGCTATTATAAACTAAGAGATAAAGAATTTTACAAATTTGTAAACTACATTTTTTAATGCTGAGTTTTTTGGCTGTTCAAAACGCAGTCTCCTTTTTGAAGGGGAGGGTAGGATTTTTAATTTTTTTGTGTGTTTTTAAACAGCTCCGCAGTGTGTCTTGATAAAAGGTGTTTTCTTCCATCATTTTTCCTGCGATGCACAGTTTAAAAGAGTCACAATACCTCTTCAGAGGTGGCAATATTTAATAATGTTCACTTCTTGTTGGTGTAGAAAGTTGTTCTAAATATCTCGCCAGTTCTCTTGTGGAAATTGAATCTTCTGTCGTTGAGTATTTCTGAATCGACGAATGTCACATCGTGATACCATCCATACCTAGAAAGTTATACATGCTCAGAATGATATACATATAGATGATAAGATGATAAACCACAATGTATATATACTTATTTAATACGCTAACGGATTTTTTGCTAAGAGAACTCTTCCTACAATTCTCAACCGTTTTAAGTTTTTGGTGTCGTTGGATAGGGCTTGGCCTTTAGTTGTTTCCGCCAAAAATTGATTAGAATCGGACACAATAAGGGCAAAATTTTCCCATTAGAGTAACGTTGGAATTTGGTTGAGCATCTTAAACATCTGTTAATTTATAGATGTTAATACATGTTGTTTTTTTGTGATTACTGATATCCACAATATTGGATTGGTCGGATGTCTTTGATTTAGAACTAAATTTAACTTTTGTATTGTAACAAAATAAATCGCTCGATTTTGAGCAACAAGTACACCAGTTTTAATAATTAGACATTCATCGTATTATTGTATTTAATGTTTAGGATATTCATAATTGTGTTATAATTACTGTCAATTTGTACAACATCTTTAATCTCAACTCATTTTATAAAGGTACTATCCCAATTTCGTGACAATTCTTAGACACAATTCAATAATGAAATGACTTTTAACTGAACCATCGCCAATATTTATACGAAAAATGTTATCTAGAAAGAGACCTTGATTAACTCACTTCTTGTGCCTATGAAACTAAATTACCTAAACGTAAAAGTTAAAAGTTTTCCAATCTGGAGGTGTCATCGCTACATGCACAGTGAACGTTGAGAGAATACAAGCCCAAACATGTCCTCTGTGGAAAACTGTCAACAATGTGCTAAGTGCTTACAACTTCGGCCAGTGCAGCTGAAACATAGCTCCATCACTTTGGCCGATGATCAGTATAAGCCGAACATTCGAAACTTCAAAAACTAACACAACCCTAAATAACGGCATTGTTTTTATCCGACCATAAAAATGCTTAGTATGTGTTTTTTATGTTTTTAAATTAAAATTTTGTGGTGATTTATGATTTCATCCAGATTGCAGGCAAGCAACATTTTATGATATTTATTCACTTCATTCCGTAAAATTGTGTCTTCAAATCTTCAAAAATACTTAATTTAAAAAAAACTATTCATATTACATATTTTATTTTACTTCATTATAAACGATTTCTTTCATGATAAGCGCAGTGCGATTTAGAAGATACTTCAATTCAAAACCTATGTGCTAAATTTAAGACTTTTGCAAAATCCTGTACTTACATAACGTTTTATAGTAAAAGCCCTAAACTATGTTGGATGTGTAGAAATAACAGTTAGTTGTTAAATTGTTTACCCAAGGCTCTTTTTACTTTGCTAAATAATAAACGAGGCTTTTTGTCAATGGTAGAATTGAAATCTGTAGGCAAGGCTGGGCATCGCAGCCACCACATATAATCAACACTGGCCCATCTCATCAAAACTGGTGGTGGCGGTGGAGGGGGGGGGGGGTTGGGGACAGGTTCCTTTGTCATAATGAATAACACATCCCGTATTTCTTTCTTCTTTGCTATACTGAACCAATTTCAGAACAGAGACAATGATATATCAAAGAAAATTCAAATTCAAATGAAAATAGGAATTCGCAGATTAATTTGGTATTCATAACTTTAACACGGGTTACATTTAGATACTAATAAACGATGTAAATTAAGTAAATTTATGTTCTAGACATTAATTTAAAATAACAAATTGCTAAAAATGAGCATACCACACATATGTACATCATGCAACAAAGCAAGAAAAGTGATATGTAACGGAAAGTGTAAAACATTGAAGATTAAGTTTTAGTTTGTCACTTAAATTTACCGTATATTGCATGAGAAACTGAAATGAATAGTCTGAATCTCCGTAAAGCTAGATCAATGGTTAATCCGTGCAGCTAAAGTAACATTGGCTCCAAACTCTTGCAGATACAAATAACCGGCAAGGCATCAGTGCACACAATTTCATAAGTGAGTTATTTTATAACCATTAATAAAATGAAAAGAAAATCAATAGAGTATACATTACAATATTTCCTATATCCAGTTTTGTTGGCTGGACGGAAAGGTATATCGGCATTTGGAAGGTAGATACGCCTTGATTCTCTCAGTACATGAAATGAGTCTTTAATATTGATGTGTCCACATTGGTAGGAGTTGATATTGATGTTAATAGTCCATTACTGGTCGCCTTCTCGCAAAGATAATTATATTTTACAATGGCATTTAGTATTTATTTCTTAGTATAATATTTCTTTTCCTACATGTGGCTCTCCAGATATGGGTCGTTGTGTTTCTGGCGCGGCCCCGTGTTGTATGCCCTGTTCCTACCTGTGGCTCTCCAGATATGGGTCGTTGTGTTTCTGGCGCGGCCCCGTGTTGTATGCCCTGTTCCTACCTGTGGCTCTCCAGATATGGGTCGTTGTGTTTCTGGCGCGGCCCCGTGTTGTATGCCCTGTTCACTGCTTCCACGTCCGGCTCTCGCTCACAAGACGACTCCTTCAGGCTATAAAACTTTCCCGTCACAGACTGTACTGAAACAAAACATACGTCTCCTATAAACTTATCACAAACTTATATTGGCGACCGATTCTGATTTTAACAAACCAAAGTATCATTTTATTTCTTTTAAAATATTTTATTTACTTTTTTTATGAATATGAGAAGAAATATACAATGGTTCAAGGTAAATGACTTCCGTTTGTGGAATATTTTCTTTGTTGGCAGTCAATTTAACCATATGTTTTTATAATTTTGTTTTGGTTATTGTTTATAACAACAAATAAATACATTCAACTTCTTCAATTAATATCTTTTTTTTATTCATTTACAATTGTGATTTTGGATAGAAAACACACTCCCGTGAAGCTAATTTGTCAATGTAACTCAGACTGTTAAAAAATTTTCAAAAATTTCAAATTATAAAATGTTATTGAAAAAAATAATCTTATTGGATTACTAACAAATTCTTAAAACTGGAAAATAAAAATAACACTCCTCACATTAAAATTGACGAACGAACAAATTACATCATTAAAAGTCCCTGGTGGCCTCTCTACATTCGGTAATTTCCAGTAGAGCCCTTCAATTTTAATAAGTAATGGGAAGACGTATATTCAAGTACTACTCGAATGGTTAGCGTCCGAGCAGTTTAATTCCGAATCGACAGCTTCTGTTCGCCAATAGGAATTCCTGACAGTCCACTCCTGGTTTTGAATTGTGGAAATAGTTTTACTTATTTGAACCACCTAATTCTAGAAGTTTTTTTGAAAGGAAAATGCCAAAGTGCGTAAGGATTCCGTTACGTTCGGATTTGACGGCCCCTGTTTGCCGTTAGGGGCTTTTGGCCACCAACATCTGGTTTTGAATCATATGGAAACCTAGTTTTTACAAATGAAAATTAGTTAAAAATTGCATATATGCAATGCAATATACCAAATTTAAGAAGACTCTTTTTAAAATTAAAAAATTAACACGTTTTACTTTTATCAAATTTTTATCATGCAAGGAGCTGGAGAAATACTTATTCTTGGATTAACTTGTTGATGAACAATACATACACAAAATATTATAACACAAACAAGTTACGAATCTAAGGCATGTACTAAACTTACACTGATTGCTTTCAATAAGCAAGGCATTTAAAAGATAGATCCTCGTCACTTCTGCATCACTGCACACACCCTTTCATAATTTATGGCCGCGGCGCTCAGGATACAAATTTACCCGCAGCGCTTGGGGGACACAAAGTCTCCATGTCCCCTCACCCCCCCCCCCCTCCCCCAAATCCAGCATGGGTCTACCTGGCCACTGGCATATGGGATTCGCAAGATAGATTATAACATTTTTATGGCCCAAACCGACAACGATGCGCAAGGCACAGACTACGTTTGTCATAATTTAAAAATATCACTCATAAGGCTTATAGAGTAGGAAGTTATATGATATACCCCCTAAAATGGCTCTAAAATGGTGCGGCCTAGTTATATATATGACTATTATATAATAATAGTAGCATTATATTATAGTATTGACTTTTCTAGTTGGCGGCAAATGAAGGTTGGTGCAACGTAAATGATACAGGAACTCTCATTAACTATAAAAAAGGTGTAGGGTATACATTAAAAAGTACAATTATTTACCGAATCCCCTAGGATGACAGGGGGAAATGTCGGAGCGCCCTCGTACTTTGGCCAGTTTAAAGCACAGTTTGAAGGGCGGCCGCCCCGGAGGTGGCTTTTTGGGCTCTGGAGTTTTTTCTCCCATGGTAGGAGTGCCATCCGATTCCATCGGGACTGGAGCGCCCAGTGTAACCCCCTCCATCATGGTCCCTGCGGTAGGTCTGAAAACTGCACTTACTCGTCAGCAATTATACCATTATAAATTCGGAAAATCGTAAATTAGCGAAAGTTTTCATTCCTAACAAAACTGTAATGCAAGAATATATAATTTTGTTACCAAACAAAACATGAAGTAGTTTACAAGTGAGAACAATCTTTTATACAAAATATTTTACATCTGAACTGACCAAGGTGTTCAAGATTTTGTTAAACTACAATACTGAATAATAATGTTTCCTTGGCCTTATTAGGCCTAGACCTGAATAAGATACATATTTTTTAAACATGTTGTGAGTTTCTTATTCAATATTAATTATATAAGATGGTATACATACAAATCAAGATCAGAGTGAGTTTATTTACTATGACACCCATTTAAATTAGTTGATGCCCATTATTTTTATTTTCTTTATAAACTATGTACTCTACGTCAACCGTACTCTACGTCTACATCAACATACAAGCAGAGAGCATTTTTCGTTTTTATTTCAAACTAATTCAAAATGCACTATTAGTATAATCCATACTGAGTTGTCTCGACTTGAGAAGAAAATATTCATGCAACGTATATCAACGTTTGTAGGAAGTCTCGAAGAAAAATTTACATTTCATGACTAAGAGGGACATGTCAACTACAGCGACATTAGCTGTAGTTGAGCACTGGAAGTTGTATATACATGTATTGTACATGTGTAGTTTCTAATTCTGTACCATGACTTAATGTTTCTTTCCTAACAATGTAGGCCTACTGTGTCTAGTATATCCACTTTCCGCGTTTTCTAAATACAAAAGATGAACTCACCTGTCTCCGGGTAGGGTTCAACAACATCTGAGGGGCCACGTGGTGATGACGTCATGGTGACGTCGCTCGTCAGCCTATGACGTAGCGTTGCGTGGTCGATATTGCAGGGATGGGAGAGCGGGGGTGACTGACGAGCGCCCTTCTTCGGTGGCAGTAAATCGTTAGATTTGACCCTTTTTGGCTATAACCCAATCCCCAGACCTCGATATAGGTGAAGTCGGATGAGACAATGTATTTTACACTGTGTAGGTAATTTGCTTTAATGTTTACCCGTGATTAGAGTGATTTAGTTGTTTACAATGAAACGCGTTTTTATCAAATAACACGATGATTTCAGAAATGTAAATAAATGATAAATAACCGTCAGCGATGATTTCAAAGCTTTTATAACATCATGTTTTCTCTCGGTATTACGCTGATCGATGTCCCATTAAATCAAAAAACCGGAAAAAAACAGCAAATCATTAATGACCGCTTATTTTATTCAACAGGACGTCTCATAGTTGCATTTATATAATTCATTTTTAATAGAAAGGAATAAATTTACTTTTGTTGCCTTGTTAAAATTTTATTAATAGTATACATTATCAACTATTTGTTTTCCATATTGAAATTCTGAATGTTTTTTTACAAAGTATGAAAGTTTAACATTATTTTCTTCTTCTTCAGTTTATATGTACACAACTACCAACTTTTTATTATTCTTTAATAAGCTACTAAATAACCAGGGACGTTGTCAAAATGCAAGGATTTTCGTGTAGCTGACTCCGTTTTATGGTTCTTGGGCTTTAAAACCGGGCACAGCATTGTTTATTTACCTCCATGGAAACGTGAGTTTTTTCTTTGTTTGGAAATAGAATAGCTACTCGCCTACGGCTCGATGGGGCTCCGCCCCCATGCCCCCTTAGGGGTGTCCCTAAATTCGTAAATTAATAAAAAGTCAAGTATGAAATTGGTTAGTTCCACGGAAGAACTGAACAGCCAAGACAGTAACAAAACCGTTTAATACACACAATTCACAATCGATAGTTAAAAAAGCTTTGAAAATCTCCTATGAATCGGTTTTAATAACTCTTCGTAGTTAAAATTTGTTAAAATATTTTGAGTGTGATATAATAATTATTTATTCTGGGTGTTATGCTGAATGGAGGGTCCACTCCCTAATTTGTTGCCCCATTTTCATAATATCTGTAAAAACTTGATGCAGTGAACGGGCTTGTTGAGGGTTATTAACTCCAATGTGTTCGCTGAATTAGTTTGTAAATAAAAAAAGTCGAGTGTTAAACAGGTTAGCTTTACCAAAGAAGTGCACAACCAAGACAGTAACAAAAGGCTAATGCACACTTCTCACAATCAATAATAATTAAAGCTTTTAAATTCGTCAAAAATTGTTGCAATAAATCAGTGAAAACAATAAAATAACATTAAAACGAAATAATATAAAATCGGATAAACGAGATAAAAATCACAATAGACTCCAAAGTTTTAAAAAGATTCCCTAAAATCCGAGGAGGAACTAACTAAAAGTATGTAAATTAGTAACACCAGCCCCGACAATAGCTGAATTCATATTTTTATTAGTCTCTTAAAAGGAGTTAAGGTCCCCAATTTCAAGTTTTCGGTAACTATTCTGGTTTACGAGATACCAAAGATCTCTTGAATTTATTATCCTGTAATAAATCTGTTTTGAGAGCTGATGTGTAGAGATACGGCAAAATGTTCTGAAAACTGTAAGCCATTAATAAAATATTTCAGTCATATTCAGCAACATTTTTTGATAGGAGCAATCGTTTTTTCAGTAGAGTGGAAAAACTGAAAACGCGATTGCACAAAAATTAGTCTGGAGATTCACGCAATTGGTGCGATGTACGACCAAAAGTCACAGGACCAAAATCGTAGTTCATCCAATTCAGTACCGTAGTAGTCTCAAATCTATGAAAGGCCTAACCGTTTAGCCGCTAGAGCTGAAATACTAAAATTACGATTTCTCTAGTTGGCCAAAAGCCACTACTTATTTATCACAAAACTAGGAAAAAGTGAAAAATGTATTTTGAGAGTAAACGGAAAAAGATCCAGCAAAGTATGTTAGAATCAAAATTGTATATATTAAAAAGACCTATAAAAGTTGTCATTTAAAAATTTTTGTAGGACAAACCATTTAGTCGCTAGAGCCCTAAATCTAAATATAAATTTCACAAAAATCAGTTTGGAGGGTTAACGGTGCGATGTACGACAAAAAGTCAAAGGACCAAAATTGTAGATCTTCCAATTCCCTATCGTAATATTGCTCTCAGATTTCAGATAAGACTAACCTGACTAAGCTCTAGTCTGCTAGAGCTGAAATACTAAAATTACGATTTCTCTAGTGGACCAGAACCGGTTTTTTCCCACTACTTACGTTCACATAATCTGGAAAAAGTGAAAAATATATTTTTTAAGTAAACGAGAAGAGATACATTTGGCCGCCAAAGCTGAAATACTAAAATTACGATTTCTCTAGTGTCCCAGAACCGGTTTTTCCCCACTACTTATGTTCACAAAATTCGGAAAAAGTGAAAAATGAATTTTGTGATTAAACGAGTAGAGATACGGCAAAATATATAAGGGGCAAAATTGTATATAATAAAAAGATCTATCAAAATAAACCTTAAGAAAATTTTTACAACCATCCGTTTAGTCACTAGAGCCCGAAAACCGAAAACGGCATTTCATTAAAAACGCTCTGGAGGCTTAACGGTGCGAGATATGATAAAAAGTTAAAGAACAAAAATTGTAGAAAATTAAATTCCCTATCGTAGTATTGTTCTCAGATTTTAGATAGGACCAAGCGTTTGGCCGCTAGAGCCAAAAAACTAAAATTACAATTTCAGAAATCCGCCATTTTGAATTTTTTAGCAGGTTAAAAATACAAATTTGCAAGTTTAAGATTTTACACTTAACATTGACCATTCAGGCTAGACGTATGCCAAATTTCAAGTCTCTAGCTTAAATAGTTACGTCAGAAATTCGTATCCCATATAAGTGAGTCAGTCAGTCAGTCAGTTACACATAGGGCTGTATAGTTTATTAGACTCGCCTACGGCTCGATGGGGGCTCCGCCCCCATGCCCCCATTTTGGGTTTCCCCGAATTCGTTAATTGTTCTAAGTCTTAAGAACTGAACAGGCTAATTGAGGCCTCCACCCAAAACTATATCCTTATCTTCGCTGACTTGGTTTAATAGTTCAGGAAGTCTAAAACTTTTAAGATATTATCTTGATATTTAAAGCTTAAATTGATACTTTTCTTTTATATTTAATGCTCATGGTATGTGTGTGTAGCTAAATTTCAGACATCTGAGAAAAAGTGAAAAATGTATTTTGAGAGTAAACGGAAAGAGATACGGCAAAGTATGTCAGAATCAAAATTGTAAATATTAAAAATACCTATAAAAGTTGTCATTTAAACATTTTGTAGGACAAACCATTTAGTCGCTAGGGCCCTAAAACTAAATATAAATTTCACAAAAATCTGTTTGGAGCGTTAACGGTGCGATGTACGACAAAAAGTCAAAGGACAAAAACTGTAGATCATCCAATTCCCTATCGTAATATTGCTCTCAGATTTAAGATTAGACTAACCGTTAGGCCACTAGAGCTGAAATACTAAAATTACGATTTCTCTAGTGGACCAGAACCGGTATTTTCCCACTACTTACGTTCACAAAATCCGAAAAAAGAAAAAAAAATTTAAGTAAACGAGAAGAGATACATTTGGCAGCTAAAGTTGAAATACTAAAATTATGATTTCTCTAGTGTCCCAGAACCGGTGTTTTCCCACTACTTATTTCACAAAATCCGGAAAAAGTGAAAAATGACTTTTGTGAGTAAACGAGTAGAGATACGGCAAAATATATAAGGGGAAGATTTGTAGATATTAAAAAGATCTATCGAAATAAACCTTAAAAAAAATTTTACAACCATCGGCTTAGTCACTAGAGCCCGAAAACCGAAAACGGCATTTCATTAAAAACGCTCTGGAGGCTTAACGGTGCGAGATACGATAAAAAGTTAAAGGACCAAAATTGTAGAAAATTAAATTCCCTATCGTAGTATTGTTCTCAGATTTTAGATAGGACGAAGCGTTTGGGCGCTACAGCAAAAAAAGTAAAATTACAATTTCGGAAATCCGCCATTTTGAATTTTTTTAGTAGGTTAAAACTAAAAATTTGCAAATTTAAGATTTTACACTTAGCATTAACCATTCAGGCTAGGTGTATGCCAAATTTCAAGTCTCTAGCTTAAATAGATACGTCAGAAATTCGTATCCCATATAAGTGAGTGAGTCAGTGAGTCAGTTACACATGGGGCTGTATATATTATAGACTCGCCTACGGCTCGATGGGGGCTCCGCCCCCATGCCCCCTTAGGAGTTGCCCCCTAGTTTGAATTAATAAAAAGTCAAGTTTGAAATAGTTTAGTTCCACACAAGATCTGGACAGCCAAGCTAGTAACAAAACTATCTAATACTCTAAATTCACAATCAATAGTAAAAAATGCTTTAATAATCTCCTATTAGTAGGTTTTAATACTCCTCCTTAGTAAATAGTTTAAAAAAATTGAGCTGTGAGATAAATATTATTTATGTAAATATTCTAGGTGTTATGCTTGATGGAGGGTCCAACCCAGGTTGCCCCAATTCCGTAAATTACTGTCAAAACCTCATACAATGAACAGGCTAGTTGAGTGCTCAACTCCAACGGCAGTAACAGAAGCCGCCAATACACACTACTCACAATAAATAATAATAAGCTTTGAAATTTGCTCATGGCTCATGGTATAATCCCACTCCCCCTTAATTCGTAAAAAAATATAATGGAGTTGTGAAATATTGATGAACTATGTAAATAGTCATGCTCAAAAGTTGTTGTGTACAAATTTGGAGATACGATTATGATTGCACATGATTGAGGTAATAATAGCTGTATTCTGAAAAGATAAAAGTGGAATAAAATTATAAGTTTATATAGAGGATCGTTGTATGTAATAGAAGAAAAACGGGACAAAATCAAGATATTTGAAATTTTAAAAAATGGTATAGGCTAAGATGCTTTAGTTCCGCCACGGGGTGGCCAAGAAACGCAGGAATCACATATGTACCATATAGAGAAACGATAACAATTTTATCATTCAAAATCAGCAATTAGTTTAACAATTTTAAATGTTATATATATTAGTTCAGAAAATTAATAAAAATTGAGCCCTATTAGTATGTAATAGATCACAGGGTATTAGGTACTATAATCATGAAGTCTTCAAGTCTTTATATAGTCTTAAAATGAAGAAAGTTGCAACTTAAGAACCATAAAATCGGCGTACATTATGCATTTTCAACCAATGGTAGTAAAAAAACCAATTGTAAAATAATAGCCAAAAAAGGATTATCGGTTAAATTAAAATATACTGAAAGAGTTACAATAATTGATAAGTATAGAATAGTTTAAAATTACAACAATAATAGGGTTAATCGAGACTTAAGGTGAGAGCACTGCATTGAGGAAGTTTGACGGACAAAGTGGCAGCGAGAAAAATTACTATTGAGTTTAATTCAATTGGTTATTATAATATTTCCCAGCCTGATGGGTCATCAGATATGTAGATGGTTTTAAAAAACGTCGGAAGTAGGTAAACGTTAGCCAAGGTAAGAATGGAAACTTCAATCGTTCTATAACTTGATATGTTCATTCGTTTCCTAAACTAAAATCTAAGCCTGATTGGACGGCAGCAAATAGGTCAAAGACCGGATGCCAAACGTGTTGGGACACGTTCAACCTTCAAAGTAAAACTGCACCAGAACTATCAACTGAAGCGTTATATTCAATCTGGGGATTCATATAGAGAGACAGCATACAAATAGTAGAAAATTAAGAATAATTACTGTATTAGGTTTTTTTAGTGCGAAAACCTACAAGAAATTTTCCAGCATGAGAAGTCTAAAGTCTAGAAAATGTAGTAAGACCTAAAATATTTTTAGCAATTAATCATTTACTTTACGGGCGTTACTGCAGCAAAAAATATGCAGTACTAAAATAATATGTTTAAAGTATTCGCACAAGCTTCGTAGAGCTCACCATAGTAATGATAAAATTAATAATATAATATTGTAACAAAGTATTCCAGCACTACGCTCATTCGTCTCTCAAAAGACAAGAGTAATAGCAATAGCCAATATGAACAAATGAATTTAAATAAAACGAAACGAGAACCTCACATTTCAATCAACATTTTCGTATTACTTTGGAGGACGTGCATTAAATTTATTTCACCATCCTTAAAACAAATGTTATATTACAGTTACAGCTATATTACAATATACTGTAAACTGAAATTTGCACTAACGTAGTTTATATAACGTTTAAGATTACTGCTCTGCAAAACTGTCACGAACAGGTGTGGTTAAAAGACATAATTTAAATACAACCGAGAATTAAGCGACCTTAATTTAAAGTTACTATAGAAATCAAAGCGGACATCACCTAAATGTAAAAATACTCTTTCGATTCAGTAAGCTTCATTTTCAATAATAATTCAGCAATCAGAAGGAAAACCATACGCAAAAAACTATGCACCCAATTGAGACTAATTATCAGGAAGAGGTGTAGTTAAAAGACATCATTTAAATACAAGCGAGAACTAAGCGACTATAATAGCGCTCCAAGCGATATCTTTAAGAACCAACGTACTTCCTTACCGACACCTCGGTATTTTTATAATTTGAAAGTTGAAAATTTGTAGTTTTTGGGCATAATACTGTATAAATCAAAGCGAGTATTACCCTGGTGAAATAACCCGCTCTCAACGCATCGAAACTCCGTAGTCTACATAGAGATGTTCATGTTTAAATGAAATACAATATTTGTATCAAACACGGGTGTAGTTGAAAGAGATCAATTAAACACGAGCGAGAACTAAACGTGCAAAGTGATCTACGTTACCCAAACGGTGATATACGCTGATACGGCTGAACTACGATACCGACAAATCTATATTTTTTAACCTTTTTTATAGTTTAAAAGTAAAAAAATCGTAGTTTTATGATTTTCCCTAAATTGAAACATCTCAAAGAATGTCCATGCCAAATTTCAAGTCTCTATCTTAAACGGTCGCTTCAGGAATTTAAGATCATCAGTGAGTGAGTCAGTCAGTCAGTCAGTTACACATGCGGCTGTATATATTATAGATTATTAGATAAAAGTGTGGGAAATTTTCTTTTTAGTAGAAATTCAATTAGGTTTTTAAATTGGAGTGGTATTGTTTAAAGAAAACCCTAGTGTAATGACAGAAATATCATTGAAATGTCCTCCAAATCATAAAACTTAGGCCTATTCGTGCCATGCAGAGAATGACTCGTGCCATTTGAAATCGATGAAAAATCTAATAATTGGCCATACCTAACATGACATTAAAACAGAGTATTTTTAATTTAACGTTGCCAAACTAGCTTAAACAACATTAGAAAATATACTTAGAGTAATATAGGCCCTATTTATTGCGGAAACATTTTACAAACTGTTTAGAAAATTATAAGAGTTGTTATCCAATAAATGAAAATAAAAACATTCAAACCCCGGTTCAAAGACTTGATTTTAGTCCAAAAAGCTGAATGTTTCCTAAAAATTATTTTCAGATTTGATATTGATTAATTGCAATATCAAATTCCCGACGGTGTAAAATATACGGCGTAAATAACGGGGTGTCTAGCTAGCCTAACGATTAGCTTCTTTCTATAGGTCATGTGATTCCCACAGACTTTGAAGGGTTTGTACCCCTTATACACTAGCTAAAATGCCACTGGTTCCAATACAGCAAAAAATGATAGGTGATTGGCTTTAAACTTGATCTATTTATCATTGTAAACTGGCAATAAAAAAATTACTTATTTCAGAGAACGTCATATCCAAAGCATTGGATCTCAGCTGTACGTTTTTCAAGGCACACAATCACTCTAACACGAAATTTGTTTTTCTATAGTCTATCAATAAGGATATTGCCTGATTTTTCTTCAGAAAATCTATTTGACTTAAATTAAGATTTATATTTTTCTGAAACTACTGCTTATCACTTATAAATAAACGGACCGAATAAAGTTATGAATATTTCTCCATGTCTAAGATTTTATGGTACCATTCAAATATTGTTCAAACAGCACACAATAGAAGATTGCAGAAAAAATAGATAGATGTATTTCTTTGAAGAGAATTGTATGGAACTGTGTGACGTCTGTCGGAATAAACCATGATTTAATTATGCTTTATTGTTGGCGATAGTGATAAGGTAATCAAATGTTCATTAAGATAAAAGTTTGGAATCAGGTGTACAACCAATTATCCTCTGACATATACGTCAGATCGTTATTAAAAATTTTTCTAACAACTTCCCTTCTTTGATTTGTTAAAACAAGTTTGTGACGGGATTAGAAATATTAAATACAGAATCCCAATTCTGGTATTAAAACTAAGAAAAACTATATCAAAAAAGAAAACTTAGCAGTAAAATCTAGTTCAAGGAGAATAAAGCGCACATGGTCCAATCTATAACACACATTCATATTTGTGGGGATACTAAGTTGACGCTTTGGCAATAGTTTTCTATAATTGTAAAGACTTAATAGGTTACTTAAATAATTAACTTCATATTAATTGCCTTATAAGTATAACCCTAATTAAACTATATTATGTAAGTGAAAACGAGAAAAGTTATTACTTCGCTATCGTAGCAGGAGTGCTCACGATTTGACTTTGTAATTGTGCATTTAGAAATGCAAATCTCGTTCTGTCTAAGTAACCATAACAATTGATTTATTTATAAGTACAGTACTTGAATTTTAAAAATGATTTACTGAATTAAATATCACTCAGTTCAAAATCAATTCTAAAACGATGAAATTGAATAAGCTAAGATAATAAATTTTAATACAATAGGATATTATAAATTTAAATCTATGTTTTATGCCAATAGTTTAATGGAGCCTCATAATGTTTCACGGGTTGTCACTGCTTTACAACGAATGGTTTTCTGTGAAGGAATTTACTCTTCCACCCCACAGCGTCTGAGATATGCTGACTAAAGTATGCTCTCCCAGTCTGATTGTCGGGATCTGCAATTCAAGAGAAGCTGCCCCACCTTAACATATCATGTTTTATTCAAATTACATTTATTTCATAAATTGAATTATTGATTTTAGTAAGTATCTTTGAGACTTCCCACTATTGCAGGGTTCCGTATAAAATAGAATGGCATTAGGTTTAACTCATGGCTAGTCTTATGGTAAAAGCTTATTATGGTTAATTTACCCTCCAAAAATTTAAAACTCTGGCATATACGACCTTTCAGAACAATAAAAAATCTATCATTGTCATTTTGTTTGAAAAATTCAGCCGTTTTTGCAGCCGTGGCAAAGTTGGTGGGAGGGCCCACGTTAAATAAACGGTGGCAGGCTTGCGTGGAAGTTGACGGGATCGGTTGATTCTTTGAGAGTTGCACCTTGGTCAACACTGATTTTGCTACTTTTTACTTCTGTTTACTGTGTGTGTGTCACTACGGCCTTGAAATATGAAAGATAATTATATTTTCACTCCAAAATGCCAATTTTAATCATGAAAAACCTCAAATTCCATGGACTTTTATAAATTAAAATACAGCGTAGACGAATGTCGACAGTGGGCACAGATGGGTTAACATATCATGTTTTATTCAAATTACATTTTTTTCATAAATAGAATTATTGATTTTAGCAAGTATCTTTGACACTTCCCACTATTGCAGGGTTCCGTCTAAAATAGAATGGCATGAGGTTTAACTCATGGCTAGACTTATGGTTAAAGCTTATTATAGTTAATTTACCTACAACAAATTTAAAACTCTGGCATATACGACCTTTCAGAACAATAAAAAAACTATCATTGTCATTTTGTTTGCAATATTAAAGTGACTTGTATTTTTTTTGAGGTAACATATTATCTCTACATCTTGTAGAGCCCCCGGCTCATGGTCCCTCCCTCATGCCAAGTAGGCCATTTGTTTTGTAGGCCGCACTCCCTCATGCGGTTACGTCTTATTTGCGGACAGTCCAGATTGCGGACAAGGGCAAAACCTTCCAGATTGAAGACAACCCAAAAATGTAGTGGAATGCACTAATTAGATTTGTCCAGTTTGCGGACACATATTTTAATCCTGTCATAAAAACCATTTACCCAAGGAAGCATGTAGTAAACGCACGCTGTAGGTGTTATTATTATTTGTATTTCTTGTTGTTTACATGACGCATATTGAAAAAAATTAACAAAAAGGAAAAAGAAAAAAATTAAACAAATCTAATAATTGTTACTAGTGAGTGCTACAGTTACTTAAATGTACAATCTTTAATTTTCTTAGTTTCTCTTTATCAAGAAAATTCGTCCTAACCTAACCTAACCTAACCTAACCTAATCTAACCTATTAAAAATATGTAAGTGGCTTGGCAATCTCAGAAGGGGAAAAATTTACATCATGCACCGAGACCTGTCCGCAAACTGGAATCCTCCCACCCCAAGGGCCTTGTTTACCCCCCTCGTAAAACCAGACATGTCCGCAAACTGGACTGTCCGCAAATAGGACTGTCCGCAAATAGGAGGACACCCCTCATGCAAGCAACCATGCAATCTTGGCCACCCCAGCGAAGTGGTCTGTGACGTCAGTCCTTATAACGGTACAAAACTTTTGTATTTTTGAATCTTCCGTATTTTAATATTATTTCCACCCCCCCCCCCCTTCCCAAAAAATGTTTTAAAATAACTAATTATTTATTAATTTTAGGATAAATTCAGAGCAAAAAAATCTGTTGTCCGATCATTAAAAAAGGGCCTTTGGCCTAATATACAGAAATTAATTAGCTCGAAGCTTCATATAGTCTATATTCCGAACAGAGATTTAAGAGAAAATACAAGTAAGCTCCGTCATACAATTTACTGTAAATTTGTACTAATGATATAAAATAAATATAACATCAGTATGGTATAGTTTATGTGTTACACTCATGTTCTGTTAGTATAATAATAATAATAATAGCTGGCAGCGGCCGTAACTCAGTGGTAGAGCTCTAGGTTATCACCCGGCGGGCCCGGGTTCAACTCCCGGCTCGGGGTAAAAAAGATCGTTCGGCCGCTCCCGTGGTTCGGAAGTCACGTTAAGCCGTTGGTCCACCTGCATAAAAAACAAAAAAAGTGCAGGCATTTCAGGCGAGGAGTACTATCAGTTAATTGCTGATCTCCCTCCCCTAAAAGCCATACGATAATTATTTTTGTTCTGTTAGTATTCAAACAAAGGAAAATTAATATGAAACTATCATGTTTTAAATTTACGTTATTCACACGTCTGGATAAGTTCCACTACAATAAGAAAAATGATATTACAAATACCTTATCATTTAAAAAAATAACGTTTTCTAAATAAAAAATAATTTAAATAAGGAAAAACTTTACCATCTAAATCACTGGCAAATCAAACAGAAAATGAAGTTGACAAGTTGAACCACTTCAAAGTATATAGGTCAGGACATTTTTTAAGTTTCAAATACTTAGCAAAACAGAATCTATTCTTTTAAAGTTCCTTTAGCAAGCAACCGATCCAAATTAATATTTTTTACTGCGGTCACCCAAGTCACTGGAGGTTTGAGGTAATTGTGGCACGTTTTCGTTTAACAAGATCTGAGGGCTACAAAACAACCCTGGACGGTTGACAAGGACCCTTGACGCCCCCTCCCTGTCAACCCCTTATACACTGTCTGCCTCCCTACACACCACGGAAAGGATCATTTCATCTAAATTAATAGTATTTGTAAGAGAATATTGGCATTGAACGTGGTACTACTATGTTGTTGGTTGTTAACAAAAGTGCACCTATGATGTAAACCAAATTTATCTGTCTCCTTGAACCTTAAAATTTTGATTTATAAAAAATAACTAATTGTGGGCTGGATTGTAAACTATGTATTGATTAAGTATTAATTTTAAAGTCATAAGAAAGCAAAACATAAAATACATTTTACATAAATCATATTTACGTGTACATAGCTTACAATTTTTATATGTTATGTGTGTCCGTAAGTTTTATTGAGGATTAAATCAAACCAAGAGATTTGTTTCACTCTCATAAGCCGAGTATGCCTCCCATTTTCATATCGAGGTTTGCCAGTTGAGGTTGCAGTTTTACCACCTTCTACTTAATACCTACTTTTCCCAAAACCATAATACAGATTATTTACACAGTCCTAGCCCACTTATATCCCATGTGTAAAAAATGATTACGGTAATGTGTTTTTTAAAACGGAACTAGACTACATGTACTAAATTTGTAAAATATGTATGAAAGTTAAATATGGTATTTGTAATGTTAGGGAAAATTAAGGATTGTTAGCACAGTTATATAAAAAATGGAACGAATAGTGTGTTATGTAATAACCTACTTGTACAATATTGAAATTTATTATATTTTCAACAGGTAAAAGTGCTCACTACAGAAAATTAATGTTCATTTAAAAATAAAATACTATTTTTATAAAACAGTGATTAAAGGGTTTTCATCAATAATCTGGAAATATTATTATTTTATTAGATATGCTACAGAAGGAAATAAATTATATAGGTCATATAATAACAATCTAAAAAAGAATTTATGTTCACGTTTCAAAACTGACCTTATCTATTTCAATATTTCATTATGACAAATATTTTGTCCAAAAAGCAAAACAAAATTCACAATAATGAAAATAACTTTTTAAAGTTGTATAATGATTATGACGTTTATGTTAACGCCAGATGATTGCCGTTTGCGAGTGTGTGGCTACGTTAACGAGGGAGGGGGTGTCTATGGTTGTGGGGGAGGGGGGGGGGTGCCGAAGAGTGGTTAGTGGGTGAGAGGGTGGGGGGGGGGAGAGAACACCTGATCGATCTGCAGCGTTGCCGAGCAACCTCTCGCTGCCAGCTCCGTGAACATTAGTGAATTGTGAAACAGTACCATCTTATAGGTACAGATCAGAAATGACAACTGTCAACAGTGCATATTCTGATGTTGGCAGATCAGAAATATCAATTACATTGTACCTTCTCCATCTCCCGGGTGCAGATTAATCAACAAATAAATTGCAGTTGAGAAACGCTACCTACGATCTAACGGGTGCAGATCAGAAATTATAACTGTAAACCACTACCTACCATATGATGAATGTGAATAAACAATTATCATAAAAAGGTTTGTGTTACCTGAGCCACTGTCGGCGATCCTGATCTAGTTTTCTATGCCTAAGTTTCCAACCTCAATCGTTCATTTTCAACTAAGAACATAAATAATTGATCCAGTTATCCATGTTCAATTATGGGTCAATTAGCTCGAAACCTTGAGGTTCGAATCCTTGGTAGCTAGAAACCCATATCAAGATCTCTTTCAGAGGTTCAATTAACATAAACCTGTATATGCTAGTTATACTGTGATCCAGAGGCTAATTCCGATGTAAATAATTATTGTTATGAAACAGTATTTACCGTCTGATGAGTGCAGGTTAGAATTTATAATTGCACAGTGCCTACCATATGATGAATGCAGTTAAATCGATATATTATTGGGTAAACATGATTCTTTTCTGATCTTGTGTGCATCTTAGAAGAAACCCGAGCATACCTTTCGAAAGGTAGTGTCCTAGATATGAACAGAATCATATTATAATTCACATCGTCCTCCATGGCTAATCCCTACAGGCCTGTAAAGTTTCAATGGTAATCTTATGGAAGAAATGAAATTGATTGAATAATTAGACACCTGTTGTAGGAAAAAATGCTAGCAAACTAGAAAAAAGATGTTTCGTTTATAAAATATTTTTAACTAATTGGTTCCAGATCAACTAACATTTTGGTCTAATTAGACCAGTGCGCGATCTCTAGTAATAATAATTATGAAACAGTATTTTCCATCTGACGAGTGCAGAAATCATAATTGTGAAACGGTTCCTACCATCTGAGGAGTCAAGAGCCGATATGAAAAATTCCCTCATGTTCCAAAATCGTTTTAGGTCTAAAACTATCAGTTATTTTTTGGGAAGTGTGAAAAGTTATTCGAATTCCAGACACAAGAGGATGTAGGCTAAGTAATTTCTGGTTCACTGGTCCGGCGGTTTGGGTGGTAGACATAGTAATACAGCTCTGTGAACATTATTGAATCTTGGGACAGATCCGTCAAATAGGTGCATGACATACAAAAATAACGATTTTATGAAGTATGAAAATTATGTTATAATTTAAAAATGTATATACTTCATATCAAAATTGTATAAATATTAATGTGAAATAGTAGCCAACGTTGTTCGACCTTCAATTTGTCCCTTACCTGTTAATTCCTTGTCGATATATTTGTCAGGCTTCTCTGGTACAAATACTGCACATACAACTGTAGTATATCCCTAATGTGGGAAGAACTAATTTTTACGTTCATTCGAGTAATTCAAATGTAAGGGGTATCGGCGGCAGATCCTCATAAGTAATTTCGATAGTAATTAAGATAGGGGGCCTACAGAGTTTCAATGAATCTAAGAAAATGACATTTGTATAGGGTTTGTATATTTGACAATTGGGGCTATTTTAGGAGGGAATAAAAGTGTTCTTTAATTTATATATATTAAAACACTTGCATCCTAAGCAACAAAATGCCAGATTAGAGCCAAAGTTTGATCCATGGTAGTAAAGCAAATCAGCTGTACTATTAGAAACGGTAAACAGTGAAGTATTTTAAAACAAGGAGAATCCTACATAAAATTCCTTAGGATCCAGAAGTTTTATTGAAAACGATACGTAAGTTTTTTTTTCTAATCATTGCCTTGTTTTTAACAACAAAATTAAATATTTTTAATCTGGAGCAAGATAAAATAGGTTATCTATTACACAATACAACTTTGCATGGAAACTCGAGGGCATGTCTAGTTGGTTGGAAAGTGCTTGCATTTAATAATGCTACTTAATATCATCATCGTACACTACATTCTTTAGTGCAAATAGGCGTGGTCGTGGTTTGATACAAATTGAACTAACTTTGATAAGAAGCTTGGAAAGAACAAAAGCATTAATTGTGGTGTCCGTAAAGGGTTACTTCGTCTTAAGTAACCTCGTAAGTAGTAAACGACATAGACATTGTGTTCTTATTATAAAAAATATAGTATATATTTCATACATTCCAAATGGTTTTATTTTTGATACACCTAATAATGCTTTTCATTTTATCGTTTCTCATAAAGGTATTACTTTTCATTCGTGATAACTACATATAAAGTACGATTGTCACGTAGATATTCATTAACACATTGTGATACTGATAAACCTCTTCGGACGAGCAGTCATTCCCTTCCCGCTAAACTATTAATAGTTTTGTATATGGCTTGTCTTATTATCTTAAATTACAAAGTTAGTAGAAACCTGCGTACTTAAGAAATGTGATAATTAATTTTGCCCAGGATTTGTTTCAGCAATGTGGGAGTTTTATGTTAGTTTTATTTCATCCCAATAAATTTTTCTAACTCACTATTGTAACTCACTAACCTTTACTGAGATATACACAAACTAAATGTATAATTTTGCAGATTTCTCATTAAAATTTTAGGGGACATTTTGATTGTGTTTTCTTCTCTACATTCATTAAAGTTTTTTTTTTAACCTCGCTGTTTATTCTTGAGTTGTAATAAATTTGTATCCATCGCCACCCAGTATTAAAAATAATTCATTTGAGAGCCAAAATAAACTGAACTTCTAAGAACAAAGCACTTTAAATTCTCGAGACTAAAAAAATCTATCGTGGAGTGTATATAAAGTCATAGAAAATTCCTTAAAATATATGTATAACAATCAGTAGCAGAAGGTTTTAGTCTCTCATGCAGCAGACGTAACGCAGGGACTCGAAATCGCAACAGGTGTTCGACAATGACGTAGCGGAAGTCTGCGGAAGCGCCAGAACAGACACGTACACACTACTCATGGCCGCAGCGCTGGCTTGGTCGGCATCGGAACCTAACTTGTTTAGCGGTGTTATTCACTCGAGTAAGTTTCCTTAGGCCTCCTCTATTAATTTCCCACTCACGTCCGCTTGTGGTTTACAAGCAGGGTTGTGTTTGGTTTTACTATCTTAAAGGGGAGATAATGTGAAGAGATGTATTGTAGATAAGTGTTTGAACTACACTATTGCTATTGAAAATCTGTCGTTGAATTTATAAAAATAAATTGGCATTTTTTTAGCAAAGACAATTAAACACACATAAAACTTATTTGCTCTATTTGTTTTGAAGGGAAACCAGAGATCCCTAAAACATGAAAAAAAGTATTTTACCTACAAAAACATTTTTGTTTAATGCGTTTGTAAAGTATTTTTAAATTACCGTATTTGCAAAATTTGTCATATAAAATCACAAAAATGTTAACCTTATTTTATGCAAGTGACTCAGAAATACCTACTACATACTATACTGAAACTTAAATTATGAGTATAACAGAGTCTATCCTAAAAGTGAAAACAATTTATGTAGTCTACTATTTTCCCCCGATTAAAATTCTTTTTTGAGATTGTTGGGTCATATTCAAACCGTTTTACAGCTAGTGATTTCTTGAAAGATTTTAATGGCACTGGTTTTAACTACCATCGTTCATTGAACCTTTGATGGATTTCGCAGCAAGCTATCTGCGGATCCCTAAATCTTATATTGTCATTTTATTGAATTTATTAGGTTTTTAAAAGCGTGCGTAAATACCTACACTACAGTTATTTTCTGTTGCCTGAATTTTCCAATAGGATAACTAAGTCTGTTGTCGTAAGTAAAACTTTAGACATTCAAGATGATTTTTAAAATGGAAATGTGACCTGAAACAATATTTTTCACCACTTCACTGAAATCGGCCATTTCAACACCAGTTTTGAGTGTAGAATAATTTTTTCTTACTTTAGAGTGGGAACATAAGCTGGTAATCGTTCCTTGACTAGTAGTTAATTTTGGCTTTTGCCACAAATACGAATTGTAGGAATTCCTACAAAAGTTTCTATATCGTATATGTATAGGCCTATATGTTTATCACAAATCATGTTAGTTTGTTAAACCTACATCATGTTAATGGCATATCATCAACCAGAGCACCGGCATGTAATTTTGAAAATTATTTTATTTAATAAATTGTTATCAATTAATTACTCTGAGACGGAAAATGTCGTTCATGGGTAGAGTTGAAAGTGATATTCTGTGTCCTTGATCGCAACTCGTTGATCGTTAACTCGATGGCAAACCGAAGGGAGCTATCACACCCTAGTGATGAAATATCCTACTGAAAACCAATATGAATAACAAATCAACATAAGTGTTTTTATTATACTCGATCCAAAAATGCAATAACATATTTTTTCATATGACGTTTGCAAAATAAAAAACAGATATTACAAGTTAGTAACATTATGATCAGGTAAATTATTAAGCCAAATACAAACCCGTTGTAAAATAAGTTCTATATGACATAGGAGGCATTTTATGATACAGGTTCTGACCAACAAGAACTCGGAATCTTTTCGTAAGTAGTATTATAGAAACTACGCAATTCGCTCAAAAACTGATTGTTCCATTCCAATTAATGTTTTAGTTCCTTTGTGTGCCGAACCCCAAAAGAGGGTGATATTGTTGGTGAGAACCGATTTGTCAACATTTAGTAAACAACGATTAGATCTATGGCATCGGGGTTGTCTACGTTTTGGATGGGTGACCGTCTAACTATAAATAGTCTACATGTTTACTACTTTATTTTTTCAAAGCTTTATCCAGTTTTATTTGGTCGAAAATAAATCAATGTATGCAACGACTGCATTCATCCTTTATAATACAACCGTTACATTAACTACTATTATGTGCAATCAGCCTTGTTGGTACACAACACCACCGTCTAAAAATGAATTTACTCAATTACACGAAATTAGGCCTAGCTAAACATTATATTTAAAGAAATTACTACATAGATCGCATTAATGTATTACAATGCATAACATTGTTAAGCTTAACTTCAATTTTGTAAGGTACTTAATACGTGTGAAATCCTAAATGTAACTCAGATCAACTTGTTTAAAAAAAGATTCTTAGTGTTAAGTTCCGATTCCACTTTATATAACTGTTTGAACTGTCATTTATAATTTAATTTCAATTGACATAATCGGTAGTTGGATTTTTTTTTTCAAAAGTTATCGACCAGTGTTATGTATTTCTGATGTGAGTGAACATTAGAGAAGAAACGAGACAGGACCTCATTTAAAATATTAACTGTCAAATATACTTTTAATTTAATCCAACAAAAACATATTTTTTACTATTTGATATTTTATTAAGACTATTAGAGAAAAATGTAATTATTTAACGTAAATGGTCTGACAGGAGTATCTTGGAAAAAGACAATATAAAGTTCTGCATCAGTCCTCAAATTGTTTACCTTAAGGAAAGCTTTTCAAAGTGGTGCTTGATGGGATAAAAGCCTATACTGTTTCCCTGGAGGCGAACCGAACATCCAAGAGCTCGATTTTCAAATTGCAACGTACGTTTATGTTTTATAATTGACTTCCAAGCAGTCAGTCAAACCAAAAAATATTATTGTAATAGTAGTTTGTTTTCAAATTGCAATTTATATTAATGTTTTATAATTTACTTTCGAACAGTTAGTTCAACTACTTAACAAAATTATACCACGTATCATAAGTGGGTATTTTTTTTCAAAGCATAATTCCAACTAGCTGGGTAGCTGAGTGGTTAAAAAACTCGCCTTTGAATCTGAACTCAGATTCAAAGGCGAGTTTTTTAATAACCTTAAGGTTGCTGGTTCGATCCTAAGAACTGCTTTTTGATGGTTCGATACTTGACCCAGCTGTATTTTGTTGGTCATTGGGCTTTTAATTAATGATCCTGACAAATAAATCAGCTGCTATTTGACAGTAACAAAGCTACACCTCATTTGATTCATAACACTCATCGACACTAACCGCGTCGGTGTGTCAAATAAAATATTTAAAGTAGCCTATCACAAATTAAGTTATTTTTCAGGAATTGTTTTTGTAGCTTTGAACTATTTCCTAAGATATTTGTTGTGAAAATATTGATCACTTTTCATTCAATATAGCTTTAAAATGAAAGAATTGTTATATTTTAACAAAAGTAATGGTTTAATTCTTAAAACTTTGTGGGATTGTTTTCAACAAAACCATGGATTTTAATTGTTATGCAGTGGTTATAATTTACTTCATTACACTGTACTTTTACATTTTTTATCTAATCTCAAAACTGTGAGGTAAAATAATACAAAACAAAATCTGCAACGGACAATTGATGATTGTGATTATTATCTAATTATTCTGTTATCGGCTAATACATGAATAGCCAGTTAATCGTTTGGTTGTAATCATGTGGCAACAAAACAATGTAGTGTGGCTGGATATTCGTATTAAATACAAATGGTCATTTCAAACTATGTGCCGGTGAAGTTGTTATTTAAAAACTATAAATATTTCTATTTTCTGTCCATTTATCCTGATAAGTAGGCCTATGTTTCAACGTTGAAATAGTAAACATTGTTTTATACAAACAAGTTTATTCCAATTATCATCTAATAAATTTATACATTTAAACGCATTTTAAAACATCGACGAAATTTAACAGTCTGAAACAGGATTTTGCTCTGTTACTGTTTATATGAGACGATCATTGTTGACATATTTTGTATGAAGAACAGATTTGCTCTTCTTAATCCCCACAATGGTGTCGTATACATATATGTTAGCTGTATTAATTGTAAATTTATTAAAATTTTGAATGTCTCATTTTAAGACTGAAATCCGTCGTAGACAAACGCTAGAGAGAAGAAAATAAAAGTTTCCTACTACTGCATGGAAATAATCACATTGCCACACTTGTAAACCCTCCAAAAATAGTTCATTTCCGTTTTCCGTTTCTTTTCCGCTCTATAGAGCGGCAATGTTCTTTACCGCACGCTCAATCAAACAGCAATTTAAAGTCAGCTGTTATTGTTATTACAAACCATGCCACAGCTGTTGGTCATTGTTGTCGTTAAGTAATTGCTTATTTTTAGTTTGAGGTTGTGTTTGATAGTTAATAGAGTGTTCCAAAAGAAACAAATCATACATAATCTAAATAACATTTTGTATACAATAAAACATTTAATCTGTTGCAATTATGTTATATTTGGCCGCACTCAGGTGAAGCTTCGTGCGACCATCTACAATTCCCGAGTGGCAATGACGTACTTTACGCTCTTAATACACAAATAGATTTCCTCCTCTGCCAAACAGGCACCACAAACAATGGTAAGATAAAGGTAAGCACAATACCTACAGGGGGAATCGATAAGGAAGCTACAACTTATTAGAGAATATATAAGGAAGCCATAACTTTATTTTAAAGAATAAAAGGGAACCTTCTTTACTACTGTTCAAACAACTCAACATTTTGCCTTTAAGATCCTTGTTTGTTTATAAATCTCTTAGAATATTTTATTTCAGGAGCGGAAATGTCAATTTCAATATCAATACAAACTCAAACAGTTTGAGAAATACCTTCGTAAAAGTACCATGACCCTTTAAAGAATCTTTCAAAAAGTCGTTTAGTTATTTAGCTCCAAAAATCTTTAATCTACTAGGGTTAAAAGATAAACATTTTCACTCAACCAAGTCGTTTTGTAAAGCTTTAACAGACAGCATTGTAAAAACTGATAATATAGAGGATTTGTTAAACTAATTAATTTCAATTAAATAGAATTAACCTAAACAATCTCTATTGACTGATTGTAGGGTAAAATTTCTTATTTTTTTCTTAATCCAAAGATGGTTTTCGATTCCAACATTTTCAAGGCATTTACAAAAACAATTAAATTGTTTTTCTTAAATGTAATTTATTCGCAAAATAATAAAAGCTCGCCTGGTTTTGTAAAAAAAAAGCCTCGACAGGCATGCCTAAAGAGGCTTTTATTTTCATTAAAGAAGCGAGAAGTAAAGATATTCTTCAAAGAATGTATAGTTGATGTATGTATTATGACTGTGTTATTTGTGTATTTGTTATGTATTTTTTAGAAAGTTTTATATATATATATATATATATATATATATATATATATATATATATATATATATATATATATATATATATACACACATGTATTTTTTCCAAAAACAAGCAATCATATAATAGACACGAAATAACTATGTAAATCTTTAATCCAGGGTAATCGGATTGTTTTCTTTTGTCTTGATGTATATGGTGTATTTTGTATGTTTGCTATGTCCAGCTAATGTTTGCTAATTGCTCAGCTATGTTCAATGTAAAAATGTTTTATTATAAATATCTTTTTATAGTTATTTAGCCTGAATCCTTTGTAAAATGAAAAATTTTATATGTATCTGTAAAGTTTTCTGTATAAGTGTGTGGCGAACCCAAACTGGCTCGTCACCACTTTGGGAGCGTAGCTAATTAATTTTAATAGTAAACAGGGATAATGTGGGTTTCCACTTAATAACAGATACACGTGTTTGAGCGGACCTTTCTTTTAATCAAATCAAAAACCCTATCTATACAAATACAAAATATGACCTCGACTCTAAGAATATTATACAAATCTTTCCTCAAATAAATCAAACCTTCAATAAATACAAAACAATAATAATTCTCTTTCAAATATCTACTCTGGACTGGCAACTAGCTCTGGAGGAAGTGCGATCTGGTCAAATGAGACTTTAATTTAAACTCAAATAAAAACTGTATTCCTCTTTAAACACTCTACAGAAATAAAGCCCTCTTTGCTTAAAATCTCATGCAACAACAAAATTTAAATGACTCAACCCCAAAACAACTTTAACTAACTCTTTATCACGAAAAACCCAAGAACTTCAGACAGGGCCTAAGATTCCCCAAAAACTCAACCAATACGGTACTCACCTACGACCGCCCCGGGTCCAGGCACCGCTCTCCCGAACTACAAGGAAGTTGACCTATATATTAGATCGCACTCGCCTCTGACCTTCAGGGCAACGAACCCCGTGTTTACCTTTAAAGCGCTTGCCATCCAGTGGTATGTATTTGCTTCTTATGGAAATACATATTATTCTTATTCTTATTATTCTTATTTTATCTAAAGTTGGCTTACAAAATCAATAAATCAATCATTGACTTTCTGGTAAAATACTTGAGGTTTGACTTGTGACGTTTAGTAGTCATGTAATGTTCGAGGCTCCGTTTCTGGTGGCACCAACATAGTAATTTAAATTAAAGTTCGTAATTTAAATTGGGGTTACAAAGGAGGGAAGAATTTAATTTATTTAATGAAATCACTTTAAACCTTTTGACTAATGTTTGTTACCTAATAATAGTACATTTTGGTATTAATTATTTACGTTGCATGTATGTCTGTCTTTTGTAAGTAATGTATTCAAGGTTGTTGTGTAAAATCTTTTTTAGGTAAAAATATGTACCCTTACCCTTGAAATAATGGTGTTTTTTCGTATTTCATTAAATAAAATATAAAAATAACTATAGCTAAATTGTTATATAAAACAATATGTGGTTAAGGAAAAGAGACTATTTTTTACGAAAACGACAAAAATTATAAAAAAGTGCTTTTGCTCTTTATACTAAACGTGAACACTTAGTTACAGAACTTTGTTCACACGTAAATGCTATTTATTACAAAAAAATTTTTTAAAAATAAAAAAATAATAATAAATAATTTAAAAAAAATAATGTCTTGAATTTCAATCAAATGAGATGTATCTAATGTCGGAAGTGAACAGCCCGGCACCAATGCCACCTGTAACATATTGTTTACTCTGTGCTGTACGTGGCGGTGAATATTCATCAGCTGTTTGGCGGCAAAACTCACTCTTTTGGCGGTAAACACCTGGTCTCCCGAGATAACCTCACTTCATTATCATCCTTCCGGGCTAGACAATCAACACTTACGCTTTCATAGCTCTGCAACACTTCAAGTTTTTTTTTACTGAAAAAAGTCAAATTATGTATTCTAACATAAGTGTATCTTTCGGGAATAGAGTCATTACAATACCTTTTCATCTCGATAACAGGGATATTATTATTTTTATAATTTCGTATTGTGAATTAGTTACTGTACTTGCTGGTTTAAAAACTCAATATATTTTTATGACACTTACCTTAGCCAAGCAATTATACTCTGTAATTATTTATTTATATGTCGTTCTTTATGAAAAATTACATTTTGGGATTTTATATACATTTATGTGTTATTAAACCATCAGTTTTATGAATGATTTGTCCTTATTACATATATATTGACCATATTCGTCTTACACCAGTTTGAGCTCTATTATATCCAGGGACTTCAATCCTTGCTTCACTTGACAAGATGATTAAAACAGCCGTTTTAAGTGGAGAAAATGTAGTGAAGTGTATCAACATTTGATTGGAAGACAAACATATTTCCTATATAAAATTGTAAACATTGCATAAGAATAAGAGTTATCATACAAAGTAAGATCCACCTTGTACTTTTCGTTTCATACAATCTATTGTTCTGTACAATTTTAACAACGTGGGAGCAATACAAATCAAACTATCGACAATCTTAGAAGAAGTAGTCCAGAGTACCCTTCCCTATATTCCACCTTCTCTAAAAAATCGTTATAGATGATCGTTAGAGATTATATTAATACTTTTTTCTTAACTGTGGAATAATAAAACATTATAAAGAACAATTCTGTTGGTTTTAATCAAAGTAAAGATGATTCGTGAGTAATTATAGTTACACACCTGAAATAATTATTTCTGGTTTCAATCTCGAGAAAAACTAGGTTACTTACCTTTCCGTCGTAAAAATGGAATGTCGAAGGAAAAGCATGTTACCTATTTTGTCACAGATCGATAAGCAATCTAGGTAGAGAGTATAAGTATGTTTTATGATTATTTGCAAATGAGAATTTTAATAAAAAAAACAACCCTAGAAAATAAAAATAGGTGACCTCAATCAGAAAGAGATCGTTAAAGAGAACTGTTATATCAAAACTGGGACAAATGATTTTTTTAACAATCTAGAGTTATAAAATCAACTACAGGCGCACACAAAGAGTGTAAAAGGCAGAAGTAAATGTTCCAGTCGATTCTGTCTCAATACGTCCTCAGAATGATATTACTACAAGACTAATATGTCCGCCCTCTCATCTCACACAGCCCTTTGCACCGCCACTATCGAGTTAACCTTCACACGCGGCGCCATTAGGGATGAGGTTACGGTGTTTTAAAATTATAGAGCGGGATTCTTTTTTTTGCATCATTCAACCTATTAATGAAACAAGTTCAATTTATATATTTGGATAGAGCAATGACGGTAATTTAATAATATCATCACCCAACCCTCTATTTATATTTTCAACCTCATGATTTATTACGTTCCGTTGCATTCTTGTATTTGAAATTTTTACCACAAAAAATTATTTTGTGTTTACTAAGCTTAAAATGGGAATAAAATGACACCACCCGCATCTCCGAGAAAATTCGCGTTCAAAAGTTATACAATGAAAAGTGTTTATTGATTTTTTATTTTCAAAATAGCTGTTATCTTGAAATAAATTTTGCTTATCATAATTAAATAAAGCTCAAAAAACCTAAATAATCCAGTATTTTAAATTATTGCTCTACGTTAAGTGGTTGCGGAGAAAATCAATTTTTCGTTTAGCAGTAAACGTAGTACGTTGTTAAAAGTCACAGACGCGCGTAGGGTCAAACTCGTGCTGCTCAGCTGTTAGCTATCCGACTGAGCCATCAAGACATTAATGTTTGAAGATTTTAACAACTTTTCTTATATTGTTGGGAGAAAGTATGTGTCAGTTATCTGATACCGTTTATTTATTCTATATTTTGAGCTTGCATTTTCAATTTACAGTCTTGTTTCAAAATATTAACATACCTTTGAACATGGTCTTTCTACTCAGGGAAATATCTACTTGGACTTATTGGGGGGGTCACAGAATGGAAACGGTTTGACCCTGCAAAATTATGAAAAGCCTTTCTTTAAACATTTTCAGACTGTAACACAGCATACATTAAAAGAGGAATACAGTTAAGGGTGTGCTCTACCCATCTACCACTCGCGGATGCAAGGGTTTAAAATCTCCGTGTTTGTCGCCCCAGTTGTAAGCCGATTTAAAATATTTTGGTGTCATTCTTTTCGTAATATAATTTTGTACTCCGCTATCGTCTTAAAATTTCGATATTAATTTTAATTACTAAGCAGGGTGCTTGCTAATAATGTTGAAATAAGCGTTATTGTATCAAGTTTTAACGTATTAAAAAATTTTTTTTGAAAAAATAAGACAATACGTGAGTACAATATAATGTTAAGAACAAGAATCTGCAATAAGATTGATAAAAAGTTTATAGATAACGATGCAAGAAGGGAGATGCGAAAGGTCTGCAATTTCAAAAACATCATTATTAGACCACCGATCGATTTCGCACTGAAACAAAAAAAAGTATTAAAGTAACAAAATGTGAGTTTCCGCGTATAGCGGCATTTAACAGTCTCGCTCGACGATTTTGACGCCGAGGTAAAACGCACCCTTAAACTGCAGAAATGTCACGATGACAGTGTAGATATTGATATATTCATAGCTGATAAGTCTATGGCGTTCTTTAAATAAATTGAATAATGATTGCGGATCTGCCTAGCATAACCAGAGTGTTTTGGTTGTAGGTCCCGGAACTTACATTGGAGCCCCATGCGAAGACTACTGCAGTCCCGACCTGATCCATGTCGTCTGCGACCTGTAGACCTCACGGTGCAAGTGCGAGCACAAGTACCCCGTCAAACTTGGTCCTAGCATAACCAGAGTGTTTTGGTTGTAGGTCCCGGAACTTACATTGGAGCCCCATGCGAAGACTACTGCAGTCCCGACCTGATCCATGTCGTCTGCGACCTGTAGACCTCACGGTGCAAGTGCGAGCACAAGTACCCCGTCAAACTCGGTCCTAGCATAACCAGAGTGTTTTGGTTGTAGGTCCCGGAACTTACATTGGAGCCCCATGCGAAGACTACTGCAGTCCCGACCTCATCCATGTCGTCTGCGACCTGGAGACCTCATGGTGCAAGTGCGAGCACAAGTACCCCGTCAAACTCGGTCCTAGCATAACCAGAGTGTTTTGGTTGTAGGTCCCGGAACTTACATTGGAGCCCCATGCGAAGACTACTGCAGTCCGACCTCATCCATGTCGTCTGCGACCTGGAGACCTCACGGTGCAAGTGCGAGCACAAGTACCCCGTCAAACTCGGTCCTAGCATAACCAGAGTGTTTTGGTTGTAGGTCCCGGAACTTACATTGGAGCCCCATGCGAAGACTACTGCAGTCCCGACCTCATCCATGTCGTCTGCGACCTGGAGACCTCACGGTGCAAGTGCGAGCACAAGTACCCCGTCAAACTCGGTCCTAGCATAACCAGAGTGTTTTGGTTGTAGGTCCCGGAACTTACATTGGAGCCCCATGCGAAGACTACTGCAGTCCCGACCTCATCCATGTCGTCTGCGACCTGGAGACCTCACGGTGCAAGTGCGAGCACAAGTACCCCGTCAAACTCGGTCCTTTCAAGGGATGCGCCAAACGTAAGAGATTGCTAATCATATTTATTTAATTGTAAGTTTGAAATCTCAAAATGTTAAATCATAAACGTAAGTTATCAAGATCGGTTTCTGTTCTATAAATAACAAAACCTTCAATAGATGTTAGTTTTGTAATAAATGCCTATAGTTTATTTTGCACACAATTAGTCCCCGCTAGTAGCGGTGGTAGTTGAATATTATGTTTATATTTTTGGTTATTTATTAAGTAGTAAACTCTGGGTTTTCCCCTAAAGGAAGGTGGGGGAATTAATGCAAAAAGCTTTAACATAAAAAACTTTGAGCCGAATATACATAAAATTATGAAAAACTGTTGTTTGGTAGGCTGACGCCATTTTGTGTTGATAAACCGTTGAAAGGACCTGCTGTGTCAAAGGCCTCACCATAGCTCAGCTGTCAAAGCTGTTTAGAATAAACGTCCACTTTAATTAAATTTCCCGCCTGTTAATCTTTCAAGGAAAACACACGCAGGCCTGTCACAAAGCTCTGTTTGCATTTGTTTGTTTTTATTTAAACCTTAGTAAATGTATCTCTATGTTTAATTTTATCGCGGTTGGAAGATGTTTCGTAAAACGATGACCTAAAATTAATTTTTCTTTCTTCCCTAATACCATAGTATGGAATGTATTGTTTTCGTTAAAGTTTTCGAATTTGAGTTGTTGGTGGATTTATCCGTTTTGGTGCCCTCTGAGTCCAAATAAGTGGTTTTCGGAGTGATGTCTGCCTGGGTGTGTCTGGATATTAACAGGGCTAGAGAAGATGCCAATGGACCAATTTTTGTGAAATTTAGTTTGCTGGTCGCAATCCACAATAATTTCAGATGTTTTTTTAGTTAAAAAAAAGTTTTTTAAGGGCCGTTCGCCTCTTAAAGCCCTCTAACAAAGTGAAAAATCCAAATTTCTCAAAAATTTATCTAAAGTTTTGCATTAAAGTTTGTATAGTTTATTAAGAATTTCAATACAAATAATGACACCACACTCGTCTTCAAAAGTTGAAGGGATTTAAGTGTTTTAAAAATCAATTTTTTTCAAGAAACCTTTTTTCTATTAATGGGACAAAGTATGTGACAGTTATCTGATAACGTTCATTAGATGCATGACACTCTTGTCTTTTATTAGTTCCTTTTAAGTGTAGTTTTATCGGCATCAATACGAATTCCTATTATTCTCAACGTTTCTTATTACTTGAAACATAAGATTTCATGTAAAAATAAAAAGAAGAAAATGCACAAATAACTCTGTGAAGACTACAATTTTAAATGGACCCTTCATTCGTCTTTTTGTGTATGTAGTTCTCCTCAATTCACCATTTTAATCCTTTATTTGGATAAAACGTGTTTGAATGATATTGAATACGCTCCGAACACTATTCAAACCGTGAGTTACTGAATTTATAATTATCTTAATATCTTAGCTAAGACAACTAATAAGATTAGATCAAATTAAAATAAAATAGTCTTAACTAATTGTTGTATTTTAATTTTTATATTTTTGTTTATTAATGAAATTGTTTTTAATGTTGAACCTGCACGAATTTTTCTTTCGATATTTTCATGTTTATTTAGCAAAAATTGCAGAGAACACTCAAAGCTTTATAGTAATTTACAATGTAATATCAAAAGACCGCAACAATGATTAAAATTAGACCATTGATAGATATACTGATGATATAATTTTTATGATCTATATCGGATTTTACAATTAATGTAGCTAAATATATTTGTTGAGGTTTATCACGTATCAAATAATCTATCATGTAATTAAATTCTTATATCGCTGGAAAAACATCATCCCTTAGAATCCTATAATGTGTTTAGCATTTCATTGTGTTCAAAGTGTGATAATCATGTGAAATGATAATTTTATCCGTCTGAATTGAAATAATAAAAATATGATATGCAATTAATAATGTCAAATAATGAAATCATAAAGGCAATCTTCAATGTGTTCCGAACATTCATTTGCAGAAGATGAAACAAACAAAGTGACATTCTATTATCTTTCAGAGATAATTTCATTTCACATGATTCCCTGGATATCTTTGATACAAAATGATTTCGCTATAACCTATTTTTATTTAGAACAGGATACCTCAAAAACTTAATGTTCAAGAATTACTTGTGGATGGCATTGTAAACTCTTTATATACGTGTAACACAGAGCTCTCATATTGCTCGAGTGAGTCTTGGATCATTATAAAGCTGAGTCGTTTTAGGGCTTAACAATACCCTTGATAGCATTATATACACAAGGCACAATTTTTACTGGTACTGGTTAGCATTAAATATAGCAAATATTAATACTAAAACAGTATTTGGTGCAAATGGTAGTATAAAGAAATTAAATATGATCTCAACATAGGTTCTGTTAGTACAAGTTTTTTTATCCATTGCATCTATAACTACCACTGATATAACAAATGGAAATTTGTTTAAAAACTAAACAAATTTCCATTTGTTATATCAGTGGTAGTTATAGATGCAATGGATAAAAAAACTTGTACTAACAGAACCTATGTTGAGATCATATTTAATTTCTTTATACTACCATTTGCACCAAATACTGTTTTAGTATTAATATTTGCTATATTTAATGCTACCCAGTACCAGTAAAAATTGTGCCTCTGTGTAATATAATGCTATCAAGGGTATTGTTAAGCCCTAAAACGACTCAGCTTTATAATGATCCAAGACTCACTCGAGCAATATGAGAGCTCTGTGTTACACGTATATAAAGGAATGAGTTTACAATGCCATCCACAAGTAATTCTTGAACATTAAGTTTTTGAGGTATCCTGTTCTAAATAAAAATAGGTTATAGCGAAATCATTTTGTATCAAAGATATCCAGGGAATCATGTGAAATGAAATTATCTCTGAAAGATAATAGAATGTCACTTTGTTTGTTTCATCTTCTGCAAATGAATGTTCGGAACACATTGAAGATTGCCTTTATGATTTCATTATTTGACATTATTAATTGCATATCATATTTTATTATTTCAATTCAGACGGATAAAATTATCATTTCACATGATTATCACACTTTGAACACAATGAAATGCTAGAAATATGGTAGAAACGAAGAAATAAAACTAATTTAAAGGTATAGGAAATATATGATACCGTACAAAAAGGACCTTAGAAGAAAAATTATGATATCATAAAATTATTTTTCTTTCGAAACTATTATTCAGAGCATTCAAATGCTCTGAAAGCCTTTATTAGGCCTATTATTATTATTTTTTTTATGGGCCTTAAAAATATGAAGAAGAGCTCATAGAGATCAAATACTGTAACTTTTCATCACACTACGCTGCAATCAGTAGTTTAGAACTAGGCTGTAAAGTCAGAGTATTAGCATCAGTAGGGGAGAGGTGGGTATAACCGGGTGGTTGGGTACAAACCGGGTGGTCGGGTTTGAACCAAGTAAGTGCTGGTACCTGGCGATAAATGCCGAAATTAACATGTAGTTGGAGAGGGAAAGTGGCGGACATTGCGCCATTAGTCTCTGAGCAGAACTCTGGCTGTTAAGAGCGTTTCTTTGGTTTTGATATTTCGTTTCCCAATGTTACGGACAGTTTGATCGCCTACTACGGAAAAACTACATGAGTTTCAGTGAAGGTGACTACACTATTGTGTAGTCTATGTCTTTATCTTTACACTGATATAAGCAATATCTCAAATTAGTTTTAAGCACTCTGAATATGTTAAGTTTTTGTTAGTTACTACCATTGGGGTGAAACCGGGTATGACGCGCGGGGTAAAACCGGATGGTATTTATACATGTTATATGATCTAAATATTTAAAATTTGATTTTTCGCTCATAAATTAACTGAATATGTTATCTTTGATACTATTTTTGACTTAATTGTGTGTACTTAGTAATAAAATTTTAGGCCTATTAAAAATTTTGTTATTTTTTATTTCCCATATACTTAACATGTGTACCCGGTATCACCCCACTAGTGGGGTGAATCCAGGTACTTGCACTTTTTTTACAAAAAAAAATCGCAGAAAAAAACTATAAGACTTATCAAGTTTTTAAAAGAAGCAATTCAAAAACAAATAAACACAAGATAAACTGAGACTTTATTTAAAATTTTCTGTATAAAACATGGCATCTACATGTCACTAAAGCTTAGCCACCCCTGTTATACCCCACTTTCCCCTACAATTTATTTCATGAGTATAATACAGCGTGTCTCTGAACTCTCTACCTACCTCTTAGGGCATTCATTACGACCTAAATACAAACAAAATATTACATTTTAAATTTCCAAAACTCCATAGTTAGCATACAGCCGCAATTTTGTGCTTTTTAAAGAATAATTTTTATACTAAGAAAGGTTTGTTGTAATTAATTGAAACTAGGCAAATGCCTAATTGAAGAAAAATAATCAATTTTTTACAACTCATATTTTTATAATGGAGGCTGTTTAAAATCTTTAACTTAAAATTGCATAACACTACATAATCGAGGTAGTGAATTTGTCTTTGACTCTTCCAGATATAGTAATGATTGCTTGATATCGAGCGGCAGGCTCGCTAGTTTCTTCACCACACTCACTGACATAACTTTGTTTCTGAATTAATTTAAGAATGCGATGGAAATGACCATACCACATATTAACAAAACTGTAAACACAAACGTTAGTGAGACAACGTTAATGTGTCTTTAAAATAGACATCAAAACAAAGTATATATAAAAATCAAAATTTATTAATTATTGGATGGACGGATTGAAGAGGAGTGTAATCCTCATACATGACTGATGGTCCCTCGGTGTAGTGATAAATCCCGTTTTCATTGACCGACGATTGTGTTAGCAAGAAGCCTCAGATCGACTTGGAACTTTCACAGTAGATTTTAGGCGTAATTTGTAAGGTCAAGTTCGCTTCTGAAATTATTCTCTTAAGCAATAAAACAATGAGACGTAATTTAATTTCTTATAAGAAATGCATTGTGGGCTGTAAATAACTGTGCTTAAGGTTAGGTTAAACGGCGCCTGTGTTGGTTGTTGTCAGACATAGAGAGTAAGCATGTGTTATGGAAAATATACTGCAATAAATATAATACAATTTGTTATTTATGAAATGTTTTTAAAATTTGTAAAAAGTACCTACTGGCAGGGGTGGACTGACACTATGAAAAGGGCGGTGGAATGGGTATAGGAGGGGCGCCATATATATATATATACATATATGGCATTCATATTATTATGTATATAATAAAGAACATTTCGACTATCATATAATTTTCTAGCGATTAAAATTGAATTAACCTTACAATATTAGAGAGTTTATAGTTTAATTAGACTTGAAAATGACATAATTGAAACATGTGACAAAAAAATGGATACTTTGGTCTTTATTTCTAATGATTATAATAACAGAATCTCTTAAAATTTAAACAATTTACAATGTATCTATAGAAGTGTATTACTGTAGTTTGTAAAATATAGTAAATCAAACAAGTGTTAATACAGTAACTTCTTAATTTTCAATAAACATTATAAACTGATATTAACAATCAAACTAATGAAAGTAAAAATAACTTTACCATAAGCATTTGAAGGCTCTGTAGGCAAATATTAAACTTGAAAGCCGTAGTTTTTTTTATCTTTATCAAAACCAACATATTTTATTTACATTAGGCCTACTGTTTGTTTATATCGCTGACCAAAATAGGTAAGTCAACATACCAACAGTTTATACGTAAACAAGTCTTCGTAATTGTTCACTCTTCTCACTCAGCTTGTCGATTATCTAATAATTCTTGATCTTGACAAGTATATCTCCCTCCATGTTCATGAGGAATAAGGTCTGAAAGTGTTCATCAGTGAGTCTTGAATGGAATGGAGCCTTGTTTTTATATATTTTAATTTTGCAAAGACACTTGGGTGGCTGGTAATGTCAATAGACTTAAAGACAAAAAGGTTTGTGTACAGCATTGAAAACAAAAACATTGTACTCAAGTAAGACGTCGAATGCACACTTGAAGCAAGTATTTAATTTTTACCACTTTCACACTGAATATACTGCAAATCGTTTGGGTCTCTTTATTCGTCATCATTTAAGTTAGAAACCAATCCTTCTTCCGAGAGCTCACCTTCAAAATCATCGGTTAGTTCTGTTATGTTTACCGGCTTCGACAACTGGTGATGACACGGTGATTAAAATTAATTCCTCCTCCAGTTTCCCCTCCTCGCAATCGGTAACTAATTCTATTATCCTTTGAAAGCTAGAAGAGTTAATGGCAATGCTGTTAAACCACTTGGGATCAAAATATTTTAAACCTAAGCATAGACTTTGTTTTGCTGAAAACTTTTCGTTCATACATTTGACAGCTTGATCTATAACACGGTTAAAAACGGTTACTTCAAATCGGCGATTGCTGCATGTCCTCAATTAGGCCACGTCTCCTGATGAAGTTTCCCCCGGCATTTTCTTCTTTTTCCTACTCTCACCCCAGGCAGTTTTGCTTCTATGATGATTTTTCCATATTTGGAACTGTACCGGACAAGTGTTCGATTTTGTTCGTTATTTCAGTGACGAAGACTTCTGCAGCTTTGACGACATCGGCAAACTTGGACCTAGCACCTTTAAAAACCTAAAGGTGCCTTTTTTTCCTAAGTGCAGCTTACTAGAATCAATAATTGAACATAGTCAAGATCCTTGGTTTGCAGGTAGGCCTAATCTGTTAGTGGAGTGGTATGCTAAAAAATACATCGTTCCTAACCTGTTAAAATTAATGGATTACAAGAGTTGTTTTGATACGCGTATTTATATTCAAAATTGTACATATTCCATAATAAATACAAATATACACTTTGTGTAAGGTTTAACAAAATCATCCCCCTGGGATTGAAATTTAATGGTACTACATCGCAATGGTCGCGCCCAGGCTGACAGCTGATTTGCCGCCCAAGTTAGCCAGCTATTCGAGTCATTGCTACACGAAAGAGTTCCCAGTTGGAGCAATTTATCAAAGTTGAACATTCAATTTATATGAAGATAAACGTATTATGTTCAAGGCATGAAGTGCAAACACTTATTAATCGTTTTAAAAAAAATAAAAATTCACAAATATTTAACTTTAAAAAAAATTTTTACAATTCCTTATAATGAAAAAATCTTGTCCTAGGGGCGCCGGGGCGCCATGATGGGGAGGGCGCACCGGGAATTTTCCCGGTGTCCCGGCGGCTCAGTCCACCCCTGCCTACTGGTATTCAAATATCTTGAGTGAAAAAAACTAAACCTTTTTTATTTAGTTAACATGTGTAATTTGATAGATATGTTGTATTACATTTTATTTATTTACGTTTTTAATAGTGTGGAACTAGGATTATTTGGCTTATGTTGCCTTTCATCCCCATACGCGTGGAACAATCGTACTCCTAGTTTAGACTAAACTCAATATTTCATTATCTTTTTCTGTAGTTCCTTCACAAATGAATTGTTAATTTTAAATACTCTCCTAAAATATCAAAAGTTGCACTGTGAAAATTAAAATTAATGTAACAGGATATTACAAGCCCAATCTTTTGGTTATAGGGGCTTTTACGAGGCACAGCAAGTAACAACTTCCAGAACCGAGGGCACTAAATGAACAAAACGACGGTTACGCTAACTACTTCGTTAATTCCACATGCGGTTGCAGTAAATAAAGACGCATTAGCCACCCGTCAGTTTGCCGCATGCGGAGCCCTGGAGTCCTCCGTGTGCCTTCATGCTCACATGCCCCTCCAAGTTTGTGACTGTTCAAAACTAACAATACAAATAAATAAGTCAGCGTATAGAAATCATGAAACTTTCTATGCTAATAATTATTGACAATAGTTGTGTGACATTTAATTAGATCTATTTATGAGTAAATAAATATATTGCATTAATGGTATTCATTTATTTCCTATGGTTATACCATTCCACAAGACTTGAAATAAATACAAGATGACTGACACTAACATGCAGAAGCTTTAACTCACAAATAAAGTAGCACAAAAACATTAAATAATGACAGAGAAATTAAATTGAAAAAAGACTTAGGAGTATCCTCTTGCGTTTCGTTAATTCTGTATATAGATTTTTCTGTTTTTTGTTGTTGACGTGGCTTGAAAAATATAAATAAATACCCCCGTCGCAGCAGACCTGCGTACTCAGCGGAATTCCAAAGGATCTTGAGATTTTGTATTTTCCCCATAAACACCATAGGAATGAGTACATAGGTTTGCTGCAATGGCATGTTGTTAACAAATACTAGTTTTGTTAGGAAATGTAATAAGTAAGGTAAATTGTATCAATAATCGGTACTTTTTAATTTTCCACATAAAACAGCATGGGGTGAGTATAAATTTTATATGATTGTCCGTTATATTAGAAAATGGATGAATGTGACGCATAAATGATAATTTTTACCTGTGAAATTTTCTTAAAACTTAATTTTAAGATAGTTTTATTCTTGAGCTATTTTGTATTTTAGTAAATGATTTCGGAGATACAGGCAATTAAAGTTTTCTGAAGTTATTTATATAGGGGGGAAATATGAACTTCAATTGCCCCTAGCTCCCTTATCATTGGGTTTATAAAAAGATATTTAAATTAATTTCCAAATATTACATAATAATATGGGGTTCATATTAAAAAATGTCGACTTGGGTCTAAAAATGCCGATTGGGGGGGGGGGGGGTTGTTGGACATTTATTTTGACACGACAGCAGTTTCTTCGTTTGGTCACTAAGACTTCCCCAGACTATAATTTCGTTATCTGCAGCTGTTAACAAAACAGCAGGTGGTGGGATTTTTAAGACACATGACACATGGTACATGTTACAAACGATATAACATAATTATAAAAAAATTTGAAGAACAAATCTGATTAAGATACAATACCCATAATAATGTGATTCATGTTCCAGCTTCCCGGCTAGGTGACCAGTGCTTCTACTACAAGGCGTGCACATATTCAGACCAAAACTCAGAATGCGTACAGATCCGCCACAACGCCATCTGCCAGTGCAAGCAGGGCTACCACGAGGTGACGCTCTCACGGCCGAACAAGAGGATCTTCTGTTCACAAGGTGGGCTACAGGACCAGTGTAGACGGTTCCCAAGTGTTCAGTCGTATTATACACTATCACACATAGGCATATTAATATTTAAAACAGTAAGGTAAAAAACCTCCTTTGGACAGTTGTACCAAAACAAACGTTTTTGGTCCTGTATTAGCAGGTTTTATTTATATTTTTAAAAGGTTTACATAAAAGTGATTAAAAATTTAAAATAAACTTATCTAATGGAGATTTAACATGGAAAAAAGTCAACATTTTCAAACTTTTGAACAGTTTGACTGAGACTTCCTCTGGGCCGATTTACATGCAGTTTGTACCGAATAAAAGCTAAACTTTTCTATATTAGCAGGTTTGATTTAATTTAAGGTTATCTTACTTTTTCAAATTAAAAGTATCAACATTTGCAAACCTTTGCAATGAGTTTATTTTATGCACACACTTTTAATCAGCTGATTGTAAACACACGAGGTATTTTGACTAAAAATACAGTAGATGAGCAAACGCTCAGGAAGGAATTGGTTTAATATGGCTAGTACCTACCATAGAAAAACTAACACCTATAGACGTATTTAATTATAATTCTTTATCCTTTGAAAAGACTGAAAAATATTACATTTTTATTCTATTTAAAATATATAGTTTTATAGTTGGTAGATCAAAAAGATAAATTGTTTGAATTGTTTAATTGTTAAATTGGTAGTTTTGATTGTTAAATTGTTTGGTACTAGGCCAATACCTAAAGATAATTATGTAAATCAGCTGATTAATTGGAAGGATAGCAATTTATCAATTACATAGTTAAAAACTACAATATTTCGCACCATCTGCCAATAGAAAAAAAAAAAAAAACTCGCCACGAATTGAGCTGTATCTGTCAAGTATCGACGGGCAACTACTCGTATTATATTACAACACAATCATATTACAGGCTTTATGCAGCGTGTATATCAAACTTCGGAAACATGAAATTCTTCTACAAAATAAATATTGATTGTTTTATTACATGTTTATGTAGAATTAAAACTGATAGGATATTTTATGGGTTACCAATTAATTTCTGAACTTTTAAGGGATTTTTTACTTTTTTGAAGTGGGATTTTTTAAATTAATACATAATAGTTATTTTATGGTTCTGTTGGTTCTCTGGATCTTGGAGAGGTTTTTATTATTTTATTCCACATATTTTGAGGAAAAAATACACAAATCTTCAGTTACACTTGGGCATCCCCATAGTAACAAGTGACTGTAGGTTTATTTTTTATTTTTTACTAAGGCAATAAACAATCAACTAGGCATAGGTACAATACAAAGTTTTTGTATTTTATAAAAATAAAAGACAACAAATTATACAACGTAATGCCTTTTTCTATTACTGATACACATTCTGATACGGTACCAATAATTATCATTATGCATTACATCAGATAAAAACTGCCAGCAAACATGTTCTAAATTTGACAACGAGAGGCATTCATAATTCATATTACCACGTGGAATAATCCCCTAATACAGTAACATTAAAATAAAAACAATACAATAAACTAACAACTATATATAATTAAAAGTTGAACATATGACGTATTATTCTGTACACAGTATGAAGTTAAATAAAGAATTGAAATTTGTACTTAATAATTGTTGGAAATTCAATTTTTAGGCAGTAAAAACCATTTTAAAATGCAAATGTTTAATTTTGACTACTCATCTGCTAAGCACTTATAGATTGTATAAAGTGGTTAGGAATTCTCTTAATAGATAATTAGTACAGGCAATGATAGTTGGAAATATACAACAATTTGTACGTTGTGTCAAATTCTAATATTGAATTTAGATTTTATAGAGACACTTGTATTGGTTTTTCATGGCTGGATTGCCATATAGAAGACCCCAGGCCCTTCCACTGTGCGTGCACATTTTAGCTGAGTTAAAATAATATAATCAATTAAACAAAAATTAATCAAAATTTCAATATAGTACAGTAATTTTTGTTTGGGTTAACAGGGAGGTAATTTTTCAATTTGTTTTTTTTCCAAATAAACGAAGAAGATGCAATAAGATGTATTTAAAGACTGAGATATATAACTTTAATAGCAAAAAATTATTATGACTATTTAAAACCAGCTTATGAAAAGCATATTGGTACTTTTAAGCTGGAATAAAATATTTTCAAATACTTTGCTAACGTCAGTATAAACAATTTTGGCACTGACACAGCATGCAAGAAAGAAAGTAATAATTTTAATGAAAAAGTTCATTTATTTTTACCCTTTATACTTTCAGTGAGATATGAGAAAATTAATTGTAGTCACAAAAATACATTTGTTACTCGTCAATCAATGGGTCAGATGATCATTTTAATACAATTTTTTTTATTGCCAATATCTAAAATTTAACTGTTTATTTACTATTCATTGAAGCGCTCAATTCGTCATACCACAATATGTAGGTATTTGAAACTGTCGAATCACAGTTGAGTATCATAGAATTTTACTATTCACAACAAAAATTTTAACTAAAATTTCTCCTCTCTTTTTATTGTTAATGTATTATTAAATTGGTAGTCTGATGGTTATAAATTCATCACTCCTCTTATTTAACTGCAGTATTGGAGGATCACATCTCCCCTTCTCCTAAAAAGCAAGAATTATTTATTGTAATTACATTCAGGGTGGCCCGAAACTCTCTGGAAACCTTTTGTGTATTTGTTCCTAGTGTCGAGACAGTAAAAATAGACATCATTCAAATAGGGGTCAAAAATGCTTTGTTAAGCCGCTAGCTGTAATTTAATTTTTTTACATATAATAATTTATATTCCCATCACAGATGGTTGTATTAAGTTCATATTTGGTATGAACCTTTGCCACACCAATGTCCATTTTCAGGAAAAGAGTTATTTTTTCACTATGTGTAATTTCAAAATGGCTGCCATTTTAAAATCAAAACCGGTAAATTTAATGAAAATGTTAAGAGGCAAAAAAGTTGACAGACAAAATCATATAATTAATGATACTAAGTTTTTAATGATCAGACAACAAATAACAGTGCTATTAAGATTTCCTGCAGAAAAAACATTGACTTTCCATTATACCCAATGCAAATTTATGTTATTTTAGTAGAAAAATCACAATAACTGTGTTGTTTGTTGTCTGATTGTTACAAACTTGGTATGATTAGTTACATACGGTAATTATATTTTTCAACTTTTTAGCATCTTGAAACATTTTGATAAAATTTACCGGCTTTGAGGTATTTGATTTGAAAAGTTTTAAAAGGCTGCCATTTTGAAAATACATAACTGAAAAAAAATATTTTCCTGAAAATGGACATTGGTGTTGCAAAAGTTCATACCAAATATGAACCATCCGTTACAGGAATAAAAATTATTATTAGTAAAAAATAAAATGGTGGCTAGTGGCTTAACAAAGCATTTTAGACCCCTATTTGTATTTTTTTTTTCTAGATGGAAAGAACAAATATACAAAAGGGTTGCAGAAAGTTCCGGGACACCCTGTACTTTAGATTAGCAGCACTGAAGGAATGATAAGACATACCACAAAATAGCTTGATTTACGTTGTAAAAAAGTTTAAGTTTGATCACGTGTAATTTACCCTTAAAACATTATTTCAATATAAAACTCTACCCCTATCTGAGTATGAACTGAAATTTATATTTCATTTATAATCAACATGTTTGTTCCTCTTGAGATTGTAGATACATGAAACGATTCATGACATTTCATGGGAAATCTTCGTTTGAAGAATTTTTTTCTAAATGCAATTGAATTGATTGGCTGTTATTTACATACCTACTCGAATGCCCCTAAGCACGAGTCTAAACACAGTGATGTGCACTGTGGGTGTTCCATCATTAATCGCAAAGGTAAGCCAGATGAGGTGACTCCTCAACAAGATTATTGTAAAGTCAGCTAGAATCGAACCTACTACTGACCATGGCTGGGATTTGGGTAGGATTGGCTTTTGTGGTCAGAGCAGAGAACCACTGTTGTAGGCTCGTGTGCAACCAAGAAAACCAAATAAAAACATTTTCAGTAACTTAAATCCAATTGTGAGGATATTTTACTTATAACTAACGAAAACTCTCCTTTTAATTAAGAATTCTATTCCACGTCGTCGTATCCAAAGAGTAGGAGGTGAAGGATGGGTATAATTGAAAATCGTATTCCAATTTAATAATAATGAAGTTTATTTAAACTCCACCTTTTCAATTTTAAGTTATTCTGTGAATTATCTGGTATTGTTTGTCATTTAATACAATAATACCGAATTACAGTACAACCTTGATAGTTCAACACTTTGTGGACTAAGAGAGTGTCTAAGTATTGAAATGTCGAACTATAGGGAGTATAAGAGAAATTTTAACATAGGGATGAGTATAACAATCATGGAGTTTAATTCAGGAAACACTAAACTTTAATGAAACAATAACTTGATTGAACTGTAACATAACCAACATTCAAATCATTTGCCACTTTACTTTAAATTTTCAGACTAATACATGGACACTACCCGTTACTAACATGTTAAATTGTCACGGACCTTGTCGAACTATCGAGAGTCAAACTATCGAGGTTCTACTGTAATACAATAGAATTTATACAGCAAAAATACACAGCCGAACATAAACATTTAATTCATAAAAAAATGTATAAAAATTTTATGTATGCAAATATACCATAAATACATTGAAATATTTGCAATATTAATAACCTACTTTCACTATTAAAATTTATTCAGCTATTATCTGTTTCACTATTTTTAGCTACTTATAAATATTTTAGCTATGAATAAACTCCAAGCCTCTCAGTTGCCCAGGAGCAAGTTATTTTATAGCTTAGACATTTACTACAGTATTTGACTGAAATATTGCTGAGTTATTATGAGCAGAGCCTTCGAGAGCCAGGCCGGGCCCCTAGTCTGCACTCATCCTGGGCCCCCGGAGGGACTGGGAGGTATCCTCCCCTGGAAAATTTTGAAAAATTAATTAAAATCCATTGTTGTAGCCCCTGATCTGTGGTTTAAATGTAAAAATTACTACTTACGGTGAACCGTCAACAGCTCAGTGTAGAAATATCTAAATCACAAGGACATGTTTTGATGCAACGGCGTCATTATCAGCTGGATAAAAGTGAAGAAGAAAAATTATAATTCCAAAATCTCGTGTTTAGGCATTCCAGAGGTGTAACCACATTCAAAAGTACCTCAAAAATGAAACACATAGATTCAGTCTTAGGCCAGTGAGTTTCAGGAAATAGTATTTCATATTCAAGAATTACCACTTTTGGTAAATGCCAAAGATTGTTTTTTCCAGCCATCTGCGTAGTTTACAACTTATTACATTTTCACCATATTTCATGCTAAGTTTCATCATTAATTTTACTGTTTTGTAATTTCATTATTTAAGTTTTTGTCAATATACTTTGTCAAGAAAAAAAAACATTTTCATACTCTTTTGGTGACTTACTTTTTGAAATTTACTAACTACGTAAAATTAATACAAAACTTCATTAATAATTAATTCAGCACTGCAAAAGTACGAGATGAAAACCTTATCAGCCAGGGGCGAACCCAGGATTCAATTTCGGGGGGGGGGGGGGATATTTTTTTGCGGAGGGGTCATACTGGGGGGCTTGGGGGTATGGAATACCCCCCCCCCCCCAGAACACGGCGGGTCCGGGGGGCCTCCCCCGAATAATTTTGGATTTTTTTAGCTAAATGGTTAGTTTTAATGAATTTTAAAAGTTAAAATGAAACTTTTTGCAAATCTCTTCTCCATCAGAATTTGGAGTGAAAATAATGGGTTCCAAATATTAAATAAAGAAATCAGACTATTATTTAAACTTGGGAAAAAATTATTGACTTTATATAACGATGGGAAAAAAATAACATTCAGGCGAAGTACAATAAAAAGTTATACTTAGTCTAAAGTTTATTAAAAACACCAAAATACATTACTCATCAAGAGATAAATACGTGATTTATCTATAAGACACAGAACTCAGTATCAGAGTTATTTATATTGTAAAAATAATATATAATTATAATAGGTAATGACTAATAACAGTATAATACAATTGTAACATAAAAGTATTTTGTATTTAGTATTTTTTTGTATTTTGTGTCTATCTACGCCAGAGGCATTTTTAACGTTTTGACGGGGAACGGTCCAAACCCCAGTCTTGTTACTATCTAACATCGACCAGTTGTTAGAAAGCATAATTAATTAATAGCCCAATGACAAATGGCAACTGGGTCCGGAATCGATCCTTTAAAAAGGTACTAACTTTCCTCAGGATCGAACCGGCAACCTTTGGATTTTAAGGCGAGCACTATAACCACTCAGCTACCCAGCCAGTTAATGGTCAAAGGCTTAATGTTAATAATATAATAAAGTATTATACTCGTATTATTTTAACAGTGCATATATGAAGGCAAAAGATGTTGTGTCTTCTCAAAAAAAAAGAATCAAGTTGTCAAATTTCAAGTGGAGTATGCTAAGATATTCTACAGTCTATAATAACAAAATAAGTACACTACTTAAAATTCGTCAAATATATGAGTTATTTACTTTATCTCTAAGATACACACACGTTTAGACTAACTAAACGACAAAACCACAGAATAACTAATAAGTTAGGGGTGGAAGCACTGCAAGTGAATTAGAGCACGCTTAGTGCCAATCGCAAGAGCTCGACAGTGCCGACGCGACGCATTGTATGATCTCGTCAGTAATGCCAACGCGAAATAAATAATGTATTTCATTTCCAAAACTAAAATTACCTGTTTTGGATGTAATATTACTTATTTATCTTTTTCCATTGTGCAATTAAAACCCTTATTATTATTTATATAAGTCTGGCGTTTGAAAATAATTTTTTAACAATTTGTCATTGATTATTTTTATTTTTTGAACATATTTTTTTATTCTCCAACATTTCGGGGGGGATATATCCCCTTTATCCCCCCCCCTGGGTTCGCCCCTGTTATCAGCTGAATTGTAAACAAGAATACAGTAAAAACAAAACCATATGAATAAAGAGAAAATTGTCATTAAAGTCAGTGCAAACACAGCCAGATAAAGAAATAGTTTTTATCAACTAAGATTTCTCATCTTTGTGATATTTAGAAAATCTACATTTACTGTGTAGTTCCATTAAGAAGTTTATACTAAGATTTCTTGATAGCTTATAAAACTCCCCCCCCCCCCAAAAAAAATATAAAATTTCTGCCTGTTTCGTGCCCACTCCAAGCCCAGACCTCAAGTTTCAGACTTGGCTGACATATACCCTCTCAACGGCCCTGATTATGCATTTAAACTTTAATTAATTGTAACTACCAATGATTTCTTCAATGGAACTGCAGTAGATTCTGAATGATTAAAAATTCACAGGACAATGATTTTTCTTTGAGTTATCTATAGTTCGACTTTGGAATAATTTGAGTTGCAGAAGTAATTTTTATGTGTACAATATAGTACAGTACAGTGTAGTGGCAGAAAACAAAAACCAGAGGGGATGTATCACTCATTACGATATTACGATTTATTAGTGAGCTGGGATTTTGACTTCTAGACGTCCGTAGAAACACTTTGATAGAGGTGAACTAACACTCTTGGAGATAAATTTAATGTAAATTAAATTATGTGCTGAACTTCAAGTTATAGAGGTAATTTTTGTATCTAAATCGTCTTACGGAGGTAATTTTTTTTATCTCAATTTAGTTATAGATGTAAAACTAAAACTTAATTAATGTAGGCCTACTAAGTCAGTTGCTGTATGAGTTTGAAATAGAATTCTAGAGATGTGTTATGATTGAAGCGATGTATGACAGTCTTACAACACTGATTCTAGAATACCCAGCTGATTTTGGACTGATAGAAATCTTCAGAAGTATCTGGTTCTATCATTAACAATGAAAAAGGCACGTTTATCCTTTTTTTTTGTGTCTTTACTACAGTATTGCTGATGAATGAATGAATGAATAAAAGTTTATTTCCAAAAAATAGGCAGTTTACAAAATACAACTTTTAAAAAATAAATATAAATATAAACTGTTAAAATTATTTTTGTACTTATGAGGCCCAGGAAATCAGCAGACATAGGCTAGAACCTGTGCGTCTGCTGCGTTGCACGTTGCAAGAAAAATTGACCTAATTATTATTAAAAAATTAATATTAAGTTTATTGAAGTAAGGAAACTAAAAAAGTATAATAAATCAATTAATTTTTGGAAAAGGAAGTTACTGGAGTTAAATGAAAATAAAATATTTTTCTAACCAATTAATTATTGCAAAATGCTGGCCGGTTGAGTTTGGTGGCAGGACGGCTGGAAAAAGTGAGTCATTAGTTGTCAGTTAGGTCTTGTCAAGGGTCGGGTCTGTCACGCCGGTAATCTGCGGAGATGATAAGGTCGGCAACATCCACATTCAGACTAAGTAACCACTCCTTTACACGAAGTTTAAATACATTTAATGATGGGGATTCAAAAAAAATTAGCTCATTGAAATAATTATTTAAATTACGAAGGAGTATGTGAGAAATGTAATGAGAATTTGTTGTGGAATATCTATTGTTTAGCTGTAAAGTAGTAATTCGAACCCTAGTAGAATATCTGGTGTTATGTGGATGGGAGATTTCTTGAAATATGCTGTGATAATTTTTATAAATGTTTGTCAACAGACTTTTAATATATAATTGGCGAATGCTAAGAACAGATGTTTCTTTAAAGAGAGCATCAGTAGGAAATCTCTTGATTTTACCAAAACCCACTTTTAAAATTGATTTTTGAGCAATATTCAGTGGTTCAAGGATACTTTTTAAGCAACCCCCCCCATGCTACAATTCCAAAGGATAAAAGTGATTGGACATACGCAAAATAAACCATTTTGATTTCTTTTTCTGATAGTATCCCACTCATTTGTCTAAAGGCAAAAATATATTTCCTGACCTTGTTCCTAATAAATTGAATATGATTACCCCATTTTAAACGATGATCAAAAATATGATCAAAAAACGATGAATATGAACGATGATGCATTTAAATGATTGCGTGTTTTAGGTTTGCACATTGATGACATCTGGAATGGTCTGATGATCAACATCATATAAATTCTTCTTTGTCGAAAACCTTGTTTAGCTTGATAATGGTCTTTTTAAAACTATAGGTTTAAGTGCAACTATTATGGTTTATCATTTCCCTCAGGGGCAGTGGGCTTTCCACTGTACGGGTGTTTCTTGGCGACCCCGGGGTACCTGAGCCAAGCTGTGAGACCCTCCTCACAGTTCTTCCCGAGCTAGGGCCTTTCTTCTCATCTTTCAGGTCTTAGCTCACCGTCTTTATTCTTTCCTGAGCTAACCTTGCTCACCTTCTTGTTTTCGACCCCGAATCAAGGGTGTCTTTCCACCTTCTTTCGACCGGCGCACGCTGGGGGGTCCTGGGAGTGTCCCTGTTGTGTTGCAGGGACTGATGTGTGCCTCGCACTGCCGATGGTCTCCTCCAGTGTGTCGTCAGAAGCCAGCCGCTTCGGACCTTAGTCAGGAAGTGCGGCATGGATGCAGAGATCGGACTCTGCATTGCCACGGTGCGACCCCCAGCACGTCCGGCACATTTTGTGTATCGGTGCTGGGCAAACGGAGGTTTCGGGCCCCAGAGTCCTGGGGTAGGGGTGTCTTATCTCCTACGGGGGGTAGACCTCCGAGGGTGTACCCGCTCCCGGCCAATGAAGGGCCGCCTCTTGCCGCACGATGCGCTGGTGAAACAAAAGTATGGATTTTCAAAACCAAAACACGAAATTAAAGGAGAATGAGCAGGCCGCCTTTAAGCGCAGCTCAAAACTGCAGAGGTCTCCGACCTCGAAGACTGGGACGCCGACGGGGGGAATTAAAGCCTCCCCTCCGCCGATCCCGTTCAAGGCTGCTGGTGTCGCCGGATCGTCGGCCGTAACCGGAAAGGAGAAGGATGAGGTTAAGCTGGGTATGGGGGTGACTGAGCCGGTAACACCTCTAGCCGGGATGCAAGGAATTCCTCCCAGGAAGAGTCCTCTTCGTCCGGCATTCGAGATGCAAATGCTTCGGCAGCAGCAGGACGATGCCAACGAGGAGGAAGACTCATGTCTGAAGAAAATGAATGATCTTTTGAAGGAGATGGCCAAGGCTCTCCTTATTCAGAAGAACGTCAACAAGGCGATTAAGGACGGAATTCCAAAACTCGAGGATTTCCTTGGCGAAATCGAGGAATGCCGGAAGATCAGGCTGAAGGCAGTGAAGCAGGAGCGCGACGTTATGAACCGAGTTATGTATGCTTCGCCTCAAGCTCATCTGGCTGAGTCCCAGACTCAAGCCAGAAAGCGAAAGAAGAGGCAGAGCGGTTCTTCGCCGGAAAGCCCTGAGCTTGTTGAGGTGGACTCAGTGCCGAGACCGGTTTTTGTCACTGCGGCATCGCAGACATCTCCTGTCCAGGCTACTCAATCCGCCCCGGGCGCTGTCGCGATTCCAGCGGCTACTCCTGCAGAGGTTCCTGCTCCGGCGGCTAATCCTGCCTTGGCAGCAAACTCTGCCTCAACACCTTTGGGGGGCTGGAAGACGCGCCTGTCTAAGAAAGAAAGGAGGAGGCAGAAGCAAGTGGAGGCAGCTTCGAAAAGTGCGTCGAGGGTGGAGCGGACGCAAGTCTCAAACCCGGTGGGGGAGGCCTCTGGCAAGTCTGTCAGAAAGCCTAAACAACCCAGGCCTAAGAAGCCCAGGACGGAGGCAATCTTGATCAAGCCCTTAGGGGGGCGATCTTTTGCTGATGTTCTGGGTCAGATTAGATCGCAGGCCAAACCGGAAGAGACCGACACCGTTATCAAGTCTATTCGGCGAACCCAGAACGGGGATGTCCTCCTCGAACTGGGGAAGTCGAGTGACAAGATCGGTTTTGCCGCTTCCCTCAAGACTACACTTGGGGACAAAGGCTCCATCAAGGCCCTAGAACCGAAATGTTCGGTCGAGATTCGGGACCTTGATGCCCTCTCCACCGAAGATGAGGTGACCCGTGCGATCCAGGTGGCACTCCCGGAGATACCGGCTGATGGAGTGAGGGTATGGCTGACAAAGCCTAACCGAAGTCAACTCAGGATGGCTGTTGCTGAGATGGGCGAAAAGCACGCCAATAAGCTGCTTAGCCTTCAGCACCTCAGAGTCGGTTGGGTCAGTTGCAGGCTCAAACGGAGGGTGGTAGTTTCGAGATGCTTCCGCTGTCTCGGTTTCGGCCACTCCTCCCGAAACTGTAACGGGCCCGACAGGAGTGCCAACTGCTTCCAGTGTGGAGGCCAGGGCCACAAACGCAAGGAATGTTCCTCGAGCCCATCCTGCTTCCTCTGCAAGGATTCAGGCTCCAGTGCCCTCGGTCACTTACCCGGGTCTGGTCAGTGCGGTGCCTTCAGAGCCGCACTTGAACAGGCAAAAGGCAGCGGCCGGTAATTCGCATCCTCCAGGCCAATCTTCATAGATCCTGGGGAGCTGATAACCTTCTAGATCAGCTCGCCCGAGAACTTGGTGCTAACGCGCTCCTTATCAGCGAACAGTATCGGGACAGAGACCCAAACATTTGGATCTCCGACAGCCTCGGTACTGCTGCATTTTGGGCGCGTAATACACAGGATGTCTTGGTGCGGAGTCACGGGCGCGGCCGAGGATTCGTCTGGGTTCGGTGTAGGGACATGACTATCTTCAGTTGCTACCTCACACCCAACGAGGCCGTCCAGGACTTTCGCGACAAGATAGATAGCCTAGAGGAGTGCGTTCTCGGCACCACCGGGCATGTCGTCGTTGGTGGCGATTTCAACGCCAGGGCCGTCGAGTGGGGAATGCCCTCTACCAGCTCCCGGGGGAAATACATCCTGGATTTCATCGCCAGGGCCGGTCTTGTCGTCCTCAACCAGGGCGACACACCTACTTTTCGGCGCCCCGGGCAGAGAGGCACGATCCCTGACGTCACCTTTGCGTCTGAGTCGCTCCTTCCGAGGATCTCTGGCTGGAGGGTTGTCGAGGACTACACGGGTAGCGACCACCAATACATCGTGTTTGACCTGCATGATCAGGCAAATCGTCGAGTTTCCGCATCTCGGGAAGGGCCACGCCGGTGGAACACCAACAAACTGGACGTGGTCAAGTTCACCGAAGTCATCTCTCGGGGAGCGCAGGGGAATCCTGGTGAGGCTGGAGCCGAGGCACTAGTAACATCCACGATGGAACTTATCGTCTCGGCCTGCGACCAGTCTATGCCGCGAAGGAAACCCCGACGCGACAAACAACCCGTTTACTGGTGGACTGAAGAGATTGCGGAACTCAGAAGAACATGTTTAAGAACTAGACGAGCCGCCACTAAAGCGAGAATTCCCGCAGACAGAGTTCGTAAGTCGGAGGCCTATAAAGCTGCGAGAAAATCTCTCCGCCAGGCGATCAACAGGAGCAAGGCGAATAGCTGGAGGAGACTTCGTGACGACGTTGATTCCGACCCGTGGGGCCTGGGTTACAAACTTGTAACACAGAAACTCGGCGCCCGCTCTCCACCTTCCATCATGGAGGGCGCCACCATGGGGAGGATCGTCGCTGCGTTGTTTCCTGAACATCCACAGCGACCGCCGGTTGACTTCGGACGGGTAGAGGACGTTCCACTTTTCACTTTCGAGGAGCTGGAAACCTCCGTTCTCTCCCTGAAGAGCAACAAAGCTCCTGGCCCGGATGGGATTCCCAGTGAGGCTTTAAAGAAAGTATTTTTAATCAACGCTGACTTGTTGTTGAGAATGTACAATGCCTGTTTGGTAGAAGGGGTGTTTCCGGCTCCCTGGAAAACAGCCAGGCTTGTACTGATCAGCAAGGGCAAAGGTGATCCCGAGCTGCCGTCGTCCCACAGGCCTCTCTGCATGTTGGACACGGCTGGGAAGCTGTTCGAGAAGCTGATCCGTTCCCGCCTGACTTCTGCCGTGGAAGCTGCCGGGGACTTATGCCCCCGTCAGTACGGCTTCAGAAAGGGACGGTCAACGATCGACGCTGTCACCAAAGTTCAGAGAGCTGTGGAGAGAGCCGAGAGCCACAACCATTTCTCCCGCCGAGTAGTGCTTCTTGTTACGCTTGATGTCAAGAATGCCTTCAACTCGGCGAGGTGGGTCGATATGTTGGATGCGCTTCGCAACACCTTTCGTATTCCTGCATATCTGTTGCGGCTCGTCGAGGATTATCTACGCTCTCGAAGCCTGATTTATGACACGAGGGACGGAACGCGGACGATGGAAGTCACTTCTGGTGCCGCACAAGGTTCAATACTCGGCCCGGATCTCTGGAACGTTGCCTATGACAGCCTCCTGAGGTCCGAGATGCCTGAGGAAACCACTTTGGTTGGGTACGCCGATGACGTCGCAGCTCTCATTGCTGCACGCAACGTTGAGCTGGCCCAACTGAAGTTGAACCGAGTTATGCGGGTGGTCAACAACTGGATGTCCGATCACGGTCTCTCACTTACTCTCAGTAAGACGGAGATCGTGATTCTTACGAAGAAGAGGATCGACACCGTCGTCCCGTTTCGAGTGGGAAGGGAGGTGGTCACATCAACTCGTGCCGCCAAATACCTCGGGGTTATGGTGGACACCAAGTTAAGCTGGAGGGATCAGATCTTCCGTACGGCGGACAAGGCCGCTAAGGTAGTGACTTACCTTAGTAGGCTGATGGCCAATGTCGGGGGTCCCCGATCCAGCAGAAGACGTCTGTTGATGTCCGCGGTCCAGTCCGTGCTTCTTTACGGGGCAGAGGTGTGGGCAGGCGCTCTAGATAAGGAGTGCTACAGGTTGCGACTCGCCCGGGTTCAGCGTCAAGCTGCGCTCCGGGTGTGTTCCGCCTACCGGACAGTGTCCGAGCCTGCCGTCCTGGTGGTCGCCGGAGTCATCCCTGTCAAGCTCTTGGCAGGGGAGAGGAAAGCGATTTATCAGAGACAAGGCGAGATCGGCAAGGACACGGCAAGAACAGAAGAGCGCTCCCGAACCTACCAGCAGTGGCAACACAGCTGGGAGCACGACACCCGAGGACGATGGACTGCGCGACTTATCAAGCAGGTCCAACCATGGGTGGAACGGCGGCATGGGGAGGTGGACTACTACCTGACCCAATTTTTGACAGGTCACGGCTATTTTCGGTCGTACCTGAACCGTATGGGAAAGACCGGTTCACCGGACTGCATTTATTGCCCGGGTGTTCCCGACGATGCGGAACACACATTCTTCCGCTGTCCCCGTTGGGAAGGGCCCCGCCTGGAGGCCACACAAATCTTTGGTGCATTTTCGGTGGACTCGGTCTGCCAAAAGATTTTGGAGGATGAGGGCAACTGGGATTGTTTGTCACAGTTCGTCCGGGGCATCCTCCTGGAAAAGAAAACCGATCTGGACCGTGAAGTGGCCCAGATCCCTTGATCGAGAGGCTGGATAAGGAGCGAGCCCCACGGGCGTAAGCCAAATTTAGGCCTAGCCTGACGTAATGTGACAAACAATTCCAGGTTAGATTCCTAAAGAGTAGAGGAGGTTTTTTAGTGGGTAAACTCGTTTTTAGGGGAGCCCCACACTACAGGCTGGCCACCTGTGTGCGTAATGCATTTTTCCGCCTCTCCCTCAAAAAAAAAAAAAAAAAAAAAAAAATTATGGTTTATCATTCATCATTTTCATGTCTAGGGTATGCTTCCATCATTTCTTTGGGCAGTTCATAAATTATTAATATTTGTAAAATAAATGGTTTAAATACCTCAACTGTCATGTGATTCCGATGTAGTTAAATACTACTGCATTTAGACTCCAGGGGAATCTTCTTCAGGTGTCAAGGACTATCAAATTTCATTCAACTGAATTCGTCAAAGTAATTAAAAATCAGAGAACATACATTTACACGATAACATGAACACTAGTCACTAACGAAAAAACACTTTTAACATAAACAATCATTTTGACCGGTACCTTCGCATGCATCTGCGCCGTCCGTTCCATTGCCGGTACCGGTCAAAATGTTAGTTTATGTTAAGTGTTTTTTCGTTAGTGTTTCTTGTGTGTAAATGTATGTTCTCTGATTTTTAATGACTTTGACGAATTCAGTTGAATGACATTTTTACAGTCCTTGACACCTGAAGAAGATTCCCCTGGAGTCGAAACTGCAGTAGTATTTAACTACATTGGAATCACATGACAGTTGAGGTATTTACACCATTTGTTTAACTACAGTGATTTGGTTGGCTAACATCATGATATTTTTTGTCCTAAAAAAGCAATTAGGATTTTAGCAGGGATTGGACCCCTTTCATCTTGCCGTCCTCACTACAGGATGATTTATTTTCAATTCCAGCTATCTACAACTCGGATGTGCATTTTAGTCAAGAGGAACCATGTAAATATTTATCTAATTATTCTTATTTATACATGACATAGAGACACCCTTGAGACGCACTGTCATAAAACAGTTATCTATGAAAGGTCCCCATTGTACATGGAGGAACAAATTCTATAATCACCTCTTATAAAACAAAAGTCCTTACTTGGAAAATGCTGAAATTAAAATACCATTATTTAAGAAAAGGTGGAAACAATATTTAGTAATATTGTGCCCATATTCCGTTGAAGGTTTTAAATTTTATTTTAGTTTTTGTTTTTTTAGAAATGATTGCACTTTATTTAGCTTTATAAATTAAATCATGTTTACATTTTTTTCTATGTATTCTTCAGTTTTTAGAATAAGTTACATTTAGGATTTCATGATTTGACATGTTATATGTTTATATGGGAAAGTCACAACTTTATAAACTCTGTGTGACAAATAAAGAATTTTGTTTCATGTTGCCCCAGATATCCTGGTAGTGACCACGGACACTTCCACCCTCCTGGGTGTTGCCACGGGGCTTGCCATCTTCACTGCTCTCATCTGTTTTGTCCTACGTCTCTTCGTAGGCGCACAGCCCCGACACTACGCCAATGCGAACCTTGCCCCTCCGATACTGTTCGCTAGCGATACAGGTAAATGATAATTTTGTTACAAATTAAGTTCTTATCATACTTTTTAGGTAACAAAACGAGAAGGCTTTAATCATAGTGATGAAAACCAATCTTCACAAAAGGTTAAAATTATCAAAAATTTTAGAGTTTTATAGGTAAGTTTAATTTGGTATATTTTTCATGATTTTTTTACTGATGATTTCTTAAGCATTTCTAGTATAAACCAGGGTTTGGTGATGCCTAAGCAGCTACTTTAACTTCAACCCAGCTACTGGTATTCATTTGTCAAATATAAGTTTTGTATTGAACCATTTCACATAGACTTTTGTTTCATTGAGAATCTTAGGATCGGAGTGGATAGTTGTACGAAATGCTTTTGAAGCCAAAAGTCTGTAGTACTTATTTAATATCTACCAAATACTTCCTGTTTCATAGCATACCTAATATGAGACTTTTTGGATGGAGTTGTGGAAAAAAAATCAATCGAGTACTGTAAATGAAAAATAGTTTTACCACGGTAAAAATACTTAAAGTACCTACAAGATATTTTGTCACACAGTGAAAAATGCCAAGTGGAATGATTAGTAAACAAATAATAAGGGCAACATGTGAGCCAGAGAGGATAAACAGTTTAAAAAATCTGTAACAAAAAAAAATTGAGGTCAAGCGACACCCATACGTGTCACACATTTCTATAGACCGATAATCAGGCTTTAGATCGATTTAATGTACCAAATGAGCATGACAAGTCATTTAAATGTATGGTGACTGCGTCCCATATACAGGGTGTCACAAAAAAGTGTCATTGGCTATACAGGACCTGATTCTACATGCAAAAGTAAGTCACAAATGAAGAATAACATTTTTTGGATTTCGGCTTAGTTTAGCCGTAATCTGCCATTTTGTTTTTTATACATAATAATTTTTATTTCCGTGACTGTTCGTTGGATTAAGTTCATATTTGGCATGAACCTTTATGACAGCAATGTCCATTTTCAGGGAAAAAATTATTTTTGTCAGATGTGTATTTTCAAAATGGCGGCCATTTTAAATATTTAAACCATAGTGTAAATCTTGGAGTTATTGAAATTTTTCTTCTAAAATAACATAAATTTGCATGCTTTTTAATGGAAAATCAATGATTTTATGCATAAAAATGGCAATCACTCCGTTATCTGTTGCTCGATCCTTACAATCTTGGTATTATTAGTTAGGTAATTTTATTTTTTAACTTTTTTGTCTCTTGTAAAATTTTGATAAAATTTACCGCTTTTGAGATATTTGAGTTGAAAAATTTAAAATGGCCGCCATTTTGAAAATAAACATCGGGCAAAAATAATTTTTTCCCTGAAAATGGACATTGCTGTCATAAAGGTTCATGCCAAATATGAACTTAATACAACGAACAGTCACGTAAATAAAAATTATTATGTATAAAAAACAAAATGGCGGATTACGGCTAAACTAAGCCGAAATCCAAAAAATGTTATTCTTCATTTTTGACTTATTTTTGCATGTAGAATCAGGTCCTGTACAGCCAATGACACTTTTTTGTGACACCCTGTATGTGCCATCGGTCCACTGGATTTTACCACCCAGTGGCGGCTAAATTAACTTAACGTATACGTGACAATTTTCCACTATTTTATCGGCTGGTCTATTTTATGGTTGTTTTTTAAACATTACATCACGTATATGTGACGACCGTAGTCAATGTATTAAAAGAGCTTTAAAAACAGTCATGTAATTTGAATTTTGAACTTGGCTTAACAGATTACACAAAAAATTTTAAAATATGTTTCCCATTATATTCTTATGGGAAATCAACAAAGTATCTTGCTTATTTACTATCATAACTTGATAAAATTTGGTATGTACATTCACTAGGCAGAGTTTAACTTATATTTGCTTACAAGATCCATATTTCCACAAACCTACAAACTCACCCCATGATCCCCAAGGAAATATTATGGGGAAAAATACCAGAATTTGATGCATTAAATTTGCTTACAATTCCACCATAGCAGAAAACCTAAGGTGTTTTCTTTATTATTCATTCCCATAGTATTAATGGAAAATAAATAATATCAAATTAAATTGAAAATTCACTGAGTACTTAGGTCTGCTGCGACAGGGGTGTTTTAATAATTTGTATTTTAGTTATTCCAAAAACTTCACATATATTATGCTAATTCACATATTTTTTTCCTTAATTGGAAAATAGGATGAGCTCTATGTTTAATAGGTTCTGACATAAACATCTTTATTGGCAGCTTCCTTCTCTCCATGTTCTACTCTGTTTAAGCTTGTAGGTTTTTGTTTTCATTTTCTTGGCTATTATATATAATACTCTTCACTGTTGAGTTTTTTATACCATCAACTTGCCAGGAGTATGAGTTGAAGTCATAATCACAAATATAGTGTTGACTGATGAGAGGATGTGTGCTACATATCAAACCCTTTAAGAGGGGGAAAGGTCATCAGATAGGTTTTTTTAAAGTATGTTCAAAGTAATTACACGACTCTTTAAGTTATTAGTAGTATTTTGTTCTTTTAGAGCTAAATGATATAACTAAATGATTTCAAAGTAACACTGAAGTTTATTTTTCACCTTCTGTTTGAAGAAAATTCTTAATCTCTCACACTATGTAGTCTCTGTTTTCTCTCTAAGTTAAAATATTAATGATAAGCCTTTTAATTTTAAACTTTAAACAGTTTTTCCTTCCAAAAAGTGTCTCCAAAACTTTAAATTTTCAACTTTTGGCAATTTTATTGACTTTTAATTATCAAGATGTATCAGTTTCATGAGGTTCAATATTGGGAAGTGGTTTATTATTTATTTTAGTGGATTAAGTGATTCTGACTTGCTTTATATTATTAGACGGTAATAATAAATAATCATAAATCAATAAATCACTTCAGTTTTGATAACAATACTTGGGGTGTCTTGCTAGCTCAACGGCCAGCGTCTTGGACTTCAGTTCAAGAGGTCACGGGTTCGATTCCCGAGATGCCCATTGACTTTGAGGGGTTTGGACCGCTTGCCCTAAAAGCGTTTGTGTACACTAGACAAAAATGCCACTGGCGTAAAAAAAGTATATATATATATATACAGGGGAGTTTTTGATGTCCCGCCCCCCCAAATTTTTTCTGCATTTCTGAATATATTGACTCCCAACCACCACCAAACATCATTGATTACTTAATACTTTTTTTTATGCTGTTCACTATTTTGGCCGCCATCTTGAATCCGCCATATTGGAATGAACTTAATTTTTTTAATATAAACTTACGGATGTGACCTATCATTTCAAAGTGATTTTTTGCGGAGACAAGATGCTGCAATCTGTTTTTGATTATCTGTTTTCGTTCACGAGATATTACAGGTTTTTAAAAACTAAATTTAAAAAAAAATCAAAAATCTCTGGTTTTATCGAATTTTTTTTCTAAAGAATATCGACTTTTTATCACCATATAGTAAAAAAGTACTTAATTTTGATGAGACTTAAATTTTTGGCCTTCATCTTGGAATTAAATTAATTTTTTTAAACGTAGAGGTAGAGTTGTGACCCATCATTTTAAAGTTTTTTTTTTTTGCGTTGAGTACGATAACAAAATCCGTTTTTCATTATCTGTTTTCGTTCTAAAAAAATAAGGGTTTTTTTATGAATATTTAATTTTTTTTACAAAATCGCTAATATTTTGAGAACAAAAACAGATAATGAAAAACGGATTGCGGCATCGGATTGCGGCATCGTACTTAACGTAAAAAAAAAAAAAAACTTTAAATAATGGGTCACAATCCTACCTTTACGTTTAAAAAAATTTAATTTAATTCCAAGATGGGGCCTAAAAATTTAAGTCCCATAAAAGTGAAGTACTTTTTACCATGGGATATTTAGTGACAAAAAGTAGATATTCTTTTCTTTTTTTCAATTAATAAAACATAAGATTTTTGAATTTTTATTTTGAAATTTAATAAAAAAAAAAAAAAAAAAAAAAAAAAAAAAAAAACTGTAATATCTCGAGAACGAAAACAGATAATCAAAAACAGATTGTGGCGTCTTGTTCTACGCAAAAAATCACTTTAAAACAATGGGTTACAACTCTACTTTTATATTTAAAAAATTTAAATTCATTCCAATTGGGATTCAAGATGGCGGCCAAAAAATTGAACCACACCAAAAAAATAGTATAAACTAACCAATGATGTTTGGTGGTGGTTGGGAGTCAATATCTTAAGAAATGCGGGAAAAATTAGGGGGAGACATTAAAAACTCACCCTGTATGTATACTGTATGCTATTATTATAAAATTAAAAGAAAATTAGACATAGAATTATTAATATTTCTAATGCAATAATAAAACATCCTCATTTTATATATTTTTCCTACCTTTCTTTATAGTTTTCTATCTTATTTTTATTTTCTTTGCATCATCCTCTTTATCTTTGGTTAAATCATGTTATATTTTAGTGTATGTCAGACTATAACAACCAAGGTGAATACTGAGATCATTTTATTTAATTTGTAACTATAACTTAAGTCTATGTTATCGTGTGAGATTTTAGACTTAAAGGGTTTCCTCATTTAAACACATCAGGTAAACACAATTTATGAATGATGGTTTTATGTAACCTGTAATCACTTAACTTCAGTTACTTAATGCTAGGACTCTTTTGCCATCCAAAATTTTAGAGTAATGTCAGTGAGAAAAAAAGAGCATTTGTCCTCTTTCACTGGTAGGTGAACATATTTTATTGTAACATTATTAAAAGAGAACACACGTCATGTTATAATCAGACTAGTTTCATAAACAACACCTTAATAACATAATTAAGCCTCATATCATATAGGTAGAATTTCTTATTTAGTTTATTTTTTTGCATTTAAACTTGATTGTTGCTAATTTCAGGACTGTTCACAATGTTCAAGGTGCCAATGGCACTTTTTCAACTAGAAAGTTTGTTGCTTTTTCAATGACGATCCTCAGTTTACCTCAGTTTTTGGCAATGTCGTGTACCGTATTCAAACCAATAATGAAACCAAATTCCTTGCATTATTACATATAATGCGAGGAATTTGGTCTCATTATATGCGGGAATTTATTAATGTTTAGTTAAATGTGTAGAAAAATTAATTGACTTGAAAAGCACTATGAAGTTTTCGACATGAGGGTCAGAGCACTTCAAAAGATCACATGGCGGGGCATATGAGCACCAGGTGCAGAGGATGTGTTTAACAATCTGTACGAGCCAGCCATATCCGAGTAAATGAATTTGCGGAAACACAATTTGTTACATCTCACATTTACCTTTGCATTAAACAAACTTTTTCATTAATCTTAAAAAAAACATGGCTTACAATGTGATGTCTATTTTAACCAAACAAAAATGTTAATTTATTTTTCATTTTCGTATTTAAAAGTTTATTTGATTTTATTTGTAGAGTTTTGGCAGTTTTAAGAAACTAAAGATTGAGGGATATGGGGTATTTAGTCTGAGGGACAACTAAAATTATAATTAATGCCTACAAAGGATCTGGAACCACCATAGAACTCGACAATCCAAGTAATTTTTCTTAAAAATTTTTATAAAAAATTATAATTTGTTTTGTATGACACATATACAGTATAATAATCAGGCATCGATTATTATTAAAAACAAATCATCTCAGGCAATAACAGCAAGATTAACACAAATATCTGACCAAACCTCAATGAACGACTGTTATTGTTTCTGAATATCAGTGGTCTTACTGAAAATTTGTCAGAGTACAGTAGTTTAATTTATTTATTATATAAAACATTTTATCATAAATGGATCAGAAATTGTGAAAAAATTTAGTATTGTTCCCAACATGGAGCCGTGCACTCCAACTTAAGACAGATAAAGATAAGTTAAAGAGTGCACTCCTCCTTCAATACCTTGACCTAGAAAACGCTCTCTTCACAAATGGATGTTCTGAGATCAAGTTCAAGGTAAATTGTATAACAACTGTAGGGTTAATACTGGAAAAATTAGAGTGTTGTCGTATGTGATGGATTTAAAATAAATCTTGGCAACTTGCTTTACAAAGTCTTTGCAGCTTGGACATCTAAGACAACATTTCTCTTAAATGGTAAATATCAAGTCTCAACTTAAGAATGATAGTATAGGCTACACATACATTTTATGCACTTTATAACTGCATTAGCATGTGAGTAAGCATTACTAATTATTAAGATGTCACTTAATATATTTATGAATAATTGAAAATAGATTTGTATAGATACATCACAAAGGTTATTTATCTAATTATGTAATTATACACTTGCAGTTTCCAACAATGTATAAAAGTTACCTGGAGGATTTGTTACCTGCAATTTCACTTTACATTGTTCTATCTGTTAAAACACAAAAGAGAAAAGAAAGATGTGAAGTCCCAGCACCATGGTAATTAATGGTTTTTATTTTACAAAGGGGAAATAGCCGTTCAGTGACAATTTCATTTATTTGTATATATTACACAACGTCCATATTTTGTTTAATAACTCTCCTTTGAACATTAGGTTTTTCCTAGCACGTTCCTTTATGGAACAATGGACATTATTGACAATGTAAAAGAATTACATTGAAAATGTTGTGAGTGAGAAAAGTAGATTTGCTGTAAGCTTGAGATGCACTACTTTATATGTCCACGGAAGGTGCTTACAGGCATTATATACGGTAAAGTGGGCATTACTGTATGGCTGAATATATAGTACCATCTAAATAAATCCTAACTGTCCTTGGTCCACTGCAATACCGTACCAAGAACTATTTTGGCTACTTCAAATACTCTCACCTTTTGATTGAAAGCAAAAAATCACAAGTAACAGAATTTAATTTAGAGAGAATAATTTGTAGAGAAATTCGCATAGGCTTACCGATTCTTTTCATTGACATAAATCTAAGAGATTAATCATATTGATCAATTATTGGATTGGTGCACGTTTTTTTTTTTTTTTTTTTTTTTTTTTGAATTGGATTTGGCAATTAAGAGAATCGTACATCCTCTGAGAGAGTTGTACATCCCACTGATATTACACTTATAGTAAAGAAACAGAAGAGGCAACTTAGATAAACAAAAACCACTTATTTAAAAACAATCCATCAGCCATAAACATTTTATTTTCACTCTCATAGAAAGCAAAATACGGTAATAATTTGTTCTATTACGTCAGACAAATTGATGAGCAAATTATAAGACTTTTCAGCAAATTTATGTCTACACAGGACTTAGAGAAAACGGAGGGCTCTGGCATAGTTTAAAAGAAATATATTCACAAATATATGCTTAATTGGGTTATATATACTTCTCCTAAACTACTTAGTTCTGGTAAAATACACATCTCTGACCTTCTTCTAAAAATCATTGAGAAAAAGTTACTTTCAAGTTTAGTCACATTTTCAGGTGAATATGAATGAAAGTTGAGTGGATGAGTTGGTGAGTATGTATGAAGTGCTGTGATCTGGCTGAAAGTCTTAGGCTTAGGTTGATCAGAAAAAAATAAACAGGGAGTGATAGGGAGGGTATGCATGGTTATTGGAGAGTGGATTCTGCTTCTGACATTAAACTGTACATATAGCAATGAAGGTTTCAATATTTTGTAGATATGGCTTAATCATCAATGACAGCAAGAAGAGTGTGTTACCTCTAATGAAACTTTTGTTGTGATGGGATTATTTACTGCCCTCTTTAGAAACTTTGACTTCAGTAATCTTATCAATTCTTCCTTATCTAGCTTTTGAAAATCTAATGAATGCATTATTGATTTAATCTTTAAATATAACATAAATCGCTGGGATACAGTTGACAGTGCACAGGCTGATATAGATTATGGTGTGGCTGTCACAGGGATACCTGCAGAGTGTGATTTGGATTGTGGTGTGGCTGTCGCAGGGATTCTGTTGATAGTGCACAGTGTGATATGGATTATGGTGTGGCTGTCGCAGGGATTCCATTGACAGTGCACAGTGTGATATGGATTATGGTGTGGCTGTCGCAGGGATTCCATTGACAGTGCACAGTGTGATATGGATTATGGTGTGGCTGTCGCAGGGATTCTCTTGACAGTGCAGAGTGTGATATGGAGTCTGGTGGGGCTGTCACAGCGATTCCATTGACAGTGCACAGTGTGATATGGATTATGGTGTGGCTGTCGCAGGGATTCCATTGACAGTGCACAGTGTGATATGGATTATGGTGTGGCTGTCGCAGGAATTCCATTGACAGTGCACAGTGTGATATGGATTATGGTGTGGCTGTCGCAGGGATTCTCTTGACAGTGCAGAGTGTGATATGGAGTCTGGTGGGGCTGTCACAGCGATTCCATTGACAGTGCAGAGTGTGATATGGAGTCTGGTGTGGCTGTCGCAGGGATTCTCTTGACAGTGCAGAGTGTGATATGGAGTCTGGTGTGGCTGTCGCAGGGATTCCATTGACAGTGCAGAGTGTGATATGAGTCTGGTGTGGCTGTCGCAGGGATTCTCTTGACAGTGCAGAGTGTGATATGAGTCTGGTGTGGCTGTCGCAGGGATTCTCTTGACAGTGCAGAGTGTGATATGGATTATGGTGTGGCTGTCGCAGGGATTCTCTTGACAGTGCAGAGTGTGATATGAGTCTGGTGTGGCTGTCGCAGGGATTCTCTTGACAGTGCAGAGTGTGATATGAGTCTGGTGTGGCTGTTGCAGGGATTCTCTTGACAGTGCAGAGTGTGATATGAGTCTGGTGTGGCTGTCGCAGGGATTCTCTTGACAGTGCAGAGTGTGATATGGAGTCAGGTGTGGCTGTCGCAGGGATTCTCTTGACAGTGCAGAGTGTGATATGAGTCTGGTGTGGCTGTCGCAGGGATTCTCTTGACAGTGCACAGTGTGATATGGATTATGGTGTGGCTGTCGCAGGGATTCTCTTGACAGTGCAGAGTGTGATATGAGTCTGGTGTGGCTGTCGCAGGGATTCTCTTGACAGTGCAGAGTGTGATATGGAGTCTGGTGTGGCTGTCGCAGGGATTCCATTGACAGTGCACAGTGTGATATGGATTATGGTGTGGCTGTCGCAGAGATTCTCTTGACAGTGCAGAGTGTGATATGGAGTCTGGTGGGGCTGTCACAGCGATTCCATTGACAGTGCACAGTGTGATATGGATTATGGTGTGGCTGTCGCAGGGATTCTCTTGACAGTGCAGAGTGTGATATGAGTCTGGTGTGGCTGTCGCAGGGATTCTCTTAACAGTGCAGAGTGTGATATGGAGTCTGGTGGGGCTGTCACAGCGATTCCATTGACAGTGCACAGTGTGATATGGGTTATGGTGTGGCTGTCGCAGGGATTCTCTTGACAGTGCAGAGTATGATATGGAGTCTGGTGGGGCTGTCACAGCGATTCCATTGACAGTGCACAGTGTGATATGGATTATGGTGTGGCTGTCGCAGGGATTCTCTTGACAGTGCAGAGTGTGATATGGATTATGTTGTGGATGTCGCAGGGATACCGTTGACAATGCAGAGTGTGATATGGAGTGTGGTGTGGTTGACAAAGCGATACCGTTGACAATGCAGAGTGTGGTGTGTTTTTCGAAGCGATACTGTTGACAGTGCCCAGGTGATATGAAGTGTGGTGTGCCTGCCCTGGGATACCATTGAAAGTGCACAGTGTGATATGGAGTGTGGTGTGGCTGTCGCAGGGATACCGTTGACAGTGCACAGTGTGAGGCCAGGCAGTCGAGCCAGCAGCGAGCGGTCTGTGGGCTCCACGGGCTACAGTCAACGCGGCTCGCGCGGCGTCATCGTGCCAGCGTCGCGCGCAGGTGCCGCGCGCGCAGCCGCCATCCTCCTCATCTCGTGCCACCTTACTCCCGAACAGACCCAACAGGGTAACCTACTGCCTAGCTTGTCAGGGTGGCTACACTATCACTGTTATCATCGGTCCTCTCATATGAGGGTTAACAAAATGCCTGGGGACGCCCTCGTAGCTATTTGGAGGGTTATATTATAAAATATAATACTGGAAAATCTTCCTACATTATTAAAATTTACTTTCTTAATAGTATCACCATTTTGACTGCGATCATGAATATTTTGGGGAAAAATAAAACTTCTTAAATGTAAAACACCATCCAGTGTCACCTCATTTAAAAGGTTTTATCAATATAATATACTTTTGTACTAAAATTCTCTTTTTTAAACTGTGAAGATAAATCAAAGTGGTGAAAATTGTGAACCACATTTTAAATTTCTACTCGAACTTTTGAAAATTTTTGAAAACTTTTGAGTTTCTCCCAAAGTACTAATTTTTGGAGTCCTGGAAAAAGTGGTGATACAGATCAAAAAGTACATTTTAAAAACCTATGAGGGTGTGCTAAGTATGGACTTTCTATAATCCTAGTTTTATTTGATTAAAAAGTTACTAGGAGGTCCCCAGACCTTTTACTAACTCTGTAAATTACCCAAGATTCTTGCAATAAAACTGTTTTTGTTTCACACACCACACAGCTAACGGTTTACTTTAAATATTTTCATATTTTCCTAAATACTACTTAATTGTAAACTCTGAAATTAAACTGACCATATTTATTATCTATTATATTCTATGTAATTGTGACTCCACATTTAAATACTAAGACTGAATCATATACTCCCTATAAAGTCTTTGTCAAGGATGAAATAGTTTGGTTTATTTATGATCACATCATATGTTTAAGGTGTTTAAAAAATTTTAAATAGATATTTAACCGCTTCTAACAAAAATATGGATTTTATAAAAACTTTCTTTAGTGGTTAATCCAAAATATGATAAGAGTTTACAACACTTAAACATTCAATTTATTTGTCTGAATTTTACATACTTTTGGAAATTGGACTCATGTAAGGCATTTAACGAGGCCAATGAAAATTTGAAATACTGGACAAACCATGGCAGCGATGTCGTGGGTTCGAATCCGCATTCTGGCCAGTGACTTTTATCAGTACCTTTCACCTTGTACTGTAGCGGCTCACCCCCTTACTTTGTATAATAACGATCCACGCACAGATCAAGAGTCTATGTGGACGGGGCAAAGTATGGCACAAAAGAGGTCCGCCAACCTCTTTAAAAAAAAAAAAAAAAAAAAAAAAAAAAATTCAGCCTAAGAGTTAAAAAAAATATTAGTAAGGTAGGTTTTATTAAAAAAAATTGTATTAAATATTATGTCAGTAAATTATAGTTTAGAATTTTTATCTTTTACTGCGGGTGTTCTTGGATTTAAATGACTTTTTAAATTATTTAACATAGCTTTGACCAATAAAGTTTGATCTCTTAAGTTCTCTAATGCAAGTGGTTCCATTTTATCATAACGTAAAGACTCTAAAACTGCCATACAGTATTTTTATTCAAAAGTTCATTGCTATTTTAAATCAATTGGAGTTTTCCTTGGCTTTAGGTGATCATCCAATAATTCATCCACAAATCTACAGTAATTATGAAAATTAAAATTTGACTAAAGAATGTTTAAAAATTACATATTTAAAACAAATTACATAAAAACCTTACCACTCATGTAATTTTCTAAGGCGAGCTAGTGAACATGGTGTTTCGGACTTTGGCCGATGGCAGGCTAAATAAAGCAATAGAACAAAGTATGATAAGGTAGTAACACTATCTTTGACATAGCTAATTACTACCTGAATTTGTATACAGTGCTCGTATACATTTTTGCCAATATCTCAGCATCTTGCCCTATTTCACGCCTCTACCATTGACAAATTATAGAATTAAAATTTATATTCATACAGGTCACAATATTCTTCAAATTAAATGTTGGGATTTTCTCATCTATTTGGTAATGAAGCGAGTTGTGAAATCGGTACCTTCAAGCTCTTCCCTCAAACTCTTTCGCTGGCTCGCCTATAGCTTTGTACCCTCTTATTATAAACAAACAATGAATCTGGGAAACCAAAAAGGTTTTTAAGTAAGAACTCATATTTGTAAAATATTTACTAAAAGATTACTTTCTTTACATACTAGGTGTGGGGGGAGAAAATAAATGGAAGAGGTATAATGGCCAGCAGCCCAGGGCATCTAATTTTGAGACAGGTAAATAAAGCAAATCTCATAATTTTTTTGTGAACATTTTTTTACAATTTGATTGTGAATCTCTCCAAATAAGGCTGAAGAACAAAAGTCTGTAAATACTATTCAACAAATATAAACTAAAAGAAGTATTACTTATAGGATACGGCATAACAATATATATAAGAAAGTACAGTATTAGGATAGACATATAAACCTAGAAATCTAGTCACTAGCATACTCTCTAAGCCTACTAAAATCAAGATCAGATTCAGCTGTTAATTTATTTTAGACCTTTGATGCACAATGTCACAGTGAACGTTCTTCAAATCAATTGTATGGATTATAGGAAAAGACATCCTTAAAGCAGTAAAATTTTGTGCAGGTGTTTTGCAGCGTTTGTGGTACGAATACTACAATTTGATAGTACCATAAAATAATATTAAAATATTGTTTGAAAGCTGTGATTTTATGTTTATATGATGAATTTGAAGCCACATAAAATTATATAATTGCTTCAAGAAGTAACTTATCAAGAGAGTATAGGATCCAAAAGTCCAAATAATTGTTAAATCTGCAAAGTTTTGTTTATAATTTTAAATTAACGTTAAATGATTCGTTTGGATATGGTTGAGTTGATTTTAATACGTTGGTATTTTCGTTCCAGAGATAATCTATACGGTAGGTTAAAATTATATTGAGTACAAACAAATTTTACTGAAATTATAAATTGACATCTAATAAAAGTTATTCTTATGTCTTATGAAAAATGTAGCCACCCTGTTGTAAAAACGATTAAAAAATCTCCAAATAAGATCAAAATAAACATCCTATGACAATTTGTCTAAACCTCCCCTAAATCACAGAGGAGGGTTCAGATTTAAGAGTGAGTTAGATAATCTAATTGAAATTCTGTAATATCAACTTATAATCTTTAGAGTCAGTAAAATATTATTTAAGTTGCAATTATAGGTACATAGCACATAAGATTTTTTCTTTTTAACTCTTTAAAACTTTTCCTTTTTTTTACTTTTAAATTTTAACTCTATGCACAGTTTATAACTTGGTAAAAAAATTATTTCTATGAGATCTGTAAAAATTTATTAATTTATTTTATTGAACAAAAGCCATGGGTAGAGAGTAAGATGTTGTGTACCAATGGGGGAAATATAAGAACATGTTTTTCAAGCAAAATTTTGTAGTTTTTATGGATGTAAATGAATACAGTCTTAATTTATCATTTTGAAAGTAAATTTCATGATGTCGTATATATTTTATTAACTAACAAGATTGGAAACATCAAATAGGCAGTTTAAGCTGAGAATAAGTTTTTCTCCAATCGGCTTTGCTCCTCCCTTTAATCGGTTTTTCCAACTCAATACATTTTCTCCCCTATAAATTTGACTAACACAATACAAAAATACAAATTATGAATAATTGTGTTCCCTCTCTCTCTTTACTAACAGAGAGAGTTCTGATTAGGCTCATTTATATGTAAACAAACCAACAGTCTAAAGAGAGGATTTAGGGATACTAATAGTTTTGTTTTGTATGACCGTCATTCAATGAACTGGCTGATTTCATCACAAATAAGTTGCATATGACAGTACAATATCACAGGCAGGCAAGACTACGTCAATCACATAACCATAACCCCTCGTTTTTTAAACTCTTACATATCACTGTTTTGGTTTTCATCCTTCTTCCCCTTTCCAACCCTCACCCTCATTACATGAATTTAAAAACAGTAGAAGCAGTATGAGCTTGTCTGTAGGCGAGCAGATCTGTGAACTCCCCCAAAAAACCGTACAGAGTATAAATTTTTTGCGTCATATACTTTGTGTGAAGCACATCAAGCAAACGACCACGCCAGAACTCGGAAAGGCCTGTTGGCAAGCATGAGTATAAGAGAGGTTTTGCAACGCCACACCCCCTTGCAAATGAGGGAGCAAAGTGACACTGTCGTGGAGCGTAAGAGAGGGTGAGGTCAGGAGTGGCTAGAGGAGGAGACCAAAAGGTATCTAAAAAAATTAACCAATGCTTCTCTTATTTGAATCACAATAAAAGATTTTTTTGGATGGTATGATTTGTCAATGCACTTTCAAGTCCACTTTTACCACCCTACAAGCTTTCTATAATCAAAAATCAATCTCTCCTGATGGGTTTTTTCACTACAGTGTTTGTGAGAGTGACTTAGGAAAGTAACACGTTATGGTGCATCACATATTTTAATTTATACTATGTTTTTATATGTACAAATTATTAGGCTTTTACATTAAAACTTAAGGTGTATGTAAATTAAGTCAAAGTCTGCGTTCTCAGAAAATAGTTTGGGTGAGCTTAGTTAAATTAATTCCTTTTATGAATTAAATTCACCATAACAAAGTGGTTATCTGTACAAGTGGTTATAAAACAGATTTTTTCTACTAAAAATGTTGAAAAAAAAACAGGTGAACGTACTGATATAATTTGATAAGTCTGCTTTTACTCTTTTTAAACGGATATAACAAATAATGACAGAAAAATAGATATTTATTTATTACATATTAAAACAAATTATTTGTATGGATATATTTAAAAATGTATCACACAACAAAAGAATCTGAATATTGGATGCATTAAGTTTCCAAAACTCACTCTTGTATTTTGAACCCTTCTCTTGGACCACATTACATTTTTCATATGTCTAGGTGGCAGTGATGATATTTTAACCATTCCGTAGTGGTGATGTAGATTAGGCACATAGCTGGGTGACCAGAACTATCATATTTGTGCAGTTTAAATGTTGTCCGCAAATCTAATGTTTTTATCAAAATTAATTGGCTATTTACATGTTAGACTACATCTAAATTATCAATTAGAATATTTTGTTACTTACAAGCGGAAACCTCACATCACAAACATTAAACTTAAATCAATGAAGTGCAAATCATTAAGTATATAGTTAGGGTTTGAGTAGTGTGTAAATTTTTTAATGGACATTTGTTGTTACAATTCTTATTTTAAAGACAACAATAGGTTATGTACAACTAATTTAGTCTACACGGTAAGTTATTCAATAAAGAAATATTGACCTTGATACACTCATGTTTTTCCTATCATCCCTAATTATTTAATAATAAATTATTCTTCACGAATTTCAGCTATATCCATATTAACTTTCTCGTCTGGTCACCCTTGTAGTAGGATACAGTATAACACATAACGCCTGTAGGCACATATACATAGTAGAGTAGTTTACAAAGTTCCCCACAATGTAGTTAGGAAAGCTGATGTACCGTATTTTAAATAGTTGTTAGAATTTTGTAGTTTTGTTCATTGTAGTAATACTGTATCAAACATTTTATACAGTATTTGACTAAATGGTTCTTTCTGTACAAATTATTTTTAATAATGGTTTTAATTAAGTAATGGAGTTTTGAAGAAATTTCTTGTTACTAATCCTCATGGGTCTTGATTATGTTTATTGCCCTAATAATAATATTGATTACATTATTTCAGTGATGAAGACCTAGTTTTTTTACTTATGCAAAGGAAAGTTTTAGAAGTGCCGTTAATGAACTGGCGACTTGATAAAACAAGCTTGCCATGCACATTAATTTTGAACAATGATAATAAGAATAATTCTCAAGGCACAACATGTTTTCTAGGATTCACTGAATTATAAAAAGACTACTCATCATGTTTTTTTTAAGATTGAAGTTGAAACATTTGCAAGCTTTACACAAACATGATTTCTACATTTTAGATATTTATCAGCGTAAAGTAGGAGTATTACGGAGAAAGTGATAGAAAACTAAACCAAAACGTAAAGGGATTTCGTCAAAAAAATGTAGGGCAACCAATACTGAGTTGTGGATATTACTTGAGTCTGTCTTGTAATACTTTGTCTTCTTCATCTTGGATGACATGTAATACATTCACATCAATCTGTTGGTCATGGTCAACACACAGTATTAAAAAAACAACACTACTCAACAAGGGCAAACAAAATTAAAACTTTTTTAATTAATCAGGTACAATTTTTGCTGGATTATGTGGACTAACTTGAATAGGATTGTCCGACTGGAAAAGGTCTAAATGCAAGTGAATTCTATAAATTGTTGGTCTTCAAATACCTAAACAAATGTAAAGCGCTAGGGAGTTTTCGAGTAATCTTTATAATTTGGAGTACACATTACCTTGTAATAATGTAAAGCATACAAGATACAGTACAACATAAGTAAGCTTGTAGCAGGTCAAATTTAGGGGTGTTTTCACATTGTGAATAAAAAATAATTTCAACACTTAAATTTAATAAAAGTTATATTTAAATGATATTCTATAAAAACTCTTTTTACCGCCCATTTATATTCCCTACACTGAGTATCTTGAATCTATTAGAAAAATAATATGTTTAATGAAAAGGCCTTTACCATTGACTCTTTTCACAGATGAGGACTGCATTTGTGATTTAAATGGTAACGAAAGTTGGTTAGCAGCAAAATTGTGTTATAAGTCTCATAGGCTGATGACAAGGACAAACTACCACAGCACACACCTTTTTGCGATATGTACTGTTAACATATACAGGGTGTAAAAAAAGTCCGCCCCCCTCCTTAGATTTTTTAATTGTTAAGATAAACAAATATTGTTTTTAGGGGGTGATGGTAACTTAACATGAAGTACCTTTTGATGTTATCAAACATTTTTAGTCATGTTAGGGGGACTGCCCATCAGGAGTCAAAAGAAAATTTTAAATGTAAGCATAGGTTCTTTGACGTTGGGTTTGTGGCTAATTACTCCAAATGCAAAGACATTTAAAATGATGTATGATGTGATAGGTGCTAAAAAAGTTTTATTCAATTCAAACAACCTCTATGGGATGTCCCCCAATGAAGTCTTACAGAAATATGCTTTGGCTTTTGTCACATCATACATAATTTTTAACGTCTTTGCATTTGGAGTAATTGACATACCAGACTTAAAGTTTGAGTACTAAGAAAGTTATTGCATTTTAAATTTTTACCCATATGATTTTAATGGAAACTTTGAACGATTAGGATTTCCGTATAGGTCATCCATTTTAAGTCTAGTTTGCAGCATTGTACTCTTCCAAGTGAGACCTTTAATTTGATGTACATATCAACCTATGCTTACATTTAAGATTTTCTTCTGACTCCTGGTGGGCCGTCCCTCCTTGCATGACTAAAAATATTGGTAGCGTCAAAAGGTGCTTTGAGTTAAGTTACTATCACCCCCTCCCCCAAACGATATTTGTTCATCTCAACAAATAAAAAAATTAAAGGGGGGACGGACTTTTTTACACCCGGTATTTGACAACTTTGTGTGTTTGAGGGCACAGTTTTAAGAAACCAAATCTAGACAATAAGTACAAAACATTAGCTCAAACATTATCAAAATCCTTCTTAACTGTTTCATGAGAATCAAATTAAATATTAAAAGCCCCAATCTATAAAATATTTTAATCATGTTTGTGTAAAATTTACAAATTATAAAATCTTATCATTGTTTTTAATAACAAATAATTGATGAACTTTTTAAATCCTTAAATATAGATGAAAGTTTTACTAACCACCCTCAACAATACTAAGTTATTAACTTTCACTATTGAATTTTCTATTTAAGTATGTCACTCATATAACTACATCAAATTAATGAAATAAATAAGAACTGAAGGAAAATATTCAAGTGTTTGGTATAAAGAATCTGTGAATTTTTAATATTATTAATATAATACATAAATTAAAGGATTATTTATGCAGCAAAATAAAGTCAGAAATACAAGTAATTTATGTACAATTACAATATAAAGGAGAGTGGTTGTCAGATACTTCAAAACATTGAGTGATTAGTGAGGACAATTTACATATTCTTAATGTAACTGCACAGTACATGAATATTAAAAAATAATTTGGCTATGCAAAATGTTTACTATGAACATTACTCACTCTTATTTGAAACACTCTCCTTACTACAGTAGTTTTCTTTTACTTTTCTCCATCTGTCTTGCTTCATCTTTTGTAGTTTTGGTTTGGCTTTTCTTCCTATGCATGTATTCTATGCTTTTCTTCTTTTAATCTAATATAAAAGGAAATTAATTGTTAATATGAGGAGTACAGTTACTACAATAGAAATTTAAATATTTAATTCACTACAATAAGTGAATTTATTTATTGTTAATAATCAACCAACTTAGATTTTGTGTTGATCACATAATTGAAGATTTTAAAGTGAATGCATAAGAGTGCCTGTCATGCCTTTACTTGGAATGCATCCTATTAAGTACTTAATGTTTTTATTGTTATTTCTAAATGTTATTAATTAAGTATTTCTGTTATTAGGTAATTTTTCTAACAACCAGATAGGTGCACGATGCATTATCAATTTATACCGGAATTCTTTCACACTGTGCTCATGCCTGTTACTAATTTGAGAGCTGTTAACTATAAATTTTGTTCAGAGTTTGAGCTGGCATCAAATATTTAAAGTTAGTTTTCCTTTAAACAATATTTTATTAATTATTGTAAACAAAAATAAAGAAGCCCTCAACATTTGTAGTAATAAACTTTATATGATACATATTCATTTATTTTTACTGTATAATGAGTCACAAATACCTTAAAGATGTTTGATTGCGCTCAGATATCAGTTGGTTTGTCAGAAGTCGGATTTTTAATTGATGACCCAGGTTTTGTTTAGTCCAAGAGGTTAAATTTTAACAATGAATTAAAAATAAATGGAAAATTATAAATTTTTTTAAAGGATTATTACAAACCTTCAATTTAACAATCCACTACATCCTGAACTAAATTGGGAAAATCAATATTCAGAGCCTCTTAATTCATTAAGAAGTTTTTGTTCCCTAAAAGACCAACAGAAACAGCACGGGAAATACTCTTTTGAATCCCCATGCTTTTCGAGACTGCAATAGATTTCACTTACGCATGCATTCAGTGGCATGTATTCAGTTTCAATAAAAGATGAGGTAAATGTGCGGTTTCTCTGCTACAACGAGTGCTGTACGACATTGCAGGGTCACGTGTGCTTAGCTTGGCCTCGGTGCACAGTACAAGCTCTGCTCGTAGTTTCAGTGCTCGCCGCTACGAACGAGAGAAGGAGCAGAGGTTGGCAAGAGAGAGAGCCCGAGAGGTCAGCCCCAACCCTCGCTCTACCGAGCAACTCCTCTCCGAGCAATCCCACGTGAGTCATCTTCAATTTTGTTTGGATGACAAACTTTATTTGTTAATATTTATTTTTTTTTTGTTGTTGTTTAGTTTTATAACATTGCTTTATTATATCACTATTAGTGATTTACTCCTCTATGGAATACACTTTTGGATGTAGTCATAACACCTAAGCAGGGCCAGCGCCAGCACTTTTGCCGCCATAGGCAAAGGTTATATTTGCCGCCTCTACCCCCCTTTTCGCCACCCCAAAACTACCCATACCCTCGTTAAAACATTTACATAAATTTACATTTCATGGCAGATCGTTTTACGTGAAAAATTATTTCCTTATTCCATTTTTCACACTCACAGTTACTTTGAGAGTCAACAATGAAATCTAAAACACTATGCGATGAGAAAGGAACTTGACAGACTAAATTAGGGCAGCGTGTTTACCGCTATAAGTACAATACAGTGCCGTGCTTTAACGAAATTGGTCGTTTCTCGTGGGGCAATGCAACTTGCAGTTACAGCTACAAGTGAGGAACGAAACTCCAGTGTTTCAAAGGCATTGGAGTCAATCCAATTCCATCTACTCCCCATAAGAACAATTTTAAACGGGAGATACAATAACTCCTTTATGTGATCAAAAAGGTTATGGTTTATAGCTCTAAATAAAGGTTTCATCCAGCCGGATACAGTTTGTGAGGTATATTTTTTACATCAAGTGTAGTTTTTTTACAAACTGAGAAAAAATCAAAATTTGTACTACTTTTAAAATATTGTTCAAATGAAAGGTATATCTTTCAAAATCAAATACAATTTATTCTAAGCCATCAATTGTACAAAAAATAAAGTAGTTATAATACAAATGGCAGGAAAATGTTTAACATTGTTCTTATGGGAAATAAATCCAACATGGATCCACCCTTTCGCTGTTGTGGAAAAAAACGTTGCTACTGGTGGCATAATATGAATAGGACGAATAGGTCCCAATTCTGACTACTTCTTACACTCAGCTTCGATATTTTAAATTCTAGCCCAGTTTCGATACTTAACTAAATTGAAAAGTTCATAACAAATCTAATTGACAGCATTTTAACATTTTATCATATTGATTATGTTGGCAGGTCAACAAGTTAAAATACAGCAAACTTAAACTGTCAACGTGATTATTCATAAACCATAGGCCTAAACCTAATACTTCAAACTTATAATTGAAGTACATTAACAAAAATGAAAAATGTTAAGTATTTGATATGTACTAATTTAATGCTAGAATGTCCCTTTGGTGGTGGGAGCATATTTAGATGGTCTGGGATAAAGAGGCGAGGATTGTTGCATTTCTCAGCAGGTTGATGGGGAATATAGGAGGACGAAGATCAAGCAGAAGATGACTCCTCACATCCACGGTAAACACCACTTCTCTACAGCGCAAAAGTCTGAGCGAGTGCCATGGAGTCCAAGAAGTACAGCAAAAGAATACTAGCCATCCAGCGCAGGGCTGAACTCAGGGTTGACTGTGCATACTGCACTGTCTGGACAGTGAAGACACATTTGTAGACGCAGTGTGTGGATGACATGTGTAGACACAGTGTGTGGATCGGTAGTCATGATCGTCACTGGTGTGATACCCCGGCAGAGAAAAAGCAGCAACATTCACTAGAGGAAAAGTGATGCAGGCTTGGTAGCAAAGATGGAAAGAGAAGAAAGCGAAGAAGGTCATTAGAGGTTTTAGTTGATCTGAGACCTCAGCCAGTGGGTTGGTCACGCCCATCGAGAAATTGACTTCTTACTTTGTCAGTTTCTGACGGGACACAGCTACTACAGGAAGTACCTTCACTTAATGGGGAAGGTAGGATCACCCCAGTGCGCGTACTGCCCCACCAGGGGGAGGACGGTGATGTCCATCACTCCTTCTTCGAGTGCAGTTGTTTTACTGAAGAACGAAGAGTGCTCATTTCTACTGTGAGAGCCAGCACACCCGACACCATAGTGGAGATGCCTACAGTGGAGCACTGTAGTAGTGCTACAAAACGAAGATGCCTGGAAGGCAATTGTCATCCATTTCCAAAAGGTGTTTCACGTGAAGCGAAAAGAGGGATTCCTGGGTGATTCCTACTCTTCTGCTAAGAGGTAGAGTGATCAGTCAGGGCTCAGATATCAGTGTTGTAGTGGCAAATTTTCCAATGTAGGAACGCTTAATATATTTGTAAAATTCCCTGAAAATTAAGATAAAATTTCCCTGAATGCGTACGATAGCAATAGCTTTGCGTATTAGGCTATGCATTTTAAGGTAACTGAATTTACTGAGGATTCAAGAAACTATTATTTAATAATTTAGATGACTTCGAGAGACGCTAAATAAAAAATTTTAAAAAAGCTAAATAAATCCAGTAAATTTGTATACATATTATTTCACGAAAGAATGTTGTTTTAGAAAAGGTTATAATTAATTTATAAACTACTTTTATTTTTAACCCCAAAAATAGCAACATACATAACCTAATTTTTCAATGATTATTCCAAGTTATTTATTCCAAGTTTCTTACAATTATAAAAGCAGTGAACCTAAATAAATTAAATTCATAAAACAGAGGAAAAACAGAGTAATTAATTACAATGACAGTTCATTGATAGATTGACAAAATCATGTGTACATAAGTAGTCGGCAAATGCATCCTCTTCTGTAGTTAAGGAAGGGTTGTGGAGGGACTGAAGAATGATGCCCGCCACCGGATACCGTACTCTGTGTACAATACAAAACTCAAGCGAAAGTGAGGTTATCTTTGAAAACAGATACAGAGTAAAATCGTGTTTACAAAAGTATTGCATTTTATTGTTGGCATAGAAATATTTTTTAATATTTTCATACTGTTTAATTAATAGTTGTATTTAGAAACATATTAGCTATTTTCCCTGAACTGGGATTTTCCCGGGTTCTTGAAAACCAGTGTGGGAACGCCGTTCCCACGCGTTCCCGCACCACTACACCACTGTCAGATATGCGGTCCAGGCATGAAGTAATCCGAAAGGGATCTGGCCTGTGGGGGTTTAGTGGGTATTACTATTATTGTCCTATATATACAACTCACAGCACTTGTATAGGACACTTGTCCTATACAACAACTGGATTGCTAACTTATGTGGTTGAATAGTGTTAGGAGCAAGCCGATTTCCCCCACCACTTTAAGGTGAACCGCCGACGCAACAGCCGCATGTCAGCTGATATAATTATTATTGATGCATCCACTGCATTCTTGTTTGTTTACATTCTTTTACCGAATAACCAACCACTTTATTTGGGGGGGGGGGGGGGTAACAGCTCGTTCTCGCAGCATGGTGTCAGCGATCCAGAGGTTCTGATTTATACACATGGTATTACTTAAGGCGAGCCCCACAATGTTTTCCATTTTGGTTTATGCGTAATTGCATTCTCCCTATAAAAAAAAGGAAAACTATGGAGTACTTTACTTTTGTTCAACTGACATTCAATTATGTGACTTCTCAAAATAATGAATTAATGATTTTAATTAATTTGTGCACTGAGTGTGTGCTATACAGTTGTAATTGTGAGTGTTAACTTCTCCTTGTGTTCAATTGGTACACCTGGAGTAAAAAAATTAAAGTTTCACCTTTTCTTTCTTATGAAAGGTTTACCAGTGGACTGAAAAATTCAAAAAATACTGAATATAACAGTTCAATGGTATCACCATTGGCATAATACCTTTCACTTTGAGTTCCTTTTAACCTATAAAATTACCAACACTTTACGTTTCTTCCTAAAAAAAGTAACCAAACTAATATGTTCAGGAGCTCAACGAGTGGCCCAGCAAGGGCAGTGACAACACCATAGATGCGGCGGAGACCTGTATCAATGAGGAGCTGTCTGGATTTCCTCCGCTCTCGACCAGTCTACCCGAGTACCCTCGGCACTCACCGGAATGGCCGAAACCATCGTAACTCGCCACGTAACATTGCGACCAAGGGCTGTTTTGGATTTTATACTTTATGTATATAGGTAAAATAATACATTGATATTGATAATCAAAGCCTGAACTAATCAATTTCCAGTCATGGAATTAAATTTAAAATTGTATTTGCCGCATAAACATTGACCACTTTATCGTAAGGTATATAAGTTAATGCAATGGTAATTCACAATTATAAACTATGGTCCCCTTATAAACAACACATTTTTTATAAACCAAGTGAAGAGTTGAACTAAATATTACGGCATTGTCTGATACATTTTATTGTTCACAGTGTAATTTGATACATTAAACTTATTTGAGGTTAGGCCTATTAGAATAAAATATTGGAAATTATAAAGAATTACTTTTGACTTAAAGCACTGAACCATAATATGTTGGAAACTTAAAAAATAAAACTGCAGAATTTTGTTAATATAGAGAGTTCTATTGATATTACTCGCTAAAAATTTGTTAGTGACCAAGGAGTACTATATAAGGGCTAATGGGATAATGCTCTTTGTGAACATTTTTATGTTGAAGCCAAAACTGTAGCCAGCACAGTTACTAACACCATTGACTACAGTCAATGCTAACACCTAGTCCTGGAACAATTTTTAAAAAGTTTATGAAAGCGTTAGTAAACATTAGATAAAATTTTTTGATGGAAATTTTCGTTAGCAAAAGGTTGGGAAAGATAAAAATTAAAAGTTTGTCATTGAAATTCAATTAAACTACTTTATAGTTTCTTTGTAGGTTATAAGTTAGCAGTTTGATTGTAAACTGGCTTTATAAAACTGTTGTCATTGTCAACATGGCTACTTGCTTAGAAAACTACAAATCCTTGAATTGCACAATTTATTAACAGAGTGTACTTCTTAGTACCTCACCAGTACTTAAAAGTTAAATAATGAGTTAAATGAAAATAAGTACCAATAGTGAGATAATTTATAAATTAGGAAGAGCTGGATGTGTTGTCTGAAGTTTTGCACTGGTTTACTAGCTTTTATTGTTGCACATCACCAGTTTATGGTATTCTAACCACTCAGTTAAACCTGCCAATATGTTATAAACATGAACTGACATATAAACAATTAATTCCATCTTAAGCTCACTTATCTCATCTCTATTTGTTTCTACTGATTATTTAAAAAATTTTAATTTTGATTAACAAATCCTTACATAAAAGAATTTTTCTGCCACAATTAATATTTTATGTGGCAGTTTTTACATAAAACTTTTCTATACTACACTACAATTTAGTTTTGGTTTCCACGTTCCACTGTGACAAAAGTGGATGATGTTCCACTATGACAAAAGTGGATTACAGTATACGGTTTTACTATATTCTGAGCTTAAGAATTTACTTGACTGTGATTTTTCAAAACATTTTTTTTTATTTTTGACTAAAGTATAAATTATTTGAAATGATTGTAATTGTTTCCTATATTATAATAGGCAAGCACAAAAAATGTATGACTAAAGTAATGTAATAACAATTAACCATACAATTTAGTTTTTACCTAGTCTAAAGGGATTTTTTATCTCAAGAAGAAAATTTGACAGAGATTTATGCTTCAGGAAAAATTCAAAACAGCCCTCTAGAGTTTGAGTGGATTTGTACTTACTCATTTGTTAAATGTACACACAGTAGTTTATATTTTAAACTGTACAAAAATTGTATTGAAACATAATTTAGGATTATGAATAAAAGTTAATAATATATAACATAATTTTCAACCAATAAGTGTGCCTCATTTTTTATGTATTTCAATAATAAAATTGTATTTTCTAAATGCAATCAATTTAAGATGAATAAATATATATTGTAAATCAAACTTCTTTGCCTTTAAGGAATAAATAATGTTTACCCTGTATTCGAAATTAACAACATTAGCCTAGAAACTTATGAAGTTGAGAATAGTTGATATGATTTGTTTGTTGGCATATATTATATTGTTATTTAAATACGTCTATCTTAGGCACAGACATTTTTCAAATACGTGTATAGCATTCTATGAACTTTGAGGCATACTAAATACTAGATTTAAGTAAGGTTATGATTACTTTTTTCAAAATACTTTATTTCCTTATTTTTTGCTAGCATTTACATTCTCACCTTACCAATAAATACGTAAAGAGTACTATAAATTATTTATATAAATTGAAAAAGAATAATATTACAGTAGAACCTTGATAGTTTGACCCTCAGTGGACTTAGGGAGTGTCGAACTATCAAACTATAGGGAACATATGCACTGTGAAAGCTGGTATGTCGGATACAGTCATACGTCTATGGGACATTTCAACTTGGGGAGTATAAAAATCATGAGTTTTATTTAGGAAACACTACATTTTAATGAAACCATAACTTAAATGAACTTTATAACAAACATTCATATCATTCCCACTTTGGTTACATTTTCATCTTTTTCAGTCACTATCGGACGCTACAGGTGTGATAATTTGTCACAGACCATGTCAAATTCTCAAGAGTGTGGAACTATCGAGAATCGAACTATCAAGGCTCTACTGTACATATCAATAAATGATAACTTGATAATACGCATTGAGAGGTTATATTTTGATATAAGTATTCAACATAACATTATTTTCTTTAATTGAAACAATTTTACTTACAGTTTTACAAATTAAATCTTCTAAAGTTTTAAAATACCGTACACATATTACGCAAGTAAAATTTATTTTATCGCTAAAATTAAGTACCATACTGTTATTTTAAACTTTGTCGTATACACACTTGTAACAAATATATAAATCACATCCAACATTATATTATAAAAACATTTTGAAAGTGTGTTATAACTAAGAAAGACTTAAACTTAGCCTAGATCTTCTTTTACGATTTTTAATTTTAACTTACGACACAACATTTAATGAAACTGTAATAAATGACTTGATTTTATAAAACGCCAAAACTACAGAAAAATTTTTAAACTTTAACAGGACCTAGGTTATATTATGTAGAAGACACATATTTTAAAACATTTTTTTACGTTGAGTTTAAATGTATGCAATGCATGCACAAGTATGCAATTATTGCAATAATATTAACAGAGGTGATTATCCAGGAATAATATCCAGGTATAATTATTTATATTCACATAGACAATAAGAATCCTATTTATAAATCTAACAAGCCAAAAACTTTTTTAAGGATTTTTGCATCAGTCAAACACCAAGTTTAAAGTTATTAAAATTCAAATAGAGCACACACTCAAAGGAATTTTGCATTTTAGACTAATCACCATTTAATTTTAAATAAAAATCATGACTATCGTCTAGTAGAATAAAGCAGCTGTAGTTTTATCAGTTTTAACAACATGCTTCTGTTGCTTCAATTCATCATTAGAAGCAGTGTGCTTTGTATCACATAACTCCTGAAAAAATACTTCAATAATGTAACTTATTTGGCAAAGTAGGCTCAGTGTTGCTTAGGTAAGGTTGTCTTTAAATTATCAATACTATTTTCATTAAAATGACCGATTGTTACTTATGTACAAACTTAAAATTTAAGTATATTATTGTAATTATTTAAAATATGTTTCAGATTATTTAATTCGTGAAAAAAGGTAAATATTACTTTTATACCGTACAACACAAAAAGACAATCTCCAAATTTTAATGAGAACAGTAGAACACCTTTTTTCAATTATTTACTTTTTATTATTGAAAATTTTACAAACAGAATTAATCTGATCTTTATTGGTCATTCAAAATTAGCATCCATTAATCCTATGACAAAGTGATCTATTCAACTTTTCCTCCCTTACAGTGAAAACAAAATGTATTTAAACAACTATCTATTAACGTCAAATTCAAGGATCATAGCGACCTCATGTTTATGGGTTCAGATCACTTGGCAATAACAACAACAATGCTCAAATTGAGAGTTTTTTTTATTTTATTTTTTATGATCTGATCTGTGAAACTTGTGCTACAACTGATTAGAAGCTAAAGTTTCATATTTAGACAAATGCACGAACTTACAAACTAAATGTCATCCATATAATCCTCATGTAGGTCATTGATAAATAAAATTTAATACTAAACATTAGAAAACACTAATAAGTAAAAGTAACAAACTTAGATGCAACATTGATGAACAAATCTATGTGAAACACTTGTAAATTAAACTCTTCTTCAACTGTTCATTAAATTGATTTTCATCTTTAAATTGTAAAACTTTACAATCACACTAACCGTATCCATTATCTCTGGCCTTCTAACCTACATTGCCATTAATGTTATGCCATTTGCAGAAGCTGAGGTCTGCAACAGACACTTAAAAAACACAAACAAAACCAAATATTGTATGGGCAAATTTGTCAATTTTGCAAAACTATGGGCTAAACATTAGAGAATACTTTTAATGTACTTTTAGGATTAAGTTATGAGCTAAAATGTGCGAAACAATAATTTTCGTTCACAAATGATTCAAGGTCAAACTAGCATGCTTCTCCTTTAGGGAACCAGAACCTGGAGGCCGAGCATTTTATTTGTAAACCTTAATTCTTTGTATTGTTAATTAATTATGTCAGTCACAAACAAAAGGCTAAAATTGCAACTCTACAAATTACTTAGTCGCTTTATTCTTGTACTTTACTTTTATTTATCCAACCAGTGATAATAATAAAGTGGGATTTAAAAACTGATTGATTACTTAAACTATGTATCACTCTATCAGTGATTCTATGAAAAATCATTTGTTAATACTGCAGCACTTGATTTGTACATTGACATTGGAGTCTGCAGTTTTTAGTAATTCTTTTGTTTTGATTTTGACTCCCTAAGACCAATATTAACAGTTTTAGGATTTTTATAGTGAAATAGGATTTTTCCTACCATAGAGACCTATATAAATATTATTTTTATTTTACCAGAACTAACTTATTTTCAAAATTTTTACTATCATAAGAGCCATTATCAAAATCAATGTGCATAAAAATATACTTTACTCAAAATATGGATTAAAACAACAAGATTAAAACAAAGATCCTTCACTGGTGACTACATTTGAACATGTTGACAAATGCAATGTATTTTTTTAAATAAGTTACCACTATATGGTATATTTAAGGGTGGAATTAAAAAACAATTCACATTGAATTCATCAACATCATAAAAACACAAATAACTTACATACATGTTTTTTTACTAGTACAAAATTATTTACACAACTTATGTCAAGATAAATTTGTGGAGATTTCAGAATTATAGTTGCATCAGCATAACTGTAATACTGTATTCAAAAATAGATATATTGATCATATATTGAATTTTTACAAAGTTAAATAGGAGTTCTATTGTATCAACAATTGAATAATATTTCTATTGAATAATAATATCCCCAATCAATATTTTGTTCAAGTGTGTATATGTAGTAAGCTTTAGTATTAAGTCCACAGTATTAAGTAACAATGTTTCTTTTACACTTACGACTAAGATTAATGTATGTTCAGAGATTGTAATGTTGAACGTTGATGTTACCTTATGTACCACGTACATAATTCGTGTACCTCGTTCAGACAGCATATTGTGAGTGTACTCGGGACATTGTTTATGTATCTAGTACATTGATCATGTACTTTGTGAAACACAGGGGCCACTTCCCTGAGCTTGAATGTAACTTGGTCCCTAAAAGGTTTCTGTGTTGTTACTGTCTTGATTGTTATACAAAATAAAACAATTTTTTACCATACCCTCCTTCAACCCGAAATTTTAAGAAATTTTTTAAACTCTTGAACCAATTAATTTTATTCTGAGAGTTACACCTACTGTTCATCCCAGCTCAAACTTTTCACTGAAATCCTAACTTTACTGTCCAAGAGATAATTATTAGGGAATTTCATTATTAAATTGCATATTTACCAATTCTCATTCCTGGATTTACTCCTAGAGGTTAACATTGCGAGGGGACTTACTTTCATAATATGAAAAAAATCTGTTAATTAATAACAAATATATTAAAGAATATATTCAATAATGAAATTCTTAATTCAAAATTGTTTCAGCAAATATATTTTATTGATTGAAATTAGTTGCCATTTAGAAAGTATGTGCACTTTTGAGCATTTGACACAGATCTTCGGAAGACATACATACAGAGTAAATTTTATCCATGATCTCTATTCAATTTTTCTATACCGGAGTAATCTACCAAAAGAAGTTGAATTTTCTTTATAATATTTAACATACGATAAATTATCAATAAAATAAAAAATCAGTGAATAAAACTTTAAAAATAAAAACAACAAAGTTGTCTCATAAATTTTATGATTGGTACTAATAAAGTGAAATCAAATAGTAACTAAAAATAATTTTCTTGAGAGTTACTGCTAGACTGACTTCCCCTGGAAGGGGTGTTCTGGCAAATCACCATTTGAAAAGGGTGACAATTATTTTTAGATCAGCTGAGTCTTAAATTTGAATTTAGCACTGTATGTATGAACCGGTAATGAAATGTGAGATATCTGCATGATGTGATAGACAACATGATCACAAACCATGACAGCCATACTGTAACCCTACGCTGTAGGCCATCAAACCTAAATTTTTGTAAATAAATTTCACCTCCAAATATTCAAATCACATAACCAATAATTGATCTACAGTAGTCTCCCTCTTAACCGGTCACCTTATAACCGGCCCAGGGATATATTTCCGAATAGGCAGACTAGGCGCGCGCCTAGGGCGGCAAATTTTAGGGGGCGGCCAAATTTTCTGAAGAAATAATTTAAAAATTGGAGTTTTAGTCTTTAAATGTAATTTAAAAGTATGTTGCATGCCTTCTTTAGTAATAAAAAAATGTTTATCAAATAATGTTGAGAACGACAATTCGGCTATTTAAAATACTTTCATTAAGTATAAAATTATTCAAGAGCATCTTAACGTTAAGGCTCGGTCTACGTGAGCTCGAATGCCGCCTCGCGGCCGCGGCATAGCGCTAGGCGAGTTTTATAGATGCAGAGGTTTACAGGAATCATGTTTTAAAATTAAATCATTAAGATAAAGATCTACTCTTAACTTTTTCTAAAAGTAGGAAGAAAGATCTCGTGTTCTCTGGTTTTAGAATTTTTGAATGAAATTTCAAATTTCTGTTATAACTAACCGTCTAAAATCAACTGTTTTTCTCGATGCAAATGCAAGAGTTTTTGTTTTAATACTGTTATCTTCTGCTAAATGCAGCCTATAGCTATAACTAAGGTGTCCATTAAAGAAGAATTACGTTGCTAAATTTCCTTTGTTACACTTATATAATCTCACTTTGGTAGTTTCATTAAAACTAATAGAAAACTCCAGTATAAAAAAATCTAGAAAAACAGATGATTTTAGATAGTTATAGCTGAAATTAGAAAATTGACTAAAAAATTCTAAAACCAGAGAAGACGAGATCCGTCTTTATACTTTTAGGAAAAAGTTAAGAGTCAATCTCTATCATAATTACTTAATTTTAAAACACGATTCCCGTAAACCTCTGCAGCCATCAAACTCGCCTAGCGCTATACGGTCGCGAGGCGGCATTCGGTAACGTCGCGTCGTTCGTGCTCAGGTAGACCGGAGCCTTAAAAACTATCAAACTAAAGTCAATCATTTATCCACTAGGCCTACGCTGCTTTACTGAGTTTTCCCTGCCGCCCTTTTCCTGTTGGTCTGGCGAACGTAATGTCGCGTCCTTGCTCGCTGCACAGAAAAAGGAAACAAAATCGTTTCCTTTTTCTGTGCTCGCGGTCGCGGGCGTGGGCTTTCGCTCCACCTTCCCGTGTTTACCTCGTACGCCACTTTCCTATGCTTACTTCGTTGGCAGTGACAGCGTCAGGCGCCAATGCCAATGTAAACATTGTGGTGTGTAGTAGGTAGCCTATACTTCAATTGTGTTTTATACCAACTTGTAATGCATAATTGTGAGTTAAAGTGTTTAATTTAAATGGTTGTCTCCAAGTATGAATTTACATAATACTCAATGGACTTAACTACAGTTATTGATTCATTTGCTAGATTTTAAGTGAAAGTACGTATACTTTTTTCGTTTTTATTCATTTAGTTTCTTGTAAATAAACCAGTTTTGTAAATACAAATATTTTATTTTTGAAAGACATCTTATCTTCACACGTCTATCCAGTGTATTTAATGTTCAATAACAATAGTTAAGAGTTAAGAGCCCTTTATATGGACGTTTTCATGTACCGTTTTCGCACTGTAAAACGCGATAATGACTTTTGATTGGTTACAACAATGTTGCGCATTCCATCATGTATCCAAAATGAGACTCACTTTTTGAATGAAAACGGCGCAGCCAATACACTCAATGCTCAAAATGAAGTATGTTTGTTGATGCATTTCAGAATGCAATTACTTATTACTTTTCTACAAAATCAGCTGACACTTCAAGTGAGGACGGGGAGTGCGCTGACAAGTTTGGGGGCGGGGGGGGTGGGGGGCAGCGGAAAACTTCGCTGCCTAGAGGCGGCAATTACTTAAATACGTCCCTGAACCGGCCTACCTTGTCACAAAACCAACTTCCTTTTTAACCAACAACCATTTATTCTAACATTGTTTTAAACAGTCTTGTTTTGCCGGAAATGTTGTTTTTATTTAAAGTTTTCAAATCAATTACTTCATACTGCAGTTAGTTACAGAGAACAATTTAAGTTAACTTCGCTGAATGAAAGTAAATGTCTTTGTTTACCTTCATTTATGTAAAATCAAAATACCAATTTTTTCCAGTGTAGTTTCATCAGTATGAGTTTAGATGTGATTTCTTTTTGTTAAATCGTAAAACAAGTTTAGGATGTGAGTAGGTTATTTTTCATTTTATTCCGAGAATGGAGAACTTTAATTTAACATTGTTCAAGGTTCAACGATTTAATCGGCCAATTCGTTATCCGGCCACTGTCTGGTCCCGAGGTGGTTGGTTAAGAGGGAGTCTACTGTATATCATTCTCAATTCAAATATGTGATGTAGGAACATTCTTTTAGGTATTTAGATTTTACTTGAGAAAGTAAGTGTCTCTCTCAGGCGTGTGAATAACAATAGTGTGGATTATCCTGAAATAATTATAAGAATCAAACAAAGGATATTTTGACACAGAAACCTGATGTGCTAGAAACCTGGCTGTGAAACGTTGCTGTATAAAGTGATTTCAATCTAGTCATTGTTATAAGGCTGTAGTGATTGTTATATTCTTCCTTAGATAGAATAATAAATAGTCTTGTAGTTTCCATGTACATTGCAGTTTTTATTCAAAGTAGTTTGAGAATTTCAATCCAATCCTGAAAGCATATCAAGTAGTTCTTGATTTCTTTTTTAACACAGTTTAATGGAATAAATAATTATCCATATTTAATGAACAAAAATACACGTTTAGACATCTTTCCAGATATTTTTCATTCATTTAGTATTTACTTTTTTGTTAGTTAATTTTTAAAATTGTCAAACAAAGCTACCATTGCAGAAAAGGTAGGGGTCTACTAATAAGAACAGCCAGATTTTTATGCGAAGAAATGCATGCTAAAGAAATTCTTTAGAAGACAGGTCAAAAGTCAGGAAAACTTTAAATAATTTCCTAACAATCCAGGATTATGTAACAAAGTCACTACTAACCTTTATAAATATTACAAGAAAAAGAAGAGTTTTCTGACATTTCTATTATGAAACTTGGAACAGTCCACTAAAGTTGTTTATAAAAACTCTTTTTTTATTCTTTATTATTTTATTTTATTTTTAACTTCATTAAAATCCAAGAAAATCATAGTGTCAATTTTAGATTGTGATTGCTCCACACACCAGGATATCTTAGAGTTCAGAGCCATCCATACATTACGTCATCTGAAAATGGGAGGGAGGGGGGGGTCCAGATTTAAAATGACGGTAGGGTGATATGCAAGGGGGGGGGGTCGGCTTTGATATGACGTCATTTAAAAAATGATGTTTAATATCAAATTTTGACAGTAAAACAATGATAAATTCCTACACAATTCAACTATTATAAAATAATTATCTAAGAAAATACATTAGACTACTTTTAGGCGTTGTTTTATAGTTTATTTTAGTTTATTTTTCCATTGAGAAAGTCATTTTGGCTTTATTTCTAATGGTAAATTCAGATTTGATTAGTCAATGTTTTTAGTTTATCAGGTAGCGTTCATCATCAGGCCAAGATAAGTAGAAAGAGTGATAAGGTGCGAGGGCGAGAGCATGCGCAGGGGCTAGTATTTCAAGAAACTACCGCCAAAATGGGGTTCAAAAGCTAATTGATAATCTTAATAATTTAATAAAGAATAGAACTTTAGTAGCTTTGACAAAAAAACATTATTTTTACTTAAAACGGAGGTTTGTTAAAAATGACGTCATTTTTCTGAGAGGGGGGGGGGAGTCAGACAAATTATGATAGTAGGATGATTTTAGGAGGGGGGGGTCCAAAAATGGCCAAAAAGCGATGATGTAATTTATGGCCGGCCGCTTCCGTATGGGAGTGATTGCTCCCATGCCACCGTGAACGTGGCAGATATGTTTTTGAATGGTAATTGAACGTAAGAGAAGCCTCTTGGTAGTCTTTAAAAATGAAAATCTTTAGTAAGTTTAATAATAATTAGGTAATTTTCATCAGAGCACAAAATTCCTAAAAAGACAATGATAGTCTCAAACTCGTATTGCAACGATTGAACATTATAGGCAGAGTTGAGTGAGGAATTGACGATGGATCCCACCCTTACATAACTTTAAAGAAAATTAAAATATTGCTGAGAAAAAATACTGTTTCTTTTAAAAAAAGATAAGTTTATTAGAATAACAAAAAATTTTGCTCCAATCAAATTTGTCCATGGTTAAGATTAACAATTAAACAACTACAATTCTGTTTCAAAAGAAAGTTTTTCGTTTCACACATTTTGCTACAGATTAGGCAAAGGGCTCACAGCAGAGATTTTATCTCATATCTGTTACCAAGCTTTTTGTACATCAAACGAATTCTTACATTTAGACAAATGTTTGCTACTGTAAGGCTCACAAGATGAAAAACCTAAATTCGCCAACCTGAAAACTAATACTGAGCAGGCCCGGATTGACACTTTTTGATGCCCTAGGCCAAGGGTCACAACTACGCCCAAAAAAAAAAACAAAACAAAAAAAAATCATGGGCTTAGGCCTATTTTAATTATGATTACTTTGGCTGTAGTATAAAACCCCAGAACTATTTAAAAACTATTTAGCTAGTGATGATCAGCATTTTCGTCACTTTAATCCGTGGATGTAATCCTTTTGCATCATTTAATGTACCATTTTACCACAGCATTAATTTTAGATCTGAAATCAACTATTATATAATTGTAATGCAGAAATAAATTTAAATCCAGGGCAATGGAACAAGTCACGACAAACCTTACAAGGCAAATGTCATGGCAAAGGGACACTATTTATCGTCAGTTAGGAAAATGTTTATTGCTGGTAGTGGGCGCTCTTTACCACTGATCATAGGCGCTACTTAAGCGTATTGGGAGCTCTTTTTACAGTCGATCAGGGGCGCTCTTTACCAGCGGTCTGAGGCTATGTTTACCACCGGTCAGGGGCCTGATTTAACACTATATCACTATTTTGAGACAGGGATCTCACTCTGATCAAGGGTGCTATTTTCCGTCAAATAGAGGATGACGTTTGCCAGTCGGGGGTGATGCTCTTGATCACTAATCAGGGACACTCCTTACGGCATATCAGGGGCGCTCGTCCCCGCCGCGAAGGAGCCCCTCGGGACCCGGCATCTTAGGGGGTCACCTAGTTTGCCTACATAGATCTTTCTTCTTTCTCTTTTGCCAAATATTCTATTTACTCTTGTTATTAAACCTTGTTATTTAAAGTGACAAGATCTATCCAGCAAGCTGGTCATCGATTGAGGATTGGTAATGGTAATGGTATTTAAGCATTTAATTTTTTTTAAATGTGAAAAACCCGTAGTTAAATTATATTTGGGGTTAAATATTTTTTATTGAAAAGTATAAAAAAGGCCCGTTTGACCCCCCCGCCCCCCGGTTGACGCCCTAGGCCATAACCTAGGTTGGCTTAGTGGATAATCCGGGCCTGATAGTGAGAAGTATCACCCAGATGAGCAACAATCTTCTGTGTCGCAAGTTACATGAAGGTCTATCTATGACTTACTGAGGTATTTACTGTAAGACGTTGACTACCGAACGACTAACATTGACACATACATTAGCATCTGAGCAGTAATTTTCACAGCCAACATGAACGTAATTGAGAGTTCTATATGAGTTAGTAGGTTGAATCCTGATGAACATTTAACATTTCACAAAAATACAGGAGATTTTTCATTCAAATGAGCTGTAATTTGCTTGTGTAACAAAAATATGTTGGTAAACAATAAGTTTTATTTTTTTATTAAATTATAAAGAGGATTTTTTACACATATTTGAGTCACCTGATCTATACAAGGGAAAATATTAACAACCCATTGTTGTATTTTGCAATAGACTGTGGGATGAAAATATGAATTTTTGAATCAATGGACTTTAAGGCTTTGTGGGGCTTGTTTCGTTTACATACCCTTAGTCCCTTAGCAAAGTTGGAAGGTGGCTGGAGATCAGGTAGTTCACCACACACACAGGCCGCAGACACACAAATGCAGAGGATTAGGACCAACCCTGGGGCTGACTTTGCTTACGCTCAATAAGTCACCTAATGAACTTTCTCACTCTAACTGTAATATTTTCCAAATTATTTTTTATTTAAATTTTAAATTTATTAATAAACTTTTATTCTACTCAAAATTAAGAGAAAAATTAAACTAAACAGTGAATACTTTGATTGTTAAAAAATATGTATTCTGTATTTTAAAATTAAGATTTTTGTCATTACACATTAATTATAAAATAAAATCAAATATCATTTATTGCCTAAGACATATTTACATGCATTGGCTTGCGTTCAGATAATTACAAAATGTAAAATGGACAGACATACAAATTACTAAATAAAAGGAACTAAATTAAGTACTCTTCAAATATTCATAAACAGCATAAAATTCTCTATCTACAAAAAAAATTTCAATTTCCTTGTAAAACACAGTATATCATTTTCAGTCTTTATGATGTTGGGAAGAGAATTTAATAGTTATATGGCAATTTAATGAGTGTTTATTTTATTTTATTTTATTTTTTAGAAAGTAAGTTATTATGGCAAGGAACAAGGAATGTTTAATTTGTTGCTGGTTTTCATACCTGTTTGGAGTGTGGAACAAGAGACTGGAAGAACTACAGTTCTTTAAAAAAATTCAAAGTTTGAAAAATATACATGGATGGAAAAGTTAGCAGGTTAAGTTCTTTAAATTGTGTATTACAAGACTCTCTTTGACCGATGCCACAAATGACTCTGACTGCCTTCTTCTGCAAAACAAAAACCTGCTGTCTTAGAACTTTCAGATCCTCATATTGCGACCATATAAGAGAGGTAAGGGAAGATTGAAGCATAATAAGCAGCAAGAAGGACTTCAGTGTTTGTAAAAGGAGCCAGTACCACTTATACCAAGTACAAAAATGCTCGAACTTGTCTTTCATTCCACATTCTTTATGTGGGAAGAAAAATTCAAATTCTTGTCCAGGACTATCCCCAAAACTTGTTCTCTTGTTGAGATTCAATCTTAGTATCATCAATGCATACCGTCAAGGATCATTCTGTTTAGAAGCAATAAAAAAATCAAGCAAGGTGGTCTTATCATCTTATCAGCATTCACCACAAGCCCATTTTATTGAAACCACTGAACTACAGAGTTGGATTCAGTACTGATATCCATGCCTGAATGCACAACATAGATTGTCCTTTACTGTCTAAAAAAATCTATTAAAGCAATCCACTTAGTGTTTGGTATAATTTTTCTTGTACTTTTGAGTAGAATACAAATTTCTTAATGCCTGTTTTCCAGAAGCCTTCCGATTTTGCTAAGGGTAAAAAAATCCATACTAAAACAGTACAAACCCACTGAAAGTTACTCTAAAACTGCAACCTTAGCCAGGTAGGCCTACAGTGACGTAGCTAACGTTAACAGCAGTAATACCATTTGTTATGTTACAAAACAAACTGTAAATCATTTTCGCCAAGCAATGCACATGTGCGTCAGACCCCCAGACTGATGACTTCAAAAGATACAGTTGCTAAGAAACAAGAATTAAAATAACATAGGGACGTTAACACCAATGTACATCGTCAATCTATTATAATGTAACAAAAAAACACAACTATCGTATGAAGCCATTTGAATTACATTTGCGTCTTTAGGATGTATAAGAATGAAAATTGTTCATAAACTGTAGTAGCGAACATGTTAAATCTGTTCCTTCACCTACTAAGTGCCATCTTATGTTCTGCAGACAATTTTACCCTTTGCAAACCTACGATGGAAAGTGATTTTCAAAAAGTTAATATGTGAATCTTATTCATTTTAAATTATGGTTTGTTTATGAAATGCTGATTTCAGGCAGGGGCAAAATATCTCACCTATGTTATATCTAAAGCATTCACCTATATAAAAAGCAAACTATATAGTATATGGTGCATTGCATTGATTCAGAATAGGAAGTAGACAATTTCTTTTTTATATACTTAACAGTTTAGGAGTTATTTAATGAGTTCCTGACTTTTGCCTGACACAAGAAATAAATACGATAACTGTTTCCTATTGCAAAAATTCAATTTATAAAATACATTTTATGAAATTTATATTATCTATTGTTGTTATGTTTCCTAACATTTATAATTAGAGATCCTCTTTATTTTACTTAGTCCTGGCTTTGAGTTAATTGTTGAAAAATTCAGATTTCTAGGTAACCCTGATTTATTAGACTAAAGAGAATTCTCTGTGGATTCATTAATAAAACTTTTCCAACATTATGAACGAAAGATGCTATTAATTTCCTAAGAGCCTTTTTCCCAAAATAGTACAAATTTCCAAAGAGGTACTGTATACTAAATCTTATTAGGTATTCAGAGAATTTGTTGAGAATTGAAACTTGCTGGTTTTCTTTAGCTAACAAACCAGCAGTTCTAAGTGATAAACAACAATCATAAATGTTATAAAAAGTAATCAGCAATTTAAATTAATAAAAACTATTCTAAAGTACCTTTTGAATGATATTTGTAAACTATAGCTTCAGCCCAGGTGCCTCTAGATTCAGGCCTCGATTAACACTTTTTGACGCCCTATAGGCCAAAGGTCATAATTACGACCCCCCCCCCCAAAAAAAGTTTTATGGGCTTATTTTAATTCTTATTACTTTGGCGGTTGTATAAAACCACAGAACTATTTATCAAATGTGATTATCAGCATTTTCGTCACTTCAATCCGTGGACGTAATCCTTTAGCATAATTTAATGTACCATTTTACCACCATAATTAATTTTAGATATGAAATCAATTATTGTATAATTGTAATTCAGAAATAAATTGAAATACAGGGCAAAGGAAAAAGGTCAATGCAAGCCTTAAAAGGCAAAGATCAAGGCATAGGGCACTGTTTACCGAAAATTAGGGGAATGTTAACCGCTGGTCGGGGGCGCTCTTTACCATTGATCACAGGCGCTATTTACGCGTATTGGGGGCGCTGTTTTCAGTCGATCAGGGGCGCTCTTTACTACCGGTCGGGGGCGTGATTTAACTCTGATTAAGGAGGCTAAATGTCGATTAGAGGGCGATGTTTACCGACAGTCGGAGTAAAAGCTCTTGACCGCTAATCAGGGACACCCTTACGGCATATCAGGGACACTCTTTACGGCATATCAGGGGCGCTCGTCCCAGCCACAAAGGAGCCCCTCGGATCCCGGCACCTTAGGGGGTCTCATAGTTCGCCTAAATAGATCTTTTTTCTTTCTCTTTTGCCAAATATGCTATATACTCTTGTCATTACAGAATTTTAATGAACAATTGTGAAAAAAACCAGAATTAAATTATATTTGCGGTTAAATATTTTTTTACTTAAACGTAGTATAAAAAAGGCCCGTTTGACACCCCCCCCTGGCTGACGCCCTCGGCCATGGCCTAGGTTGGCCTAGTGGATAATCCGGGCCTGTCTAGATTGGATTTTCTGGGGCATGGATGGGGCTTTGGGCCTTAGAGGTGTTCACTCTATTTAGCAGCCACTGTACAGTTAACAACTAATAAAGATAAAAAAAAAAAAAAAAATACTGACAATTTAAAATATTTCAAGCAAAAATGTACAGCAATAAATCGAAATTTAAAATATCTTTGGAGAACATTCAGAAAAATGCTATACCCAAATAGTTTGTGGTTTTGGCCAACTGAAGCATTTAAAAGTCCCCTCAAATCCATCATTAGGGCAGATTTCCCTGACTTTCCAGACTTTTCAGCCATTTACCTGACCAGAATTTCTTTCCCTGACTTTCCCCGACTATCCCTTACTTTCCAGAATGGGGACACCCTGAAAATACTTTATTTCCAAATTTGTACAGAGAGGATTGAATGTTTTCTACCCATCCAAAATCAACTCATGGACTCACTGGATATGATGGGAACACAGAAACAATACCGCCAACAAATCAATCTCTTTATTCATCAAATAATACATAGGTAGGCACAGTAAATAGTGAGATTATTAAGATTAAAATCTATCTTAACCAAAATTATCTTAAAAATACAATTCTTTAATCAAGTAGCATTAGCTATAGTACTACGTTTTCACATTACATATACTTGCAACCATAGAACTCTATATACACCTGGAACGCTCACACAAGGCAAAACTTGAACCAAACCCGTAACCTGTGTTCTGAAGGGCAGGCAAAAGTGCAAAATGAGCAACCAAAGAATTTGTGCGCACGCTCACTTACAAGCTTCTTTGCCAGTTTTTAACCATCCGAATTTATTGAAACACATACGGTTTTAAAGAAAAAGAGTTACTGGTTATAACGATGTAAATATTTAGCCATTAAGTAAGGTCATTTTGGCGTGGGTAATATGGCAAATAACAGATGGGAAAGTGTAAACAAAGGACTGGTTACCAACGAAACTGCAGGAATCGTGGGTAAAGTGTCGCCAATCAACCGTTGACAATTTTCCCTATCTGTGTAGCACCCTATGGGTATATAGTTAACGTTCTTGAGTAAACCGTATGAAAGTAGTCCGATAATGAAGTCTTCAACAGCTGATTCCCCTCTCACCACCCTTATCAAACACCTTTGAAAGTTATCATCAACAATGTTTTAGTCTGCTACGCATCACCATAATTATATGATACGGTACATAAAGCGCAATTTGGCAACATCACACTGACTCTATTAGGACTACATTAGCGTGCTTTGCTCTAGTATGTCTCACACCACTATTAAATTGTACGAACTGTGAATTAGAACGCCGTTTCATAATATTCTGGTGAGTACATGTCTGTATTATTTCCGCATGATGACAATAAACTAAATAGTAAGTTTTGACAAAAGTTAGCAGACAGCATAAAAATAACCTCAAAAAATTTGTAAAGAGTAAAAACGCTAAATTCTGCACTTTCAAATCATAACAGAAACAATAATTATGCTACGTGTAGTTTTGGTTGAGAGCAGGGTAGTGGGCCACCCAATACCTCAGTTCCACCACTGCAAAAATTGCCATGACACCACTGCTTAAAACATGAAAAAAGCTAGCCGCCATTCAGTCTACGAGCGAGCGGAGAAAGCAGCAGCGTGTGAGTGGAACATAGTTTTTGGTGGACTACTTGATTTTTATAATTATGTTTAATAAGTTTTGAATGTTTTGAACTTAATGTTTTGGAAAAAATTTGGAAATACATAAATTTATATACTTAATAAATAGTGTAGTTAATAATAGTAACTTGTCGTATATCGCATTTGTAAAAGACCTACACACATTCCATGCAGTTGCACTGCATTATATCGTCTGACATTGCCACCTTCCCAATGCCCGAGTATGCCCTGGCACAGTCGGCCATGAACCTCAAAAACCTCTCACGAGGCGTAGCGAGTCGAAGAAGGAAGTTTCGTCGATACATCCACTCGCTCGTGTATTTCTTGGCCAACTCAACGTCATTGCACCCACTCAACACTTTTTTTGAGTCCAGGGTTGCATAGGCACACCTTTGGGACCGATTAGAGCTGGTCCTCTAAAAAGAGTGTCTAGGCATTCGGGATGAAAATGACCAGCCGGTACGAAGAAGGGGTCACGGTCTCGTGGAGGGTTGACAAAGTGGTATTTGTGCACCACAACACTGTGACCCCTGTACAACTGAGATAGAATCCTGTAGCTTCTCCAGTCGTCAGAACAAATGTGCGAATCGTGGTCGATGATTGATTGAATGATGGGTAGTAGGGTGGCCCGTCTTCTGTCATCGACAATCACGCCGAAAACGGTCTTAATCACCCTACTTATCCCACCAAAAAACCAAACATGTGCTGTCATGGTTTCCCTTCCCTGCCGATACTTCATCTTGAAGAGATGGGTTTCATCGATTTCTACGATGTCCCCCATCATTCCGATTTGGTTTAGCTCGTGCCAAGCTATTTTGTGGGCAACGTCCCGGAAGTAGGCGTACCACGCCATCCAGCTGGCCACCTCGAACTGTGACATTGTTTTAACAACGAGGGATTAAGAAGGGTTTCTACCTTTGGAGGAGGGCTTATTTACGTTTGGCGTCTAAAACACAGTGACGGACGCCGTCGGACCAGACACCGTACCGATCGTCAGGGTGAGCGCTCTGGAGGCGGTTTTCTGGCGAAACATAAGATATACTCCCGGTTTAGGTCCGGTGTATGGTAGTATGTCAGGGTAAGTTTTTACCCCGTTCCCATCCCGAGCGTCGGCCCGGGAACTATTAATTACCCACGCGGTTTTGGGCCTCCTCGAGCTGATCAGATGGCTGGATACAAATTCGCCAGGTCCCAAACAGGTAGGGAATCTGGGCTCTCAAAACATGCAAACTCGCCAGTTCCAAGAATCCGCCCACACCCCCTCATTGCGGTGGACGGGTAGATGACCCCGGTTCAAGTATGTGTTTATTCATCGGTTAATTTTCGGTGACTAACTACCCTGCCGATATTTAAGCGATAAGCGCGATATTAAAATTGGAGATTTTTTTTTTACACAAAAACAATTTTTTTTTCCAAAATAAAAAATCTGGCTATTTACACAAGAAAACGTATATGAATACTTAAAGATACAGAGGTAAATAGTGTTTATTCTCTTAACAGCAAAGTTATAGAAACACCAAATGTCTGATTGATATTTTCTTTCTTTTTTTAAAGTATGTACAGTAGAACCTCGATAGTTAGACTATTTATGGACTTAGAGAGTGTCGAACTATTGAAAAGTCGAACTATCGAAAAGTCGAACTATAGGGAGTATATGGGAAGTTTTATTACAGGGAGCATAAAAATAATGAGTTGAATTTAGAAAACACTAAATTTTAATGAAAACGTATCTTGATAGAACTATAACGTAGCAAAAATTAAAACCTTTTACCATTTTGTTTTTATTTTCCCTTTTGCCCCTTCCCAAAATGGACATTATCAGTCGTTACTGACATGCTAAGTAGTCAATGACAGTGTCAAACTATAAGGAGTGTCGAACTACCGAGAGTCGAACTATCAAGGTTCTACTGTAGTATGCTCTTAAATCTGTGTTGTATAAGCCAAAAGAATTTAATTATTGTACGTCATTGTTGAATCTGTTTTATTTTGTTATTTTGTGTTTAGTGTTGTTGGGATTGTAAAATATAGAATTGCACTGTTATTTATTTATTGATATTATGTCTTTAAAAATATTTATATTGTTGCCACATACCATTTGTTTTTGTTTTGTTTAACAACGTGCTGGAACCCCCAACACAGGGCTACCTATGGGGTTTCCTACTTATTTCATCAATTCAAATGTGAATATTCTTGTAGTTTATTGTTTTAATTTTTTTGTGTATTTATTTGTACCATTGTATACATTATTGTATTTATGATGAAATAAACGATTATTAAATCGGCAAGCAACGTCACCATGAAAAAATTTCTAGGTCACCGTGAAAAAATTTCTAGGTCACCTAATTTCCGACCGTTACACAGAAATTACGTCAATAGACGAATTCCGTCGCTATTACGGTCCGGTTTATACATTAGTGTCTTAGTTAACATAGGACCAGTATATTGTTGTCCATTAAATGCAGTTTCATCGCTAGCGACCGCTTGTCCATTGTCCGAATTACTTTTCCGGCTTTCTTTTTGCGTCTGAGCGAACAAATAATGGTTGTTTACTATGTTTTTTGGGCAAGTATATGAGAACCTTCAATGTTAAATATACCCTAGTACCGGGTTAACAGAGCCTTGCGCGTTGGTTTTAATTAACTTTTGATACAGTGTCATGATAATAAAAGCTATTAAATTTTCACCAACAACCAATTATACCTCTTCACAATTAACAGCTGTTTCAAAAGTTCTGCTTAACATTACTGTTCCTTTATTTTTGTACACCTTGCGTTGTTATTTCGTTACCAAAATAGCAACACATAAGACCAATGTTAAAAATTACGATTTTTAAACCTTAATTTAGACCTAATTAGATTTTTCCTGGGATTGAGGCTGTTTCTAATCTTATTTTTGGGCCAAAACACTCTTAATTGCAAAGTTTAAGCAATATCTACATGCTAGATTTCGAGATCTTGGAATACACATCCCTTATTCAGACATTGCTCGTATTATAGTATAGGAATAGCTCATTGTTGGAACTCACGTATATTACAGGTCTCTGTTCAACTCATTTAATAATCTGCCGGTTAATCTGGCCATTTTTAAATGTGGTCGGCAGTCCGGTCCCGAGGTGGCCGGGTTTGAGAAATTCTAATAGTGGTGTTCTCACTCTAACTCTAGTGGTATTAGCAATAGTTTAACAAACCCCTATAGTGACTTGGCCTGATGAACAGGACCACTATAAAATTTTGATAAAATTTTGACATTTAATGTTTTATAAAACGGTATAATTTTCATTTACTAATTCCCCTCCGTGTTTGAGTATACGGACGTTGTTAACATACCTGCGCTTGTGGAACTCCGTTGAGCCACAGGTAGGCCAACTTGCAGATGACGTCTGCGCTCAGATGCGTTTACATGAGGAGGGTATTAACCAGTGGCGACGTCTTCTTTCGGCACTGGCCGCAGTAAAACCGCCAACCGATCCCCGTGAAGGCTTCGGTCCAGGGACGCAGGAGGGGACCGCCTGGGCAGATGGGGCATCTCACAGCTGTCTCCATGCTGGGGGTTACTTCCAGGTTTTGTAACAGGAGAACCCCTTGCTTCTTGGCCACCTGGTCATCTGCTGTGAAGTAGCAACATGAAAATGTAAAAAACTTGGGAAATGAAATAATACAGTATCATAGAAATACAGAGTTGTTATAAATTAACGGACACATTTTCAGATACAATCTAAACTTATAATTCCCCCGTCGCAGCAGACCTGCGTACTCAGCAAATTTCCAATGGAATTTTGGTATATTTTCTATTTCTCCATAAAATCCATGGGGATGAGAGTAAGTAGGTTTTTTACATTGGTTTGTTAGTGTCACGTATGATTTTGACCGTATAAAACCAGGATCTATTCTGTATCTATTATCAATTACTAAACCTCAATTGGGGAGCTACTCGCAAGTGAGAAGTGTTAACAAATAAATGCCAGATATATCAATAAAACAATGAATATTTTATTTTATTGTAGAGAAAACAGAAACTCATCAATTACAAGATTTAGACGGATGAAACTCAAATCAAGTGAAAAGAATGTAGAGCTGAGAATTTAAAGTATAGTTTATAAATTATTGTATCTATGTAAAATGTGCTATTGGGCTTATGGCCAAAGTTATCTAAGAAAGTATAATCGGCCTTACCTGGCCCAGCTGTGGCTGGTGTCCAGTGTAATTGTGTCGCTCTCTGGCCCAAGGGATGGCTCCATGAACTAGGTCAAGAAACCATGCCTCCAGCAATTGTTTCCCAATCAAACTGCTGATTGTCAACATATAGCACGTAAACTGCTAACAATCAGCAATACTTCTAGGCTACAACTGTTGTGAAATATTAAAAGCTTTCCTCTCTTGATTTGAGAACCATTTACAAAATTTTTATATTTTATATAATTTAATGAATTAGTTGAATAAGTTAATTGAAGATATGCAAATATATAATTTAATGAATTAGTTGAATAAGTTAATTGAAGATATGTAGTGACTTATCGTCACATGTCCCTGCCGGCGGAAGACACGGTCCCCGTGTCTACAGCAAATCCTCGTGGTCCAATTTCTCTATCAGCTGGATGTGTTTTAAATTGAAGGTGTGTGTGCGGGAGGTGCTGAGTCCGTGACATTGGAAGGTGCTGATGCAAGCGCTGGATCGTAGTACAGCGTGAGTGTAGTGGTGACTCTGTTGTGATGAGACAGCAGTCAGTAGTGCAGAGTGCAGATTCAAGCAATCTCAGGACAAACAAACACAGAAAACAATTGAATTAGTAAATTATTGGAACCATTCTATCTTACATCTAATTCTATTATATCAATTTGGTAAGGCCGATTTTTAATTACCCAAAACTGCAGGGAAAAAAATAAAAAAATTGAAAAATTGGAATATGATTATTGTCTCTGTTTACTCTTCAATGTACAGATAAAATGTATTTTAAATATGAATCGTGCTAAATGTACTGGTGATTATTTTAATAACCTTAAGGGCTATCCTACTTTCATGTTCTATAAACAACCCTATGCCAACCACTGATACATTTTTTTTATAAACTCCAAAGGAAAAGTAAGTTTAACATTTTCATACAACAAATTTTAATTTAATAAATAACTAAATATAATACAAACAGAATACGAGTAAACAAACACATAGGTAGAAATCATCATGAACACTTGCAAAACATTTATTTAAATAAAAACATTTATATATTCTTATTGGGACTGCAAAGTATTTAATTATTTGTTAACAAAATTACTCAATGCATAATAATCAAATAATAATTAGAACTCCTAACGTGAAATCAAGTTGTAATATGGTAGTCTAGTAAAAAAAACCTAATACGCTAAAGAAAAAAAATCTTAAAAATACGCTATATACATCTTGGTTTCGTTTAATTCATGTTCCATCCCTATCGTAAAACGGTTTCATTCTGTTAACATGCACGATGTCTGTTGTCCATTTCCCTGCTTTCTGAAGAATCACTTCGTAGTTAAGGTCGGAAAGCTTCTTCTTAACTTCGAAGGGTCCTCGGTATGCGGGAGCGAGCTTCTTTGTTCCTTCACCTGAGTGGGGGGTTGCTAGAAGTATCTTGTCTCCAGGTTCGAAGTGACGCTGAGTATGTCCGGCATCATGGCGAGATTTCTGTCGCTCCTGCGCCTTTTCAAGAACAGCCGGGATGGTTTCTCGAACTTCATGGATCCTCTTGATTGCCTCCAGGATGTCGTGATCGGGGGCCTTCGGGAGAATGGCTAAGTCGACAGGTTGAAGAGGTTCATATGCGTGAAGCAGGTAGAACGGTGACTGTCTAGTAGACTCCTGCATGGAGGTGTTGTAGGTGAAGGTGACGTTGTCCACGAACTTGCTCCAGCTAGTGTGCTGGCTGTTGGTGTAAAAATGAAGCATGTCAAGCAGTGTAGCATTGAATCTCTCAGTGAGTCCCTGAGACTGGGGTCGATAAGCTGAGCTCCTGCTGTGTGAGATTCCTAGGGCGTCTAGGAGTTGTTTCAAGACATCTGCGGTGAAATGTGTCCCACGGTCAGTTTGCACTTCTTGAACACAGCCGAATCTAGGAAGAATAGTCTCCAAGATAAATTTTACAGTTGTTTTGGCGTCTGCTCGCTCCACTGCCTTAGTGACTGCATATCGAGTAGTGACATCAGTTGCCACAATGATGTATTGTTTCTTGTTGGATTTGGGAAGGGGCCCAAGGTAGTCAATTTGAATCTTAACAAATGGGACTTTTGAAGGAGGAGATATGGGCTTTAGTAATCCTGCAGGTTTCCGTTTATCCGATTTTCGAAGTTGACAGTTGAAACACGAGCGGACGTATTTTACAATATCCTTGTTCATTGTAGGCCAATGATATCTCCTGGAGATTTTGTACACGGTCTTAGTTATTCCAGAGTGAGCTCCCGAAGACAGGCTGTCGTGGTAAGCCTTAAGAATGTCTTTAACAAGTGCGTTTGGTACTGCAAGCAATAGTTTATTCCCCTCACGCATGTAGGACTTATAATACAGAACATCGTCCTGCAGGACGTACATTTTAGCAGCCCTTCTGATTTTCCTGGGTTCACCTGATGGGTCGAGGAGAGCGTTACGAATACTGATCAAGTACTCGTCCTCCATTTGGAGTTTACTGACATTGACCTGTGCCACTAGGTTTATCAGCATCTCCTCGGCGACCGCTTCGTTATCAATATTAACACCTATTGGATTCCTGCTCAATCCATCCGGTACTCTCATCGCTGCGCCTGGTCTATGTTTGATCGTGAAGTCAAAGTCGATAAGCTTTAAAGCCAGTCTGTTGAGTCTGGAACTTAAATTTTTTATGTTTTTATAGTATTGCAGACTAGCATGATCATTGTAGATGGTGAAATGTCTTCCCAGCAATAAGGAGCGAAAATAATTCACTACAAAGACGACACTAAGAAGTTCTAGTTCTGACACAGTCCAACGATTTTCTGTGTTTTTCAAGGTTCTGCTGACGTAAGCCACAGGTCGCAATGTTCCATCTTCTTGAGTTTGGCACAATACCCCACCAATACCTACACGACTCGCGTCGCACATAACTACTGTCTCAAGATTGTCACGAAAATGAGCCAGCAAAGGCGGCGAGGTTAACGCATCTTTTAGAATTTTAAAGGCGTTTTCATGTTCTTCTGACCAGTGGAAAGTTCTAGACTCACTTTCCTTCTTTGTGAGCTGTGTCAACGGGTGAGCGATTTCACTGAATTTCGGGATGAATTTTCTATAATATGAGGCTGTGCCCAGAAAACTTCGGACGTCCTTAACCTTTCGAGGACGTGGGAATTCCTTTATGGCCCGCAGGTTTTCCTGTAGGGGCCTTATTCCATTGGGTTGCACTTCATGCCCCAATATTTCAATTTTCTTGTAAAAGAAATGACATTTTGATGTCTTAAGCTTTAGTCGAGCAGCCCGCAGCCTTTCGAAAGTTTTTTCCAAACTTGTTAACTGTGACTCAAACGTATCACCGTAAGCTACCAAATCATCGATATAAAGTACCACGCCATGATATAACAAACCCGCAAACACACGATTCATTGATCGCTGAAAAGCGTTTGGGCTGGTTTTCATCCCCTGCGGAAGGCGAGTGTATCGATACAACCCCTTGTGTGTAATAAAGGTTGTGTAATCCCTGTGTTCCGGGACTATGGGTTGCTGGAAAAACGCCTGATTTATATCCATTTGAGAATAGAAGGATGCGACTTCCAGTGTCTCTAGGATAGTGTCAATACGAGGGAGGGGGTATTTGTCGTCCTCTATAATTTCATTTATCTTCTTATAGTTGTGTACTAAACGATATTTCCCCCCAGGTTTTTTGACAACAAAGCTTGGCGCGGCATACTGACTCTGGCAGTTTTCAATAACGCCCGCCTCTTAAAGTGACTCTACTTGCCTGTCCAGCTCCTCCCGTTCTTTAGGCCCTAACCTATATGGTGGGAGAGCTATCGGCTCATCCGACTTAACCTTTATTTGATAAGGGGGAATGTCAGCCTCTTCCAAATCCGTGTCGTTCTTTGCAAAAATGTCTCTATATTTATATATTAGTTTTTGCGCAGCTGTAAGCTGGCAAGGTGTTAGCTGAGGGTTTATGTCTATTTTGTTTCCCCCAAGATCTGTAACATCCCACGAAATTCCCTGGGGCGCTTTGTTATTTGTTTCCGGTACTACAGTTAAGATTTCAGCTTCCAAGGGTTGCTTCGATGGTGTAGTGTCGCTAGTGGAGTTGTTAACAGTGTCAAGCGGATTCAAGCTATTTACATTATTTTCCCCCGCAGTGTGCATAGGAATACAAGTTTTAACAGCGTTGAGTGATAGAGTAATGGTTTTGTGTTCATAATCTAAAATTACACCATACCGTTTGAGGAAATCATTCCCCAGTAGAAACGAACAGTTCAGGCTCTCAATTACATAGGATGGATGCGTAATAATTTGGTCTGCTATCTGGAAGGTAACGTTTGCTTTCCCTAGCACTTTTAAAGAGGTTTTTCCAGCTGTTATTAATAAATCATTAGTGTTCATCAATTTTTGGTCTTTTAGAATGCTGCGGTTTATACATGAGACGTTCGCACCTGAGTCCAACAATATATTAATTTCTTTCCCATTTAAAACTCCTCTAATGTGCAATGGTAATCCCTCATTAGATGAAATTGCCCTATTCTCACATGAAAACAAAGTTTGTGCTTTGTGTGCAATGTTTGGATTACTGTCTGACAGAACGCTGACGCGGGCGCTGTTTGGCGATTCAAGTGTGCCACTATTAATTGATGACGTATGTGAACCTGAACCTTGTACTATATCGGACTCTTGTGCGGATTGCTGATTTTTAGCTGTTAGAGTCTTGTGAAAATTTATTGACTCCGCCTGATAAGCCTTTTGAACTTCGGGACTTGGACGCTTTACAATAAATTTGTGTCTTGTTGTATCATAAAAATTCCGAGAGTTAAAGCCACCAGAGTAAGTGTTGTTACTCCTTGGCCTATCTAGTTTTTTGAATATTTTCTACGACAATCCTGCGACCAGTGGTCTCCCCCGCAGTGGCGGCAAGGTTGGGAAGGTCTTGATCTGTTGTAATTACGAGGATATGGCGACACGCTCCTATCATTAATATGTGTATTCCCACGGTCTGAATAGCCTTTTGCAAATGAGACCCTAGTTGGTGTCCTCCCTCGGTCCCTAGAGCGAGGATGACGATCACCCCTGTAGTTGGTGTCACGCCCCCGAGAGGTGCTACGGTCTGTCCGTCTGCTGTATCCCCGAGAGGAATTCTTATGCTCTCGAGAACGAGAGTAGTCTGCCCTGTCATCCCTTGAAAGATCCCTGTCGTCACGGGAATCCCTAGACACAGATCGTTTACGGTCTCGCCCTCTATCAAGCTGCAGCTGATTTACCGCACTGGCTAACTTATCAATCTTAGTTTTAAGGTCTTCGTTACTTGAATTTTGCGCCGGTATGGAAATTACATCCGCTCCTAACCTATGCCGTATGAGCAAACTGGATTTCTCATATTTTGATATATTTTCCAAAAGTTTATCTTTTGTGGTATTGTCCCACATAACAATTTGTTGCAAAATTGCCGGATTTAACCCCTTTAAAATGTGACCACAAACTCGGGATTCCGCCATTCCAGGGTCTATTAGAGAGCACAACCTAATCACATCGGACATGTACTGTATTGGAGATTCCCCAGGGGTTTGAATGCGAGCATTCAGTTGCATCTCCAATATTTCGGTCGTTGAAGCCAGTGAAAATGACTTAAAAAACGCCTGCTTAGCCTGATCCCATGTTAAGTGTTCCCCATGTTCGCGTTCTATGTTTTCTAAAACGCGCTGAGCTGCATCCGTCACATAAAGGGGAAGCAACTGTAATTTTCTCTCGTCATTCCACGCATTTGCAGTGGCAACACGCTCATAACGGCTAAAAAATATTTTCACGTCTTCTGAGGGCTTTCCCGCGAAGCTTTGGGGTGTGAAACAAGGTATCTTTTCCGTCATGGTTACTACTTTCGTCACTTGGCGCGGTTCTTGATCTGAGACAGACCCTAAGGCGGCAAAGGTTTGGGGTTCTATTGCCACGTCCTCGTAAATATTATCCGATTCAGCGGCACAGAGAAGTTTGTGTGTGATGACCTCCTGATTATTATAAAAATTTATTGGCTCATAGGAAGGTAAACTTAAAGGTTGTGTATCAGTGGTGGCTTTTTCCTGATTTAACTTTAACAATCGTAAATTTGACCTTAAATATTCTAAATCTGCTCCCTCTGGGAGGGAAATGCCAAGTTCCTGATACAATTGTATGACTCCCTGTTTATTTAACGACTTTAATTGAGCATAAGATACTTTGTCCATACTTTAACAAAAATTAAAAAGCAAGATGACATCATAAAAAAAATGTACGGAGGAGCAGTTTTAACAGTGAACTATTACCTAGCAGAACCTTAAATAATAAATCGCTGTGCAAGATGTTATATTATCAGCAGCATGGTAGATCAAAACAAAACTAAGAAACGATAATATTCTCTCAATTCAAACGGCAGAACCAACATTAAAAAAACACATATGTACATATATATCCTAAATAAAAAATCTCTCGGTAACGCCACGACTCACATAAAAATATCTAATATTATATCATGTACCCAAGTAGTTATATCTTAACATGCACTAATGCTAAAACCATATCTCTCAATAGCACATTAGGTGTAACAAGTAAAATCTAGTAGCTGTCATAAAACAATGTCTGGTTTATAAACATAAATAACAGAGATATATTTAAAAAAAAAAATCTCTCTCCATGGGCTGTACCCCACTGCATCAATAACTTTCAAATTAAAAACAAAATTATATTAAAAATTCTTAAGTAAAGACTTAAGACCGGCGACCTCCACCAGTTGTCACGTATGATTTTGACCGTATAAAACCAGGATCTATTCTGTATCTATTATCAATTACTAAACCTCAATTGGGGAGCTACTCGCAAGTGAGAAGTGTTAACAAATAAATGCCAGATATATCAATAAAACAATGAATATTTTATTTTATTGTAGAGAAAACAGAAACTCATCAATTACAAGATTTAGACGGATGAAACTCAAATCAAGTGAAAAGAATGTAGAGCTGAGAATTTAAAGTATAGTTTATAAATTATTGTATCTATGTAAAATGTGCTATTGGGCTTATGGCCAAAGTTATCTAAGAAAGTATAATCGGCCTTACCTGGCCCAGCTGTGGCTGGTGTCCAGTGTAGTTGTGTCGCTCTCTGGCCCAAGGGATGGCTCCATGAACTAGGTCAAGAAACCATGCCTCCAGCAATTGTTTCCCAATCAAACTGCTGATTGTCAACATATAGCACGTAAACTGCTAACAATCAGCAATACTTCTAGGCTACAACTGTTGTGAAATATTAAAAGCTTTCCTCTCTTGATTTGAGAACCATTTACAAAATTTTTATATTTTATATAATTTAATGAATTAGTTGAATAAGTTAATTGAAGATATGCAAATATATAATTTAATGAATTAGTTGAATAAGTTAATTGAAGATATGTAGTGACTTATCGTCACATTAGGTAAATATAAGTAAAACCCTACCTGGTGAATGTACATACAAAATTTTATCCGATTATAGTGTTCTTTTTATTTTCCCCATAGGGCTGAGTACGTAGGTTTGCCGCCATGTGGGTTTTGTAAGCAAATATAAGTTAAACGTGTCCTTACTGAATGTACATACCAAATGTTATCAAGATATGTCAATAAATAAGGAAGATAGAAGGTTTTGTTGATAACCAATAAAAAAAACCATGAAAACATAGTTTTCGGATTTTCTCCATAACCATTTAAGCTAGGTGAAATATTCCAAATACTAGATTGCTTTGTTTTCTAAGCTCTTTTAAATGGTGTAAGTTAAAATTGTTGAATAAAGGTAAAAAAAGGGAAAACCCCATATTTTATACTTTTCAAATCCCATAAAACCCCGTGCCCATGGTCTGATCATTCTGGTTCGCAAACTCATTCAAGAAAGTAGATGCTGGCTTACACCCCTTGTACCAAATTTCATCAAAATTGGAGGTTTGACACACTACTTTATTGTTTCAATGTCAGTCTTAAAGAATAATTTTTTTTGGTCTAAAGATTTCACTATGTAAGGTATCATCCGAATTGTTTTATTAGACAGCACATTAAGAACAAATTTTCAGCGCAATGCAAGAAAAAAAACTGTTACATAATCTTTAAATGTGTCCAGTAATTGATGACCACCCTGTATTGTTAATGCAAAAGTTAGTTGATTTATATTCTTTGTGATTCAATAACGCTACAACTGCTCCGCAACGCTTGAGCTGACGCATTTGTCGTTCATTGCTACCATTCACTGGATCATGGGCGGATTAAGTTTAAAATATAGTTTAATTGGCTTTTAAATTAGTTGTTCCGATTACGCGGCTTGGCTGCTTACTTACGTCTTACTTGTTAAAAATTTTAAATTCATGAACTTACAATGAATGTAAGTAAACAATGATTTTATTCTACTTTCTACTCATAAATGTGTTAAATAGTAAATTATATGAACGTTTTTGCAATCTCTACTACATATTTTCTTTTGCAAACAGCTCGGCAATTTATGCATTATTAGAATTTAACAAAACAACCACAGCTTGAGTGCCACTCAGGGTTAATCACTTTAATTTATTAACTTGATTATAGGCCTATTACTAAATTTAAAACTGATTTTATAATTAACTTATGATGTAGAAATGGTACGTAGGCCTAACTTATATATTGCAGTAAAATTATAGCAATTTCCATTCATTGCACCAAAATTTGGTTGAAAAGTATTTTTTAGGTTAGCTAATACCCTTTGAGTTAACTTACCAAAAACAGTCACACAATGGATTTTCAGTACCGAAATGGAAATAATAATCATTTGTGCAATATCTAATTGTTAATTTTTAAAACTGATTTAATTCTTAATGTGATTTTGGAGTAAACCTAACTGAATCACAAATACATAAGTTAAGTTTTATTTTCTTCCAAAGATAATATTAATTGGAATAAAACATTTTTAACGTAGAAGCACGATGAATTTACTGACAAGAACTTATATCTTATCACACAAAAGACAAAACATTCATCATTTAGGCTAGGCTACTGTTATAACTCAAACACAAAATCAAAAGTACGATTGGCGGCAAGTACCGTACCGGCCGGCATAGCGAGAATCACACTATCACACTCACTCACACACTACGGACCACAGAGAAACCAGGCAATAAAATCCGAATTGCTACCAACCTAAGACTTGGGCCAGGTATTTCCCTAAAATTTACATGCATGGTTTGAATGACATTTTGTAGTTTTTCAGTAAAATAAAATTATATGGTTTAAAACTAATATCATAGAGATATTGCGATTTTAAACCCATATTTATATAAAAATAACTAACTCATAAAAAATACAATATCAAAATCCGATATTGACCATAAGCTTTCAATATCACGATAATATCGAAATAAAAAAGTAGATATAATATCGGAATTGTCGAGGGGAAAATATTGATGTTTAATGATATCGATAATATAGGAACATCCCTAGTAAGCATAGTGTGGCTTCACTGCAAGCCAGCAAGTCATTCGGTTGACATCCAACCCAAACTATCGAGTATCGAAGTATCATTTATATCGAATATCAATTTGAACACAAATCCAATTTGAATGCTTGATACAAAATGGAGGATATTTGTTATTTTTGTAAACATCACTTGCAATCATTTCAAGTATATTAGATTTACTCAAGAACTCAGGCAATTTAAGGTAAATATTCCTACACAAGAATATTTTGGAATATGAACAAATTAAATTTGAATTCCATCAATAGATTCATCTGTTCAAATTAGTTCGTGGTAGCCTTTTAATGATTCATGAAGCTTAATTAATTGTGAATGCATCTCCTGTACTTAGTCTGAAAATGGCGATAAGCCGAAACATGTTTAACAACATGGATTAATTTGGAACTGCTGACGGAAAGGTATTTATATATTAAAGTAATTAATTAATTAATTAAGTAATTAATTTAACTTATTGGTTTGGACCGTTCCGTCTAAAAGTTAAAAATGCCACTTGGCTTACATACACCAAAAATTTAAATTATCATGAATTTAACTTATATTAGTGCTAACAGATAAGTAGGCCTATTATTAGCCTCTTTTAACAGGCAAAAAATAATAATACGCAGTAACTCTGTGCATCACTAATACTTGGGTTGTTCAGCTCTAAGATAGGCCAATGCCCTAAATACTTTAGGCCTACCGGCCTACCTACATTTTCGCAAATTTGTGTTTCTTTAAATAGTGAAGACAACATTTTTTAACATTTTTTTTTAATTTCACGATTTAACAGTTAACGGTTAAATCGTAAACGGTAAATTAATTAATTAAATTGAATTAAATTAAATTAATTAAACGGTACATTTAACGTTTCAGAGGGGGGTTAAAATTAATGTAATTAATCTGTTGAAATTGGGATAGGTCTAGGATAATGAGAGAGAGAAAGAGAGAGCAATTACAGTGGTCTGAGTAGTGAGCAAACAACGGAGCCGAAACGATGTCGATACTCTGACATTCGGTTCGATACTCTAGGCTACAACAATTTGATTCCATGAAACGTAGATACAAGAGGAGAAAACCATCATCACAAATCTGTAGTAGCTTGTGGAAATTTAGGAAGTTCCGTTGCAGAATCAGAATTACATTCTACTCATTGAAATCTGTGAGCGACCTCTAACTTTCCTCTAACGCCATATTTAATATCAACATTATAATATTATTCTTCCAGGCCCTATAATATCGTTAGTATTATCAATATTATTCTTTTATTAGATTTTTTAATATTCTTTTATTGTAATGCACAGATATAATTTTTATTAATACTGAATTAGGCCTATTGAGCTTTGACAGTCATATAGAACTTATATTAAGTATGGTGAATATACAGCACAAACAAATTGAATTGAGATTATAAGCCAGTTTAGAACAAATAGTAAAACAGACTTAATAATAATAATATTGACAAATTTTTTAAACAGCTGACATTAAATTTCAGTTTAGTAGGTAAGTTTAAGCTTACCTACCCTGGACTCATAAGATCACTGCTTCTTTTTTTCTACTCTTACAGTAGCATTTAAAGTCAGGTTTCATTGTTGGTTGAAAGGTGCATCCTTGATGATTCATAAGCGTTAATACTCTTATAATGTATTGTCCATAGTAGGCTTACTCGTACTCGGCGAAACTTCGTTATCCTATTCTGTCGTTATTTTCAATGATTGAAATTTCAAATCTGCTATAGGCCCCTATATTGTTTTTTTTTATGGCTGCTACAATTAAACAATAGCCTACTATTTCTATTATAGCCCTAACACCTAATTTAGTTTTGCTCTAAGATAAATGAAAATACCTTTTGACAATAAACAAATATACCGTATTTTAAAAAGTAATGATATAACATTATCAAATAACAACAAAATATACTACCTGGGATTATTTTCTAGGTGTGTAGGCTGCATTTAAGTTATCTTAGTGAGAAGATACAGACGTTATCAGCCCATTAAAAGGCATCATAAAAATTCTAACTGATAGAAATTTCCTATTGTATTGAGGCAATATGCGTTTTGCATGTTTTCTTAAACCATTGATTTGTTGATAGGCTAATTTATAAACATCGCGGTGCATAAAGGTGATGAAGTGGTTTAACTTATGGTTAGATTTATATACATTTCTTACCTCAAGATATCATTTTCGATTAGATTGTTTTTATCGGACAATTTCAATCGCAAAATCGAAATTTCAACCATTGATAATAACGATGAAGTAGAATAAAAAAGTTTTGCCTTGTACAATTAAGTTAATTTTACAATTTTCACTACGGTAGCCTATTTTAACCTTAACAGAGTGATTTCTTTACTTTTTAAACTTAATTGGATTTTGTACCTTTACGCTACATTGAACATATATTTCAAAAAATTATACACCTTACAACATTAGTATTTTTTTAAACTATTTTGAAAAAGCCTACTTAGGGCCTATTTTAATTAGAGAAATACTGAGAGTCTAACAATTGTACAGTTTGGCATAGGCCCTAACATTTTTCCCAGTGGCACAACTGCCGGGCCCTTTGGCCCCACAAGCCAGGGGGCCCAAGTACAGGCCCGATAACCCGCTTATCCCCAACACATTCTGTCGGGAAAATACTGATTTTTTTCTTAACTTATGAACAGAAATGTTCTTAAAAAAAGGATTTCTTCTTGTGCATTAACAAATATTTTGTTAGGCCTACACTAAGAAGTTAATTGATTTACATTCTAAAATATAGTTAATTTTGTTAAGGTTAACAGGGCTTGTAACAGGTTATTTTTATATTTTTTTTTGTTATTTTTTTAATATTATTATTGCTTTAGTAGATGATTACTTACCTAGTTCAAAATAACTATCCTACAACATTTTAATTGCCTATATATATTTAAAATGCCGGTTTTTGGAATATTTAGCGACATTTTGGGTTTATTCAAGGTTATTTTTTGGTTATTTTTTTTATCATTTTGGTTAGGGCCTATTTTTTTATTAACCTCAAGAACTGTTAACCCTCCAGAGGTCGCTTAAAATTTAAAACGCCGTCTCTCGCTCAAGGAGGTTTCCTTCGGGTTTTAATAAATGCACAAAATGTATTCTAAATACTTTTATTGTTTGACATAAAAACAGAAAATGATTGTAAAATAAATTTCACGCAATATCCTTGCAAGACAGAGCAAGAATGGTAAAGTTAATTTAACAAATAAAATAATTATAACTATTATGGATTATACAAAACATATTTCAATTTTTTTACTTAAAACTTAATATTTTTCAATAACAGTTTTGTAAAATAGTATGAAAATAGTAAAAATGACGTTTTGGGGTACAAATAAAAAAGATTTTGTATAAAACTGAACTATCAGATTATATAAAAAATACTATGACGTGTTCCTGCGTAAACCATAAATTAAATGGTATAACAAAGATACTACAATCAATTCAAATAGTTACACACGGAAAAATAAAAAGTAACTTCAATTAAAAACAAATCTAAAATGGCAACTGTAGCCTAAAAAATTACAAATAACCAAATAAAAAACGATCGCACACGGACACTTCCTCCGGGTTCACAAAACACACAAGGACGCTCACGGAGGAATCGTCCAGCACCTCAGGACAGCGCTCGCCAAACTGACCCTGGACGCTGAAAGCGGGATAAGGGTACGTCTAGTTAATGGTGAGGAGGGGGGCTACAGCAACACAAAAGGACAGTGCTGTCAACCAAAAGATAAATATTTCCCACAACAAAAAATATTGTCACGGAGGATTCCTCCGCTTAGCGTCCTCTCGAGGGTTGAAAGCCCTGTGGTTAACTGTAGTTATTAAAAAAAAGAGAGAAGGCCCTAACTAATGCAAAATGCCATGAGGTTTGTTGTGTAACCCCAAAAATTGAAAAAATCTCATAGTAAGGATGTATATAAATTATCAAGTGTCTTTGTGAAGTCACTAGTACCATAGTACTATAGTATGGCCTCTTACTTTTTGTTTAAATCAATGTTTCTTGCAAGGTAGTTTTCCATCTTGTCTGAAGTAGTCGAAGGTTGTGCCTGTTCACAAGAAGGGCGCATGGGACGAACCTGGGAGCTTTAGGCCAATTTCCCTGGTACCCATCCTATTGAAAATATTTGAATCCCTCATGAAACACCAGTTATATTCCTACCTTGAAGATGGTGGCTTGCTCTCGGCCTCCCAGTATGGTTTCCGGACTGGCTTATCGACTGTGGATGCACTCATTAAACACGTCTTGAGCTCCTTTGAGTCTAGGAGCTTTGCTGGGGCCACTTTATGTGACCTCAGTAAGACCTTTGACACTGTGGACCATGACCAGGGACGTATTTAAGTATTTGCCGCCTCAGGCAGCGAAGTTTTCCGCCGCCCCCCCCCCCCCCCCCAAAACTTGTCAGCGCACTCCCCGACCTCACATGCCGGGTAACCCCAGCACGCATGTGATTCAGCTGATTTTAGTAGAAAAGTAATTAATAATTGCATTCTGAAATGCATCAACAAACATACTACATTTTGAGCATTTTTTAAGAGTGTATTTGTTGCGCCGTTTTCATTCAAAAAGTGAGTCTTATTGGATACATGCTGTAATGCGCAACATTGTTGCAACCAATCAGAAGTCATAATCGCGTTTTACAGCGCGAAAACGGTACATGAAAACGTCCATATACAAGGGCTCTTAACTCTTAACTATTGTTATTGAACATTAAATACACTGGAAAGACGTGTCAAGATTAGATGTCTTTGAAAAATTAAATATTTGTGTTTACAAAACAGGTTTATTTACAAAAAACTAAATGAATAAAAACGAAAAAGTAAGTCTTAAAACCCACTTAAAATAATTAAATGAAAAGTGTTTTAGTTGGAATTACTTCACACTTTTCTCCTTGATTTTAATCTTGCAAATGAATCAATAATTAAGTCCAATAATAAGTCCATTAAGTATTACTGTAAATTCATACTTGGAGACAACCATTTAAATTAAACACTTTAACTCACAATTATTCGTTACAAGTTGCTATAAAACACAATTGAAGTATAGGCTACCTACTACACACCACAATGTTTACATTGGCAATTGGCATTGGCGCCTGACGCTGCCACTTCCAACGAAGTAAGCATAGGAAAGTGGCGTACCGGCGTACGAGGTAAACACGGGAAGGTAGAGCGAAAGCCCACGCGCGCGACCGCGAGCACAGAAAAAAGAAACGATTTTGTTTCCTTTTTCTGTGCAGCGAGCAACGACGCGACATTACGTTCGCCAGAAAAATAGGAAAGGGGCGGCACGGAAAACACAGTACAGCAGTGTAGTGAATAAATGATTTACTTTTAGTTTTAAGGCTCCGGTCTACCTCGAACGACGAGACGTTACCGAATGCCGCCTCGCGGCCGTAACGCTAGACGAGTTTGATGGCTGCAGAGGTTTACGGGAATCGTGTTTTAAAATTAACTAATTATGATAGAGATTTACTCTTAACTTTTTCTAAAAGTATAAAGAAGGGTCTCGTCTTCTCTGGTTTTAGAATTTTTTAATCAAATTTCTAATTTCAGCTATAACTATAATCTAAAATCACCAGTTTTTCTAGTTTTTTTAACTGGAGTTTTCCATTATATTTTATGAAACTACCAAAATGAGATTAACAAAGTGTAACAAAGGAAATTAAGCACCTTGTTCTTCTTTAATGGACACCTTAGTTATAGCTATAGGCTGCATTTAACAGAAGATAACAGGATTCTAAAAAACCCCTTGCATTTGCATCGGGAAAAACAGTTGATTTTAGACAGTTATAACTGAAATTTGCAATTTTATTTAAAAATTCTAAAACCAAAGAACACGAGATCCTTTTTTCTACTTTTAGAAAAAAGTTAAGAGTCGATCTTTATTTTAATTATTTAACTTTAAAACATGATTCCCGTAAACCTCTGCATCCATAAAACTCGCCTAGCGCTATGGCCGCGGCCGAGAGGCGGCATTCGGGCTCACGTAGACCGAAGCCATTACTTAATGAAAGTATTTTAAATAGCCGAATTGTCGTACTTAAAATTATTTGCTAAACATTTTTTTAATTACTAAAGAAGGCATGCAACATACTTTTAAATTACATTTAAAGACTATAACTCTAATTTTTTTATTATTTCTTCCCCAAATTTTGCCGCCCTCTAAAATTTGCCGCCCTAGGCGCCCGCCTAGTCCGCCTATTTGGAAATATATCCCTGACCATGACGTGTTGCTTGCCAAGTTAGATCACTATGGCACTATGGTCTCCGTCAACAGGTTGCAAGAAATTGCAACAATGTGCACATCACCAGAAATAGATTGTGCAAAACTCAATATTGCTTTCCTGTTTCAGGTGTAAAGTTTTACAACTGCCTACCAAGTAATGTACGATCACTTTTCAACTCAAAATTTTACATGATTCTGAAAAATTGGCTTTTATCAAACCCCTTTTATTGTATTGATGAATACTTGGAAGCGTGGGTTCTTTTATTGTTCTGTGTGAGTTCTTCGAGGAGCATCGCCTCATCGCCCCTGCACAATTTGGTTTCCGGAGGGGTACCTATGTCTACAGTCCAGGCTGTGGACTCCCTCACTCAAGTAATTTTAAACTCTTTTGAAGATAAAAGTTCTACATCTGTCATGCTTTGTGACTCGTCACGCGCGTTTGACTGCGTCTCACACAGTCCTCTTTTGTCAAAACTTGAACGGTATGGAGTGAGAGGCGATGCTCTTTTAATTTTGAGGTCATACCTTAATGGTCGATCACAAGTAGTAACCTGGAATGGATGTGAAGTATGGGGTCCCTCAAGGCTCAATACTCGGCCCTTTCTTGTTCATTGTTTCAATTAATGATCTGTACAACAAAGTTCCAGGTAATGTGATTATGTATGCAGATGACACCACCCTGTTTTCGTGTCACTCCGACTTTTTTGTTGCTAATGCAGCAGTGCAGGAGTTATTAGATACTGCTGCTACATGGTTTCGCTTAAACAAACTCTCACTCAATGAAGCCGAAACTCAGTCCATTACTTTTGGTCTGTGCAAAGATATTGTGATTGACCCACCTGTTAGGCTGCTGGGCTTTGCCCTGCATCCACAGCTCAACTGGTCTGTGCACATCGAATCTCTGTGCTGTAAACTCAGTAGAGTGACTTATTTAATTAGACGCCTTAAGTTTGACATGCCTCAGGAATTTGTTCGCCGCGCTTACTTTGCTTTTTTTCAGTCTCACCTTCAGTATGGCATAAGGCTATGGGGACATACACCAGCCACTCAAAAAGTTTTGCTCCTGCAAAAAAAAAAGCTGTAAGGATCCTTTGCGGAGCTCCACATCTTGAGCATTGTAAACCTCTGTTTATCCAATGTGGCATAATGTCCGTGTACAACGTATACATTTATCAGTGCCTAGTTGAAGTAAAGAAACAGAAGTCTGATCTCATTTTAAACAGTAATGTGCATGATTATGAAACAAGAACAAGTCACAATGTATATAGATGTAGATATAGATTAAGAAAATCTCTAAACTGTTTTCCTGTTTCAGGTATAAGGTTTTTTAATGCCATACCTCTGCAAGTTAGGCAACAATCACCCAGGAGATTTGAGAAAACTCTGAAAAAGTGGATGCTGGCCAATCCCTTTTATAGCCTACAAGATTTCTGGGAAGCAGATTTTTCTAATATTGCCTAACAGAACAGTAACTAGCCCAGAGGTATGCGTGTGGCTTTTAAATTTTCTTTTTGTTTTTTTCTTTTTTTTACCTGTGCATGGTGTGGTGTGCAGCATGGTGTGCATAGACTATGAACTTGATTTGCCTTGATGGACTTCTTTTTGTTAATCAAGAGGATTTGTATCTGATTGTAATTTTTTTTCTCCTTAGTTTTAGTTAGGGCCTAGTTTTAATAACATGGCCTATTGTCAATTGATTGAATGGCTGAATAAAGAATTTGAATTTGAAAGCCATGAAGTCAGGCCCTAACATCTTAGTTTAAGTAGGCCTAAGTTACTGTACGCCTTGACACTTTTGTATATGCTTTTAACGGTATGTCTTTATTGAGTTTCTCCTTTTGCATGGTTTGCAGTGTGCTTGATTTTTTCCCTGTAGTTTGAGTTATTTATTTATTTTAAGGCATGGTTTTCAGTGTTAATCTTAATTTGACTTGCGGAGAATTCTATTTATGTATTTAATCTCTTTGATTGTGCATGGTTTGCTGTGCTGTTTTTTATTTGATTTGTATGACTCTTGATAAATTATTTTTAGATTAATTTAGATTAAGACATAGCCTATTGTTGTATAAACTTAATGGCCAAATCTTTGAATCTTTGAACAGTTTGAGTTCCCGGTCTCATCCTGTATCTCATGGTGTTCCGCAAGGGTCTGTCCTTGCAGATGACACAACACTTGTTCATTGGTCTGACTCCATTCCAAATCTTATGAATGACATGCATCGATCCTTATCTCAGGCAGCGGTTTGGTTCCAGGCTAATTTTTGTCCCTGAATGATGCTAAAACTCGGTCTTTAATTTTTAGTCTAAGAAACTCAGAACATGATTCAACTACTGCCAAGTTGTTAGGGCTTGCCATAGATTCTAAATTGGCGTGGAGCTCTCAAATAACGCTTGTTTGTAGCAAACTTTCAAGAGTATTGTACCTTTTAAGAAACCTGAAAACCTGTGTATATAAATCTTGCTTATTAAACCTTTCTTTCAGGGGACGCTTTTGTATGGTCTCAGACTCTGGGGAGGTGCAGCTAAATTTTACAGAGTATTTCTGATCCAGAAAAAGGCAATTAGGCTCCTGGCTGATGCTGAGTATGATGCTCCTTGTAGGCCTCTTTTTATTAAAGAAGGAGTCACGACTGTTCGTAGCTTATTTGTTTTTATATCCTTAGTTAATATAAAGCAAGATTTGGTATCTTTTAACTGTAGGGGTGACTGTCATGCACACAACACTAGGAATAGAGATATGCTTGATATCCCTTTTGTTAGACTGAGAAAAAGTCAAAGAAATTCTAGTCAGCTTGGCATGAAGCTATTAAATCATATTGTTTGTACAGCCTGGACCCAACCGAATTCAAAATTCCAAACCAGTCTTCGGCTCTCTTATTGGCTTTTCCTTCATACTCAGTAAACGACTTCTTCAGTATTCCTAGGGAGACTGTAAGTACTTTTATTTTTACTTTGTTTGATGAGTTTTGTGTTCTGTTTGTGCATGGTTTTTTTGCCTTGTGCATGGTTTGCCATTTTTTATTTGTTTTTATATAAGTTAGTCTTAAGTTTTTGACGATGCCAATTGCATGTCCATGCCTAAAGGAAAATAAAGATTTTGATTTTGTTTTTGCCAAAGACAAAATTGGAACTTATTTGGAATGTAATTTTTTTACTCACAACACAAAATGTGATGACTCATTGACTTTGGAATGTGAGAAATTAAAAAAGATTATAAGTAGGGTAGTTCAGGGGAGGATCTATTTTATAACACTGTCCGCATTCTTATCAAAGATCAATGTCTTCCCTTTCCTGTCTGTAAATGAACCTGATAATGACCCAAACAATACCGTAGAGTAGATGTTCCAACGATTAATTTCTAATATTGCCACAATAGGCCTATACGGTGTTTGTTTGTGCAATTCAACATTTTTATTACATAGTCAACAAAATATAGTTAGTTTTTAGTCAACAAAATGTTCTCTAAACTAAGTGGTAGCCTACAAATTGAAGCGTTAAATATATGCAATTCACACATTACTGAAACTTTAAGTTATAGTATTTGCCTAACACGAATATTTGCTACAATAAAGATAACAACAGATTAGGACTACCATTTACTGAAAAAATGGAAGCAATGTACAAAAGCAATTAATTGTATGCACTTCCTACCCCTCCAAGTGCTCAAGCAGGGAACTAGTGGATGGTTCCCATCTCCACTAGTTATGTTTGTCAGATAATATAAAATCATAATCAGATTAAATTATATTCAGAAATAGTGATTTATCTATATAAAAAAATCTAAATGATTAATTTTATGGTAAAACGAATGGATTGACTATTTTTAACTACACAACTGGATAGCCTACAATCTTTTATCCATCTTTGACTTTACTTTAGTTTTTCGTTGCTATTATGTAAACTAATGTCCGTCATCACCATTTTTTTTTTCAGCATATAAAGCCCCAGTTGACCCTTCATCTACCCCCAAACTTACGACAGGTTGGGAATCGCTGATGTGTAGGTTTTGGCCTCTTAATCTGAAAGATCTTGTAGGCCTCCTCAAATACAAATATATTGGTAAATCAAAATAGAAGGATGCAACTCAAATGATGAAAGATTCCTTTATGAAAGAACTTCATGTCAATTCGAGTGATGGAGTTTTCAGTTCTTTAAAAAAGGTAATGAGTTTTGAAGATGAAATTCATAAACTTGATTTGAAAATAAAAGAAGAGCTGCTTCAAACTTACAGAGAATCAAGAAAAGTTCAAAACTATTTGCTCAAAAGAAGAAAAAAAATAATTAAGTCCTTTCCAAATTTCTGGTTCAGAACAGTATCCTTTTACTTGGTGAATTGGTTTCTTTTATCATAACAAAAACTGTATGTTACCTACTATTAATATCTAGGATTAGTAATAAAACTTATAAATTAGTAATATAGGCTTATAACTTATGGATTAGTACCTAATAACTTATGGATTAGTAATATAGGCTTATAAATAAAACTAATCTAATAGAAAAATATTAAGGTAGGCCTTTACTAAGTTATATTGACAACCTAGTTTTATTCTATCAACAAGGGTAGTTCTCGAATTAGCGAAAGATCGTTAACTGGCTTTATCGCTAATACAGATATTTTCAATAGGCATATTACAGTCTTGTCAGTAATGAATAATTGATTTTCTAAAATGCATTCATATAATTTTAACAATATTTATGAGTAAATGTGATTGTATGAATAACAGAGGAGTAGGTGAGCGCCGCATAGTATGGGCCAGCGAGTAGTACGGGCCAAGCGGTGTTTCTCTAAAACGCAAACAGGTACCAGCACTGTGAAACACACAGGGGAACCGCAAGGCCCGCTATTATCTTAAGGCGGTATTTGATGCTAGGTCGCTTTTAATTTACAGTTGTTTAGTTTCGCACCTGGTAATCGGTGATCCGACTAACTTTTGAGAGATCCTGTGCTGACTCCGGCATTGATAAAACTGTGTAACTAGGTTTATTACCTACCTTATATTATGTTAATACAATCGTGAGAAGTTCGTCCGAATTTGACTAACCTTCCTTTAAATTTGTCATGTTTGTGTTTTCAATGTCAGTCTGGTAGTATGGGCCATGACCTTATGCGGGTAGTCTACGTGTCGATAGTGATTGTTTTATTTTGTATTTTTTAGGTCAGAATGTCAAAGTTTACAAAGAAAAAGGGAGGCGAGGGTCTTAAGGAGTGGTTGGAGAAAAATATGACGCTTGCAGTGGCAATGTTTAATTTTACTACTTCTTTATCAGTGGTGTAGTGGCACATTTTACAGTGTGGGAACGCTCGATATATCTTTCAAATTTCCTGCAAAGAAAGATATGACCTCCCGGATTTCCCAGGTTTTCGAAAACCAGTGTGGGAACGCCGTTCCCAGGCGTTCCCGCCCCACTACACCGCTGTTCTTTATTTTGAGATGTAAGGGAACAGCGGGTAGTACTGGCCACTTAAGGAGATAATTATACATAATTTATACTTTTTGTTAAATAAAAAAATATTTATGGAATTAAATAAATATTTATATAAAAAAATATTTATGGAATTACAATTTCTAAAGGTTCATAATTATTTAATTTCTAATTTAAAATATGTTTAGGCCTGAAAGGTTCCTTTTTTGCTTGATTTTCTGTGTTTTTGGTATGGCCCATACTCTCCGGCTCTTTCTGATTCCTTAGAAATTAGACACTCATATTGAAACCGCATACACTTTTTTCTAACAGTGGGATATATGTTTCAAAGCTATTAATATAAAAACTTTATTGTAAATAAATGGATTTTTGTAATTTTAAAATTATTTTACAAAAATTATATACAATTATTTCCTCAAGGGGCCCGTACTACCCAGCGCCCCCTAACTATTAATTAACTAAAACCAAACCAAACTGAATGACCTAATTTCTGCAGTCTCTGGACTTCACAGAACACAGAACACAGGTTATATTTCAACTATCAAATGGATGGATTAGAAAGATTGACAAACACAAATTTGTACATATTGATAATAGTGAAGGAGATGGGGAATGAAGTCTAGCCCATGTTGGTGGACAACAATTACAAAATGTTAAATTCTGCTTTAATGCCTACTTGGTTACTTTATTTTTAACAGAAACTTGGTCATAAGTTTTCCATGTGAATAAATACTACTAATTACAAAATTTGTCATATTATTTAAACTTTTATTCATAATTTTTAAGCTGCCCCACATTGTAGTGTTCAAAATGTGTCTAATACAATTCAAATAGGCACGGTAATATTAAAAAATATCCTAAAACATGTTCTGACTACCTTTGTACAACATGATGCAATAGCTAGCATTTAAAAAGTAAAAGAATAGGCCTACTAATACCCTCTTTATATCTGCCTGTAATGGATGCTCTTTTGATTATGATTAAAAGATTTTTATTGATAACACATCTCTCCCAGATAATATGGCTATTTTGACATGTTTAGTAGATCAATTGATTTGACAATTTTCATTATTTTAACCTCAACAGAGTGATTTCTATACTTTTTAAACTCAATTAGATTTTGTATCTTTAGGATACATTGAACATTTGTTTCCAAAAATTATACAACACCTTACAATACTAGTATGTCCTAAAAACTATTTTGAAAAAGCCTACTTAGGGCCTGTACGGTGTTTGTACAGTTCAACATTTTTATTAGGCTACATTACAAGAAAGTCAACAAAATATTCTCTAAACTAAGTGGTACAAATTGCTCCGTTAAATATACGCAATTCACACATTACTGAAATTTTAAGTTATAGCATTCGCCTAACCCGAATATTCTCTAAGCCGAACAGGGTAAGGTCCCAATTAGTTTTGATTAGTGGACTCTACTAAGTATATTTAAAGATATCCAAAACAATCTTAGGCTATCTTTGTACAACACAATCCGATGGCTATTTTCAAAGTACTGGTAATAACGCGTTTGGGCACACTACTAGTCTGCCGTCTGTCAATTACCTGAACCTACGATAACCTAACAGGCCTATACACTTCTTGTCTTCACAAAAGACATGTTAATGTTTCAAACATGGGTATATTTAAAGTAGGTAAAGATAGAGCTAATTAGGTAATCTCTATGAGGCCATTTAACAATAAAATTTTTCATAAGATAATATTGTGGTAATCTGGATGAAATAAGGAACAAAATTTCATTTTTATTCATTCATTCATGTGGTTTTAGGCCTAAGCATTTTGAAATGGCCAAGTTTAGATGGACAATTTTAAATACAATTTACTCATGCGGTTTAACCGCGGAGACTCATACTGGCTGATCACTACTCAGATCATAGGCTATATTTTGTTATGGTTTGAAGATTTTGATAGGACTTCAGAAATATACAGGGTGTCCAAAAAAAACCTTTACAAACTTTTCCAGGTTATTGCGCACGTCAAAATAAGCAAAAAAGTTCCTATAAACATATGTCCTAAAATTCTTCGTTAACCCGCTAGCCGCCATTTTGTTTTTTACACTAAATAATTTTTATTTCCGTAACGGATCATTGTATTAAGTTAATATTTGGCATGAACCTTCATTATAACAATACCCATTTTCAGTAAAAAAATTATTTTTTTCCAATGTGTATTTTCAAAATGGCGGCCATTTTAAAATTTTAAACTCAAATATCTCAAAAACGGTCAGTTTTATAAAAATGTTTCAAGAGACAAAAAAGTTGACGAATTAAATTATCTAAATATTGATACCAAGTTTGTAAGGATCCGACAACAAATAACGGAGTAATTGAGATTTTTCTCTTAAAGTAACCTAAATTCGCATTAATCATAGAGCAAAATCAGTGTTTTTCTGCAGGAAAACCACAATAACTCCGTTATTTGTTGTTGGATCCTTACAAACTTGGTATCAATATTTAGATAATTTAATTCGTCAACTTTTTTGTCTCTTGTAACATTTTTATAAAATTTACCGTTTTTGAGATATTTGAGTTAAAAATTTTAAAATGGCCGCCATTTTGAAAATACACATTGGAAAAAAATAATTTTTTTACTGAAAATGGGTATTGTTATAGTGAAGGTTCATGCCAAATATTAACTTAATACAATGATCCGTTACGGAAATAAAAATTATTTAGTGTAAAAAACAAAATGGCGGCTAGCGGGTTAACGAAGCATTTTAGGACATATGTTTACAGGAACTTTTTTGCTTATTTTGACGTGCGCAATAACCTGGAAAAGTTTGTAAAGGTTTTTTCTGGACACCCTGTATATGTGGTGTTACTACATATCCTATGTAATAACACTTTTGCTGCTGTAAAATTTTGCTATTGTGAATAGATAAAAAAACACCCGAAGTGGAGGGCCTCTTTTTTGAGGCCAGGGGCTATATGATCATTCTGCCCCTCCTCGGCCTACTTATAATATATGAATGTTGAATTTGATTTTTTTATCCAAATTTAAGTGCTGAATATTTGTTACATTCATTAAGGTGAATTATGCACAAATACAGAAATAGTGCTGTTTGAAAGACTAATAAAATTTTAATGAGCTTTATATTAGTGTTTTTTTTTTTTTTTTTTTTTTTTTTTTTTTTTTTTTTTTTTTTTTTTTTTTTTTTTTTTATTGAAAGTAAATGATTAAATGATTATACTATAATGGAAACCTTCCCTCTTTCCCCCCACAAAAAATGTGCTTAAGCAAGTACAGGCTACAAAAAATGTTCAGTTCAAGTCCTAATTAATTAGAATCGTTTGTAATAATTAATTTTTCTAATAATTATTGGTGGGAACATCATCACCTAATTTGCAGCTATATGGGGGACACACATTCTAACTCTGCCCTGTTCCACAAGAAGTCTCTCAGAGTCCCTGGTTATCATAACCATGAATCACTCCAGTGCTAGGAAAATCATTTTCATTATTAACTTTTTTTTCTTTTGCGATTTATTCCATAAAAATGTAATTTTTTCAAATCACTTAAAACTAAAAAATAGTTTTTATGTACCCGGTACACTACACGTCCAAAATTAATTATAAATAAAATTTACATAACTTTTTTTGGTACAGAGTGACAAAATGAGAAGCTGCAATTAATGAGAATGACCTCCAGTTGAGAAATAACTAAATTTATGTCTAAAAAGTGTTGTAGACATTTATCTCAAAACTTGGCTTTCTATGAAAAATAATTTTTGTCCAGATTTAAGTTGGAAATCTAATGCTGTCCACATCACTAAATATTATATTTTAAAATTAGGAGTGTGAAATGTTTTTTTTTTTTCTTCTTCTTCGTATAAGCTATAGGCTTAGTAGAGCATTTTAAGTTTAACAGTTGTGCATCAACAATTTTTCTTAACTTAGCCTATCAGATCATAAATCATTTTTGTATAGCAGTGATTGTTCAAGATTATGAGAAAAACTGTTTATATTTTTTGGATGACCTAGAAGTTGAAGAATTCAATACCATTTCTGTTGGCTTCAAGTAAGTATCTGATATTTATGGAATGAATTAAAAAACCCAAATTTTAATTAAATAATATGTAACCGTGATAATTCCAAATTCTCTAATTTTTGTCTTGAGTTCATTTTTTAGGTTCCGAACAAATATATCACGTTGTAAAATGTATTGGTTAATAATACAATTTGGTTGGTGAAATATAATTCCATTGGTCCCTGTGAAGTTGGATGGGCTGAGATTAGTGTAAAGAAACATCATTGTAGCCATAACGCCATAACTGAACTGTATTCTGGGGACGGAAGTTACAGTGGTGCCAACATTACAGAGTGATTATGAACGTGGCTATAAGCCGTATAATAATAGTCCAATATACATATGACATCCTTCTTCTTTCGGGAAAATGGGAAAATTACAACTAAAAAACTGTACCTTAATACAAATAAAAATTTCATCATAAAACATTATATAAAAATAATTGCCTACACAATTAACACAACTAGCCTAATAAAAAAAACATTTTCTCTTAAGAAACAAAATAGGCCTTACACAAGTTATAAGTTTAAGTCTAACTTAGTTCGTTTGACAATAGGTCGCCCAAAACGGGTTCTATAAGGTGACCCTGATGTTGTTGGCGTTGCCTGAATTGTACCTGGCGAAGACCTAACCGGAGTTACATTAGGCCTACCCCAACTTTGAGGTACAAAATCTGGAGAGTACATTCTAGGCCTAGGACTCAATAATTTGCTCTTAAAATTGTTATCACAATCAAAGTTTAACTCTGTGTTCTGATACAATTCCTTACCATGAACCTTAAATATAAACCTGCGGTTACGCACATACTCTTTACCATCAGATGTTCTTAACCTATATGCTCTAGGCTGATTACATACAGCGACTACTGTTGCTGCCGTCCACTCAGATCCAACATACAATTGAAATCTAACTTTGTCACCCACCTTCAGTGGCGACAAATGCATAGTCTTTTTGTCAAAATAGTATTTTTGACTAGCTTGTCTTTGTTTCAGAACCTTTTTAACAGTAGCCCTACAATTCAGAACAGGTTTCAATAAACTTGGCTTGACAGGCAACAGTCCCCTTAACCTCCTACACATGAGCAATTGAGCCGGAGATGGTAAATCTACAGATTGGGTATTACGCAACTCTAAGAGAGCTAAGAACAATTCAGACTTAGCTAGTTAACATTTCTTCATTAGATTTTTTACAGTTTGAACATTTCTTTCAATGTTCAATTTTTAGGACTTACTATTTCTAATTTAAAGCCCTAATCACTTGCAAACTTTTTGAAATGACTGGATGTGAACTGAGTACCTGAGTCACATCTTACAACATAGGCTATTTCCTGTGTAGAGAAAATTGATTTCATAGCTAAGATAACACAATCAGAACTAAGGCTAGTTTATTTATTTGTTTATTTCTTACAAACAGCATAACATCAGTAAGCCTCACTAAGCAAAACGCTTAACAGTGAGGTCAAAATGAACAAAATAATAATACATTGGTAGTAATTGTCCAAAATAATTTCTAGTAGGCACGGACGGGCGTCACTCCTATCACAGTAATAACAATCAAACATTTTCTTAATACATATTTAAAAATACAGCCACTGATGATTCCATCGACACATGAAGGTTGGCAGCACTGCTGTCTCGCAAACTGGATGCAGACGCAATCAGCTGTTTCCCTCCCCCCCCCCCCCCCCCCCCCCCCCCCCCGTCAGGCCGGGCCGGCACACACAAGTAACCAGTTCATACCAGATTCTTTAACTATCTGTCACCGGTTCTTCCAATAGCTTTCATCTATATTCATTTTTGAAGTTAGATGGTTTTGAAAGTCTTATAATAAATAAATACCAGTCTTATTCATTTACTTATCAACCCCACACATATTCTCAGTAATTGTGTTTTGCAAAATCAGTGTAATACTAACAAGTGAATAACAACAAAAATACAGGTTTATGAAAATTTTTCTAACAGGATTTACACAGATTTCTTGTGAGTTAATGAAATTAGTTCAATATACTTAGAGTAGTAGTCAGCTACCAAGAGATAATTTTTTGAATCAAATGTAAAAATGTCTACTCCTGCTTTGACCCAAGGTCTGTCAGGCAAACTTTCTTCCAACAAAGGTTCTGTCATGTTACTCTTGTGAAATTGTAAACAAACATTACAGTTACTGACTACATTAGAAATATCATTACTCATGCCTGGCCAAAACATAACCTCTCTGGCTCTGTTTTTACATTTTTCAATACTGGAATGAGAATAGTGGATCTTGCCCAACATTTCTTTCCTTAGGCTACGAGGAACAATAATCTTATCTCCTTTAAGTAAAACCTCCTTACATACAGTAATTTCATCTTTAAACTTAAAATATTTCATAACACTTTCATCAATTTTAGCTTTATCTTTAGGCCAACCTTCATTTACATACCTCAGTAAAATACTTAGTTCCCTATCTTTTTTAGTCTCACTTTGAAATTGATTAAACTTACTTGCAGTCATTGGAAGTGTTTCAACAATAGAAAAATATGAGCTTCTATCTCATGATCTAAATTAGTTTCAGTTTCATCTACATAGGCCCTAGATAACGTATCCGCAAAATACAAACTTTTACCTGGCTTGTACACTAGAGTGAAATCAAATTTTTGTAACCTAATAAACATTCTTTGCAATCTAGCAGGACACTGATGCAAAGGCTCCTTACAAATAACCTCGAGAGGCTTAATGATCTGACTCAATTACAACATCTTTTTTAACTTACCATATATATAAGTTACTCATAAAATTTTTCACAACCAAATAAAACAGCATCTAACTCTTTTTCTATGTTTGCATACCTTTTTTGTGTCTGATTGTACGCTTTTTATGCATAACCAACAGGCAAATCATCCTGCATGAGAATTGCAGCACATCCATTTTGGCTTGAATCAACAGATATTTTGACAGGTTTGTTACAATCATAGTATTGCAATATAGGCTTACTTACCAAACAATTCTTGAGGTCATCAAGTGCTTTAATTTGGGCATCTTCCCAATGCCACTGAACATCTTTTCTTAACAATACTCTCAATGGAGCAGTTTTTTCTGACAACTTAGGAATAAACTTTCCTACATATGTAACTAAACATAAAAAACGTTCGTCTTTTTTACATGAAGGCACTTGCATATTTTTAATAGCTTCAACTTTCCGCTCATCTACTGATACGCCATCACTTGACAGAACATGACCCATGTACCTGACTTCATCAAGTGAAAATTTGCATTTGCCAAACATTTTTTACTTTGGCTCGCTCTAAGACTTGTCTCAAGCGATTGTCATGTTCCTCTACTCTTGATCCCCATACCAATAGATCATCAATATATGTACTAACCCCAGTTAAACCTTGAAATATTTCTTTGAATTTCTTATGAAAAACTTCAGGGGCGGATTTTATCCCAAAAGGTAATTGCAAAAATTTAAATCGCCCCCAAGGGGAATTGAAAACACAAAGATCAGAGCTTGCTTCGTCTAGCTCAATTTGGTAGAAGCCATTAAAAACATCCAATATACTAAAACATTTAGCACCTTTCAATTGTCCAGTTATATCCTCAATAGTTGGTAAAGGATAATACTCCCTTTTAATGGCAAAGTTCAAATCTTTCGGATCAAGACCCAATCTTAATTTACCATTAGGCTTATTTACTACAATAAGAGAATTTACCCAATCAGTAGAGTAATCTACACTAGCAATGATATTTTCTGATACTAGCCTATCCAACTCAGATTTTACTTTATCCTTTTATGTCAAAGGAATCCTTCTCAGAGGATGTACAACAAGTGTGACATTACTATCAATTGTGATGTGATATTTACCCTCGATTTTACCAATACCTTCAAAGAGCTCTTTGTATTCACTAAGTATGGTTTTAACTTCAACGCTTAAAGGTTCATCCTTTACAGTGAGAACTTGATTGACTTTACAAGGTTGTACACGCTGTATCAAATTAAAATCTTTACAAGATTTCAAACCTAGTAATGGAGGTGCATTTACATCAACAACATGAAATTCTAAGACCTTAGAAACATCGCCATAATGGCCTCTTAGGATACATTTACCGATGACAGGCAAAGTCTCACCAGAATATGTAGTGAGCTTTGAATCAGACTCTAAAATAGGCTTAGTTTTGATACACAACTGTTTGAATACCTTTAATGGTAACACATTAGCTTGAACCCCTGTATCTAGCTTAAAACTAACATAGCTATTATTTACTTTTAATTTTCTTTTACTTATTACTTTACTTATTTACTTATCTTTTCTTTTTCTTTACTTATTATTAACTTTTAATTTCCTGCACTGCGTAGAAAAATGATTGAATCTCCTGCATGTGTTACACCGTCTTCCAAATGCCGGACACTTGTTTTTTGGATGTACATACCCACAACTGGAACAAATTTCTCCCTGCTGCTTCGTCCAGGAAGTAGGCATAGGCCTACTGCTACTGGAGTACCTCGGTGAATTAGATTTCTTGTACGTTTCAGCCTTCTTCGCTCCAACTTTATCGATGCTGTAAGGATTGTCTTTTTTCACACCTGACATCTCTACCACTTGTTGGCGTGATACTTCTGCTGCTCTGCAGATCTTCAGTACTTTATTAATGTCAGGGTCAGTCTACCTGAGAAGCCGTTCTCTAAGCACTGAGCTTTTCAAACCACAAATTATTCTGTCCTTGATTAGGCTCTCTTGCAGGTCTTTGAACTCACAAAATTTGCTTTTCTGTCGAAGCAATGTAGCGTATTCATCTACCGTTTGGCTGTCTTCTTGTTTACACGTGAAAAACTTATACCGTTCCACGGTCACGTTCACTTTGGGAATAAAATATTCTTCGAACTGGTCCAAAACTTCTTTTAAAGTTTCTTTCTTGTTTTCAAATGTCTCGTAGATTTCGACTGCCCTTTCACCAATTATGTGCATCAGAATTGCACATTTTCTTTTCTCAGTTAGCTTGAGCTCATGTTACCAACTTATGTTCAAGCTTACCGTACATGATATTACCTGATTACAGTACATGTATACCATTTTGTGTCTTTGGTTTGATACACTGCAAGAATAACATTAAAATTCAGAGCATTGCTTTTTGTAATGGTTTTAGTTTTGGTTTACTGTTTTTAAGTCCAACTACAAAACCGTTAACTAAAAAATATACATAAAATTATTTTCGTAAACATTGTTAAAACCCCATATAGATTTTCTTAAATATTTTGTATCTCCTTAAATATTCGCGAATTGTCCAGGAATTTTTAGTTTTGAGTTCAGTAGACACCCTGCTAATGTGGGTGTCAATGTTAATTACTGTATGTAATATTGAATTTCTATGGTCTACTATACTAGTGTGTAGTACATAGTGTGTTTGTTTGTAAGTGTCTCTAATTATGTTTGTCCCTTCACAGGATCATGTTTCTCTTCAGGAGTAACCCATTCTTTGAAAACACTGTTCTTATGAAAGAGTTTCACTTAGAAGGAAAAGGTGAGTTTTTCAATGAGAAAATTGGTTCAGAACTCAACTTTACATTTATGATAAGCCTATATTGACTGGATAGCCCTTAAAGCGCTGGCTCCATAATTTTTAGTTTGTAAGTTCGATCCACAATTTGGTCAATGTATGATCCATTAAAAAAATTTTGTGGGCTATCAATTACTGGTGCTAACAGGTCAGTCAACATTGTAAATAAGATCAGAGTTCAGACCATACCTTATCCGTTGATCAAAAGTTTGAATTTGCCCTTGAAAGAGGAACTTTAGTTTGCAGAAAAGGACAGTCTCGAATTTGTGTGGAAGTAGCATTTCAACTATATTAAAACAATTTCAAAACAATTTCAAACTTGTTTCAAAACTATTTTAATACCAGTTACATGTGAAATTTTTTCACTATTGTTAGAAGTTTTAAAATTGTTTCAAAACAATTTTGAAACAAGTTTAAAATTGTTTCAAAACAATTTTGATACGAGTTTTAAACAAGATTTACGTCAAATTTTATACTACAAAAAATTGTTTTATGAATTTAAAACTAGGTCTTTTTCTCAAAATTTATAACAGAATGTATATTTTTTGCCAAGTGATTGAAAAAATGTAAATAAAATCTTCAAAAATTTCACCATACTTTCCCCAGGATTTGAACCAGCGACATCACACTTCTTGTCCCAACATCTTACCAACTGAGCTACTTGGGATGCTTTGTATCTGCCTCACAATTACTAGTTATACTTACAGCTTGGCTTTCACTGGTGCACTTGGGGAAAGTTACAAGTCTTAAGTTTTGGATGTCAAAAATAGACACTAAATCAAAGTTGCTTTAAAAGTTTACTATTTTCAGATGTTTAAATAACTTATTTAAAAAAATTCAATAGTTAAAAGATAAATTTATGTAAAAAATTGGACACAATTTGACTGTGATACACTTTAATTCACTTGTATGCTATAACAGTTGTCAAATATTTTGTTGTTGAATTTGATAAGTTTACAGAAGTTTATGTGTATAGTGTTTCTTGTGATGGCACCACAATTTAAGTTATATTAATAAATAAAAGACAAACCCTTTATTAATTAAATACGACACACAAGTGGGTTAGAAAAACATTTAGAGTTTGTTCTTGATTGTGTAACATAAAACTTTAAATGTTTTGGAAGTAATAAGAATGATGTTGAATAATACTATACTTTAAGAAATGATAGGTCTTAAATCGTTCGGACTTATCTTACATGGTTTTGGCAATTAAATTATAATTATTGTTGAAAATGAATAAAATCGGGAAACGGACACTGCGCCAGCTCATCGTTATCGGTTGGGGTCATAAAAATGTCAAAATCCATCTTGCGGCGCCTGCGACAGTTGCCAGGTAGACCCGCGTTGGGGTTGGGGGAGAGAGAGGACGACGCTGGGAGAGGGGCCGGATGGCCCAGTGTAATGCGTTTCTCAGAAGTACCCCGTGCCCGTGACTAAACAATATAGGGGAAGTTGACACGGATATGAGTCACGGAACCCGGGGCTAAGGTTTTGTGAATATTAGAGATTTGCAAGGATATGGATCACTTCCTTTTTCAGCTTTTATGCGGTTAGGTTAGGTTAGATGCTCACAAGCTGAAAAAAAAGAGGAAAAGAAACGTGCTTGCCTATCAATACATAAATCTCCCAGAGAGGCCACGACCCAATATAGTTGCATATTTTACGGTACGGTGGGTGATTTAGTGCGTTGCCAAAAACATAATAAAAATTTGGAACATGAAACAATTGTTCATATACAAAAGGTTAGTTATGTGTTATTTCATTTTCATTTCAAAGTTTTTTTAATCCACCATTGAACTTTTAATAGGCCTAGACTCGTAATTGAAAACCAAGCTCCAAGCGGCAACGTGGAATCCCAAATACAGCTATTGTGCTCGACTGAGCAACGAAGCGTCGAAAATTCTTGGAACCAGATCTAGGCTGGGGGGTAGAGTTCTCCCGCCCCTCCTTCCCCTTCGACTCTCCGACCTCTCTCGAAAGCTGGCGCAGTGTCCGCACCACGAGGGTCCATAAACTTACCCTCGTCAAAGTTTTTATAGAAGTTGGCGCACTGTCCTACAGCCAATAAAATCAGAGTACTCAACTATGTTAAATCTGTAGTGCTATTAACTTTTATATGTCTGTATGTGATGTTAGTAGCTTTTGTTTCAATCTCATAATTATATTATTATTAAAAACATAACATTTTTCAAATATATTTCACCAATTATATTATAACAATTTTGAACTTGTTTCAAACTTGTTTTCAAACTGTTTTAAAAGAGAGTTCATCAACTATATCAAAACAATTTTGAACTTGTTTTAAACTTGTTTCAAACTGGTTTTAAAACAGTTTTGAAAAGAGAGTTCATCAACTATATCAAAATAATCTTGAACTTCTTTTAAACTTGTTTCAAACTTGTTTTAGAACTGTTTTAATACGAGTTTTTACCAACTCTATCAAAACAAGTTTAAACTTGTTTCAAACTTCTTTTAAAACAATTTTAAAACCAAACTTACTTTAAAATTGTTTCAAAACTATTTTAAAACAAGTTTCAACAATTTTCATGCTGCTTGGGAATTGGTCAAAGTGAAATTAGGACACCCTGAAGATGCTCCTGCAAGACTCACTGAACTCCAGTTTGCCAATAATACTGCCTTTTTTGTGAGGGAACAACCTAAGGAAGTCTATTTTATTCCACTCTCTTCATAAATTCATACCAAAAGATGAATGGGAATACAAGTGAGATACAAATGTCTTGACTATGACTATGACATTAGGCAAAAACAAGCCTTTAAATCAATTACATTACTTTGCCCCAGTAAAGACCACATAATATACACTCTGAAAGAGATTTCTTAACAATATATGAGGTGGCAGTGCCAATCAAGACCGCAGTTCAATGAATTCTTGGAGAAATTTGGTGAATTTCCAAATAATAGGAGGGGAGGATCCCATGTGCCCGAATCCCATATCCCTGATAAGCATTGAGTCAATTCTCCAAAAACTAGCTGCTGTTCAAGTAGGCCAATAGTTTGTTAATTCTCTTAAATAATTTGGAATATGTTGTATATTATAATCGAGAAAATGTTAAAAGTTACTTGATGTCTACAGAAATCATAGCAGGAAAAGAACATTTATGCACATTTTATACAGAAATAGCAAATTTTTAATTTTGTAGAATATGATACAATATATGGGTATAAACTCCCCTAAATAAAATTTGATTATTTGTTTTCATCATGTTAAACTCTATGTTTACATGAAATTGACTATTCAATAGGCATAACCTGATCAGAAGAATGAATGATTAAAAAATACAGCAATAATGTAATTAAAGATATATGGCTGTGTTTGTTTGTTATAGATATACCACTATTTTTAGTTTATTTTTAACCAGGGTCCTAAAAACGCATCAATTGAAAGAAGACTATATACTAAAAATTGTTTTAAAACTACACGGTTCTTTTACGGTTTTTGAGTTCTGCCTGCTGAAAGTCAGCCATATCACTGATGATTGTGGCGAATGCATCTCCGACCTGGTCTGCGACGCTGGGTTAGTCAAACGTATTCAGCCAGGGGGTTCACATATCGGGGGGTTTTGATGGTTTGGAATACTCCAGGGGAATTTTTCAAATTAAAATGAGGACCTCATTTTAAATTTTTAATTTAAAATGAGGTAAGTGATTGAACTAAGGTGCCTAAATGAGTACCTAAATAAGAGGGGTGGTGAGAGAGTTAGCTAGGGGGAATCCTGAGAGTTTTGGGTAAGACGGTGCCGTGGAGGTGACCCTACTTGTACCGGCTGCCAAACTACTCTGGTCTGGTGTGAAACTCGGGTAAGACAGTGCCGTGGAGGTGACCCTACTTGTACCGGCTGCCAAACTACTCTGGTCTGGTGTGAAACTCGGGTAAGACAGTGCCGTGGAGGTGACCCTACTTGTACCGGCTGCCAAACTACTCTGGTCTGGTGTGAAACTCGGGTAAGACAGTGCCGTGGAGGTGACCCTACTTGTACCGGCTGCCAAACTACTCTGGTCTGGTGTGAAACTCGGGTAAGACAGTGCCGTGGAGGTGACCCTACTTGTACCGGCTGCCAAACTACTCTGGTCTGGTGTGAAACTCGGGTAAGACAGTGCCGTGGAGGTGACCCTACTTGTACCGGCTGCCAAACTACTCTGGTCTGGTGTGAAACTCGGGTAAGACAGTGCCGTGGAGGTGACCCTACTTGTACCGGCTGCCAAACTACTCTGGTCTGGTGTGAAACTCGGGTAAGACAGTGCCGTGGAGGTGACCCTACTTGTACCGGCTGCCAAACTACTCTGGTCTGGTGTGAAACTCGGGTAAGACAGTGCCGTGGAGGTGACCCTACTTGTACCGGCTGCCAAACTACTCTGGTCTGGTGTGAAACTCGGGTAAGACAGTGCCGTGGAGGTGACCCTACTTGTACCGGCTGCCAAACTACTCTGGTCTGGTGTGAAACTCGGGTAAGACAGTGCCGTGGAGGTGACCCTACTTGTACCGGCTGCCAAACTACTCTGGTCTGGTGTGAAACTCTGTTATGGCATAAATAACGCTTTGATAATTTTGTCGATGGAGTGGTTTAGCCCCAAACTCTGTGGTCGCTAAAAATTTACCTGCAAGTTTATAATGTTTGTAACTTTTTTAGATCCTTCATCTACATATACAGAAATTAAATGGAAGGAAGGCCAGAATATTTTAGATCACATTGTAAAAGATGACAAAGGTAATCAAGATGTGGAAACGAATAAGAAAACTACATTTTTCACCTGGTATTTCTCACAAAGTAATCCGACTAGTGATGAAATTGCACAGGTAAACCATTCACTTACTTTTAAAGAAAGTTTTAATATCTGTTACAAATTTATAAAATAACTAAGAAGAGAAGAAAAAATTACAATCATAAAATAATCATTAAAACTGTTCTACTGCTTCATTTTGGGTTTGAGGGTAAAAAATAACTATCATGAAATTTGCGCATTCAAAAAATATAAATGTAATTTGAAATGTTATTTTGTTTTTAATAAATATATTATTTACCTTCCTGGAAAAATACAGCACCAATAATCTGAATGAAATGTTGGAGGGTAAGTTGCCCCATAAAATATAATAATTTGTAAGTTGTATACGGTAACTCATAAAAATGTTATTAAATCAATAAATTATGTGTTAAACTGAGCCTTACAATTTATAAATTTCTTTAATAACACAGTGCCACATCCAGAGGATCAGTGACCTTGTGTAATACCTTACATGTTCTGTGCACTGCATTCCCTGTCAGTACTCATCCATGGCTTGCCATGACACAAAAATCATAGAAAAATTCACACTTTGTCATGCAATTTACAGAGAGTTAGACTGATTAAATTTCTAGCCCTAAAAAGATAAACCCTGTCTTTAGTAGATATATGACAAGGTTGTTAATAGTAAAAATCCCACATCCCTAACAATTATGTTAGGCTTTTTTGGCAGTGTAGTCTAAAACGAAGTACACATTTAAAAATATTACAGGTATTTTCACATATAAATAATCTTTACAAGTTTTAAACATAATTCAATTTTATAATAATAATGATTTAAGTTATTGGGGTATAATTATTTGTATTTTTTTTTTAAATAGGAACAGCATTTTTGGATGACCCTGTAATACCCTCCTTCCTCAACCTGTGGCTCTGTACTGGTGGTTATATTATTGATATAGATTATCAGGCATTAACTTTTATACACATTTACTAAATGTGCTAAATCATAGGCCACATCCTGAAGTTTACACCATTTCATTTGTGCTAACCAGGAAATGCACCAATTTAAAACCTATTATACTGTACATAGTTTATAAAGTTAATATTGCATTGCTTTTCTAGGCTATCAGATGTGACATATGGCCAAATCCTTTGAAATATTATCTTCAGAGTACTAAAGAAGAAATCTGTATTTCGGATGAAGATTTCAGGTAAGGGATGAAGATTTATGTTTTTTTAGTTATTTATCAGCTTACCTTGAAACACGGAAAAGTCATCTATAAAAATGAAAAGAATGTCCTAAATTTAAAAACAGGATTGATTTTAGTCCATTCTGTAAATTAGTCAAGCTCAGGTTTCATATAATTCTGTACTTTGTGATTTTTCACCCCTATATTATAAAATCTCTTTTTGCTGCGACTTGCTTGGTCACATAGGTGATTTCGATGAAAGGCCATAGGTATTATGATGAGTAGGCCGATGTGAGGTATAATAAATGTAACAGTTGTAGTAGATAAGTTTAAAGCATCAAGAACATTGCCCCAAATTATTGGTGAGATTGGCTACCCAGTACCATTTGGAGGGCTATTGAAAGCAAGAGTATTATACAAACCAACCTTATCTGTATATTAAGGTGATGACTTGTCCTACCGAGTTCCTGCCAATTTGGAATTACCAATCTTACATATTTTTCATATAAACATTCAATCTGTGAAAAGTAAAAACAGTAAAAAAGTTTATTTTTATAAAATAATGCAATGGTTTGATATGTGGCAGTTTATACAGCGGCAGTGCAATTCTATTATGAAAATCACCCATGAATTGTACAGTTAAAAAATTCTAAATGGCTTAGTTGTTTCAATTTTTTGTAGGATCAAACTAATTTGAAGTGTTAGTTTATTTTTATTTTACAACACAAAACATATGAATGTGGAAAGTTGAGATTTTTCAATTATTTAACATAAATTTACTTTTTAGTTTCCAAAGCAGTTCAGATGCAGGAGAAGATTATGTAAACATTTTAAAAGAAGAAGAAATATCGATGAAGGCGGAACCTGATATTTGTGTCAAGGAAGAAGAAAGTACCGAAGAGGAAGAGGAAGAGGAAAACGTAATCAGATTATTAGAGGAAGAGGGTATCATCGAGAGAGGTGAGATAAAGACATAATGACATAATAACATAATTGACAAATAGTTATCTAAAAGGACTCAGATAGAATTTGAACTCGGCGACCCCTTAAATGCATCATATTGGCATGGTTCATGATTTATCCTTCAGAAAAATGCAATCATATATCATTTATATCTTATATCACCCGCTCCTCACACTGAGTGTCAATACACGTTGTAACCAAATAAATACATGGACCAGAGGCAACCAAGTTCCAAATACGTAGTTTTTATATTTTAATAGCTGTAGTCAGGCAAACTGCACTAACAAGTTTGATACTTTCGGTATTATCAGTTCTTTCACTCTTATAATAGAATTGTATAAGAATACTTCATTTATACTGTATTTTGATATTTAAATGTCTCTCGGTTCTAATGTCCAATTAAAAGGTCAGTTAAAAGATGTTCCACTTTACTGAACATCCACTTTACGGTTGTATCATAGCGGGTAACATAGTGGAAACCGAATATATAACACTGAATCTCGTAACAACAATGGATTTTTAACATGACAGTAGAGTCCCTTCAGTGCCAAAAATCACCTAATCAGAACCAATTTTGTCTAAAATACATATTTTTTTTACATATCTGGTATTCAAATGATTAATTCAAATGACGTCTTTCACCGCGACCGGTTACTAACAAATTTTCTGTTTTGCACAAAACGTTGCTAATTGTTTATTATTAACACAAAAATAAAAAACTTTTTAAAATGTAATATATATATATATATATATATATATATATATATATATATAATTACTATGTAAAACCCTTCCAGCCCGCACAAATGTTTATCATTCACTTATGCCACGCTCCAAAACACTTTGGGACGCATAACCCCAGCTACTCGTCACACTCGTTGCAATACTATACAAAATTTTTGACAATGTTCTAACTACATTGTCGACCCTTTCGTTTTTTGCTGCATTTCACTGTTTCTGTTATCCTTGTTTGTTATCCTATTTACAAAAAAGTTTATATAAACATTTGTCACCATGGAAACGTCGGAACCAAAAATTACCTTCACAAAAATTGAAGAAAACTATCTCCTCACATTTACAAAAACAGGCATCGACACCACACAAGTGCTAGAGGCACAATGAAGTATCTAAGCAACAAAACAATGGTGTCCACGTTCGTTGATGCTCACACCTAGAAAGAACACACCATAAAAAAGAACGCCCCCGTGTGTCAACGATTGTGGACTTAGGCAGTCACTGTGTTAAATTTGAAAATCAATCTGAAAAAGGTTTAACTAAAGGTAGTTATAGCCATGGGTGGATTGTCTGGGGGTCTGGATGGAGGGGGGGATAAACCAAGACCTCACTACACTACAGGCTGGAGTCACCCCTTCCACTCGGAGTCGCTACGTCACAGCAGTTGATCGGTTCGAGCGGTGCAAATGCATGGGCTTTTCATGACGCTCGCTCGAATAATCGAACTTGCTTGCTTCATTTCAAAACTAATGCATAAGTATCTTATATCACTGTAATCTGCATTAAATGAGGGTCACAATAAACAAGAAACTAAAGCCTGTTAATTCTAGGAATAGGTGGTTTTTAATAGTGACGTATGCTACTTTCCTTATTGTATTGTGTAGTAGACAATTTGACATGTGCTTTAATGAATTATATAACATTTTAAAAACATATTTTTAATCCCTGTAATCATTAAGATGTTTATGAACTTAAAAATGAAAATAAGATGGAGCAATCAAGAAACTTAGAATTATTTTCAGGAAAACTTAATTAATAAGAAAATTGTAGTGCTGATGCAGTTTATAGTTAAAGCAATAAAAAATACTTAAAATATTAAATACATTACTATATGATTTATTATATTTTTTTAATTAAAACAGTTTTGTGAATTTTATTACTTTTTCTAATTGATCCAATTCACCCAACTTTAAGGTTTGTGTTAAAGTATTTATTTTGGTACTATCTGTCTCTATCTGCAACTTTTATTATGATTATTCAAAATAGAAAAAGTAAAAAAATCCAATAAAAAGTTAATATGTTCAAACAAATTAAAACCATCAAGCTAAATCTAGGAGTGAAATAACAAATTGTATCATTTGTCTTATGTATTTTCTGGTTGTTTGGATTAAAATGTAATAAATTGAAAATAGTTTAGTTGTAATTGTTATTATGAAAACAATTTTGGTAACTCTATTTTCCTTTTTTAACTTTAACAAGGTAATCAGGATCGGTTAAGGTGATCAGGATGTGAGTAATAAACGTTCAACGTTATAATTCAACATTACGACCCGGACTTCGATAACCCAAAATTCTGGATAGCTCGGAAAGGTTTGACATATTGCTAATAGTTATGTTAATTTGACAATACATGCTTTGTAATCATATATTTTTAAAAATCTGTTTCATAAATTATAATTAATTAAATATATGAATATACCCTAAAATATTTTCACAGTTAAATAAAGGGTATTTAAGTTATTGTTGTAGAAATGTTGTTATGATAAAAATGTTACAGGTAATCAAACAAAATCACTCATACTTTGAGTTTATCGACGAATAACCATTTGAGTAAAAATTAAAATCAATTAAATGTTTATACGGTTGTAGCCGCCAATTCATGCAGATTACAATGATATAACAATTGTAAATAAGCCTCAAAATGGGAGTTGTAGTAAGGGATTAAAGAGCATGCGTCTCTGAAACCCCATATAAACGCTGTGGTAAAAAACCCCATATGGTATTGCCGCAGCTCTGAGCGATCCACTGCCGTGACGTCACCACGGCATAACTCCAGTCTGCAGCATAGTGGGGTCTTGGCTAAACCCCTCAAAAGTTAAAAAATAAGAGAAAATCAAAGCAGTTTAGCAGTGTAGGGAATTATTCAATCAACTAACATTAACATTTTTATGTATTTACTGGAAATGTAAAAAACAAAATCTTTTCTTTATTTCAGGGCCGGCTTTACCATATAGGCGAACTAGCGACCGCCTGGGGCGCCATCCCTGCGGAGACCATCTGCAGTCAAGTGTCCTTAATCAACTATAAAAAGTGCCCCCCGACTGGTAATAAACAGCGCCCTTGATCGGCGGCAAAGTGCTCCCCTGATTCCCTGTAAAGAGCGCCCTCAAAAGATAGTTGATAACCTCTTGATCAGCTGTAAAAAGCGTCCCAAGAGTCATAATTAAACCGGCGTGAGACAGCACCTCTGATATTCAAAATATTCCTGAACAGAGTTGAATTGCGCCCCCAAACGACGGTTAAAAGCGTTATTTATTTTATACCTATATTAATAGCGAAGTATTATGGAATAGAAATTAGTATATATTACTTAATATATACGTATATATATATATTTATACACACACACATTTGTTACATAAGAAATCGCTGGAATACCTAAAATTGGATTTTCTATTGGATTTGTTGCTGAGCAACAAGTAAATAACGAATTAAAAAGATAAAGGAATATATAATATACATGTATATTATATAATTTACACATAGAGTGTACACAAACACTACAAGATATCAAAGATATCTAGAGGATACAAGATATCAAAGATATCATCTATGTAAATATCAATGTAGGCCTATTTTTACATTTAAGATTTTTCTACATCCAGGAGCTATATCTCTGGGCGGAAAGTAACTGAAAACTGCATGTGTTTTACTTTCAGAAACTGTGTTACAATTTTTTTTTAAACAGTTAGTTTTATGTTTTTAATTTTAAATGTTTATTATTTATATTATTTTACTTTTAATAATGTAGCAGTGTTTAATCAGTATGATGTGTATTAATTTGGTGTATGTAATACAATAAATGGGAGATACACTTTTGCCAAATTATCTTTATAAAACCAATAAAAACAAAATTATATAAAGAAAATAAATAATCTTTAAAATAAATTTCCAGTTTAAAAACTTATTAACATTTTAAATATACTGGAGAAAATTAACTGTGAACATTGTCTGTACATTCCAGTCAATAAAAGAAATATGTTAACTGCAATCGACTTAGCTGGATTAGAGAGATCATAGACAGCACAACCGTTGCTGTTTCAGCTATGGAAAAAAATCAAATTATTCAAAATCTCATATTTTACTCCACTTTGAATTCTACCAAACCTGTTGGCCAAAGTATTAAAATAATATTAAAGGCAGTCGTTGTTAACTTATAATAAAAATAATTATTAAAGAATTTAATAATATTGCACAGTATAGTCTGATTCGCCTACGACTCAATGGGGGCTCTGCCCCCATGCCCCTTTAGGGGTTAGCCTGAATTCGTGGATTAATAAAAAGTAAAGTAGCTTATTTTTTAAGTAGTTGAAGCTGCTTATTTTGTTGCCAGATTTTAGCATTGTGTTTACCATCAATAATATAAAGCTAGTGTATATTGACAGTACCTACTATATTTCCTTATCATGTTTTTGTATTTCGATATCAAATGTACAGATAAATTCACACCACCATTCTGTTTGCCATTAATAAGAGTGTATGACACTATGCAGGGAATTAAAATAATTGTATATAATAAATTTAGACACTATGCAGTATATGTGGGCCTACAAAGATTCATATAATGAACATTTATAAAACCTCTGTTTATTGATAATATACATTTTAAAATGCATGATGAATTATTTTAAAGGAAAATGTACAAATTGTTATTTCTGTGTTATTAAGTTGTATTTATTATTATTTACTATAATTTTCATTGTGGAAGAAAAGATTGTATTTTTTAAAAATACATGAAGGCTATTTCACAACCTCTGGAAGTTCCTATTTCTTGTCCCACTCTTTTTTCGTCAATTTTTCAGTAGCGGCTCATAAGTCATCGTTTAGGAATTGCTGGCAATATTGATCTAGACCAATAAACTTATTTTTTCTTAGTATTTTAAAAAGTTGGATTGGTATATTGGACAGTTTTATTCTTGTATGGTCAATATTATGACTATTTCAGGTAGGTATCATTTATTTAACCGACCTTTTGGTAATCCGCCCTGGACTTCCACTGTACCATATAACCGTATATTACTACTCACTTGTCTATCATAGCAAAGGCCAAACTAATTAATTGGCTTAGAACTTGTCTTTTACAAGGAAAATGGACATCGCTCTGAAAGTAACAAGATCTGCTTGGAACAGGTTTTTAATTATTATTATTTTTGTTTTGTTCTAAGTTTAGAATACCCGGTGACTAAAGGGTTGTGGAGACTACCTTGCAATTGGTGCACACTGTTACTTTGGGAGATGTTACACTGATTGACGTTCATTGCACAGCCAGTACTAATTGATAAAGGGCGTGAAATTTTACATAAAAAGTTTGGTTTACTGTTCTGGGAGGCGAGAATGTTTTTGGTTTATAATAACACTTTTCACATGAATATGACTAAATCAATTTAAAACCGTGGTCTGTGAGAATCGGAGGAAAATTTTTTTTATCACATTGGCAGACTTGCAGCACATGTTGCTCACCCCTCCACAGTGGCTATCGTACCATTCCCTCGCCCATTGCTTGCTGAATACATACACTAATGTGAATAGACTTCTCATAGAATAGGCATGTTTAGTACGCTGACGCCATCTTTTGCGGCGAACATTAAGTGCAAGTTACGGGGTCGGAGTAAAAAAGTGCCAAGCACCATTTTTGATATTTTGAGATATCGCAGGTTGAAAGTTTGTCTAAATCCATAAGTAATGTATTATTGCAGTGTTTCTCAACCTTTTTGTGCCCACATACCACCTGATGCATCTTAAATTTTTTTGTACCACAAAAACTTATACCTCCCCCCTCCATCCTAATTATTAGAGATACAGCACAAGGGAGTGTAGAATATTGTTTTCTTTTTAATTTGTTTGAGAGACTTGTGTGAAAAAATTAAACACAAATGTACAACACTTTTAAATAATCTATTTTAATTTAATAAACAATAACGTGAATGGACATTATAGTTTGAAGTTACACAAATATTGATTTGACTATAAATAATTAATAATAATGTAAGTAAACTAAATTTTCCAGTTTGAAACTAAAAAGTCCTAGCTGCAGGCTTTATGAACAAAGTTGAAAACAATAAAACTGACCCAAATTCTTTCAGATAGATATTTAAACCAAGAAAAAGTGTTTTTTTTTCGAATTTCAACAAAAATAAGTCAAACATAAAAATACAAAGTGACCAAACCATGGTAAACTTGCTGTTGTTTCTTGTTCAGGAAAGACTTTCTATTTGAAGAAATCATTCACGGAGCTTTACTGAACGAATATAAAGCACATATTTCAGTGTTAAAAAGTAGTAAACTTTAAATTATCTGTGGATAAGACCAAATAAATTTTCTCTGGTGTGTAATTGTTTCTGTGGAGCGTATCTCATAACTTGAATAATTCAAGTTTTGACAAGTACAGGACACAAAATCATTATTCATTAATTGTGCATCAAAACGGTAGGCTTGAAAATAATTCAAATTGATAAGTTGGTATGAAATTGCTTTTACCAATTACCTATTAGTCTTCCAAACTAATTGAAAAAAGTGTAACGCAAAACTGAGTTGGCCTGGCAAACACAGTCGTTGGTGTCACGTCATTCAAAAACTCCTTTCTTTTATTTTTGTGTATTTAATTTTTTATTTCTTCCTTTCCCTCAAACGTACCATCGAATGCATACCACCATTGGTACGCGTACCACGGGTTGAGAAACACTGTTTTAGTACAGACATGTAACCAAATAAACGTTTTTATTATTAAGGTCATGTATCTACTTAATGTTCAAAGTGAAAATGGAGGTAAAGAATACTATTATAAAATAAAAAATGGTCATTTAACAATTACCTGCACTGAAAAATGTTGCTTGGCCTTTTATTTCCAAAAATAAATCACATTACTTTTTGTTGATATTTTATTAAATCCAAAATTTTTATCTAATTTCACTAAATTTAGGTGTGTAATATAAGCCAAATTAAGTATAAGTCTTAATCTCAGTTAAAGTCTCTTAATGTATATTGCAATAAGTTAAAAAGCTGGTAGAACACAAAGTTTTAAAAATAAATAACAAAATTTATTGTTAAGAAAATGCCAAGCAGCGTTTTTTAAATGTTTCATAAACACAGTGTTAACCATAAAAAATGACCGTTTCATTATTTCTATAGAAACCATTTTCCAGCATGTTTACACTTTATTTTGGTGTAAAATAACGGTTTATTAACTTATTTGTGTTTTAAATTACCATAATACTACACTAATTAATAGGAATGCACTTATAAAACCTGATGCTAACCTACATTATCAGTGGTGTCATGGCAATTTTTGAAGTGGCGGAACGGTGTACCTGGCCCAGAACTGAGATCTGAGGTATAGGGCAACCGCCGGCGCCGCCGCTGACCGGCCTGCCCCCCCCCCCCCCAATCAACACATAGCAGAATTGTTTATGATGTGACATTGCCCAATTTAGCGGTTTTGTGTGAGGAGCTTGGCACTGTCTTTCCCAATACTTTTATCACAACCAGTTAAGGAAATAAAATGTAATTCCCACACAGAGCATTCTAGCGGCGATCTTTGAAAACTGATCAGTACTTCTTGAAATTGGTTCCGTTTGCTTAAAGATAACACTGCCAACTCAATTTGGCCAAACATGATGTTTGGCACTTTTTTACCCCGACCTGGTAGTGACATATGATAGGTAAATCATTATTACAGCCACTCACAACCAAGCAGTAAAAATTTTATAACTGATGGGTTTTTTATGTTGTGATAAAGTGTTTTTGCAGCACTTTAAATGGAGCTGAATAATTACAACATCAATTGGAACGCCCCTGTCACAATTCCGTCCCCCCAGTCTCCTGAGCGCCGCGCGGGCTATCTGGGCATAATCTGATAGTTTTGACAGCCGAACTGGGATTCTCAAAAGCAATGAATCGTGGTAAACAACCAATAGTAGTTTTAATCATTAAGATGCAAAGTGGTTTTTTTTCTGCGCAGTTGCGTTTTACGATTAATACAAAATACAACACTTAGTAAACTGAAATTGTGATTATGCATAGAAAACTCACTATCTCGAAAAAAATTTGCCAATATATCTCAGACTGTTTTAAGATATTAAAATACAGGGTTAGGCAAAAGTCTGGACACCCCTAGTTAACTTTTTAACTTGTTGCAGTAGGAAAACCAAATTTGGCACATGTTAACAACATAAAAAACTGCACTTTTTCATCAACTACACAGCTTTGCCCCTGCCCCCAAAATGGGGTATTTCGGGGGCAGTCCCAAATTTTCAAATGTAAACCCCTATTGAGTGACCCCTCATTTTAAACGGTTTATCAAGAGAAATTAAATGGCCCAAACTGGAGGTTGATATCTCACCCCTAAACAAAATGGCAGCCATTTCAAAATTTGATAAGGGCAAGCAATTTTAAGTCTGGACACCCCCAGTTAACTTTTTAACGTGTTGCAGTAGGAAAACCAAACTTGGCACATGTTTACAACATGAAAAACGGCACTTTTTCACCAACTACACAACTTTGCCCCTGACATCCAAAATGGCAGACAATTTAAATTTTTAAACTGAACTATCCCAAAAACAGCATATTTTATACAAAAATCTAAACAATTATATCAAATTCCTTGTTTAAAGTTCATTGTTGGTGATGGTGAGTTTACGTTGTTTAGTAAATCATTGCGGACATTTTCCATCACTGATTAGTAAATTACAAATAGTGTATTTGTAATTTACTAATCAGTGATGAAAAATGTCCACAATAATTTAATAAACAACAAAATTTTATCAAATTTGTTAAGATTTGATAACAAATAACGTAGTTATTGAGATTTTTCTACAGATGAAATACCATTTTTAAATCATCCAGGTTTTATTACACAAAAATTTGGCAGCATGCGACTTTTATTAGGGTCCAAAATTGTCTTCGTCTAACTTTGTCGTTGTCTAATTACATATAAATTAGAAACGTAAAAATATGTTCATAATCCATTCCTGAAATAAATCTTAGTACAGTACATACAAATAAAATCAAATAGCTCACATATGTTCACACATTAATGCTTAGCAGAATCATTAATATGGGGCCGAGCTTCATTAGGATTTGGAAATTCCTGGTGCAAACCCATTCTTTTATACACAAATGTTTTTGGTGTATAGAATGGAATAAATTTTATGCAGAATGAAGTAAAATAATCATAACGTTTTAACAAAGAGTACTAAAATCAATTTTATCCTACAAAAAGCATTTTTTGTGTTTTTTCAATACAATTTCCAAAACTTAGCAGGTTTCAAACCTCGATTCTGAGTTTGCCAGTTTGATCCCTGATGGGATTGGGCTATTACTAAATTACTCTATCTACAACAAGTTGATGTTGGATATTAACATGACTAATAAGGTTTGAACCATTTCCTATCAAAATGTAAAAATATTACACAGGCGTTGGAAATTCACAAAAAATAATACACCAAAAAATAATATTGCAAAAAGTAGATCATAGAGAAGGTACCATCAGTACGGAAGGGAATACAATAGTAATAGAAGAGGCGAGAAAATACGTAGAGCAGTGAATATGTGGCCAAAGCCCTTTTTAGAGAGATAGTTGAACTCAATTTTCTCAGGTGAGCTAGGTGAATCCATTCTCCTGTTTTGTGTACCCAAGTTTGCAATGTATATCTTATGGGCAAAAAATGTAACTTGTGCTCCCACTATAACTGACTGGTCATAAAGCTCACATTTGAATCTGAAAGTTGATGATTCGATCCTGAGAAAAGTTAGTAGCTTTTTGATGGTTCAAAACTGGACCCAGCCGCCTTTGGCCATTGGGCTATAATAAGTGAACCTGACAAATGAATCAGCTGCTATTGGTCAATAACAAAGCTAGGCCTCATCTGATCCATCATGTTAATCAACCTTTGCCTTGAAATACGTACTATCGAGTGTGTCGGCATTTCAAGAAATTTATCAAATATATCTTTTCTCTTAAATGGATAAGTTTAGGAAAACATATCGGAGGGTAAAAATGTAGGTGTTTGTTACATTCTCCCCCTATACCATAGTAGGCCTACTGTATATGGAGAAAATATTGTTTTTGTCAACATTTTCGAATTTTGGTTGTGATGGATTTATTTATTTTGGTGAAACCTGAGACCAAAAAAGTGGTTTTCAGAGTGATGTCTGTCTATTTTTATGTGGTGTGTGGATGTTAACAGAGCTAGAGAAGGCTCCAATGGACCAATTTTGGTGAAATTTGGTATGTAGGTCCAAATTCACTATAATTCCAGGGTTTTTTTAGTAATATTTAATTTTTAAGGGTAGTTTACCCCCAAAAAACATGAAAATCAAAATATCTCATACGGCTCAAACAATATTGATAATTTTTTTAGGTTTATTGAAATTAAAATACTGATTAAAATGACACTTTCCGCATCTCTTGAGTAAAATGTTTAAAAAATCAATTTTTTAGATTTTCTAGAAAACTGTCAACTTGTAATAAATTTTACTTGTCAATGTCAAAACGAGCTCAAAAACTGAATAATCCAGTATTTTAAATTATTGATCTACATCAAGTGATTAAGGAGAAAAATTATTTTTAGCAGTAAACGCGTTATGTTGCAAACGTTACAGATTCACCTGGAGTTAGTATGCTGTTCAACTGGTAGCCAACCGACTGGGCCATTAAGACTTTTGTTCTGTGGAGGCTTTAGCACCTTTTTCTATTATTGGGAGATTGCAAAATCTCATATTTGCTTTGATCTCCGCTCTCTCATTTCTTTGTAAATATTGTAGTTTAGTATTTACAATGGTGGCACAGTTAGAATGATCTCACCCTGAGGTGGAAGTATAGTTAATTTTTAAAAATCAAAATTTGGTTCAATGGAATTATTTGATTAAAGTAAACTTAATACTTTAAGCAACAAACAATTTTATTTTCTTACAAACTGTCATTTTATAAATAAAAATGTTTGTTTTGTCCAATACACATATAAAATAATCAAAATTAATAAAGCTTTTTATAAAAGTAAAATGGGTTGGTATTATCCTCTGAGTGGTAGTATTGCTTACCAGTAGGATATTACTTTTGTACATTAAGTGAATAGAAAAACAACTTGAAGATATGTTTACAATTAAATTAACAAAGAAGAACATTTGTTACTTTAGCACTAGATTTGGTATAGTTATGTGTAGTGCATCAACTTCAAACTATACATTAATGCAAAACAAAAATAATGCATGAGAAAGAGAATAAACTAAAATAAAAGGCTATGTTGAAAACAACTGTATATTTTCAATACCCTGTTTAGTCTTCCATTATTATTACAGTAATGGGAATGAAAAGAAATACTCTAATATGGTCCCAAAATTATTAGGTTTGATGGGAGGGCTGCCATTCTAACACAATGTTTTAAGTTTAACCTAATAATAATAAATAACTACTATATACAACACTTAAAAATATATTTACAATAATCATTCATCATTCATAAAGTTTTTAATGTGCAAAACAAAAACAGGACTCGCATCTCTAACTTTCACAACTCTGGGTTTCTATAAAACAATTTTCATATTTTATACATATTGAATTTATATACAAAAATTTTAACTATCAACCTAGAAAAAGTATGTACATACAGAGTATTCAAACATAATTTACCAATATTTGACACATTTAAAATACTCATTTTATAGCCAACACATCATGAGGAAATCTATGGTAAATTTTCTAAAAGATATTATGTAGTAAAAATAAGGAATGCAAGAGTCAATGTGTCATGATGAGGTAGGATTGTGATTGAACATTTAAGTCAAGTGTTAATGTTTATAAGACGTAGACTAGTTGTAACTTGTGCTGAAGCACTGAACACTTCTTCTCTGGCGATATTCCCAGCCTTTTAGCGATGCGTGTGAAATGCAATTCACTCGAGGATAAGCTTGGCTTCTTCTCCATCAATGGTTCGCTGAAGACCATTCTTTACAGCAAACTCTCTCTTGATAAAAGCGAACAAAATGTCGGTTATGAGAAATACCTGAAAATGACAAATTATTAGTGAATTGTCCATAAAAAATAAAATGGGCTTCAAAAATAAGGAAACGGTTATTTTTGTTTTAGAAGTTTTTCTGGTAATACAAAATATTATGGTAACCAATTTAAATGCTAAATTAATCTACTACTAAATAAATATCTGCTAGATTAAATAAATATCATACAGTAGAACCTCTTTAGTACGTCCCTCGATAACACGATTACCTTGATAACAAGTAATATTTTCTAGTCCCCGTGAATTGCCCATAACACTCAATGTTAAAAATACCTCTATAGGACGAATGCTATTCACATAAATACCTCGATAGCACACATTTTACCAGCTGAAATTAGTGCACAATCATCCTCTATAACACGCATTTTAAAATACCGGAACCTCTATAGCACGAACTCGCCCTCGGTGACACGAATCTTTCAGTATATTAACTCCGTAACATGAACATAACCTCTATAGCGCGAAGTGTCTCGTTATGGAACCTTTACAACACCAATCGCCTTTCTCATGCATCGTTCCCACAGTTTGGTCAGACATTTTGAAGGAAACAATGTCTTTATGCTCAGTTCTAGGAAAAACTTTCCTACACTTCCTCTTGGGGACACAATTAATTTGTCAGTTGCATGTCTGCTGTCAAAACAAAAATTATTGGTTTTACGTCGCGTTTAGCACAGCTTATATGATACCAGTTTAAGTGCAGTGTTATTGTGTGACATCGTGGTTTTACATATAAGTGTGTAGTGTCAGTAAGTAGGGATTAGAGAATGTCTGCTTCAAATGCCGTTAGTATATTAAAGTGTTTTATGAGAAAAAAGTGTTATGAGTGAGTGTGGTTAGGGTCACTACGGAAATCAATAGCGCACTGGACTACGTTCACGCGAGTAACACGAAATAAAAAAAAAATTAATGACTATTTCACTAACTTTCCTTTCTCATGCACAACAACATTGAATCCTGGCGTAGGCTTAGACGTAGAGAAAATTGTCTAACATGTAATCGATAAATCAATTAACTTTCCTGGTACTCAGCTTAATTAATTATACTGTAAATGATTAATTGAGAACATTTATACCGTCTAAAGGTTTTTAAATTTCTTTGATTTATAACAAGTTACTGTATTTATTACATTTTGTATTTTTCTTTAAAAAAACTTTATTAGTTGTTTAAAGTTTTTATAATAGGCTATTTTTTCATAACAATAAAATATTATGTTTTATATGTGTGTTTTTTGTATGCTTGATTTCATAAATTTTCAATGGAATATTTCTAGTGAGGCTTCATTAAAATTGCACTTGCTATATGGGGAGTTTTAAAATATACTCTGTTAGGGTGCACCTTGATAAGACGAATTATTAGCAGAACAACCTTGATAGCACGACACTTGATTAGACGAACACCTTGATAAGACGTCAGTTTTGTGTGACCCCTTGAGAGTCGTCTTATGAAGGTTCTACTGTATAAGCAACAGAGCGGTTTGGGTTAAAATTTTGGATGTGATTCTAGAAAAATGTATATAAGTAACTTATTCGTTAAACTAATAATGATGATTGTGTGCGTGTGCCGAAATCACATAACCGATGTGATGTAGGGTCTGTCGGGCGACACTGTTTCGTACAGTTATTGCAGGAGAGCTTTCAGCGTCTAGCATTTCTGAACTGCAAGTTGCAGTAGAGAATGGCTGAAAGAGCTCCTGCAATAACTCTATGAAACAGTGTTGCCAGACATACATCACATTGGTTATAAAACAAAATAAGTTTAAACAAAATGTGCATAATGCAAAAGTGTAAACAATAAGCAACAAAATGAACATGTGGCAGCTGTAAATTCATTTTAAATTACAATCAGCTGTTGGAAAGTTGATCGAATTCATGCGAATTCATCAGTTTCAGCGGCTGCCGATAGAGGCTGTCAGTATCGGGGGTCAGACAAAAAATTCATCATGCAGTGCTTCACCTGCTCCAATTTTTCGAGTTTATTTTAAGTCCGATTAAAGTGGGAGGGGTTTTTAATAAAAGATAAAGACTCAGGCTATTTGACTAACTTTTTGATTTTGTCAAATTTGAATCCATAGCATCAAGCTATAATGGATTTGATAAACTTCGATCCATTATAACTTGATATGAATTCAAAATATGAAAAAATCAAAAAGTAAGTCAAATAGCCCAAGTTTTTTCTTTTATTTAAAACCCCTGCCACTTTTATCGGATTTAAAATAAACTCGGAAAATTGAAGCAGGTGAAGCACTGCATGACGTTTTGAGAGGGACCATTTAGCCCCCTCTTAATTAGAATGCCTAATTTCCGCGGCCAAATCTTCCCCACCATCACCTACCTGAATCTTGGGTCTCACACATGTTGAAATGCAGCAGCGTTTCTTTATCCTCAGTGTTTTACACCAAATACTAGATATTGTTCCTCGCCCTTAGTATGGTTGTAAAAGTATTGAGGTAGTTTCAGCAACGTCCCCTAGTACTGACCCTCTAGCCCTCTCTTAAAGCGTAAGTATATTGAGTGAAAAGTTAAAGGTTCAAATTATGGCACAGGTGACACATTTTTGCTCAGTTCTTTTTGCAATTTTTCAATTTGTAGGTTAGCAAAAATGCATTCATTTATCAATTTTTATGAAAAAATTTGTAACACCTATTTTACAATTTTAAATATCACTGAAAACTTAATAATAACTTAAATATCACTGAAAATTATTACAAACTCGTATTAAAATAAGTTTTATAATAATTTTAAAATTATTACAAACTTGTTTTAAAACTAGTATTATTATAAAAATTCCAAGTTAAAAAATTGTTAACTTCTTTTAAACTTATTTTTATGCTACTTGGGAATATGTTCAATGTTGGAATCATTATACTGTAATAAACTTGCTGTGCACAGGGTACAAGGTGGATGGTGTGACGGTTTACCTGAATCACAGAATCTGGCTGGTTGTGGTGCCTGGCGGGTAGTTCTCTACCGCAAACCAGGCGTATCTTGAATGAATACCTAAAAAATATTAAATCAATCAATGAAAGAAGAAAACTCAATCTTTTATAAAAAAAGGTTCCCTACGAACCAAGAAATTATTGTTACATTTAAATTTTCCTCGTAATACAGTAATGGGTTTTCAATTTATAAAATAATTGTTGGATTGATTTATAAGTAGTTTTTCCAGATTTCAGTAGGACCATCAATGCTGATTCAGCAAAACAAAAAAATTACTAAATAGATAATAACATTTAACTAATTTATTTTATAATTAGTTATTATTATACTGTACTTTTATATTATTTACAGTATGATGAAAAACGTTGTTCATCACTCATACTGAAAGTGTTTTAGTCTACTTAATCTCAACTGAAATTAAAATTAAAAAGTAAAATGTGATCATGCACGGAAATAAATATTTCCGTTTAACTACTATTACTGCAGGCCTACCTTCAAAACTAGAAACTTCTAAAGCTCCACCACCTCATAAAACATTGTTACATGCAAAAACAACGTTCACCATGATTCATACAAACAACATGGCTATTCAAAGTGACAAGCTGAAGCACTCAAAGACCTACCTCCAAGGCGCCAGATTTGGTGATTGGTATGGGGATTGTGCAATGGATGGCCCACATAATTTGAGCCTGCCGCCGCCGGAAGGACGAATTTGGGCCACTTGTGTTCCCTCTGCAAACAGTAAAATGCTGACTTAATTTACACCTCAATTGATAAAAATATATATACCGGGTGTCCCAGACCACCCGTACACCCCTTTTAAAATCTACACAATTAATTTTTCACAAAAACAAATTGTGCCATTTGCCATAGGTAAACCGGTTGAACTCTATCCATTGATGATAATTTCAATGTACAGGGTGTACCATGAGTAACCTATCCAGACCGGAAGTCATTAATTTTAAATACGAATGCCCACTTTTTATGGTATTTTTGGATTCTAGACATAATTTTAAGACTACTTTACAATTTAATGTGTATCCCTAATTTTAACGGTTTGGGAGATAATAGAGGTAGAAGTTTGATTTTTTTTTTATAAGAATAACATGGGACTAAATTTCACATCAATTATCGTTGTAAATTTCCCGTTAAACTAAAAGGGCGTAGCATAAAAATGCCTAAGCTTCTTCTTTTAAACACTTTAGCATCATAAATTATTAGTTTTGTCATAAATTATTTTATTTTACCAAAAATTTTTCAATATGGCCGAGATTATTTGTAATGTGTAGAAAACTCAAATTAATTACGTAAAAATTGGTATTTTATGATGAATTATTATTTAAAGTGAGATTATAACATATTTTTATGTTTGGACAGTTATGTTAAAGGTAAAAGTTTCAGTGTTAATGGATATGAAAATTTGCCCCATGTTATTCTTATCGGGAAAATCAAACTTCTACCTCTATTATCTCCCAAACCATTAGGATTAGGCATAAACATTAAATTGTAAAGTAGCATTAAAATTATGTCTAGAATACAAAATACCATAAAAAGAGGGGGTTCGTATTTAAAATTTATGACTTCCGGTCTGGATAGGTCTGGTACACCCTGTACATGGCAATTAATTGCAATTATCATCAATGGATAGAGCGCAACCGGTTTACCTATATATGGCACAATTGGTTTTTGTGAACAATCAACTGTGTAAATTTTAAAAGGGGTGTACGGGTGGTCTGGGACACCCGATATATATATTTTTCAAACTACGGAGAGGTTTGGTAATATTTCATTTTATGTTTACTTTGATTTATTGAAAAAACGTAACTGGGCTACTTTATATATAGAGAAAGTCGCTTCGTTTCGGATTCCATGAACTGCAGTTTGAGGGCCAGCACAGGTTGTAAATGTTTTTTAGACTTGTTAATGATCTATGCAAAAGAATGGAATAGTGGAAACTTTGTAACACACTAGAGAATCTCAGTGATGGAATGTGGGTATATCTACAAGGAGTTAACGATTATATCATTTAAAATAAAGTTAAGGTTTATTTGGGTTGAATTTTTTTATAAAATAATATCAAAACAAACGGAATGAAACTGTTTGGTTGGCGCCTTTAATTTTGATTACAGAGTTGACAAACATACAAAAATCAATAACCCCATCGCAGCAGACCTGCATACTAAGCTAATTTCCTAAGAAATTTGAGATTTTATATTTTCCTCATAAACACCATGGGAATGAGAATGTGATTTTCTACCATGAAATGTTGTTGGAAAATGTTAGTCTTTAGGAAATGTATTGGTTAGGTAAGGTTAGGTAAGGGGAAAAATTAAAAAGTGACGAATATTGATACAATTTTATATTAAAATTGTATTAATATTTGTCACTTTTTAATTTTTCCCATGGGGGTGAGTGTGTAGGTTCTGCCATATGGGTAATGTAAGCAAATATCAGTTAAACTTTACCTTAAGAATGTACATACCAAGTTATGTCAATAAATAAGTGGGATACGGGGTTTTATTGATTTCCCGTAAGATTAACATGAGAAATCTTTTTTTAGCTTTGCTCCGGAATCTGTTAAGCTAAGTTAAAAATTTTAAATACCAAATTGTTTGTTTTTTAAGTTTTTTTTGTATGGTTTCCGTTAAAATTCTTGCATTTTGAAAATTGAGGTCCAAAAATGACAAAAACCTAGGTTTGTTATAAAACAAATTTGATAAAAAATAGTAAGAATGATAAATTGAACTGTTTAGTGCAAAAACCCGTTAAGTGCCAAATTGGGCAAAATTGAGTTAAGACCATAATTATTGTACAAAATAGATAAACACATCGATCTGTGCAAAAACCTGTCATGTTCTATTCCAACAATGCTACTAAAATACAGGTTGAAATCTTTGTTTAGCGCAAAAACCCATCATGTTCAATGTGATCATGTTTAGTGTTCTTTGCGGGTTTTTGCACTAAATAGTAGAAATTTTTTTGTTTGCTCTACTGAAAATTCACAGCAATGATGGTTGATTGCAAATACTATTTTTTGTACATGATGTTAGTTGCGTCACACCCATCTGGGTGTGTAGGAAGGCACACCCATCTGGGAGGATATATAAATGTATACAGGTCGTTTAGGGCAAAAACCCGTCATGAAAAAATTTTTCAAAATTTTTTTATGTACATATGGTTATTATAAAAATATTTATTTCACCACAACAAATGTTCTTTTGATTGATATTTTCAAAACCCAAATTGATTTAAACATTGAAATAAATTGACAATTATTATAAGGTTTTTTTGAATACTGTAAAATTACATTTTTGGCATATGACGGGTTTTTGCACTAAACTATTCAATTAGAGAGCACAGCTGTCTCCTCTTAACCCCTTGAATTATTTCAATAACAGTAATTTACCTATAAAACCTGTATTTCTATGTCATTCTACCAGAATCTTGAGACTTTTGGGAGCTTTAGCATTTTTTGATTACGTAATCTTGGGCAACTTTATTTTTACTAATATTTCTTATGTTTAAACTCCTAACTAACACATCGAGGCTAACCGGGCATGATAGCAATTTGCAAGTTAGACTTTGAAAGCGCGGGTTCGATTCCAACTTACGGTTCAAACTGAACATAGGTCATAGGTGGTACAACTTTAACTCTTAATAGGATTAGCCAATCTGTGGAAATTTTTGTGGGAAGGCCCATTTAGAATAACCAATGGCACGCTTGCTTGGAAGTTGACAGGATTGGTTGATTCTTTGAGAGTGCATCTTGGTCAACACTGATTGTGTTTACTTTTTATTAGTGTTTACTATGCGGGCGCGCGCTTGTGTTTGTGTGCCCCACTACAGCTTTAAAATCTGAAAGATAATCTCATTTTATTAAAATATTGCAATAAAATCATGTGAAAATCTAAAATTCATTTTCATGACAAGTTAAAGATAAATAATATTCAAAGAAATAAAAAGAGCCAACCTCTACTATTTAGAGACCAAGCGTCTGACTAAGCTAACTTTTAAGAATTTATTCTGACCACATGTCTCTTAAAAATAGTAGTGGGTTTATAACATTTTGGCAGAATTTTTAGTTATTTAACACTTTTTGCACATATTTATTAGTACAATATGTGTTGACATAAAAATTATGGTAAAAAACTAAATGACAAAGTAAGTTTATAGTGACTTGTAACCAGATCAATGCCAAATAAAAATAATTCATTGTCACTTTTTCACTACAAATTTATCTTTAGAAATCTTTTATCCTAAATACAATGCTAAATTCTAATATATTTAATCGCAAAAACTTTTTTAAGGCAAGTTTAATCGAATTTCTGAGAGTTAAATGACTCCCTGCTCACATTTTCCAAATACCAAACCTAAACAGGACCGGATTAACCCTTTTAGGTAAAAGGTCATAATTACGCACCCCCCCCCCTGGCAAGAAATTATAAAAAAATATGGGCTTATTTTAATTCTAATGCTTTGGCTGTTGTATAAACCACAGAACTATTTAACAAATGTGATGATCAGCATTTTCGTCACTTTGATCCGTCGACGTAATCCTTTTGTATCATTCAATCTAAGATTTTACCACCATATTAATTTTAACTCTGAATTCAAATGTAATATAATTGTAATACAAAAAAAATTAAATCCAGTGCAAAGGAAAAAGGTCATGGCAAACCTTACGATCCAAAGGAGAATGGTTCACCTTCAAGTAGAAGAATGTTTACGGCTGGTCGAGGATGCTCTTCACCGCCGATCACAGGCACTATTTACGTGTATTGGGGGCGCTCTTTACAGTCGTTCAGTGGCGCTCTTTACCGGTGGTCGGAGAACATGTTTATCACCGGTCTGGGGCGTTGTATAACTTTGATCAAGGGTGCTATTTACCGTCGAAGAGAGGGCTATGTTTACTGCCAGTCGGGGGTGATGCTCTTGACCGCTAATCAGGGACATTCTTTACCATCATATGAAGCTCCCTCACCACACGATTGTAATCCGTGGAGCTGGTGAAGATCGTCGAAGATGGTGTGAGGAAGCGTGATGTGAGAGTAGCCCTCTGGATATTACACAGGTGGTATACTATCACATCACTTTCCCTCACCTCACAATTGTAATCCCTGGAGCTGGTGAAGATCGTCGAGGATGGTGTGAGGAAGCGTGATGTGAGAGTATCCCTCTGGATATTACACAGGTGGTTTATTATCACATCACATTCCCTCACCACACAATTGTAATCCGTGGAGCTGGTGAAGATCGTCGAGGATGGTGTGAGGAAGCGTGATGTGAGAGTAGCCATCTGGATATTACGCAGGGGGTTTACTATCACATCACGCTCCATCACCACACTATTGTAATCCGTGGAATTGGTGAAAATCGTCGAAGATGGTGTGAGGAAGCGTGATGTGAGAGTAGCCCTCTGGATATTACGCAGGGGGTTTACCATCACATCACGCTCCCTCACTACACAATTGTAATCCGTGGAGCTGGTGAAGATCGTCAAAGATGATGTGAGGATGCATGATGTGAAAGTAGCCATCTGGATATTACACAGGTGGTGTACTATCACATCACGCTCCCTCACCACACAATTGTAATCCGTGGAGCTGGTGAAGATCGTCGAGGATGGTGTGAGGAAGCGTGATGTGAAAGTAGCCCTCTGGATATTACACAGGTGGTTTACCATCACATCACCCTCCCTCACCACACAATTGTAATCCGTGGAGCCTCTGAAGATCGTTGAGGATGGTGTGAGGAAGCGTGATGTGAGAGTAGCCATCTGGATATTACACAGGTGGTTTACTATCACATCACATTCCCTCACCACACAATTGTAATCCGTGGAGCCTCTGAAGATCGATGAGGATGGTGTGAGGAAGCGTGATGTGAGAGTAGCCATCTGGATATTACACAGGTGGTTTACTATCACATCACATTTCCTCATCACACAATTGTAATCCGTGGAGCCTCTGAAGATCGTTGAGGATGGTGTGAGGAAGCGTGATGTGAGAGTAGCCATCTGGATATTACACAGGTGGTTTACTATCACATCACATTCCCTCACCACACAATTGTAATCCGTGGAGCCTCTGAAGATCGTTGAGGATGGTGTGAGGAAGCGTGATGTGAGAGTAGCCATCTGGATATTACACAGGTGGTTTACTATCACATCGCATTCCCTCACCACACAATTGTAATCCGTGGAGCTGGTGAAGATCGTCGAAGATGGTGTGAGGAAGCGTGATGTGAAAGTAGCCCTCTGGATATTACACAGGTGGTTTATCATCACATCACCCTCCCTCACTACACAATTGTAATCCGTGGAGCTGGTGAAGATCGTCGAAGATGGTGTGAGGAAGCGTGATGTGAGAGTAGCCCGCTGGATATTACACAGGTGGTTTACCATCACATCATGGTACCTCACTACACAATTGTAATCCGTGGAGCCTCTGAAGATCGTTGAGGATGGTGTGAGGAAGCGTGATGTGAGAGTAGCCATCTGGATATTACACAGGTGGTTTACTATCACATCACATTCCCTCACCACACAATTGTAATCCGTGGAGCCTCTGAAGATCGTTGAGGATGGTGTGAGGAAGCGTGATGTGAGAGATATTACACAGGTGGTTTACTATCACATCACATTCCCTCACCACACAATTGTAATCCGTGGAGCCTCTGAAGATCGTCGAGGATGGTGTGAGGAAGCGTGATGTGAAAGTAGCCCTCTGGATATTACACAGGTGGTTTACCACCACATCACCCTCCCTCACTACACAATTGTAATCCGTGGAGCTGGTGAAGATCGTCGAAAATGGTGTGAGGAAGCGTGATGTGAGAGTAGCCCTCTGGATATTACACAGGTGGTTTACCATCACATCACCCTCCCTCACTACACAATTGTAATCCGTGGAGCTGGTGAAGATCGTCGAAGATGGTGTGAGGAAGCGTGATGTGAGAGATATTACACAGGTGGTTTACTATCACATCACATTCCCTCACCACATAATTGTAATCCGTGGAGCCTCTGAAGATCGTCGAGGATGGTGTGAGGAAGCGTGATGTGAAAGTAGCCCTCTGGATATTACACAGGTGGTTTACCATCACATCACCCTCCCTCACTACACAATTGTAATCCGTGGAGCTGGTGAAGATCGTCGAAAATGGTGTGAGGAAGCGTGATGTGAGAGTAGCCCTCTGGATATTACACAGGTGGTTTACCATCACATCACCCTCCCTCACTACACAATTGTAATCCGTGGAGCTGGTGAAGATCGTCGAAGATGGTGTGAGGAAGCGTGATGTGAAAGTAGCCCTCTGGATATTACACAGGTGGTTTACCATCACATCACCCTCCCTCACTACACAATTGTAATCCGTGGAGATGGTGAAGATCGTCGAAGATGGTGTGAGGAAGCGTGATGTGAGAGTAGCCCTCTGGATATTACACAGGTGGTTTACCATCACATCACGCTCCCTCACTACACAATTGTAATCCGTGGAGCCTCTGAAGATCGTTGAGGATGGTGTGAGGAAGCGTGATGTGAGAGTAGCCATCTGAATATTACACAGGTGGTTTACTATCACATCACATTCCCTCACCACACAATTGTCCCCTCAGGGGCAGTGGGCTTTCCATTGTACGGGTGTTTCTTGGCGACCCCGGGGTACCTGAGCCAAGCTGTGAGACCCTCCTCACAGTTCTTCCCGAGCTAGGGCCTTTCTTCTCATCTTTCAGGTCTTAGCTCACCGTCTTTATTCTTTCCTGAGCTAACCTTGCTCACCTTCTTGTTTTCGACCCCGAATCAAGGGTGTCTTTCCACCTTCTTTCGACCGGCACATGCTGGGGGGTCCTGGAAGTGTCCCTGTTGTGTTGCAGGGACTGATGTGTGCCTCGCACTGCCGATGGTCTCCTCCAGTGTGTCGTCAGAAGCCAGCCGCTTCGGACCTTAGTCAGGGAGTGCGGCATGGATGCAGGGATCGGACTCTGCATTGCCACGGTGCGACCCCCAGCACGTCCGGCACATTTTGTGTATCGGTGCTGGGCAAACGGAGGTTCGGGCCCCGGAGTACCGGGGTAGGGGTGTCTTATCTCCTACGGGGGGTAGACCTCCGAGGGTGTACCCGCTCTCGGCCGATGAAGGGCCGCCTCTTGCCGCACGATGCGCTGGTGAAATAAAAGTATGGATTTTAAAATGCAAAACACGAACGATGATGAGATAGAGCAGGCCGCCTTTAAGCGCAGCTCAAGACTGCAGAGGTCTCCGACCTTGAACACTGGAACGCCGACGAAGGGTATTAAAACCACCCCCCCCCCCCCTCTGCCGGTGCCATTCAAGGCTCTTGGTGGTGCCGGATCGTCGTTCAAATCCGGACAGAAGAAGGAGGAGATCGGTATGGCGATGGAGGTGGCCGAGCCGGCAACACCATTAGCCAATATCCAAGGGATTTCTCCTAGGAAGAGCCCTCTTCGTGCGGCATTCGAGCTGCAAATGCTTCGGCAGCAGCAGGACGACGCCCACGAGGAGGAAGACTCACGTCTGAAGAAGATGAAAGCTCTTTTGAAGGAGATGGCCAAGGCCCTCTTAATTCAAAAGAACGTGAACAAGGCGATAAAAGAGGGGATCCCGAAACTCGAAGATGCTCTAGAAGAAATCGAGGAATGCCGGAAAATCAGGCTAAAGGCAGTGAAGCAGGAGCGCGATGTCACGAACCGAGTCATCTCTGCTTCGCCTCAAGCTCACCTGGCTGAGTCCCAGACTCAAGCCAGAAAGCGAAAGAAGAGGCAGAGCGGTTCTTCGCCTGGAAGCCCTGAGCTTGTTGAGGTGGACTCAGTGCCGAGACCGGTTTTTGTCACTGCGGCATCGCAGACATCTCCTGTCCAGGCTACTGAATCCGCCCCGGGCGCTGCTGTGATTCCAGCGGCTACTCCTGCAGAGGTTCCTGCTCCGGCGGCTAATCCTGCCTTGGCAGCAAACTCTGCCTCAACACCTTTGGGAGGCTGGAAGACGCGCCTGTCTAAAAAGGAAAGGAGGAGGCAGAAGCAAGCAGAGGCAGCTTCGAAAAGTGCGTCGAGGGTGGAGCGGACGCAAGTCTCAAACCCGGTTGGGGAGGCCTCTGGCAAGTCTGTCAGAAAGCCTAAACAACCCAGGCCTAAGAAGCCCAGGACGGAGGCAATCTTGATCAAGCGCTTAGGGGGGCGATCTTTTGCCGATGTTCTGGGTCAGATTAGATCGCAGGCCAAACCGGAAGAGACCGACACCGTTATCAAGTCTATTCGGCAAACCCAGAACGGGGATGTCCTCCTCGAACTGGGGAAGTCGAGTGACAAGATCGGTTTTGCCGCTTCCCTCAAGACTGCACTTGGGGACAAAGGCTCCATCAAGGCCCTAGAACCGAAGTGTTCGGTCGAGATTCGGGACCTTGATGTCCTCTCCACCGAAGATGAGGTGACGCGTGCGATCCAGGTGGCACTCCCGGAGATACCGCTGATGGAGTGAGGGTATGGCTGACAAAGCCTAACCGAAGTCAACTCCGGATGGCTGTTGCTGAGATGAGCGAAAAGCAAGCCAATAAGCTGCTTAGCCTTCAGCACCTCAGAGTCGGTTGGGTCAGTTGCAGGCTCAAACGGAGGGTGGTAGTTTCGAGATGCTTCCGCTGTCTCGGTTTCGGCCACTCCTCCCGAAACTGTAAAGGGCCCGACAGGAGTGCCAACTGCTTCCAGTGTGGAAGCCAGGTCCACAAACATAAGGAATGTTCCTCGAGCCCCTCCTGCTTCCTCTGCAAGGATTCAGGCTCCAGTGCCCTCATTCACTTACCCGGGTCTGGTCAGTGCGGTGCCTTCAGAGCCGCACTTGAACAGGCAAAAGGCAGCGGCCGGTAATTCGCATCCTCCAGGCCAACCTTCATAGATCCTGGGGAGCTGATAACCTTCTAGATCAGCTCGCCCGAGAACTTGGTGCTGACGCGCTCCTTATCAGTGAACAGTATCGGGACAGAGACCCAAACATTTGGATCTCAGACAGCCTCGGTACTGCTGCATTTTGGGCACGTAATACACGAGATGTTTTGGTGCGGAGTCACGGGCGCGGCCGAGGATTCGTCTGGGTTCGGTGTAGGGACGTGACTATCTTCAGTTGCTACCTCACACCCAACGAGGCCGTCCAGGACTTCCGCGACAAGATAGATAGCCTAGAGGAGTGCGTTCTCGGCACCACCGGGCATGTCGTCGTTGGTGGCGATTTCAACGCCAGGGCCGTCGAGTGGGGAATGACCTCTACCAGCTCTCGGGGGAAATACATCCTGAATTCATCGCCAGGGCCGGTCTTGTCGTCCTCAACCAGGGCGACACACCTACTTTTCGGCGCCCCGGGCAGAGAGGCACGATCCCCGACGTCACCTTTGCGTCTGAGTCGCTCCTTCCGAGGATCTCTGGCTGGAGGGTTGTGGAGGACTACACGGGTAGCGACCACCAATACATCGTTTTTGACCTGCATGATCAGGCAAATCATCGAGTTTACGCATCTCGGGAAGGGCCACGCCGGTGGAACACCAACAAACTGGACGTGGTCAAGTTCACCGAAGTCATCTCTCGGGGAGCGCAGGGGAATCCTGGTGAGGCTGGGGCCGAGGCACTAGTAACATCCACGATGGAACTGATCGTCTCGGCCTGCGACCAGTCTATGCCGCGAAGGAAACCCCGACTCGACAAACAACCCGTTTACTGGTGGACTGAAGAGATTGCGGAACTCAGAAGAATATGTTTAAGAACTAGACGAGCCGCCACAAGAGCGAGAATTCCCGCAGACAGAGTTCGTAAGTCGGAGGCCTATAAAGCTGCGAGAAAATCTCTCCGCAAGGCGATAAACAGGAGCAAGGCGAATAGCTGGAGGAGACTTCGTGACGACGTTGACTCTGACCCGTGGGGCCTGGGTTACAAACTTGTAACACAGAAACTCGGCGCCCGCTCTCCACCTTCCATCATGGAGGGCGCCACCATGGAAAGGATCGTCGCTGCGTTGTTTCCTGAACATCCACAGAGACCACCGGTTGACTTCGGACGGGTAGAGGACGTTCCACTCTGCACTTTCGAGGAGCTGGAAACCTCCGTTCTCTCCCTGAAGAGCACCAAGGCTCCTGGCCCGGACGGGATCCCCAGTGAGGCTTTAAAGAAAGTATTTTCAATCAACGCTAACTTGTTGTTGAGAATGTACAATGCCTGTTTGGTTGAAGGGGTGTTTCCGGCTCCCTGGAAAACAGCCAGGCTTGTACTGATCAGCAAGGGCAAAGGTGATCCCGAACTGCCGTCGTCCCACAGGCCTCTCTGCATGTTGGACACGGCTGGGAAGCTGTTCGAGAAGCTAATCCGTTCCCGTCTGACTTCTGCCGTGGAAGCTGCCGGGGACTTATGCCCCCGTCAGTACAGCTTCAGAAAGGGACGGTCAACGATCGACGCTGTCACCGAAGTTCAGAGAGCTGTGGAGAGAGCCGAGAGCCACAACCATTTCTCCCGCCGAGTAGTGCTTCTTGTTACGCTTGATGTCAAGAATGCCTTCAACTCGGCGAGGTGGGTCGATATGTTGGATGCGCTTCGCAACACCTTTCGTATTCCTGTATATCTGTTGCGGCTCATCGAGGATTATCTACGCTCTCGAAGCCTGATCTATGACACGAGGGACGGAACGCGGACGATGGAAGTCACTTCTGGTGCCGCACAAGGTTCAATACTCGGTTCGGATCTCTGGAACGTTGCCTATGACAGCCTCCTGAGGTCCGAGATGCCTGAGGAAACCACTTTGGTTGGGTACGCCGATGACGTCGCAGCTCTCATTGCTGCACGCAACGTTGAGCTGGCCCAACTAAAGTTGAACCGAGTCATGCGGGTGGTCAACAACTGGATGTCCGATCACGGTCTCTCGCTTGCTCTCAGTAAGACGGAGATCGTGATTCTCACGAAGAAGAGGATCGACACCGTCGTCCCGTTTTGAGTGGGAAGGGAGGTGGTCACATCAACTCGTGCCGCCAAATACCTTGGGGTTATGGTGGACACCAAGTTAAGCTGGAGGGATCAGATCTTCCGTACGGCGGACAAGGCCGCTAAGGTAGTCACTTACCTTAGTAGGCTGATGGCCAATGTCGGGGGTCCCCGATCCAGTAGAAGACGTCTGTTGATGTCCGCGGTCCAGTCCGTGCTCCTTTACGGGGCAGAGGTGTGGGCAGGCGCTCTAGATAAGGAGTGCTACAGGCTGCGACTCGCCCGGGTTCAGCGTCAAGCTGCGCTCCGGGTGTGTTCCGCCTACCGGACGGTGTCCGAGCCTGCTGTCCTGGTGGTCGCCGGAGTCATCCCTGTCAAGCTCTTGGCAGGGGAGAGGAAAGCGATTTATCAGAGACAAGGCGAGATCGGCAAGGACACGGCAAGAACAGAAGAGCGCTCCCGAACCTTCCAGCTGTGGCAACACAGCTGGGAGCACGACACCCGAGGACGATGGACTGCGCGACTCATCGAGCAGGTCCAACCATGGGTAGGAAGGCGGCATGGCGAGGTGGACTACTTCCTCACGCAGTTCCTGACAGGTCACGGCTATTTCAAGTCGTACCTGAACCGGATTGGCAAGACCGGTTCACCGGATTGCATCTACTGCCCGGGCGTTCCCGATGACGCGGAACACACCTTCTTCCGCTGTTCGCGTTGGGAAAGGCCCCGCCTGGAGGCCACAAGAAAACTCGGTGTTTTTTCGGTGGACACGGTCTGCCAAAAGATTATGGAGGATGAGGGCAACTGGGATTGTTTGTCACAGTTCGTCCGGGGCATCCTCCTGGAAAAGAAAACCGATCTGGACCGCGAAGTGGCCCAGATCCCTTGATCGAGCGGCTGGATAAGGAGCGAGCCCCACGGGCGTAAGCCAAATTTAGGCCTAGCCTGACGTAATAGGATAAACAATTCCAGGTTAGATTCCTAAAGAGTAGAGGAGGTTTTTTAGTGGGTAACCCCGTTTTTAGGGGAGCCCCACACTACAGGCTGGCCAAATGTGTGCGTAATGCATTTTTCCGCCTCTCCCTAAAAAAAAAACAAAAAAAAAAAAAAAAAAAAAAAACTGTCCACCCACTATTGATGTAGCCGTCCCACTGCCTTCACTTCCATCCACTGTTGTGCCACTGTCCACCCACCATTGATGTGCCTTCCCACTGTCTTCACTTCCATCCACTGTTGTGCCACTGTCCACCCAACATTGATGTAGCCGTCCCACTGTCTTCACTTTCATCCACTGTTGTGCCACTGTCCACCCACCATTGATGTGCCGTCCCATTGTCTTCACTTCCATCCACTGTTGTGCGACTGTCCTGGATATTACACAGGTGGTTTTTACTATCACACCACATTCCCTCACCACACAATTGTAATCCGTGGAGCCTCTGAAGATCGTTGAGGATGGTGTGAGGAAGCGTGATGTGAGAGTAGCCATCTGGATATTACACAGGTGGTTTACTATCACATCACATTCCCTCACCACACAATTGTAATCCGTGGAGCCTCTGAAGATCGTTGAGGATGGTGTGAGGAAGCGTGATGTGAGAGTAGCCATCTGGATATTACACAGGTGGTTTACTATCACATCACATTCCCTCACCACACAATTGTAATCCGTGGAGCCTCTGAAGTTCGTTGAGGATGGTGTGAGGAAGCGTGATGTGAGAGTAGCCATCTGGATATTACACAGGTGGTTTACTATCACATCACATTCCCTCACCACACAATTGTAATCCGTGGAGCTGGTGAAGATCGTCGAGGATGGTGTAAGGAAGCGTGATGTGAGAGTAGCCATCTGGATATTACACAGGTGGTTTACTATCACATCACATTCCCTCACCACACAATTGTAATCCGTGGAGCCTCTGAAGATCGTTGAGGATGGTGTGAGGAAGCGTGATGTGAGAGTAGCCATCTGGATATTACACAGGTGGTTTACTATCACATCACATTCCCTCACCACACAATTGTAATCCGTGGAGCCTCTGAAGATCGTTGAGGATGGTGTGAGGAAGCGTGATGTGAGAGTAGCCATCTGGATATTACACAGGTGGTTTACTATCACATCACATTCCCTCGCCACACAATTGTAATCCGTGGAGCCTCTGAAGATCGTTGAGGATGGTGTGAGGAAGCGTGATGTGAGAGTAGTCATCTGGATATTACACAGGTGGTTTACTATCACATCACATTCCCTCACCACACAATTGTAATCCGTGGAGCCTCTGAAGATCGTTGAGGATGGTGTGAGGAAGCGTGATGTGAGAGTAGCCATCTGGATATTACACAGGAAATTTACTATCACATCACATTCCCTCACCACACAATTGCAATCCGTGGAGCCTCTGAAGATCGTTGAGGATGGTGTTAGGAAGCGTGATGTGAGAGTATCCCTCTAGATATTACACAGGTGATTTACTATCACATCACATTCCCTCACCACACAATTGTAATCCGTGAAGCCTCTGAAGATCGTTGAGGATGGTGTGAGGAAGCGTGATGTGAGAGTATCCCTCTAGATATTACACAGGTGGTTTACTATCACATCACATTCCCTCACCACACAATTGTAATCTGTGGAACCTCTGAAGATCGTTGAGGATGGCGTGAGGAAGCGTGATGTGAGAGTATCCCTCTAGATATTACACAGGTGGTTTACTATCACATCACATTCCCTCACCACACAATTGTAATCCGTGGAACCTCTGAAGATCGTTGAGGATGGTGTGAGGAAGCGTGATGTGAGAGTAGCCATCTGGATATTACACAGGAGGTTTACTATCACATCACATTCCCTCACCACACAATTGTAATCCGTGGAGCCTCTGAAGATCGTTGAGGATGGTGTGAGGAAGCGTGATGTGAGAGTATCCCTCTAGATATTACACAGGTGGTTTACTATCACATCACATTCCCTCACCACACAATTGTAATCCGTGGAGCCTCTGAAGATCGTTGAGGATGGTGTGAGGAAGCGTGATGTGAGAGTATCCCTCTAGATATTACACAGGTGGTTTACTATCACATCACATTCCCTCACCACACAATTGTAATCCGTGGAACCTCTGAAGATCGTTGAGGATGGTGTGAGGAAGCGTGATGTGAGAGTAGCCATCTGGATATTACAAAGGTGGTTTACTATCACATCACATTCCCTCACCACATAATTGTAATCCGTGGAACCTCTGAAGATCGTTGAGGATGGTGTGAGGAAGCGTGATGTGAGAGTAGTCATCTGGATATTACACAGGTGGTTTTCTATCACATCACATTCCCTCACCACACAATTGTAATCCGTGGAACCTCTGAAGATCGTTGAGGATGGTGTGAGGAAGCGTGATGTGAGAGTAGCCATCTGGATATTACACAGAAGGTTTACTATCACATCACATTCCCTCACCACACAATTGTAATCCGTGGAGCCTCTGAAGATCGTTGAGGATGGTGTGAGGAAGCGTGATGTGAGAGTATCCCTCTAGATATTACACAGGTGGTTTACTATCACATCACATTCCCTCACCACACAATTGTAATCCGTGGAGCCTCTGAAGATCGTTGAGGATGGTGTGAGGAAGCATGATGTGAGAGTAGCCATCTGGATATTACACAGGTGGTTTACTATCACATCACATTCCCTCACCACACAATTGTAATCCGTGGAGCCTCTGAAGACCGTTGAGGATGGTGTGAGGAAGCGTGATGTGAGAGTAGCCATCTGGATATTACACAGGTGGTTTACTATCACATCACATTCCCTCACCACACAATTGTAATCCGTGGAGCCTCTGAAGATCGTTGAGGATGGTGTGAGGAAGCGTGATGTGAGAGTAGCCATCTGGATATTACACAGGTGGTTTACTATCACATCACATTCCCTCACCACACAATTGTAATCCGTGGAGCCTCTGAAGATCGTTGAGGATGGTGTGAGGAAGCGTGATGTGAGAGTAGCCATCTGGATATTACACAGGTGGTTTACTATCACATCACATTCCCTCACCACACAATTGTAATCCGTGGAGCCTCTGAAGATCGTTGAGGATGGTGTGAGGAAGCGTGATGTGAGAGTAGCCATCTGGATATTACACAGGTGGTGTACCATCACATCACATTCCCTCACCACACAATTGTAATCCGTGGAGCCTCTGAAGATCGTTGAGGATGGTGTGAGGAAGCGTGATGTGAGAGTAGCCATCTGGATATTACACAGGTGGTTTACTATCACATCACATTCCCTCACCACACAATTGTAATCCGTGGAGCCTCTGAAGATCGTTGAGGATGGTGTGAGGAAGCGTGATGTGAGAGTAGCCATCTGGATATTCCACAGGTGGTTTACTATCACATCACATTCCCTCACCACACAATTGTAATCCGTGGAGCCTCTGAAGATCGTTGAGGATGGTGTGAGGAAGCGTGATGTGAGAGTAGCCATCTGGATATTACACAGGTGGTTTACTATCACATCACATTCCCTCACCACACAATTGTAATCCGTGGAGCCTCTGAAGATCGTTGAGGATGGTGTGAGGAAGCGTGATGTGAGAGTATCCCTCTAGATATTACACAGGTGGTTTACTATCACATCACATTCCCTCACCACACAATTGTAATCCGTGGAGCCTCTGAAGATCGTTGAGGATGGTGTGAGGAAGCGTGATGTGAGAGTAGCCATCTGGATATTACACAGGTGGTTTACTATCACATCGCATTCCCTCACCACACAATTGTAATCCGTGGAACCTCTGAAGATCGTTGAGGATGGTGTGAGGAAGCGTGATGTGAGAGTAGCCATCTGGATATTACACAGGTGGTGTACCATCACATCACATTCCCTCACCACACAATTGTAATCCGTGGAGCCTCTGAAGATCGTTGAGGATGGTGTGAGGAAGCGTGATGTGAGAGTAGCCATCTGGATATTACACAGGTGGTTTACTATCACATCACATTCCCTCACCACACAATTGTAATCCGTGGAGCCTCTGAAGATCGTTGAGGATGGTGTGAGGAAGCGTGATGTGAGAGTAGCCATCTGGATATTACACAGGTGGTTTACTATCACATCACATTCCCTCACCACACAATTGTAATCCGTGGAGCCTCTGAAGTTCGTTGAGGATGGTGTGAGGAAGCGTGATGTGAGAGTAGCCATCTGGATATTACACAGGTGGTTTACTATCACATCACATTCCCTCACCACACAATTGTAATCCGTGGAGCTGGTGAAGATCGTCGAGGATGGTGTGAGGAAGCGTGATGTGAGAGTAGCCATCTGGATATTACACAGGTGGTTTACTATCACATCACATTCCCTCACCACACAATTGTAATCCGTGGAGCCTCTGAAGATCGTTGAGGATGGTGTGAGGAAGCGTGATGTGAGAGTAGCCATCTGGATATTACACAGGTGGTTTACTATCACATCACATTCCCTCACCACACAATTGTAATCCGTGGAGCCTCTGAAGTTCGTTGAGGATGGTGTGAGGAAGCGTGATGTGAGAGTAGCCATCTGGATATTACACAGGTGGTTTACTATCACATCACATTCCCTCACCACACAATTGTAATCCGTGGAGCTGGTGAAGATCGTCGAGGATGGTGTGAGGAAGCGTGATGTGAGAGTAGCCATCTGGATATTACACAGGTGGTTTACTATCACATCACATTCCCTCACCACACAATTGTAATCCGTGGAGCTGGTGAAGATCGTCGAGGATGGTGTGAGGAAGCGTGATGTGAGAGTAGCCATCTGGATATTACACAGGTGGTTTACTATCACATCACATTCCCTCACCACACAATTGTAATCCGTGGAGCCTCTGAAGATCGTTGAGGATGGTGTGAGGAAGCGTGATGTAAGAGTAGCCATCTGGATATTACACAGGAAATTTACTATCACATCAGTTGTAAAAAATAGAATAAGGCGTGAAAAGCTGTCATATTACTCATCAATGGTAGATAGATGCAATGGTGATTCTCGAAGTTACTGGAATGTAATCAAGAAAATTATTAAAAGTAGAAATAAGTGTATTCGTAGTGTTAAGATAGATAATAAGGTAGTAAATGTGTTGGGTAATGAAAAATGTGTAGCAAATGAGTTTAACAAGTATTTTGCAAACATAATTTCCTCTCTTAGATTTGATTCATTTGGGTGTGATCTTTTTATGGAAGATCAAAATAACTATGGTGTATTGTTTAACTCATTTAATATTAGTCATACAAAGGTAATAAATGTTATTAAATCAATGAAAAATAAGGGGAGTTGTGGCATTGATGGTGTTAGTATTTTGACAATAAAAGATAATATTAATGTTTTTTCGCCTCTGTTGTTGGATATTTTTCGTAAATCTTTGGAGCAGGGAGTCATGCCAGTGGAGTTTAAAACAGCTGCAGTGGTCCCAGTGTACAAGTCAGGAGATGAATCAGAGGTATCATCATATCGCCCAATCTCTGTTTTAAGTTCAATCGCTAAAATATTTGAAAAGATTATTAAAAGTGAATTACTTTATTATTTTGATAGTAGACAATTGTTTTCAATGAATCAATTTGGATTTCTTCCGGGGAAAGGAACAGACCAAGCTGTAGAAAAACATATTACTAGTATTACTACGTCTCTAGATAGCCATAAATACACACTGTCAATATATTTAGATTTTCAAAAGGCTTTTGATGTGATTGATATCAATATACTTATTAAGAAGTTTCAAATGTATGGTATAGGGGGTCAGGCTTTGTTGTGGTTGGAATCTTTCTGTAAAGGAAGAAAACAGGTTGTAAAAATTAACAATCAGTATAGTGAGGTATTGAATTTGAACTATGGGACAGCACAAGGAGGGGTTTTAGGGCCACTAATTTTCCTCATCTTTATAAATGACTTGTTAAATATGCAGCTAAACTCCTCTGTGTTTGCGTATGCGGATGATACTGCACTTGTATGTGGGGATATCAATAAACAGTCATTGATGCTAAAAATCAACGATGACCTGCAAAAAATTTCTGACTGGCTGATCAAAAACAAGTTGCTTGTAAATGTGAAAAAATCTAAATGTATTGCATTTTTTGATCATGATAAAACAAGTGAATATTTACAAACTATGTTGAATTTGCGGTGTCACTATCATCATTGTGTATATGGCTGTGAATGTTCTAGTATAGAAATAGTTGAAAGTGTCAAATATTTGGGTTTATATGTTGATCAGTATTTAAAATGGGATGTGCATGTAAATTATTTAGCAAAAAGGTTGAGGAAAATAAATTATGCAATGTACCACCTAAAAAAGTTCATTAGAAATGATCAATTGAAGAAAGTGTATGTGTCTTGGTTTGAGAGTACCATGAGATATGGAGTATTGCACTTTGGTGGTGCATATAAGACTGTTCTTAAGCCAGTTGTAATGAATCAAAGGCATGCATTACGCAATATGTTTAATGTGAAATATTATGAAAGCATGAGCTATCTTTTTGAAGAGCACAATATTTTAACTTTCACTCAGGTATACAAATACGCCTCTATTATGTATATCCTCAGAAACTTGTTTATGTTCAACTTCAAACTGCCAAACAGAAACACTCGATCTAGTCAATTTTTATTTCTTGTTGTACCATTTTTCACTAAGGAATCAAGTAGGCATCAATTTTGTTATCTCGGTCCTAAGTTGTTTAATGAATTTGTAAGATTTTTTGGGAATGAAGTGATATTTGAGAAAAAGCATAAAGTTAAGATAAAAGCTATACAATTTGTTAAAGAGTCTATATAAATACATGTTAAAATTAACTTTATGTATTAAATTTGAATTTGTTTATCATTTTGTGTAATTTTAATGCATTTAAATTATTTATTAAAATTAAATTATATTGTTATGCTCTAAGTTAAATATTTATTGCTTGTTATTAATTTATTTTTGTTTTCCGCACTGATTGTACTATGCCTATGTTAAGGTTTTGAGTGACGAAGAAACTTGAAGAAAACTGAATAAAAGACAATGAATTAATAAAGATAAGAATAGCCAACTACACTCCCGCACGCGCCAATGAGGTGCATTGGGAGGTAAAATATGTAATGTATTAATGTTTTATTTTGGAAATAAAGAAATTTTGATTTGATTTGATTTGAAACATCACATTCCCTCACCACACAATTGCAATCCGTGGAGCCTCTGAAGATCGTTGAGGATGGTGTTAGGAAGCGTGATGTGAGAGTATCCCTCTAGATATTACACAGGTGATTTACTATCACATCACATTCCCTCACCACACAATTGTAATCCGTGAAGCCTCTGAAGATCGTTGAGGATGGTGTGAGGAAGCGTGATGTGAGAGTATCCCTCTAGATATTACACAGGTGGTTTACTATCACATCACATTCCCTCACCACACAATTGTAATCTGTGGAACCTCTGAAGATCGTTGAGGATGGCGTGAGGAAGCGTGATGTGAGAGTATCCCTCTAGATATTACACAGGTGGTTTACTATCACATCACATTCCCTCACCACACAATTGTAATCCGTGGAACCTCTGAAGATCGTTGAGGATGGTGTGAGGAAGCGTGATGTGAGAGTAGCCATCTGGATATTACACAGGAGGTTTACTATCACATCACATTCCCTCACCACACAATTGTAATCCGTGGAGCCTCTGAAGATCGTTGAGGATGGTGTGAGGAAGCGTGATGTGAGAGTATCCCTCTAGATATTACACAGGTGGTTTACTATCACATCACATTCCCTCACCACACAATTGTAATCCGTGGAACCTCTGAAGATCGTTGAGGATGGTGTGAGGAAGCGTGATGTGAGAGTAGCCATCTGGATATTACAAAGGTGGTTTACTATCACATCACATTCCCTCACCACATAATTGTAATCCGTGGAACCTCTGAAGATCGTTGAGGATGGTGTGAGGAAGCGTGATGTGAGAGTAGTCATCTGGATATTACACAGGTGGTTTTCTATCACATCACATTCCCTCACCACACAATTGTAATCCGTGGAACCTCTGAAGATCGTTGAGGATGGTGTGAGGAAGCGTGATGTGAGAGTAGCCATCTGGATATTACACAGAAGGTTTACTATCACATCACATTCCCTCACCACACAATTGTAATCCGTGGAGCCTCTGAAGATCGTTGAGGATGGTGTGAGGAAGCGTGATGTGAGAGTATCCCTCTAGATATTACACAGGTGGTTTACTATCACATCACATTCCCTCACCACACAATTGTAATCCGTGGAGCCTCTGAAGATCGTTGAGGATGGTGTGAGGAAGCATGATGTGAGAGTAGCCATCTGGATATTACACAGGTGGTTTACTATCACATCACATTCCCTCACCACACAATTGTAATCCGTGGAGCCTCTGAAGATCGTTGAGGATGGTGTGAGGAAGCGTGATGTGAGAGTAGCCATCTGGATATTACACAGGTGGTTTACTATCACATCACATTCCCTCACCACACAATTGTAATCCGTGGAGCCTCTGAAGATCGTTGAGGATGGTGTGAGGAAGCGTGATGTGAGAGTAGCCATCTGGATATTACACAGGTGGTTTACTATCACATCACATTCCCTCACCACACAATTGTAATCCGTGGAGCCTCTGAAGATCGTTGAGGATGGTGTGAGGAAGCGTGATGTGAGAGTAGCCATCTGGATATTACACAGGTGGTTTACTATCACATCACATTCCCTCACCACACAATTGTAATCCGTGGAGCCTCTGAAGATCGTTGAGGATGGTGTGAGGAAGCGTGATGTGAGAGTAGCCATCTGGATATTACACAGGTGGTGTACCATCACATCACATTCCCTCACCACACAATTGTAATCCGTGGAGCCTCTGAAGATCGTTGAGGATGGTGTGAGGAAGCGTGATGTGAGAGTAGCCATCTGGATATTACACAGGTGGTTTACTATCACATCACATTCCCTCACCACACAATTGTAATCCGTGGAGCCTCTGAAGATCGTTGAGGATGGTGTGAGGAAGCGTGATGTGAGAGTAGCCATCTGGATATTCCACAGGTGGTTTACTATCACATCACATTCCCTCACCACACAATTGTAATCCGTGGAGCCTCTGAAGATCGTTGAGGATGGTGTGAGGAAGCGTGATGTGAGAGTAGCCATCTGGATATTACACAGGTGGTTTACTATCACATCACATTCCCTCACCACACAATTGTAATCCGTGGAGCCTCTGAAGATCGTTGAGGATGGTGTGAGGAAGCGTGATGTGAGAGTATCCCTCTAGATATTACACAGGTGGTTTACTATCACATCACATTCCCTCACCACACAATTGTAATCCGTGGAGCCTCTGAAGATCGTTGAGGATGGTGTGAGGAAGCGTGATGTGAGAGTAGCCATCTGGATATTACACAGGTGGTTTACTATCACATCGCATTCCCTCACCACACAATTGTAATCCGTGGAACCTCTGAAGATCGTTGAGGATGGTGTGAGGAAGCGTGATGTGAGAGTAGCCATCTGGATATTACACAGGTGGTGTACCATCACATCACATTCCCTCACCACACAATTGTAATCCGTGGAGCCTCTGAAGATCGTTGAGGATGGTGTGAGGAAGCGTGATGTGAGAGTAGCCATCTGGATATTACACAGGTGGTTTACTATCACATCACATTCCCTCACCACACAATTGTAATCCGTGGAGCCTCTGAAGATCGTTGAGGATGGTGTGAGGAAGCGTGATGTGAGAGTAGCCATCTGGATATTACACAGGTGGTTTACTATCACATCACATTCCCTCACCACACAATTGTAATCCGTGGAGCCTCTGAAGTTCGTTGAGGATGGTGTGAGGAAGCGTGATGTGAGAGTAGCCATCTGGATATTACACAGGTGGTTTACTATCACATCACATTCCCTCACCACACAATTGTAATCCGTGGAGCTGGTGAAGATCGTCGAGGATGGTGTGAGGAAGCGTGATGTGAGAGTAGCCATCTGGATATTACACAGGTGGTTTACTATCACATCACATTCCCTCACCACACAATTGTAATCCGTGGAGCCTCTGAAGATCGTTGAGGATGGTGTGAGGAAGCGTGATGTGAGAGTAGCCATCTGGATATTACACAGGTGGTTTACTATCACATCACATTCCCTCACCACACAATTGTAATCCGTGGAGCCTCTGAAGATCGTTGAGGATGGTGTGAGGAAGCGTGATGTGAGAGTAGCCATCTAAATATTACACAGGTGGTTTACTATCACATCACATTCCCTCGCCACACAATTGTAATCCGTGGAGCCTCTGAAGATCGTTGAGGATGGTGTGAGGAAGCGTGATGTGAGAGTAGCCATCTGGATATTACACAGGTGGTTTACTATCACATCACATTCCCTCACCACACAATTGTAATCCGTGGAGCCTCTGAAGATCGTTGAGGATGGTGTGAGGAAGCGTGATGTGAGAGTAGCCATCTGGATATTACACAGGAGGTTTACTATCACATCAGATCCCCTCACCACACAATTGTAATCCGTGGAGCCTCTGAAGATCGTTGAGGATGGTGTTAGGAAGCGTGATGTGAGAGTATCCCTCTAGATATTACACAGGTGGTTTATTATCACATCACATTCCCTCACAACACAATTGTAATCCGTGGAGCCTCTGAAGATCGTTGAGGATGGTGTGAGGAAGCGTGATGTGAGAGTATCCCTCTAGATATTACACAGGTGGTTTACTGTCACATCACATTCCCTCACCACACAATTGTAATCTGTGGAACCTCTGAAGATCGTTGAGGATGGTGTGAGGAAGCGTGATGTGAGAGTAGCCATCTGGATATTACGAAGGTGGTTTACTGTCACATCACATTCCCTCATCACACAATTGTAATCCGTGGAGCCTCTGAAGATCGTTGAGGATGGCGTGAGGAAGCATGATGTGAGAGTATCCCTCTAGATATTACACAGGTGGTTTACTATCACATCACATTCCCTCACCACACAATTGTAATCCGTGGAACCTCTGAAGATCGTTGAGGATGGTGTGAGGAAGCGTGATGTGAGAGTAGCCATCTGGATATTACACAGGAGGTTTACTATCACATCACATTCCCTCACCACACAATTGTAATCCGTGGAGCCTCTGAAGATCGTTGAGGATGGTGTGAGGAAGCGTGATGTGAGAGTATCCCTCTAGATATTACACAGGTGGTTTACTATCACATCACATTCCCTCACCACACAATTGTAATCCGTGGAACCTCTGAAGATCGTTGAGGATGGTGTGAGGAAGCGTGATGTGAGAGTAGCCATCTGGATATTACACAGGTGGTTTACTATCACATCACATTCCCTCACCACACAATTGTAATCCGTGGAGCCTCTGAAGATCGTTGAGGATGGTGTCAGGAAGCGTGATGTGAGAGTATCCCTCTATATATTACACAGGTGGTTTACTATCACATCACATTCCCTCACCACACAATTGTAATCCGTGGAGCCTCTGAGGATCGTTGAGGATGGTGTGAGGAAGCGTGATGTGAGAGTATCCCTCTAGATATTACACAGGTGGTTTACTATCACATCACATTCCCTCACCACACAATTGTAATCCGTGGAACCTCTGAAGATCGTTGAGGATGGTGTGAGGAAGCGTGATGTGAGAGTAGCCATCTGGATATTACACAGGTGGTTTACTATCACATCACATTCCCTCACCACACAATTGTAATCCGTGGAGCCTCTGAAGATCGTTGAGGATGGTGTGAGGAAGCGTGATGTGAGAGTAGCCATCTGGATATTACACAGGTGGTGTACCATCACATCACATTCCCTCACCACACAATTGTAATCCGTGGAGCCTCTGAAGATCGTTGAGGATGGTGTGAGGAAGCGTGATGTGAGAGTAGCCATCTGGATATTACACAGGTGGTTTACTATCACATCACATTCCCTCACCACACAATTGTAATCCGTGGAGCCTCTGAAGATCGTTGAGGATGGTGTGAGGAAGCGTGATGTGAGAGTAGCCATCTGGATATTCCACAGGTGGTTTACTATCACATCACATTCCCTCACCACACAATTGTAATCCGTGGAGCCTCTGAAGATCGTTGAGGATGGTGTGAGGAAGCGTGATGTGAGAGTAGCCATCTGGATATTACACAGGTGGTTTACTATCACATCACATTCCCTCACCACACAATTGTAATCCGTGGAGCCTCTGAAGATCGTTGAGGATGGTGTGAGGAAGCGTGATGTGAGAGTATCCCTCTAGATATTACACAGGTGGTTTACTATCACATCACATTCCCTCACCACACAATTGTAATCCGTGGAGCCTCTGAAGATCGTTGAGGATGGTGTGAGGAAGCGTGATGTGAGAGTAGCCATCTGGATATTACACAGGTGGTTTACTATCACATCGCATTCCCTCACCACACAATTGTAATCCGTGGAACCTCTGAAGATCGTTGAGGATGGTGTGAGGAAGCGTGATGTGAGAGTAGCCATCTGGATATTACACAGGTGGTGTACCATCACATCACATTCCCTCACCACACAATTGTAATCCGTGGAGCCTCTGAAGATCGTTGAGGATGGTGTGAGGAAGCGTGATGTGAGAGTAGCCATCTGGATATTACACAGGTGGTTTACTATCACATCACATTCCCTCACCACACAATTGTAATCCGTGGAGCCTCTGAAGATCGTTGAGGATGGTGTGAGGAAGCGTGATGTGAGAGTAGCCATCTGGATATTACACAGGTGGTTTACTATCACATCACATTCCCTCACCACACAATTGTAATCCGTGGAGCCTCTGAAGTTCGTTGAGGATGGTGTGAGGAAGCGTGATGTGAGAGTAGCCATCTGGATATTACACAGGTGGTTTACTATCACATCACATTCCCTCACCACACAATTGTAATCCGTGGAGCTGGTGAAGATCGTCGAGGATGGTGTGAGGAAGCGTGATGTGAGAGTAGCCATCTGGATATTACACAGGTGGTTTACTATCACATCACATTCCCTCACCACACAATTGTAATCCGTGGAGCCTCTGAAGATCGTTGAGGATGGTGTGAGGAAGCGTGATGTGAGAGTAGCCATCTGGATATTACACAGGTGGTTTACTATCACATCACATTCCCTCACCACACAATTGTAATCCGTGGAGCCTCTGAAGATCGTTGAGGATGGTGTGAGGAAGCGTGATGTGAGAGTAGCCATCTAAATATTACACAGGTGGTTTACTATCACATCACATTCCCTCGCCACACAATTGTAATCCGTGGAGCCTCTGAAGATCGTTGAGGATGGTGTGAGGAAGCGTGATGTGAGAGTAGCCATCTGGATATTACACAGGTGGTTTACTATCACATCACATTCCCTCACCACACAATTGTAATCCGTGGAGCCTCTGAAGATCGTTGAGGATGGTGTGAGGAAGCGTGATGTGAGAGTAGCCATCTGGATATTACACAGGAGGTTTACTATCACATCAGATCCCCTCACCACACAATTGTAATCCGTGGAGCCTCTGAAGATCGTTGAGGATGGTGTTAGGAAGCGTGATGTGAGAGTATCCCTCTAGATATTACACAGGTGGTTTATTATCACATCACATTCCCTCACAACACAATTGTAATCCGTGGAGCCTCTGAAGATCGTTGAGGATGGTGTGAGGAAGCGTGATGTGAGAGTATCCCTCTAGATATTACACAGGTGGTTTACTGTCACATCACATTCCCTCACCACACAATTGTAATCTGTGGAACCTCTGAAGATCGTTGAGGATGGTGTGAGGAAGCGTGATGTGAGAGTAGCCATCTGGATATTACGAAGGTGGTTTACTGTCACATCACATTCCCTCATCACACAATTGTAATCCGTGGAGCCTCTGAAGATCGTTGAGGATGGCGTGAGGAAGCATGATGTGAGAGTATCCCTCTAGATATTACACAGGTGGTTTACTATCACATCACATTCCCTCACCACACAATTGTAATCCGTGGAACCTCTGAAGATCGTTGAGGATGGTGTGAGGAAGCGTGATGTGAGAGTAGCCATCTGGATATTACACAGGAGGTTTACTATCACATCACATTCCCTCACCACACAATTGTAATCCGTGGAGCCTCTGAAGATCGTTGAGGATGGTGTGAGGAAGCGTGATGTGAGAGTATCCCTCTAGATATTACACAGGTGGTTTACTATCACATCACATTCCCTCACCACACAATTGTAATCCGTGGAACCTCTGAAGATCGTTGAGGATGGTGTGAGGAAGCGTGATGTGAGAGTAGCCATCTGGATATTACACAGGTGGTTTACTATCACATCACATTCCCTCACCACACAATTGTAATCCGTGGAGCCTCTGAAGATCGTTGAGGATGGTGTCAGGAAGCGTGATGTGAGAGTATCCCTCTATATATTACACAGGTGGTTTACTATCACATCACATTCCCTCACCACACAATTGTAATCCGTGGAGCCTCTGAGGATCGTTGAGGATGGTGTGAGGAAGCGTGATGTGAGAGTATCCCTCTAGATATTACACAGGTGGTTTACTATCACATCACATTCCCTCACCACACAATTGTAATCCGTGGAACCTCTGAAGATCGTTGAGGATGGTGTGAGGAAGCGTGATGTGAGAGTAGCCATCTGGATATTACACAGGTGGTTTACTATCACATCACATTCCCTCACCACATAATTGTAATCCGTGGAACCTCTGAAGATCGTTGAGGATGGTGTGAGGAAGCGTGATGTGAGAGTAGCCATCTGGATATTACACAGGTGGTTTTCTATCACATCACATTCCCTCACCACACAATTGTAATCCGTGGAACCTCTGAAGATCGTTGAGGATGGTGTGAGGAAGCGTGATGTGAGAGTAGCCATCTGGATATTACACAGAAGGTTTACTATCACATCACATTCCCTCACCACACAATTGTAATCCGTGGAGCCTCTGAAGATCGTTGAGGATGGTGTGAGGAAGCGTGATGTGAGAGTATCCCTCTAGATATTACACAGGTGGTTTACTATCACATCACATTCCCTCACCACACAATTGTAATCCGTGGAGCCTCTGAAGATCGTTGAGGATGGTGTGAGGAAGCGTGATGTGAGAGTAGCCATCTGGATATTACACAGGTGGTTTACTATCACATCACATTCCCTCACCACACAATTGTAATCCGTGGAGCCTCTGAAGATCGTTGAGGATGGTGTGAGGAAGCGTGATGTGAGAGTAGCCATCTGGATATTACACAGGTGGTTTACTATCACATCACATTCCCTCACCACACAATTGTAATCCGTGGAGCCTCTGAAGATCGTTGAGGATGGTGTGAGGAAGCGTGATGTGAGAGTAGCCATCTGGATATTACACAGGTGGTTTACTATCACATCACATTCCCTCACCACACAATTGTAATCCGTGGAGCCTCTGAAGATCGTTGAGCATGGTGTGAGGAAGCGTGATGTGAGAGTAGCCATCTGGATATTACACAGGTGGTTTACTATCACATCACATTCCCTCACCACACAATTGTAATCCGTGGAGCCTCTGAAGATCGTTGAGGATGGTGTGAGGAAGCGTGATGTGAGAGTAGCCATCTGGATATTACACAGGAGGTTTACTATCACATCACATTCCCTCACCACACAATTGTAATCCGTGGAGCCTCTGAAGATCGTTGAGGATGGTGTTAGGAAGCGTGATGTGAGAGTATCCCTCTAGATATTACACAGGTGGTTTACTATCACATCACATTCCCTCACCACACAATTGTAATCCGTGGAGCCTCTGAAGATCGTTGAGGATGGTGTGAGGAAGCGTGATGTGAGAGTATCCCTCTAGATATTACACAGGTGGTTTACTATCACATCACATTCCCTCACCACACAATTGTAATCTGTGGAACCTCTGAAGATCGTTGAGGATGGTGTGAGGAAGCGTGATGTGAGAGTAGCCCTCTGGATATTACACAGGTAGTTTACTGTCACATCACATTCCCTCACCACACAATTGTAATCCGTGGAGCCTCTGAAGATCGTTGAGGATGGCGTGAGGAAGCGTGATGTGAGAGTATCCCTCTAGATATTACACAGGTGGTTTACTATCACATCACATTCCCTCACCACACAATTGTAATCCGTGGAACCTCTGAAGATCGTTGAGGATGGTGTGAGGAAGCGTGATGTGAGAGTAGCCATCTGGATATTACACAGGAGGTTTACTATCACATCACATTCCCTCACCACACAATTGTAATCCGTGGAGCCTCTGAAGATCGTTGAGGATGGTGTGAGGAAGCGTGATGTGAGAGTAGCCATCTGGATATTACACAGGTGGTTTACTATCACATCGCATTCCCTCACCACACAATTGTAATCCGTGGAACCTCTGAAGATCGTTGAGGATGGTGTGAAGAAGCGTGATGTGAGAGTGGCCATCTGGATATTACACAGGTGGTGTACCATCACATCACATTCCCTCACCACACAATTGTAATCCGTGGAGCCTCTGAAGATCGTTGAGGATGGTGTGAGGAAGCGTGATGTGAGAATAGCCATCTGGATATTACACAGGTGGTTTACTATCACATCACATTCCCTCACCACACAATTGTAATCCGTGGAGCCTCTGAAGATCGTTGAGGATGGTGTGAGGAAGCGTGATGTGAGAGTAGCCATCTGGATATTACACAGGTGGTTTACTATCACATCACATTCCCTCACCACACAATTGTAATCCGTGGAACCTCTGAAGATCGTTGAGGATGGTGTGAGGAAGCGTGATGTGAGAGTAGCCATCTGGATATTACACAGGTGACTTACTATCACATCACATTCCCTCACCACATAATTGTAATCCGTGGAACCTCTGAAGATCGTTGAGGATGGTGTGAGGAAGCGTGATGTGAGAGTAGCCATCTGGATATTACACAGGTGGTTTTCTATCACATCACATTCCCTCACCACACAATTGTAATCCGTGGAACCTCTGAAGATCGTTGAGGATGGTGTGAGGAAGCGTGATGTGAGAGTAGCCACCTGGATATTACACAGAAGGTTTACTATCACATCACATTCCCTCACCACACAATTGTAATCCGTGGAGCCTCTGAAGATCGTTGAGGATGGTGTGAGGAAGCGTGATGTGAGAGTATCCCTCTAGATATTACACAGGTGGTTTACTATCACATCACATTCCCTCACCACACAATTGTAATCCGTGGAGCCTCTGAAGATCGTTGAGGATGGTGTGAGGAAGCGTGATGTGAGAGTAGCCATCTGGATATTACACAGGAGGTTTACTATCACATCACATTCCCTCACCACACAATTGTAATCCGTGGAGCCTCTGAAGATCGTTGAGGATGGTGTGAGGAAGCGTGATGTGAGAGTAGCCATCTGGATATTACACAGGTGGTTTACTATCACATCACATTCCCTCACCACACAATTGTAATCCGTGGAGCCTCTGAAGATCGTTGAGGATGGTGTGAGGAAGCGTGATGTGAGAGTAGCCATCTGGATATTACACAGGTGGTTTACTATCACATCACATTCCCTCACCACACAATTGTAATCCGTGGAGCCTCTGAAGATCGTTGAGGATGGTGTGAGGAAGCGTGATGTGAGAGTAGCCATCTGGATATTACACAGGTGGTTTACTATCACATCACATTCCCTCACCACACAATTGTAATCCGTGGAGCCTCTGAAGATCGTTGAGGATGGTGTGAGGAAGCGTGATGTGAGAGTAGCCATCTGGATATTACACAGGTGGTTTACTATCACATCACATTCCCTCACCACACAATTGTAATCCGTGGAACCTCTGAAGATCGTTGAGGATGGTGTGAGGAAGCGTGATGTGAGAGTAGCCATCTGGATATTACACAGGTGGTGTACCATCACATCACATTCCCTCACCACACATTTGTAATCCGTGGAGCCTCTGAAGATCGTTGAGGATGGTGTGAGGAAGCGTGATGTGAGAGTAGCCATCTGGATATTACACAGGTGGTTTACTATCACATCACATTCCCTCACCACACAATTGTAATCCGTGGAGCCTCTGAAGATCGTTGAGGATGGTGTGAGGAAGCGTGATGTGAGAGTAGCCATCTGGATATTACACAGGAGGTTTACTATCACATCACATTCCCTCACCACACAATTGTAATCCGTGGAGCCTCTGAAGATCGTTGAGGATGGTGTTAGGAAGCGTGATGTGAGAGTATCCCTCTAGATATTACACAGGTGGTTTATTATCACATCACATTCCCTCACCACACAATTGTAATCCGTGGAGCCTCTGAAGATCGTTGAGGATGGTGTGAGGAAGCGTGATGTGAGAGTATCCCTCTAGATATTACACAGGTGGTTTACTGTCACATCACATTCCCTCACCACACAATTGTAATCTGTGGAACCTCTGAAGATCGTTGAGGATGGTGTGAGGAAGCGTGATGTGAGAGTAGCCATCTGGATATTACGAAGGTGGTTTACTGTCACATCACATTCCCTCATCACACAATTGTAATCCGTGGAGCCTCTGAAGATCGTTGAGGATGGCGTGAGGAAGCATGATGTGAGAGTATCCCTCTAGATATTACACAGGTGGTTTACTATCACATCACATTCCCTCACCACACAATTGTAATCCGTGGAACCTCTGAAGATCGTTGAGGATGGTGTGAGGAAGCGTGATGTGAGAGTAGCCATCTGGATATTACACAGGAGGTTTACTATCACATCACATTCCCTCACCACACAATTGTAATCCGTGGAGCCTCTGAAGATCGTTGAGGATGGTGTGAGGAAGCGTGATGTGAGAGTATCCCTCTAGATATTACACAGGTGGTTTACTATCACATCACATTCCCTCACCACACAATTGTAATCCGTGGAACCTCTGAAGATCGTTGAGGATGGTGTGAGGAAGCGTGATGTGAGAGTAGCCATCTGGATATTACACAGGTGGTTTACTATCACATCACATTCCCTCACCACACAATTGTAATCCGTGGAGCCTCTGAAGATCGTTGAGGATGGTGTGAGGAAGCGTGATGTGAGAGTATCCCTCTATATATTACACAGGTGGTTTACTATCACATCACATTCCCTCACTACACAATTGTAATCCGTGGAGCCTCTGAGGATCGTTGAGGATGGTGTGAGGAAGCGTGATGTGAGAGTATCCCTCTAGATATTACACAGGTGGTTTACTATCACATCACATTCCCTCACCACACAATTGTAATCCATGGAACCTCTGAAGATCGTTGAGGATGGTGTGAGGAAGCGTGATGTGAGAGTAGCCATCTGGATATTACACAGGTGGTTTACTATCACATCACATTCCCTCACCACATAATTGTAATCCGTGGAACCTCTGAAGATCGTTGAGGATGGTGTGAGGAAGCGTGATGTGAGAGTAGCCATCTGGATATTACACAGGTGGTTTTCTATCACATCACATTCCCTCACCACACAATTGTAATCCGTGGAACCTCTGAAGATCGTTGAGGATGGTGTGAGGAAGCGTGATGTGAGAGTAGCCATCTGGATATTACACAGAAGGTTTACTATCACATCACATTCCCTCACCACACAATTGTAATCCGTGGAGCCTCTGAAGATGGCTGAGGATGGTGTGATTAAGCGTGATGTGAGAGTATCCCTCTAGATATTACACAGGTGGTTTACTATCACATCACATTCCCTCACCACACAATTGTAATCCGTGGAGCCTCTGAAGATCGTTGAGGATGGTGTGAGGAAGCGTGATGTGAGAGTAGCCATCTGGATATTACACAGGTGGTTTACTATCACATCACATTCCCTCACCACACAATTGTAATCCGTGGAGCCTCTGAAGATCGTTGAGGATGGTGTGAGGAAGCGTGATGTGAGAGTAGCCATCTGGATATTAAACAGGTGGTTTACTATCACATCACATTCCCTCACCACACAATTGTAATCCGTGGAGCCTCTGAAGATCGTTGAGGATGGTGTGAGGAAGCGTGATGTGAGAGTAGCCATCTGGATATTACACAGGTGGTTTACTATCACATCACATTCCCTCACCACACAATTGTAATCCGTGGAGCCTCTGAAGATCGTTGAGGATGGTGTGAGGAAGCGTGATGTGAGAGTATCCCTCTAGATATTACACTGGTGGTTTACTATCACATCACATTCCCTCACCACACAATTGTAATCCGTGGAGCCTCTGAAGATCGTTGAGGATGGTGTGAGGAAGCGTGATGTGAGAGTAGCCATCTGGATATTACACAGGTGGTTTACTATCACATCGCATTCCCTCACCACACAATTGTAATCCGTGGAACCTCTGAAGATCGTTGAGGATGGTGTGAGGAAGCGTGATGTGAGAGTGGCCATCTGGATATTACACAGGTGGTGTACCATCACATCACATTCCCTCACCACACAATTGTAATCCGTGGAGCCTCTGAAGATCGTTGAGGATGGTGTGAGGAAGCGTGATGTGAGAATAGCCATCTGGATATTACACAGGTGGTTTACTATCACATCACATTCCCTCACCACACAATTGTAATCCGTGGAGCCTCTGAAGATCGTTGAGGATGGTGTGAGGAAGCGTGATGTGAGAGTAGCCATCTGGATATTACACAGGTGGTTTACTATCACATCACATTCCCTCACCACACAATTGTAATCCGTGGAGCCTCTGAAGATCGTTGAGCATGGTGTGAAGAAGCGTGATGTGAGAGTATCCCTCTAGATATTACACAGGTGGTTTACTATCACATCACATTCCCTCACCACACAATTGTAATCCGTGGAGCCTCTGAAGATCGTTGAGGATGGTGTGAGGAAGCGTGATGTGAGAGTAGCCATCTGGATATTACACAGGAGGTTTACTATCACATCACATTCCCTCACCACACAATTGTAATCCGTGGAGCCTCTGAAGATCGTTGAGGATGGTGTTAGGAAGCGTGATGTGAGAGTATCCCTCTAGATATTACACAGGTGGTTTACTATCACATCACATTCCCTCACCACACAATTGTAATCCGTGGAGCCTCTGAAGATCGTTGAGGATGGTGTGAGGGAGCGTGATGTGAGAGTATCCCTCTAGATATTACACAGGTGGTTTACTATCACATCACATTCCCTCACCACACAATTGTAATCTTTGGAACCTCTGAAGATCGTTGAGGATGGTGTGAGGAAGCGTGATGTGAGAGTAGCCCTCTGGATATTACACAGGTGGTTTACTGTCACATCACATTCCCTCACCACACAATTGTAATCCGTGGAGCCTCTGAAGATCGTTGAGGATGGCGTGAGGAAGCGTGATGTGAGAGTATCCCTCTAGATATTACACAGGTGGTTTACTATCACATCACATTCCCTCACCACACAATTGTAATCCGTGGAACCTCTGAAGATCGTTGAGGATGGTGTGAGGAAGCGTGATGTGAGAGTAGCCATCTGGATATTACACAGGAGGTTTACTATCACATCACATTCCCTCACCACACAATTGTAATCCGTGGAGCCTCTGAAGATCGTTGAGGATGGTGCGAGGAAGCGTGATGTGAGAGTATCCCTCTAGATATTACACAGGTGGTTTACTATCACATCACATTCCCTCACCACACAATTGTAATCCGTGGAACCTCTGAAGATCGTTGAGGATGGTGTGAGGAAGCGTGATGTGAGAGTAGCCATCTGGATATTACACAGGTGGTTTACTATCACATCACATTCCCTCACCACACAATTGTAATCCGTGGAGCCTCTGAAGATCGTTGAGGATGGTGTGAGGAAGCGTGATGTGAGAGTATCCCTCTAGATATTACACAGGTGGTTTACTATCACATCACATTCCCTCACCACACAATTGTAATCCGTGGAGCCTCTGAAGATCGTTGAGGATGGTGTGAAGAAGCGTGATGTGAGAGTAGCCATCTGGATATTACACAGGTGGTTTACTATCACATCACATTCCCTCACCACACAATTGTAATCCGTGGAACCTCTGAAGATCGTTGAGGATGGTGTGAGGAAGCGTGATGTGAGGAGAGTAGCCATCTGGATATTACACAGGTGACTTACTATCACATCACATTCCCTCACCACATAATTGTAATCCGTGGAACCTCTGAAGATCGTTGAGGATGGTGTGAGGAAGCGTGATGTGAGAGTAAACATCTGGATATTACACAGGTGGTTTTCTATCACATCACATTCCCTCACCACACAATTGTAATCCGTGGAACCTCTGAAGATCGTTGAGGATGGTGTGAGGAAGCGTGATGTGAGAGTAGCCACCTGGATATTACACAGAAGGTTTACTATCACATCACATTCCCTCACCACACAATTGTAATCCGTGGAGCCTCTGAAGATCGTTGAGGATGGTGTGAGGAAGCGTGATGTGAGAGTATCCCTCTAGATATTACACAGGTGGTTTACTATCACATCACATTCCCTCACCACACAATTGTAATCCGTGGAGCCTCTGAAGATCGTTGAGGATGGTGTGAGGAAGCGTGATGTGAGAGTAGCCATCTGGATATTACACAGGAGGTTTACTATCACATCACATTCCCTCACCACACAATTGTAATCCGTGGAGCCTCTGAAGATCGTTGAGGATGGTGTGAGGAAGCGTGATGTGAGAGTAGCCATCTGGATATTACACAGGTGGTTTACTATCACATCACATTCCCTCACCACACAATTGTAATCCGTGGAGCCTCTGAAGATCGTTGAGGATGGTGTGAGGAAGCGTGATGTGAGAGTAGCCATCTGGATATTACACAGGTGGTTTACTATCACATCACATTCCCTCACCACACAATTGTAATCCGTGGAGCCTCTGAAGATCGTTGAGGATGGTGTGAGGAAGCGTGATGTGAGAGTAGCCATCTGGATATTACACAGGTGGTTTACTATCACATCACATTCCCTCACCACACAATTGTAATCCGTGGAGCCTCTGAAGATCGTTGAGGATGGTGTGAGGAAGCGTGATGTGAGAGTATCCCTCTAGATATTACACAGGTGGTTTACTATCACATCACATTCCCTCACCACACAATTGTAATCCGTGGAGCCTCTGAAGATCGTTGAGGATGGTGTGAAGAAGCGTGATGTGAGAGTAGCCATCTGGATATTACACAGGTGGTTTACTATCACATCACATTCCCTCACCACACAATTGTAATCCGTGGAACCTCTGAAGATCGTTGAGGATGGTGTGAGGAAGCGTGATGTGAGAGTAGCCATCTGGATATTACACAGGTGACTTACTATCACATCACATTCCCTCACCACATAATTGTAATCCGTGGAACCTCTGAAGATCGTTGAGGATGGTGTGAGGAAGCGTGATGTGAGAGTAAACATCTGGATATTACACAGGTGGTTTTCTATCACATCACATTCCCTCACCACACAATTGTAATCCGTGGAACCTCTGAAGATCGTTGAGGATGGTGTGAGGAAGCGTGATGTGAGAGTAGCCACCTGGATATTACACAGAAGGTTTACTATCACATCACATTCCCTCACCACACAATTGTAATCCGTGGAGCCTCTGAAGATCGTTGAGGATGGTGTGAGGAAGCGTGATGTGAGAGTATCCCTCTAGATATTACACAGGTGGTTTACTATCACATCACATTCCCTCACCACACAATTGTAATCCGTGGAGCCTCTGAAGATCGTTGAGGATGGTGTGAGGAAGCGTGATGTGAGAGTAGCCATCTGGATATTACACAGGAGGTTTACTATCACATCACATTCCCTCACCACACAATTGTAATCCGTGGAGCCTCTGAAGATCGTTGAGGATGGTGTGAGGAAGCGTGATGTGAGAGTAGCCATCTGGATATTACACAGGTGGTTTACTATCACATCACATTCCCTCACCACACAATTGTAATCCGTGGAGCCTCTGAAGATCGTTGAGGATGGTGTGAGGAAGCGTGATGTGAGAGTAGCCATCTGGATATTACACAGGTGGTTTACTATCACATCACATTCCCTCACCACACAATTGTAATCCGTGGAGCCTCTGAAGATCGTTGAGGATGTGGTGTGAGGAAGCGTGATGTGAGAGTAGCCATCTGGATATTACACAGGTGGTTTACTATCACATCACATTCCCTCACCACACAATTGTAATCCGTGGAGCCTCTGAAGATCGTTGAGGATGGTGTGAGGAAGCGTGATGTGAGAGTAGCCATCTGGATATTACACAGGTGGTTTACTATCACATCACATTCCCTCACCACACAATTGTAATCCGTGGAACCTCTGAAGATCGTTGAGGATGGTGTGAGGAAGCGTGATGTGAGAGTAGCCATCTGGATATTACACAGGTGGTGTACCATCACATCACATTCCCTCACCACACAATTGTAATCCGTGGAGCCTCTGAAGATCGTTGAGGATGGTGTGAGGAAGCGTGATGTGAGAGTAGCCATCTGGATATTACACAGGTGGTTTACTATCACATCACATTCCCTCACCACACAATTGTAATCCGTGGAGCCTCTGAAGATCGTTGAGGATGGTGTGAGGAAGCGTGATGTGAGAGTAGCCATCTGGATATTACACAGGTGGTTTACTATCACATCACATTCCCTCACCACACAATTGTAATCCGTGGAGCCTCTGAAGATCGTTGAGGATGGTGTGAGGAAGCGTGATGTGAGAGTAGCCATCTGGATATTACACAGGTGGTTTACTATCACATCACATTCCCTCACCACACAATTGCCGCCAATTTAATGTTTAATAAAAATTATTTAGACTATCGGCATTAATTGTTGTGATAGTACTTCTACTTCTTCTACAGACCTTTTTGATAACTGACCAGGCTACATTTTTTCCTGGAATCTTCGATAAAAGCAGCATTGTAAGACAATTTCGAAACTTTGATACCTCTTCATCAAAGTTTAAACATCTCATATGCAATTGAAATATCCCCTTAAGTATTTCAAGCTTATAATTGAACCAAGGTTTTTTTTACAATCATTCTTTGTATTTAATTAACGCAAAGGAAAACCTCTGTTTAAAACTTCTAAAAGCTGCTAATACTATAGTTAAAATAACTTAAAACTAAACTAAGTTATGCTCCCAAATTACGGTATTTTGTACATGTTTGTCTGAAAAGTTATTAATATGTCATCCGTGAAGCACCTGCAATAGATACTGGTCTTCTTCGTCTATTTGTCTTAACCAGTCGAAACTATACTATCGAATGATCAGGGTACAGTTACAAAAATAATCATTTTGGTTGGCATTAGAAAAATTATCCAAACAAGCCATCGCTCGAGTAGGCTAGGGGTTATGGCAATAAAAGTTGTACTGTTTTAACAGTCTCATAAAGCTGTCACAAAGGTTACTTTACCATGTGACCTAACACTTAGAGTTTATGTCACCGCCAAAAACAAACAAATAAACGACTTGGGCCTATTTAACTCGGTTAGAAGTCTTTAGAGAGGGTCCTTGCATCACCATCTGGTGTATGATGTAAGGAAACCACAACCTTTTTAACACCTTTAGCTACAACTACACAGACTTTAAAATGTTTAACTTTATTAATTATTGGTACTCAAATGCAAATCACATGTAATAGCACAGTAAAAACCAATTGGACACCACATAATTAACTTCTTTTCATCACAAATCTCTTAAAGTATTATCTGGAACAATAAACACATTTATCGGTAAGAAAATAACTTTGAGTCCGGTTGCTATCACTGAATAAACATTATCTCTTGTTTGTAGCCTGCGGTGTGCTAATCTAACCACAGCAATTTTTATCATTTTTAGTTACTAAATATTTGTAGATATTTTTGAATATTAGAATAAATAATTTGGAAGATTGCATCAGATGAAATGTTAAACTTTGTTCATTATTTACTTTTAGTTATACATTATTAGTTAGTGACAAAAACTAATCACTTATTAAGTATAACATAAGCTTCAAGCGTTCTTTATTTTTGCGGTACTGTGACAGTAAATTAACGATCAATGTTTAGTTTAAAAAAAAAAGTAGCTCTAGTTAATAAGATAAGGTACCAGTGAAAAGTGAGAATGAGAACAATATCCGCTGTCTTACGACTTTTTTCTGATTAACAAATGCCAACGGCTGAGGCATTGAATGTTGCTCAAAATTATGGGAAGGGCAGGAATTGGGAACTAGTCAATTTTTTTTCTTTTTCTCTTTTCTCTCGTTTTCAATTAAATGGATGAAGATTTTATTGATGATTATCGAAAAATAAAAAGCACTGTTATTGACGATTTTACACAAATTGGGTCTTATTTTAGAGGGGGGAGTAGTAGTATTAAATTTTTTCACGCAAACATTAGGAGCTATAATAAAAACATTGATAATCTTTTAGTTTACCTTCAGGGGACAAAAATAGACTTTGATTTTATAATATTGGGTGAAACTTGGCTGGGGGATAGCTGCAATGGGGTAAATTTGGACGGGTATAAAATATTAAAAACAACAAAGGGGAGAAACCAAAACGACGGTGTCCTTGTGTATGTGAGTGAGCGTGTGAGTGTGTGTGAGTGGCGGGAGATCGAGATTGCCGACGTGTACGGACTGAGCATAGACTTTGCTTGTCGAAACAAACAATTTAACCTTACTGCCGTTTATCGGACACATGACAGCAACCTAGACGACTTTACCACAGCACTGGGTGACTATTACAGCGGAATGCACAGAAATAAATCTTACTTATTTGTTGGGGACGTAAATATTAACATTTTGAATAGTGACTACAAAACTGAACCGTACTTGGACATTATGTATGAAGCTGGATTTATGTGTGGAATTCACGATCCTACTAGAGAAACTGAAAACAGCAAATCACTAATCGACCACATATTTGTAAGGCACGAACCCTCTGACAGCATTACAACTGCAGTGTTAAGGACCTCTATTACTGACCATTACTGTATTGCCCTAGAAATACAACTTTCACACGGACATCTTCAACACTCACGCACGTACATAGATTTTACTCAGCCAACTTGTAAATTATCAGGATTGGAGTTCGGTTAGCAAATTTCCTGATGTCGATGGAAGTGCAAATGAATTTGTAAGCAAATTAAAATCCCTTGTAACTAAAGCAACTAAATATTTATTTAGCCGTAATGACTGCAAAAAACTTAAACCTTGGATAACTGAAAATCTTATCAAAGCTATTAAAAAAAGGGATAAATTAAGTAAACTTGCAAAAAACAGCCTTTTAATACAGAGTTAAAACATGTTTACATTTCATTTAGAAACAATTTAAATATGCGTTTAAGGCTTACTAAACAAAACTATTACAGGAATAAAATCAATGAAAGTAATAACAACCCTAAACTTTTCTGGCAAACAATAAATGAACTGGCAGGTAGGCTGAAAAAGAAAGACATATTTCCCTTAGACAAGTACACTGACACAACCGACTCTGACTCAGAACCTATGACTGACTTAATGAAGCAGGTGGCCAATGAGTTTAATGAATATTTTTCACAGGTTGGATTTAATCTGGCTCAAAATATTGACTCTAGCGGCCACCCTGTTGTAAACGACACTGTACATGCCACCGACTCCCTGTTCACTTTAAGACCAATCACCGATACTGACTTATTGAGACACGTTACTAGTTTGCGCGGCGGCTCGGCTCCTGGGTATGATTGCATCTCTGCCTCATTCTTGAAAACACACTTCAACACACTGAAAACTCCACTGTTACATATCATTAACTGCAGCATACGCTCTGGGCGGTTCCCCGATGCCTTCAAGCCAGCTAAAGTGATTCCTCTACACAAATCTGGAGATTTCAAGATTAAATCAAACTTCCGCCCGATTAGCCTTCTCAGTGTTTTTTTTCGAAAATTCTTGAGCGGACAGTCAAAGAACAATTTACTAATTATTTAGAGGCGAATAATATTTTTTCTGAATGCCAATACGGGTTTAGAAAGTCAAAGAATATCAATGATGCTCTTTTCAATCTTAACAAAGAAATAAATAAGGCTATAAGTAATAGTAAAAAATGTTTGGTTGTTTTTTTAGATTTAGCCAAAGCCTTTGACACAGTAGACCGTTCAAAATTACTTGAAAAACTAAGGTGCGTTGGGGTTACAGGTAATTCTCATAACTGGTTCAAATCATATTTAGAAAACCGTGAACAATTCACAACTATAAATGGGGTAAATAGTGAAACGAGGGCTGTAGACTATGGGGTTGTACAAGGCAGTACGTTAGGGCCTATCCTTTTTTTAGTATACATAAATAATATTTCAAAAATCAATTTGTCAGGTCAACTTTTTCTATTCGCCGATGACACCGCTATATTTTTTCAGGGAGATAGTTGGGACGATGTTTTTGAATTAGTGGCGAGGGACTTATCAAGGGTTAAAAAGTGGTTTGATCAAAATTTGCTGACCTTAAATGTAACAAAAACGAAATTCATGCCAATCTCACTCAGGCAGAATGCAGGTGCAGAAATTAATGGAATAAAATTGCACTCCTGTGGTAACCATACAAACAATAGTTGTCATTGTGCGAGTATAGAGAGAGTTGACACATACAAGTATTTGGGAGTAGTTTTTGATAAAAGTTTATCATGGAAACCTCAAATAACTTACATAAATAACAAGCTACGTAAATTAATTTTTGCTTTTTACCAATTAAGGGAAATTTTAACTTTAAAAGAATTTCGTATGGCATATTGTGCGTATGTACAGTCGATTCTGGAGGGTGGTATAATTGTTTGGGGGGCTGCCTTTCGAACTACTCTCAATCCATTATTTGTTACACAGAGGACCTTTTTGAAGACGGCACTCGGAAGGTGTCGGCGGTATCCCTCAGATGCGTTGTACACAGAAATGAACGTTTTAGACATTTATTAGGCAACTTTTTATTAGGGTTATGCTTTCCTACATATTCAAAAACAAAAATAACATTTTCGAAAATACTGTACACACGCATTTGACGAGAAACTCTACCACCGCAGGTATTCGACACCCACGACTAGTCAAAACATTTTCAATCACAAACTCTTACTATATATCACACACTCTCTTTACTAATATTCCTGATCATCTTAAAGACTTCAACTGTACGCTTTCCACTTACAAACAAAAAATCACCAACTGGTTACGTACGACCGACAGATTAAGGATAGAAAACATAATGCTTTCCAACTACAGACAGCGATAACACTACTATGTCTTTTCAATGAATGGGCGAGAATGAGTGAGTGGAGTAGGTAGATTATATTAGTGAGTACATGTGTGAGCGTTGCGTGTGAGCGTGCGCGTGCGTGCGTGTGAGTGTGTGTGTGTGTGTGTGTGTGTGTGTGTGTGTGTGTGTGTGTGTGTGTGCGTGTCCGTCCGTCCGTACCTGGGGTCAACGATGAGTGTGTTAGGGGGGGGGAGTTCTAGGGGGGAGGGGGGTTTCGTTTCACTTTCTTTATATTATCTGTCTCAAGGCCTCCGTATCAAACATCAATCAAAATAATAAAACATTATGTCAATCAAAGAAAAGATTAGCAGTTGCATTGAACCGTCTCAACTTAATCTTCTTCCATTTTGTTTTTTATTTTATTTTTTAGTTAAATTCTTTTTTTTTTACAAAAAAGATAACGTAAATTGTGACTCATTCTCACAGACAGGCATTAAGCCTTTGTGAGGATTAATTTCACTTACTTTAGCTAACAATAAGACACTTTACTTATATGTTGCTTATGTAAAATATGTTGCTTGTAAAAATTTAACTATGTATCTATTATGTGAAATAAAGATGTTTTGAATTTGAAAATTTTAATTTGTTTTTATTTCAAAAACTACTACTTTCTTAAGTTTCAAAATCAATTTTGTTGGAAATATAGATACGAGTTCTACCCGTATTGATAGAGCAACTTTGAAAATAACTATAGCAAGGTTATAACCCTCAAATCTAAAAAGTTTAATGTTTTTATCATTAATTCGGTGTTCGGACGAGAATATAAACCCACATTTATTGCTCACAACAAAGGTCTTCAAGTATGTCTCACAAACCAGGCGCGGATCCACGGGGGGGGGGGAGGAAATTCCCCCCCCCCCCCAAGGGCTCAAGAATTTTAAATAGGAAGAAGAAGAAAAAAGAGAACGTTATTTAAGAACGTTATTTAAGAACGTTATTTAAGAACGTTAAATAGGAGATTATTTAACCGATTATCCAAACAAATGAGTATTTGTTTGTTATACATAACCCAGCTACATTAATTTATGTCAATTTGAACTGGTAGGGATCTTCAATAAAAACACATAATTGAAAGAAGGCTATTTAATGAGCATAGTGTAAAAATTTCATGTTTTTAAGTTTTACTGATTTTGAATTCTGTTTCCTTAAAGTCAGCCATTTCACCGATGATCGCGGCGAACGCATCTCCGCTCGCGGCCTCGACACCGGGCCTGCTACACGTACGCCTACTCAGCCAAGTTTGCAGTGCGCTGCGGCGATTAGGTTATTTTTGTTACTGTTACTGTATATACGTAAGAAATACTTTCACTGACTCAAAACGAATCACACGGTAGCGATCAAGTCATAAGTTAAACCGTCTGAACATCTAAATCTCACTCAGCGTCGCCGCCGCAAGCAGGCGGATTTACACGTTCGCCGCGATCATCGGTGACATGGCTGACTTTAAGCAAGCACAAGTAAAAAACCGTTGTTGATAAACAAAACTATAACATGATTGATATGACACACATGATTATGCTACAAATAAAAGAAGTTCAGCGCCAAAAATAGTCGACTTAATTTTTGACTGCTTCTTGGTAAAAAAATTCAACTGTATAAGAAACAAGTACCAACAAATGTTGTGGAGGTTACATATGTAGGCCTAAGCTGTAAAAGAGCCACGAATTTCACTACTTTAATTCTTTTTTTTCATAAAATGCTTAAACGCTACGGTAGTTTATTTTCATTTCAACTTTTTACTAAGAATAACAATTTATTTAACAAACAGACGAAGTGGATGTATGTCGTATCGTATTATACAGTAAATGAGGATACTTTTGAGGTGTCAGCAACGGATTACTACATTGTATTCAGAACTAAACCTCAAGGCAAGTCGCAAGACAAGGCGGCAGTGTCAGTCAGCGTGACTGTGACTGTGACTGTGACTTGGCCAGTGGCACTAGGTGACCATCTCGCTGCAGGAATAAAGACTAGGGTAGAAATGAACACGCCAGAAATGAACAACTCTCGTTCCTTTGATTCGACTCTGTTCCATGACTATGATTGAACTGATTCATGACTGACTTGGTCTTATTAATTCAATACACTACTTAGAGGACCATCACCTCACCCCAGTACATATGCTATACAAATTTGAGAAGCTGTTGAACTTAGAAAGTTTTATACAAGGATTAAGTTATGACTCTGGCTGTTCCCTTATTTGTTTTGTTCAAAGGTCTCCAATGGGAACCCATGGGTTTCCAATGGAGAACCCATTTTATATTGAATTGTGAGGTAATTTCTATATCTCTTAATCTTTTGTGACATTGTTCTTTATTTAATTTCTCCTTAAAACTCAAGAAATATTTAGCCCAATTTTTATGAAAAAGCAGCATGTGCCATCACTATTTATAATATCTTTGTTAAATTTACATCTCTGGAGGGTATTGAAATACCAATATTGTAAACGGACAGCCTCCCAAAGTAAAGGGAGTAGGCCTAAATAATTATAAAATAAGTTCCTAGAACCCTTCTTGAAACTCCAGCCTGCATAATATACTATTTATTTTGTCCTTTTAATTTATCCCCTTAACTATTAAATGACACGTACTAAGTGTACCACTAAGTTTAAATATGACATGACTATTATACGAGGTGGATCGTAGCCCTAAACAGAGCACCCATTTATTTTAAATTTAAACTACGAAGGTAAATAGGCCTTATCCTTTGGAAAAATTTATCTTTAAGACTGTAGGTATGCTCGTGTTTTGTTAATGATATTTATTTTGATCATTTTAAATCTGTTGATATAAGTTTAAAAATAACACAAACACCTCTTTAGTGAAATTAAGCGTGAAAACTCCCCTTGTCTTAAAATATGATTGAACTAAATAGATATAGACCTCATATTTTTACTTTCTGGAAAGTTAGTGTAATTGAGTAACATCATATTTATCTACATTAGTTATTCCCCAAGATTAATAAGAATATCTGGATTCTATGAAACTCGTAATTCAACAGGATATTGGCGTAGCCTAATTTATTGCAGTCTGAAATTGTGTTAAACAAGAGGACATTAATTTTGTACTATGAAATAACAAATTGAATGTAAAGTATTAATATAAATAATTATTGTACCATACAGGCTTACTGGACAAAATCTTGCCTACAACAATAAATTTAAACATGACAGGTGAAATATAGGGTTTACCATCTTTTGGTCTTATTTTTCTTTCAAGATGCAGCAGATTCCCAAAAGAGATTCTTTGGCTACTTTATAAGTCGCAAATATAGGATTACTGTTCCTTTATTGCCTTATGAGTTATGAAGTAGATTACAGCCAGTTGCTAGCACTGTCTTTCAACGAGCCAACAAATTTTAGTATAGGCTGAACGACAGAACATTTTCCACGAGGTTTATTCATTCTTGGCCTACAGATTGATTCTTCATTAACATAGCGGCAACACATTAACGATCTTTTACCAAAACTAAGTAAAGCCTTTTATGCTTTATTAATTAGGCAGTCGATTTTAAAATTTTAAGGCAAGTTTACTTTGCATATTTCCATTCATTGATTCAGTTCAGAGTTCTGTTTTCGTTCGGACCAACGAACTGCAACAGATTCGGATATCTCGCTTCTTCAAAGGAACGAGAGTCGTTCATCTCTGGCACGTTCATTTCTACCCTAGTCTTAATTCCTGCGGCGAGATGGTCGCGTCACTAGTGTCAGTAATACCTAACACGTTGGATGTTTGTAGAAAACTCAGAGATTGATACAATGCCCCTTGAAATATTTTTCATAGTTACATTCGATGCAATATTTTACTAGGTATTCCTGAACAACAGAAAAATAGGTTGATAAGAAATTAATATAAAACATAACATAATTCAAATAATATTTTTTGTTTTCTATAATACACTGATAACCATACAAAAAACGTACTATGTGAAAAATTTTGAGGTTAGTATTAGCAATAATACATGGCTATTATAATAAAGGGTATACATTGCCACAACACAATAACATTTCTCCATCCAAACTAAATACAATTTTGCCCATGTGACTGGAAGCTTTTGCACTCTGTGCCGTGCCCGTTTTACGAACTAAAACAATCTTATATACAATCCTATATAGGAGCACTGTCTGAAGGAATGTGTGTTCCACAATCTCGAAATCTAGCGGGTTGATTTTACTTAAACTTTGCTTTTAAGAGTGATTTGGCCCAAAACCAAGTTTGGAAACAGTCTCAATCCCAGGAAAAATGAAATTTTGTCTAAATTTAAGTTTAAAAATCGTAATTTTTCACATTGGTCTTATGGGTTGCTATTTTGGTTACGAAGTAACAACGAAAGGTATAAAAAATAAAGGAACATTAATGTTAAGCAGTCTTTTGGAAACAGCTGTTATTTCTGAAGAGGTATGGTTGGTTGTTGGTGGAAATTGAATAGCTTTATTACCATGACACTATAACAAAAGTAAATAAAAACCAACAAGCAAGGCTCGGTTGAAGTGGTACTATAGTTTTGAAGCCGCACTTGGTTTCGGGGGCAAAATCACTAGATTTAGCCTATAATACTAACCTCAGTAAAGGTTAAAGTAAAGTTAAAGTAAGGTTAAACCTCCAGTAAGGTTAAAGTAGGTGTTGTTTCAAATCAACATTAAATGCAAAAGGATTATAATATCATGATGTAAGATTTAATTGTAACAATTTGTAAATAATGTAACCAAGAAAATAAATTATTGTATTTTTCCCGTGGTTTTTTTACAATATTATTGTCGCCGGTAGTTCCCCCCCAAGATCATTCTCTGGATCCGCCCCTGTTACAAACTGACTAAAGAGTGTGTGATATGATGGGTCGAGGCTTACAGTCAAAGACAAAGATCAGCTGATTTATTTGTAAGGATCATTAATTGATAGCCAAGTGACTTTCATGAACAAAAGGCGAGCAGAACTCACATTCAATAGAACACAGGATGGTTACAACAATTTGAAAATGAAAGGTCCTTGTTTCCGTTTCCTAACATCCCCAGGCGCTTCTTCATAAACCTTGTCCTTTTTTTGCCTGACTCAGTTTATGTATTCGCAAAGGAAGGGGAGGAGAGGAGAGTAGGACATTTATTTACCAAACAGTCTCTCCACTACACCTGAATAATGACAATCAAAAAGTAACTCAAGTAAAAAGTAGAAAAAAAGAGTGTCGACCAAGGTGCAACGCTCAAAGAATCAACCAATCCCCTCAAATTTTAATCGATCCTGCACCACTTATTTTGCCTAGGCCCTACCAGCAACGACGCCACGGATCGGCTATATAAGCGTTTTAAGAGTTGCACCACCAGGTTAGTTTTGATCATGAGCGGGATTCGAACTCATACTTTTGTAGACAACCTGGCCGAGGTGCCAACGGTACCAACTCAGATGTCGCGACTTGCATCGTACACTCTCCGAGCGGAGAAAAAGGTTAGTTTTGTCAACGCAGTTATTACCTGAGTTTGCTTCAAGGGTATAGAGCTAAGATAGAATAAGTTGGTAACGAAGATGCTCAAGGTATAAATTTAGTATAAAGTAATTTGTTGAGAAGTAATTGCATGTATAAAAACTAAGATAATAACTCACCATTGCCCACACCGCTTTCGAGAACAACTCGAAAGCGGTCCTTCGGAGTTGGAGGCAACGGACGTGGACCCACACCTGGATCCACACTGATTGTGGTAGGAAAAGTGGAACAAACGGTCCCACCTCATTGTGGGACCTCTGGATTCCGAAAACTACCATCTCCCGGTCTAGACGGAGTAATTTTACTCCGTCGATGGCCTAAACAACAAAAATAATTAGTGTTTAATCAGCCAATGTAGAAAACAGATTAGTTTCATATACGAATTTAAGAGGGCGTTGGAGTCAATCCAAATTCCGCCTTCCTCCCAGAAGAGCAATGTTAAACAGGATGTCAAATAACTCTTTTATTTATAATCAGAATATAATAGTTTATAGCTCTAAATAAAGGGTTAATCAAGGCGGATTTGATTTGCGAGAGGAATTTTTTATAAAAATTAGTGTTTTTTACTAACTTGAAATAACAAAGCAAGTTTTTACTACTTTTAAAATATTTTCCACAGAATTTTATAAATTATTTACAAAGAATCGATCTCGCAAAAGGAACGGGGAATTTAATTGTCATTCAAACGTTGTTTATTCAGAACCAATCGGACAATAAATAAAGAAATTATATGACAAATGCCGGGAACAAGTATAGCATTGCTCTTATGGGAAATAAATCCAACATGGCGGCACTCCAACGCCCTCTTAAGCTACAGGAACTACTTATAGGGTAGGCAGGTAACACAGAGATATCCAATACCTAGTACATTTACATGATGGAGCTAACATCCGTAACACTGAATATTCCTAGTTTATTACATACATATATTCTATTAAATGTATTTTTATTAATTATTAACTTTTTACACTTCAAAAAATACATCAACAGTATAATGAATGTGGGAATTTAATAAGTTGTCTAGTGCCTAGAAAATTAAAACTTGGGCAGTGTGTTTTCAATCTGTAGGAATTAACAACGGACTATGTAGGTTTTCATTAATATAGCAGTGGAAACAGCAATAATTTACAATGTGACTAAGATATGGAGTAAGTGAGACATTTGCATGGGTCACACCGGCTGGGTGAACATATAGTCAGATGAGCATGCATCGACGCAGCTCAACACGGCTCTTACAAGGGTGGAAGTAAATCCACAGAGGAATGTCAATATCATCGATGGATTAAGTGGTGAGAGAAATAGCTGGGTGAAATTGACAAGAGAAAGAGAGGCAAGATGGCGCTGTGGAGGTGATATACATGAAGCCACTACAAAACCACCTTGGTGCGGACTTTCATTGAGGCATATCCATGCTAACCTGACCTCACTAAATCACAATTTATATGGGTTGTGCCTATAAACAACAAGTACCTATTTTTCACTTCTGAATTACTTTCGTTCAATTTACCAAAAGTAACTTGATAAAAGTAATGTATAAAATTATTCAAACTTGTTCAACAGAAGCTTGTCTTCTAAGTTAAACAATCCGCATACATTCAGGTATGTAGTGTAGAAACTGTATGAAAAATATTCTAGTTGCTGTTACTTACCAGGTGGTGAAACACGTCCCCCACGTCTTCGTTGAAGTAGAAGTGGAAGTACGTTGATACATCAACTACCGACCACTTTCTACAGTCGGGTACACAGACATCATTCTGCAAAATAACAAATTAGCATGAGAAGTCTAGTTTTAAGCCCTCATTCATTATGTGATTGTGACACTCATAACAATGTTAGAAAAAAACCATTGAAATTGAATTAGGATAATATGAGTCTATGTAATCTAATAATACGGTACCAAGCTTTTGGAATGAGCAATCGGAATTACATTGGGTCTAGTGATAATTTTTACAGAAGTTGGATTTATAAATATTTTATTACAAACCTTATTAAAAAAACATGCAGTGTTGTCACACTTGTACAGGCTATAGTCATTTTATAGTTGTAAATTCGGAGAACTGCACAAAATCTAGGGGTACATGGCACATCCATGACTACAGTTTTGCTTCAGAACGCTAATTTAACCCCCCCCCTCCCCCCCGGAAACATACGAGAGTTCCTTCCAATAATTAATGATAACGCTGGAGTACTTGGGAACAGGGTGACATTTTATACTTAGGCTAAGTCTCTGATCGATATTAAATTTACTAGTTACAGGTAACGAAAGAAAACTTTGAAAATCAGCAGCATGACATGCATAATTCAAGATTTTTATTTGCACAAATTTTCCACAATATATTACAACATAAAATAAATATTTAATTTGGTATACTTTAATAACTATTCAATATGTTTTAATTTCTTTTCATAATTATTCTTTTACTCTTTTACATCACCCTCTTTAACTCTTTTAGGTTGTCAGCAGCGAACATTTTCGCTTTTGGTCATTTATCTTAAATCTTAATTCATATTTAGCTATGCTACAAAATAAAATAATTCCATCACATGCTGACAAAGATTTACAAACGACACCAAGAAAACACTTTCAACCACTGTAAATACTCATGAACTGTCTTAAACTGAAAAGTAATTTAAATTGATTTTGAAAGCACCTCGATGTCAATGTTCTTTCAACAATACAACTGATACAAAAAAGGAATGTAATAATTTTATAAAATATTTATATCTTGTATATGCCTATTATTCTATTCACAATCCACTTTCAGCAATAGTAAATTTCACTGAATGACACAGGAAAAGTTATGCTCATCAACTACAAAGGGTCGGGCGAAACCATTATTCTTGTACAAAAAACCTACCTTGGAATAAAATCATTAATAAGTTTGTGTGACAATTGTTCTAAACACTACAATAATCTTATTTTGCTAGGACCCAAATCAATCTCTTTAAGAATTATTTTCTGTATTTTGTGTTACATAGTACTACTGATTTTATGTATAAAATTTTCATTTTTCATCTATTCGTTGAGAAAAACTGACGATTCTACTACAGCAGGCTTTTGCTTTCAAACGGCTTTGCCTCCCCCCCCCCCCACAATGGTTAGAGGCACCCGGAGGGTACATGAATATTCATGGGATCCCGGATTATATGGCCGCCATTGTTGTAGTGAGGCAGCCCACGGGAGGCGGGGCCGGTGGGGGCGAGGCTGACAGGGGGCGGGGTTGAGCAGAAACAAAATTAATCCCTCTTTTTGTGAAATATTGGCTTTATTACGCTAATACCTCGCATTTGCGACTGTTCAAAGAACAAAATTTAAAAATCGTTACATTCATTTTACTGTATATTCAAAAAGATTGATCCTTTACTTTCAATAAAATCGTTAACTCAACGTTAAGAGTCTGCACTACTTGCGCAATCTTGGTAGTTTGTCCCGTAAGAGCAATGTTAAATTTGAAACATTACTGTGACTTGGTTTTTCGTCGGAAAATTTCAAACTTGATGTCATTTTAAACGTTACCATAGTATCTAGTGCTTGACGTGATAGAAAATTAATTACAAAAATTATACACTCGAATAACGAATAAAATATAAATATAAGTTATTTAACACCATTTTAAAAATATTTTTAAACAAGTTTTAGTAGGTTTATTAAAAATCTATCCACGTCATGCACTCCGCCATTCCCTTATGGTGAACATAATCAAGTTTCTTGCAAATCCGATTCAAGATTATCGAGATATAGTGTTTCAAAGACAACAGTAATGTTTTGAATTTAACATTGTTTTATGGGACTAAAAATCCAAGATGGAGCAGGTAGTGCAGACTCTTAATGAGAAATCTGGATTTTGTATTTTTGAGGGTTGGTGAAAAAAATGTACTCCATGTACATAGAGTATACATAGAGTAATTATACGGAAATCTTACAACCGTTGTCGAGTAGCCTATATCAACGTAAACCGCATCAGCGACCAGTATTCATTGGTCGATGGTAAAATTGTTACTGCAAACTAACTGCAACGGAAATCTAAAAAAAAAAAAAAAAAAAAAAAAAAACAATATTTTAACCCTCGGAGTGGCGAACGGTAATGATTACCGTTTTCAACATAATTAAACTACTGAATAAGTTTTCGGAGAAAACAATATTTTTCCTATAAAAAGAGGAAAATAAAATGGACTTATTTATATAGGGTGTATTTTGAATTTTTCCAATTTTTCCAGTTCATACCAAAATTCTCTACCACAATTTGGTGCAAACTCAGGATATAAGTTAATGCGTAGTGAAAAAATAATTTTTTAATGTCCAGTTATGTAAAAACTGCTAAAATCCTAAACATAACAAAAACTTTATGTTTAATCAATTGGTTTTGTCGACGAACGTAAATTCAGTTCGAAGGTATGCTTCTAGAAATGGCACGAGGGCGCGTTTACACTGTAGGCCCCTATGCACGCATGCGCAAAGCGATAGAACAAGGCCTATAGAGTTCTACATTCTATGAGCCAAACACACGCAAATAGATTTTGTGATCGGCGGCTCTTTGCATTGGATGCAACCACAAGCCACTAAATTCATGAGCTCGCCGCCCTGGTAGAGATTGAGTGGTAGAAATCATTCGAGCATTGATCATGAAACGCTCTACAGTTATTTATCACCGAAAGCAAGGCTGATGGCTCTGATATACTCAGGTTCGGTTAATGTAAATAATTATTAATAGTTACTTATAGGCCTGCACTAGAACAGAAAATGTGTTCTCACATTTTATATTACTGTACAAATGTATAACTTATGAATTTGAAGGGCCATGTTAGATTTTGTTTACTCCTTTTTGCCGATTGTTGAATCCTATAAAGTATTTTTCATAAACTAAAGTACCCATTCCTTTGAGAAGTGCATGCAATATATGAGAAGTAGTGTTATCAAACCCCCAGTGGATGAAGGCCGGCGGCGTGCTTTTGAGTGGAAGGGACGGGGATTAGTCACTTGTGGTTGCATCTATTTTTTTATATATATTTTTAATATATATATAAATATATATATATTAAATATATATAGTCGCGCAGTTGGAACCGTGGTTAAGAGGGGGCTAAAGGGTCAGTCTTGGCGGACGTTGTTGAAACTATCTGAATACGTTTACAAGCGTACTGAGAGAGAGAAACAATATCTAGTATTTGGTGTAAAACACTTTGGATAAAGATACGCTGCTCTAATTCAGCATATGTGAGGCCTAAAGTTTAGGTAGATGATGGTGAGGAAGGAGATTTGGCGGCGAAAAGTAGGCCTTTTAATTAAGAGGGGGCAAAATGGCCTCTCTCAAAACGTCATGCAGTGCTTCGCCTTCTCCAAGTTTCCGAGTTTATTTTAAGTCCGATAAAAGTGGGATTGGTTTTAAATGAAAGATCAAGAATTGGGCTATTTGGCTAACTTTTTGATTTTTTTATATTTTAAGTCCACGTGAAGTTATAATGTATCAAAGTTTATCGAATCCCTTTTAGTTTCATATGGATTCAAATTTGAATAAATAAAAAAGTTAGCCAAATAGCCCAAGTCTTTATCATTCATTTAAAACAAACCCCACTTTTATCGGCCTAAAATAAAGCTAAATTCTTGGAGAAGGTGAAGCACTGCACGATGAATTTTTGGTCCTAGTGACCCCCGATACTGACAGCCTCTAGCGGCAGCCGCGGAAATTGACGGGCGCGCATGAATACGTTCTACTTCCAACAGCTGATTGTAATTTAAAATGAATTTACATCCGTAACATCATTACGTTGTTTATTGTTTACACTTTTACATTCTGCACATGATTTCGATCCTTCGAATGTTTTAATTTTGTTTTTCTCTTCAACCTTATAGGCTACATTTTAATTGCGGTAATTTAATATAAACGTTAATTTTATTTTTTTATTATTTGAATTAAAAATATATTACTAATAATGGCTCTAAACAACTAAATTCATGGTGTAAGGTAACAAAAACATCGCAGAGGATAATTTCTTACGAAATTGAGAATACTTCAATTTTGTCAGTTATACCACGATATAAATGTAAATATATAATTATTAAAAAAATATGTTCTTAGTATTATAAAATATTCTGACGGCTCTATGGTAGTATTTTGAAATAATACAACATTCTTTTATAGCTTATTTCAAACTAATAATAAGTTGTATGCAAATTAAAGTACTGTAGTATTCTTGTTAAATATGGCATCAGGAAACTCAGGAACATGTTGTTCTACTAACTCAATCAAGAATAATCGTCCATGTGGGTCCGACATTCCTTTCCTGTTCAGGATATTTTCACTGGCTTTATAATGATTTTGACCAAGATATTATTAGGGGGCCAAGTGTTTTAGTAGTGCATATATTTTAAAGTAATTTCTTTAGTCTTTGTTTTGATAAAATATGAAATATCCTGTAAAGCAATTTGTAACTGGGTCTGAGGTTTACTGGCGTCGTCCATCACATCGACGACCGCGATTTCATCGAATAACCAAGATGCAGAAACATAATCTTTTTCATATAATGCACTATGAGTGCACCTGCACAGTGTGATGGACTGCCGAAATCCTATTCGGGATGTTTTGCACGATAGCCGTATGCGAACCCGCCACAAGTATTCTTGTTGTTGCAGTTATTCCCATTCCCTCTACTTTGTTCCATGCCGATCCTGCCTTGTCCAATTGTTTCTATCCTATCACTCCTCTGTTTTGATAAGATTATCTGCTAAAGAGTCACGGCTTCGCCGGCGGTTGTGATTTAATTTAATACATAATGAAACATCTTTAAAATGTGAATAAATATTCTTCCATACGAATTTTATTGAAACTTTAAAGTTCTGTGGGGCGGAGTCCCAAAGGAACTTTGCAAAACCGTTTCTTAGTGAGCACCTATGAGCAAAGAGGAACGTGTATGAAAAATTACAAACTCGTCAGCAATAGAGTTTTGAAGATTTGTGTTCCCATGATTTATTTTAAAGCCGTTCCCCAATTTTCTTTGCAATGCCAACCTGAAGAATTTTTTGTCCTTTGGATGAGCTAGTTTGCTACGTTCATTCACAACATTGAACCGCTGCACTCAATTTAAAAGAAATAATTTGGGATAATACTGGTTAAAAACGGGCAACAGACGGCTTTTGTTTTTATCCTTCTTCTCATTTTGAAGTTCATAATGTTTATTAACTTTTATTAATTTTTATTTTATTTTTCATAAATTTTATGTCACAAGTTTTAAACAAAATTTTATGGTTTTTGGACATAAAATAATATTTCTTCACTATATTGTTACTTCTTTTGAAGATTAAATTACGTGAACGTAATTTATATTCAGAATTCATTACAGTAACATAAAGCATAGAAGAGGTCATTTCAGTTTTATAGGCTATACAACTTAAACAAGAGAAAAGGCGTTCAGTAAACTTATGAAATCGAAATGTGTAGTTGATTGTTTTATAAATAAAGCATCGCACTCGCCGATCAGTCATACCCACCTTAAAAATAAGCACTTAAAGTGCGTTGGTGTTTCAAGCAACTATCTGAAGTATTTCAAAATTACAAGTTTTAATTTTAATCGTGTAATAAATAAAGGGAGTAAATAAATGGAATTTAATGTGGTCGTAGGCTAATTTGTTTCGTCATTTAAATAAAATTAAAGCCTTTAAAAACCATTTAGCACGTGAAAACAACACATTGAGTGATCGTCAGAGGGTGGGCAGTAGGCCTACACGTAACTAAAACGTAATAACTAACATCTGTTATAACATTTTTCAGCAAAAGCAATTAATTGGAGTACAACGACAAAGTTGTAGACTGTTTTAGTCCCATTTTTTTTTACAAATTTGAATTCAGTAGTGAAGTATGTCAGAGGCCAAGTTATTCCGTGTTATCTGTACACGGAAGGAGAAGATAGGCAGAGGCGGACTAGAGCGACGCGGAAAAACGTGAAGGGAGGTAGTAGCAGCAATCGTCGAACTACTTCCCTCCGCCAGCCGCGTCACAACTCAGTTGACTGGAACGGAACGAACCAGGAACGAACTGTGTTCCGGTAGTTTCAGCAACGTTCGCTAGGACTGACCCTTTAGCCCCCTCTTAACCATACGGCTTTTGGGGAAAACGATGACCCCTTCCCATCCTTTTTAGAAAAGCGTTTAGCAGCAGAGTATAAAGTAGTGTAAAATAAAATTTTACTTTTTCAATGGTAAAACTTTGAAATACCGGTAGTCGACCATATTGAACATGAAATTCTTCTGCTACAGTTTTGTGGCACTTTTAACTATAACGAAGTGGAAAATTAAATAAGTACAATAAGTTCATTGTTATAGCACCACCCGAGATTAATTGTACCTCAACGAGACCGTAATCGTATAGTTTCGCACAAAGATAGGCTACACTTAAGACCCACGGACGCCATGAACCATCACAAATAACCGCACCATAATCGCATTGCTTGCACTATCGTTATTTTAATTAATTTACCAATTATAGTAAAAATACAATCCTCACGCACTTATTCTTGGTGACGGTAGGGCCTAAAGGATTTAGCCACTTCAAATTTAACGATATACTTTCTTAGCCTTCAAAGGGTTAAGATGCAACATTTATACATAATTCATATTGCATTACCATTATTTGAAGGCGCACTTTGAGTATAAATGAAAATCAGTAGTTTTAACACTACCTAAGTGTTACAGTGTTTAAATAGATTACTTGAATGCATTGGACAATAATTAGATAAAGGTCTAATCAGGGCCGCCGAGAGGGGGGGGGCAGTTTGCCCCGGGCCTCAAGAGGCAGGGGGCCTCATCTTCAGGCGTTTTTATTTTTTTTTTTTTTATCTATGGTAGCAAAATTTTACTTCTGCATAGGCTATGTAGTAACGCTATGTATTTTTGAAGACGTATAAAAATCTTAAAACCGTAACAAAGTATAGCCTATGACCTGAGTCTATACGAGCCTATCAACCTGTGTGAGTCTCCGTGGTTTTAAGCTCTGACTTGGTGAACAGACGCCGCGGCGCCGCGCTGCCTCGTGCTGTGCCGGTATTTGACAGCTACACCATTGCAAAAAATGCTACCGATCCTTCACGGCCTCGACTAATATTGTCGTGTCTGGGTTTGTTGGTCCAAGTATATAAGATAAAAGAGATATATAAGATAAAAGTGTCTTTTAATAATGTCATGAGTGAATTTGCCATAATGAAGGCGAGAAAGAAACGATCGTGTCGTTTCGTTTCGTCCAGTATCGTTTCGGACAAGTGTCGTTTCGTACGAATTCCACGAACATGTGGTGTGGGGTAACTCTCTAACTGACAACTAGTGGCGTTTCGTCCAATAACCCTATACTTTTTACTTAACAGGTTTACTTGACAGGTTTACAAAAACTAATTGAAACTTTGCCTCGCTAAATTGAGGGCTTTTCCCGTTCACGGTTGTCTAAGAGGAAATTACAAAATAGTTACAAAAAAATTAGTTTATTACAAGTAAAGCGTGTTCATTATTTTAATTTTTTTTAAAGTCTTACAAGTATTTTAGTTGGTAGGATATATTTTACGCAGTTATTAGCTAGTTCACATACGTAAAACTATTTTTCGTAATTGAAACAGGGGCTGTCGAATCGGAATGTAATGGAATCCTTGCACACTTAGATTTTCGCCTTCCCAAAAGACTTCTAGAATTAGGTGGTTAAATTAGTAACACTATTTGTCCATAATTCAAAACCAGGGCTAGACAGTTAGGAATTCCCAATTTTTCTGCTGTACGAAACGACACTAACTAATGTGTTTAATCAACTGTAAAAATGAGCTGGCCGAAACAACACTCTTTTTTATGAAAAATGGGCGTTGGACGAAACGACACTGGACGAAACGACACTACACCAGAAACGATTGCGAGTTGGCATTTTTTGTCAACGATAAACTCACGCTGAACTAACTAATGGCTTAGAAGTGGAGTTGAGATTAATCTTGAGTAAATAGGACTATACCTTGAGTAGTTCTTTCAATTTTATAAATTAGTTATAAAGCAAAAGCAACAGTTCAGAAGGCGTTTATAAAGGCCTTAGGCATTTAGTACAGGTGTAAACAAAATAGTGTAATTATTTAACCATTTTAAATAAAAAAAATTGCATTTTTATAATTTTCCCTGTAAGCTTAGCCATTTCAAAATAATTAATTTAGGCCTAAAACCACATGGTAGCTCTCCAATAAGGACTCTCGAACCCAGCCAAAGTGCAAGTTTGATCAAATATTTCATGTTGGTCTACTGTATACCTTAAGTACTGTAACCAAGTCACAAAAAGTACAACGCAATAAGCCCACACAATATTTCCTGTTTGTTCCAAATAGCAAAAACCTAACTCAACAATTCAATCTAACTGCGCAATGACAAGTCAGCGGGGTCATCGAAGTTTATTGTCTCCATTGCCGGCCGTGGACACTCTGGAAACTTCCAGAATATTCCCACCAATCATTATCATCCAAAATTAAATCACGCTCTCCTATTGGCCAATAATAGTGTGGAAGGGGGATGAAGACAAAAAGGGAGGACTGTGGACAGGAGGGAAGTCAGCTCGGGAAATTCGGCGGAAGACGGCTCGGGGACGACGCGACTTACGCGAGTTTAGTGAAGTGTTGTGTTTTCATGGCCTGTGGCCTTAAGCCCCTTTTTATTGTGTCATGTGCAAAGAGGAGTGATCCAGTAACATTAGAGTAAGATATTCTTTCTAATTTTTGTAATGTTAGGGCCTGTCTGGCGGTGTTAAATTCCTTAATCTTTATTTTCAAAATTTATTTATTTATTGTGCACCATCCCTTCAGGATGGTTGTAAAAACCCTTCATATTACATCTAACTAACAATTTTAAGAACTTTGCAAACAACCTCTCTCTCCAACTGCTATTCATTATATTAAATCAAGAATCCGAATTTTGTTAAACTTATAAATTAATTGTTTGAAATTCAATTTAATTGATTCTCTCGTGCTGGTGTAAATATCAATTTTTGGTCATGTAAATATATATTAATATAACTGTTATTGCTGCAACTTATATTTGATTGTTAGAAATTGTTATTGAACTTACTTAAATACATTTGGTTACAGTTTATTTAGGCTTTGATTCCAGTACCCTCTTATTTAGCGAGTTTACAGTAGCATTCCCTTCTTAGGAACGCCCCTAAGCTTATATGGTGGAGGCGCCGGGTATTTATTATCTATATATTAAAATAATGCAAATAAAATATTTATGAATCACTTAAGAGAAGAAAACAGATTGTGTGCATTATAAAAATAAATAGCCAAAGAAATAAAAATGTGTATAGCCTATGTTGTATCTGGTTCAAACACAGACGGCGACGAGCAGGGATGGCACGATCGTGAGGGGGGCCTCACACCGGAACTCTGCCCCGGGCCACAAAAATTCTCTCGGCGGCCCTGAATCTAATTAGATATTTAAATAAGATTCTCTAATAATCCAACCGCCTTTCAAAACCTCCTCCCAATACATCCCCCAAACTTGACGCACTATCACACAACTTCTCTAGACCTATTTTCAATTTTTTTTTTATATATATCTGTATCCATCTGAAGGCCTACGGCCCCGAAACGAATGACATTTTCCATCCTTCTCCAAAAAGTAACATCCCATGAAATACCCTTGCCCGTGAAAGTTAAGAACTTGGACATTCAAGTCCGGTACAATTTCGCGAAGGGCATGGCAAACATTCCGGGTCAGTGCCCTTAGAAGCGGTACCTTACAGTCCCCTTAATCAAGTTCCGTGGTACGATTTACAAATTTTTATAAATACAATTTTCATTTCAGTAGATAAACAAGAATTACATCCAAGATCACTCGTCCATTACAAAAAGGCAAAAATGTTTAATGATTACTTTATTTATCCTCAAGAAACCTGACTATTATGTAAAATAATGCCAACAACAAAATTATACTGTATTTCCGTAAAATAACATTAGAACTAGGTGACTATAGTTTGGAAACCCTAATGTTCCCATAGTGAACATATGTTTCGTTTTTAGATAATAATTAAATCTCAGCCGATCTATATCACATTTAGAATCAAAATAATTGAAATTTTAAGGGAAAAAATAGTTATACTAACAAAATTAAATTATGTTTAATTGGATTGAAAATGACGTAACAACAATGGGTTTCAAGTGCTTGTTGCCATCGAGTTACATCCAAGCGACATTACAAAGGGTTGCCCTCAGCAGCACGGAATGTGCGGGAATGTCCTCATTAAAACCACATATTTGTCGGGGAACATATTTATCGCACGTAAGTCTTCGCTCCTGTAAAAACACAGAAAAATGTCATCGCATTCTCCTGTTCCGGCCGGGATTTTTCAAGGGTAAGATGCAACATGTATACATCATTCATATTGCATATCCATTATTTGAAGGCGCGCTTAGAGTATAAAGGAAGTTGTTTGAACACTACCTAAGTGTATCAGTGTTTTTTGTTTTTTTTTTCAGTTAAATAGATTATGTGAATGCTAAACAGTTAAAATGGTGTTTTAAAATGATTATTTAAGTATAAAAAGGTTGTTAGAAGTTTGTAATTTCAATGGATAATTAACCAGTCCATTGACGTACAAAAATAAAGCATTCTGCCGGATTTGAAATAAATCTAACAAACTTTCAGCAAGCTGCAGGATAAATTTAAACTTTGCTATAGCTCTAAGTTTTTGGATGACGTGAGACAACGTATTTAGATCAAAGAACTCTTAAGAGTCGTGTTCACGCCTGTAGAAACACTGATGAAAACATGCCTCAGCATCCCCCTATTTCGGACAGAGTTTTCAATACGTATTGTTAAAAAATATGTTTTCTTATAGATTAAGGTTGGATCTAGGTCCCTCATACCTGACATATCAGTAAAATATATGGTATTAGTAGAAAAAATCCTAAAATTAAGGGAAAATTAGTTATATTTTTACGTCATTGAAAGTAAAAATTTTTAATTTATAAGGTACGAGGTTGCCCGTGCGCAAATTGCGCATTTTATGATTCTGTATGAGTGAAACTCACCTACAGTACGTGAATGTTGATTATGAAGTGACAGAGATCTATTTTTGTTTACTATCTGGCTTTTAATGTGAATTGTAATTTAACAGCTGATTACCTTCAGATGAATTTTAAAGAACTTGCAATAAAAGTTTGTCAACATTTTAAAGCGCCCTCTAGAAATAATGAAAGGCGAGGGGGGTGAAGCCCAAAACAATATGACCTTTTTAATTATGATTCGTCACTGCAGTATACCCTAAGCTTTAAAATGACACCTCAATCTTAAAAATCGGTTCAGTAGGTCGAGAGAAAAAGGGACGTAACAGACGAAACTCTTATAGAAATAAGAAAATGGATGAGAGTCCTAATTGAACTATTCAAGTACATGATTACTAGGTTTAAATAAAAAAAAGTAAAAATGGTATCCGAAACAGGGGAATACGAAACCATGTCTTGCCCAAAATCCATATGGTGGTACTTGTATACATAAGCCACTATTTTTTTCAGTCATTTTGAACTGGGATCTTAAAAACAAATCAATTGAAAGAAATAGGTAGCATATAATGAAGTGATTTCGACATGAATGAGTTAAAGCAGTAAAGAATTCACTCGCACAATTATATAGTATAAAAGATTTGATGCATATCATTTACACTGGTACACTTATACAGGGAGAAAGGAGTTTTTACCATTGTGTAGGCATATGTACTAACGTCATACATTTCCTATACACTCTGGACCTCTTTAACTTTTTACCTTTCACCAAATACAGAGGAATCAAATATGGAGAAAAGTCTCGGAAAGTACATTCCTTTTCCACTTTTTAGAGATAGACTCCGAGATTTCCAGATTTAAGATCTCTGAATTACTACCGCTGGGGGATTTGTAAAAGGTGAGGCTGAGGCATATTAAAACCCTACATTAAGAAGAACTCGAACGAATGTAACAAGAGCCACTTGCCAAAAATGAGATGGGGAATTTAGTACACAGATCAGACAATTTAGAACTTCTACAATAGAATAGAACAACATTCTATAAAAATTAATATTAAGTCTATTCAAACACCGAAAAAATATCGTTTAAAAATTGTAAATAGTTATAATTATAAAAAATTAACATATAATAAAATAAAACATTATAATGTTATTAACAATAATATGTTTTAGACCGGCCTATGTGACTTGTTTTCAATTTTTTTTTCAAACCGTAGGTTTGTGGATTTATTTGAAAATAGTTTGCAACGAAGGATTACTTTTTGATCAAAGTAAGGTAGAATCGTGTGAGACCATGTGCCTCTCGGAAAGTTTGGGCATATATGGAATGTAACATCAACAAAATACTCCCTTTGAGGTGACATACCCTCTATCTTTTCAAATTTTCGGAAAGGCACTCTTATAGAAGAACAGAAAGTCGTCCTACTGATGGAAAATATCATAGCCCACGGCCATCTCTAGTACATAGCCGCCTCATACTACATGTACATAATACATGTACTAGAGATGGCCGTGTATAGCCCCCTCTAAAGAAGGCCGCGGCGAGTGAAATGTGGCAACGCCGCTTCAGGGGCGGCGGCGGGCAGTGCCTGCCTGTATACTACCTCGTGAGTCTCGCGTCGCTCGCTCATTTGAACACTATTTTATTCTGTTTATTGGTGTAAAGTGTCGTGTAGTGATGTTAAAGTCATGTGTAGTGCCTGGTTGTAAGGCAAATTAGAAGAATAAGGTTAGAATAAAAAGTGTTTTGGGAATTCATTCAGCCCGATATGGAATGGTCAACTTTTCTACAAATATTCTAGATAGTATTAATAATGAGAAGTTAAATCAAAGTGAGGATGAATTGTCATCTAAGACTGTTGATGCAAGGCTTTTAGATGTGCTACAGGACAATTATTTAGAATATGTAAAAATTGATGAGTCAGGGCTTATTTATATATCTGGCTACGTTTCGTTTAAGCCAAGCGCCCAGCTAGACTGCGAAGAATGTCACCTGTTGATTCGAAGTAAAGATGAATTTAATGACGTAGAATTGAACAAACTTAATAGAGGTGGATTATCAGTACCTACAAACTTTGTGCTAACGATTTGCAAACATGTTATAGGAATATGTCAAACATTAGGCCTAGTCTCTAAGGAGTTTGAACATGTATTTTTAAACTGTGCTAACCAGAAATATGTTTTAATGAAATTATCATTGTTAGGAATATAAGTAGATTCTTCTATTGCATGTAGGCTAACAAAACGTGTATTTGTGGACAAAACATTTCTTCACTTGTTGAAAAAATGGTATCAACTGTTTCAAACATTGCACTGAACAATTGTTGTAAGATAAAATCAGACAGTGCAGTTATTCACAAGAATGCTAGAAAATTGAGAATACTGTCATAGGCTTACGGTTTTACTTTGTCAAATAAAAAGAACAAATATGAAGTTTGATGTAATAATTAACCTTTAAAGTGTACTTATTTATATATTACTCATTGATTTAATAAATGTGATTTTTTTTCTCAATATAGGCTTAAGCCTTTTATTATTTTCCGCAGTTACCATGACTCCTTCTACAGATAATAGGCCTAGTTATATTTTCATTAAATAAAAAAAGTTTTTATTTTCCACAAGTGTGCACTATTTTACACAATTTCACAAGTATTAAAATTATAAACAATTTGTATTCATAGACTAATACAACAATGTCGGATTTTATAGGATTAGCCTACGCCGCTGCGCGGCGCCAGGCACCGCGAGAACGTGATTTGTTCGACTGCTTTTAATGTTTCTAGCCTTATTTAATCCCAAATATTGTACTTACATATATGAATATGTTTGTAAAGACTTGCTCTACAACTTTTATATTTGACGTTTTCCATTATTTTGGCGCAGAAAAAACTACGGTGCTAAAACTAAAATTATTTTATATTACAAGTGAAACATGTTGAAGTTTTCTTTAAGTTTTAAAGAAAGTATTTAATTTCCGCCAATATGTATTGGTTCTCTCTTGTAAGAAATCTAATTGGGAATGTTACGATATATCATTTGTGGCAATATAGCAAACGATGACTGATTTGTAAGCATTTTATCAAAACCTTGCAATTCAGATGCGCGGCGATATAACCCCTCTGGCTTGGAGAATTACGGCGTTGCCAGTTGGAACGCCGCGGCCTTCTTTCAAGGCGGCTAGAAAATATTCCCTGCCGAAATGCTATTTTGAAATAACTTTACGAAAACACGAATGCCTATGAAAAGTGAAGAGTAAATTGTACCATGACCGCAATATGAAAAAGACAGCTTATAACAAGATGCTCGAAGTCTCTAAGACCTTTATACCTGACACAAACAAGGACACTGTGTACTGAAACAATTAAGAAACAATAAAATATTAATAATAATAATAGTTTGTTTAATATAATAGTTAGTTTTTATTAATAATAATTACTATAAAAGTAAATAATAAATAAGAGGTAATAAAAAATATGAAAACCAACGGCTGCAAAACACATAATGATGCGAGTGAGAGGTTTTGTGCTCAGCCTGCATAGGCCGATAGTTTTGTGTATGGGGAACCACACTACACAGACCGAACTGTTCCGATTAAGAGTCATCTTCACCCCTGCGCCAGTAGCCCATTGTTGTGCAGACGACAATGTTCAATGTTAACCATACGTCTTTTGATGCAAAACATGGTACTTGATTCCCCTGTTTCCGACGCCGTTTTCAACCGATTTTCTTTAAACTTGGTAAGAGTTTAGTTGAATAGTTATATTAGGCCTCTAAATTATATTAGGCCTCGAAATTTTGAAAATTTAACAAATATTACTCTCTGTGACGTCGCAAAGTAACTCGATTTTCCTTAGTAATATTTCAAAATATAGTAAAATTTTTAAAATTTCGAGGTATGAGGGACCTAATATAACTATTCAACTAAACACTTACCAAGTTTAAAGAAAATCGGTTGAAAAAACGGCGTCCGAAACAGGGGAATAAAATACCATGTTTACATTAAAAGCCGTATAGGTAACATTGCCGAATGCGCAACAATGGGCTACTGGCCCAGGGGTGAAGATGGCTCTTAACCGTGCGGGTCGCCGCCGCCGCCGGCGCCGTCCACGAAATCAGGCGATTGAATCATTTTGCAACTTTGCCACATTTCCAGCGATGGTCAATTGAGTGATATGTTTTACTTATGTCAATGTTTTTATCTGTTTTATTGGACGATACAGATTTTGATAATTTCTTTTAGAATTTACACTCAACATATGGTCTAGGCAACGCTGGACGCTCATTGTTGCCAGTTCGTGCCCCAAAGTACGCAATTTTCTACAATATCTATAATTTGTTGTCATTTGCAACAACATCGCATTTTCAGGTAGCCTATCCGCCTGATTTCGCGGCAGCTACTGTTGTTCTGTCATCTTATATAAAAATCACTGGGTGTTTATAGGTGATCAGTTTTTTGAAACAGTAAGTTGTAAACGCCCTGGGTATCCCGCAATGATGCTACTCTTGGACTCCGGGATCTCGGACACTAGATTGTCATCGGACAAAGAAGTGAATGAGAGCTATTGGTATAACATTAGCGGAACAGCCCTTATTAGACGAGGCAGCCAAGTTTGCCAACCAGTCGCCAGTCTGTCAGCCAAAAATTGGAGCGACCACTAGAGCAGCCAGAAAGTCACAAACTAGCTCATTTCACTGTGTGACAGTCGAGATGAGAGGTTAAAATTTGCTCCTTCTCTTTCTCTTGCTGCTCATGAAAAAGAAGACAAAAAATTGTGATTTTTTATTTACATAAAAATGAATTAGTTTCGTTACCATTTTAATTCTTCTTATTTTTAGCTTTATCAGAATTACCAACTACACTCGCTTCACTAGCATTACAATTACAGGACGTTTTTTGGGGCTAGAACACCTATACACGTAGTGCACAATTACCAAGAACAACGATACACAGTGTTATAGCGAGCTATCCGTATTTCCCGAGGATGGCCCCGACTGACAAAATTTCTGTGTGGCGGAGGGCGATTGACTGCCCAGTATAATATATGATCCATATAAGATACCAGAAGCTCTACCAGACTGATCAGCCAGTGGTCGCGCGGTTCAGTCGCCGCCGGCGACTCGCCGGGCTCTCGGCAAACAGCCGGCAGCCGGCAGCCTTCATTTATAACAAGCTCCAATACGGACCGATGCCCGGTGACGGGGTAAGCGCGTAAGCGACTGGCTGCCTTCGTGTAATAAGCTCCAATACGGACCGATGCCCGGTGACGTGGTAAGCGACTGGCTGCCTTCGTGTAATAAGCTCCTATATGAACCGATGCCCGGTGACGAGGTAAGCGACTGGCTGCCTTCGTGTAATAACCTCCAATACGGACCGATGCCCGGTGACGGGGTAAGCGACTGGCTGAATTCGTGTAATAAGCTCCTATATAAACCGATGCCCGGTGACGGGGTAAGCGACTGGCTGCCTTCGTGTAATAAGCTCCTATGAACCGATGCCCGGTGACGGGGTAAGCGACTGGCTGCCTTCGTGTAATAAGCTCCTATATGAACCGATGCCCGGTGACTGGGCTAGCGACTGGCTGCCTTCGTGTAATAAGCTCCTATATGAACCGATGCCCGGTGACGGGGCTAGCGACTGGCTGCCTTCGTGTAATAAGCTCCTATATGAACCGATGTCCAGTGACGGGGTAAGCGACTGGCTGCCTTCGTGTAATAAGCTCCTATATGAACCGACGCCCGGTGACGGGGCTAGCGACTGGCTGCCTTCGTGTAATAAGCTCCTATATGAACCGATGCCCGGTGACGGGGCAAGCGACTGGCTGCCTTCGTGTAATAAGCTCCAATACGGACCGATGCCCGGTGACGGGGTAAGCGACTGGCTGCCTTCGTGTAATAAGCTCCTATATGAACCGATGCCCGGTGACGGGGTAAGCGACTGGCTGCCTTCGTGTAATAATCTCCAATACGGACCGATGCCCGGTGACGGGGTAAGCGACTGGCTGCCTTCGTGTAATAAGCTCCTATATGAACCGATGCCCGGTGACGGGGCAAGCGACTGGCTGCCTTCGTGTAATAAGCTCCAATACGGACCGATGCCCGGTGACGGGGCAAGCGACTGGCTGCCTTCGTGTAACAAGCTACTATATGAACCGATGCCCGGTGACGGGGTAAGCGACTGGCTGCCTTCGTGTAATAAGCTCCTATATGAACCGATGCCCGGTGACGGGGTAAGCGACTGGTTGCCTTCGTGTAATAAGCTCCTATGAACCGATGTCCGGTGACGGGGTAAACAACTGGCTGCCTTCGTGTAATAAGCTCCTATGAACCGATGCCCGGTGACGGGGTAAGCGACTGGCTGCCTTCGTGTAATAAGCTCCAATACGGACCGATGCCCGGTGACGTGGTAAGCGACTGGCTGCCTTCGTGTAATAAGCTCCTATATGAACCGATGCCCGGTGACGAGGTAAGCGACTGGCTGCCTTCGTGTAATAACCTCCAATACGGACCGATGCCTGGTGACGGGGTAAGCGACTGGCTGAATTCGTGTAATAAGCTCCTATATAAACCGATGCCCGGTGACGGGGTAAGCGACTGGCTGCCTTCGTGTAATAAGCTCCAATACGGACCGATGCCCGGTGACGGGGTAAGCGACTGGCTGCCTTCGTGTAATAAGCTCCTATGAACCGATGCCCGGTGACGGGGTAAGCGACTGGCTGCCTTCGTGTAATAAGCTCCTATATGAACCGATGCCCGGTGACTGGGCTAGCGACTTTCTGCCTTCGTGTAATAAGCTCCTATATGAACCGATGCCCGGTGACGTGGTAAGCGACTGGCTGCCTTCGTGTAATAAGCTCCTATATGAACCGATGCCCGGTGACGAGGTAAGCGACTGGCTGCCTTCGTGTAATAACCTCCAATACGGACCGATGCCCGGTGACGGGGTAAGCGACTGGCTGAATTCGTGCAATAAGCTCCTATATAAACCGATGCCCGGTGACGGGGTAAGCGACTGGCTGCCTTCGTGTAATAAGCTCCAATACGGACCGATGCCCGGTGACGGGGTAAGCGACTGGCTGCCTTCGTGTAATAAGCTCCTATGAACCGATGCCCGGTGACGGGGTAAGCGACTGGCTGCCTTCGTGTAATAAGCTCCTATATGAACCGATGCCCGGTGACTGGGCTAGCGACTTTCTGCCTTCGTGTAATAAGCTCCTATATGAACCGATGCCCGGTGACGGGGCTAGCGACTGGCTGCCTTCGTGTAATAAGCTCCTATATGAACCGATGTCCAGTGACGGGGTAAGCGACTGGCTGCCTTCGTGTAATAAGCTCCTATATGAACCGACGCCCGGTGACGGGGCTAGCGACTGGCTGCCTTCGTGTAATAAGCTCCTATATGAACCGATGCCCGGTGACAGGGCAAGCGACTGGCTGCCTTCGTGTAATAAGCTCCAATACGGACCGATGCCCGGTGACGGGGTAAGCGACTGGCTGCCTTCGTGTAATAAGCTCCTATATGAACCGATGCCCGGTGACGGGGTAAGCGACTGGCTGCCTTCGTGTAATAAGCTCCTATATGAACCGATGCCCGGTGACGGGGCAAGCGACTGGCTGCCTTCGTGTAATAAGCTCCAATACGGACCGATGCCCGGTGACGGGGCAAGCGACTGGCTGCCTTCGTGTAACAAGCTACTATATGAACCGATGCCCGGTGACGGGGTAAGCGACTGGCTGCCTTCGTGTAATAAGCTCCTATTTGAACCGATGCCTGGTGACGGGGTAAGCGACTGGTTGCCTTTGTGTAATAAGCTCCTATGAACCGATGTCCGGTGACGGGGTAAGCAACTGGCTGCCTTCGTGTGATAAGCTCCTATGAACCGATGCCCGGTGACGGGGTAAGCGACTGGCTGCCTTCGTGTAATAAGCTCCTATATGAACCGATGCCCGGTGACGGGGCAAGCGACTGGCTGCCTTCGTGTAATAAGCTCCTATATGAACCGATGCCCGGTGACGGGGTAAGCGACTGGCTGCCTTCGTGTAATAAGCTCCTATGAACCGATGCCCGGTGACGGGGTAAGCGACTGGCTGCCTTCGTGTAATAAGCTCCTATATGAACCGATGCCCGGTGACGGGGCTAGCGACTGGCTGCCTTCGTGTAATAAGCTCCTATATGAACCGATGCCCGGTGACGGGGCTAGCGACTGGCTGCCTTCGTGTAATAAGCTCCTATATGAACCGATGTCCAGTGACGGGGTAAGCGACTGGCTGCCTTCGTGTAATAAGCTCCTATATGAACCGACGCCTGGTGACGGGGCTAGCGACTGGCTGCCTTCGTGTAATAAGCTCCTATATGAACCGATGCCCGGTGACGGGGCAAGCGACTGGCTGCCTTCGTGTAATAAGCTCCAATACGGACCGATGCCCTGTGACGGGGCAAGCGACTGGCTGCCCGTCTGGTCGCGCGACTTGACTGGCTCGTCTACTAAGGGCGTAATCACTGAGCCAGCCAACAGCGAGCGGCGGCGCCAGTCAATAGGAGTGTGGACCCTACTATAGCGGGACCGTCCCACCAGCGGGCAGAGCCACTTCGAAAGCATCGGAAACCATGCTGCACGAGTACAATAAGGGGAGTTTTAAATTCGCGGGAAGCATCGCGCGTATCTCGCGTTGATGGTGGCTCGTATCTTATCCCCCTCGGACCAAGTATAACAGTAATACGATAACAGTATGTAAATAACTATGTCAGGATGGTGAAGATAGAAGGTTTTATGTTATGTTTATGAACCGTTAACAGTCCATACTCCGTAGGGGCGGATTTAGGTCAATGTTTTTGGGGGTGCCAGCTACCCTAAAGTATGAGTCGTTGTATGCTCATTCAAACACCAAAATCCCATTTGAATTGTAGGTTTTAAGGGCTACCCCAAGTAGGCCCTTGGAGTTTTAGGTGTACTTGTCTGTCATACATAAGCCAGCTACTTTTTATGTTATATTGAACTGGGTTCTTTAAATAAACACATAAATTGAATGAAAAGCACTTACTGAGCATTGTGTAAAAAATTCACGTTTCTAAGTTTTACAGTTTTTGAGTTCTGCTTCCTTAAGGAGCCGAACTCAATTAAGAGTGCCCCCAAATGCAAGGGTTTTTTAGAATTGTGTTATCTTCTGCCAAATGAAGCCTAGAGCTAGAAATAAGGTGTCATATTAAAGAAGAATAACGGTACTAATTTTCCTCTGTTACACTTTTGTAATTAGTTCATAAAAACCAATAGAAAACTTCAGTCAAAAATCGATAAAAACAGATGATTTTAGACAGTTATAGCTGAAATTAGAAATTTTATTTTAAAATTCTAAAAAGATAGCCGACTAGATCCTTTTTTCTACTTAAAAAAAAGTTAACAGGCAATCTCTATCTTAAACGGTTAGTTTTAAAACACGATCCCCGCAAACCTCTGGATTTACAAAACTAAAAAACAGATGGTTTTAGACAGTTGTTACTGAAATTAGAAATTTTATTTTAAAATTCTAAAAAGATAGCCGACTAGATCCTTTTTTCTACTTTTAGAAAAAGTTAACAGCCTATCTCTATCTTGATTGGTTAATTTTAAAACACGATCCCCGTAAGCCTCTGCAGCCATCAAACTCGCCTAGCGCTACGGCCGCGAGGCGGCATTCGGCATTGTTGTTGTTTTGGCTGGGATAGACCAGATCGGCCCCTTAAACTCAACCATAGTACTGATGGTCGCGGCGAACGCATCTCCGCACGCGGCCGCGACACAAGGCCTGATACACACGTAATCAACAATCAGCCAAGTTTACAGCGAGCTGTTATTATTTCTGTTATTGATATATAGGTCAGAAATACTTTCACTAACTCAAAACAAATCTCACAGTAGTTTTAAGTCATACGAAAGACTGTCTAGGCAGCTATAATTAACCCAGCATCGGTCACGGCCTCGAGAGGAGATGCATTCGTCACTATCATCGGTGACATGGATGACTAATAAGCACACCTCAAAAACTGTAAAACTTAGGAACATAAAATATTCACACAATGTTCAGTAAAGAGTCTTCTTTCGATTTATGTGTTTTTAAAGGTACTTCCACACCGAACGCGCAGCGCTGCGCCGCTCTGCGCAAAACATGTGCGCGCCGAGCGGCGCACTTGGTGTGGACGGCGAACCGCGCAGCTTCGCGCATTCGCGAACATCCGCGAACACGATCCGACTGATGGCGGTATTTTGACGAACATCATTGAAATTTGTTCGCCCTTGCGCGCTCAGTGTGGACTTGCATTTGCTCAGATGTTGCTGCGCGTCGTTTCGGCTCTAACCGTCACTACCTGTGTTTGATCAAAATCTCTTTTGAATGGAGTCGTGAGTGCATCGAGACTCTGGTGAATGCATATCGAGTTCGAAGTGAGTTATCGGACCCGAAAGATAATAATTACCATATTAAAAATAAAAAAGTGACACCTGGCGTGAAATTGCCAGTGAGGTGGGTTGTGATCCTGGAGAGGCGAAATCAAAAATGTTATCCCTGCTCTCATCCTTCTGGCGAGAAAAAGCAAAGGAAAAGAAGACACAAAATATGCGGCAAAAATTTTCGAACTGCCCACCAATAGGGACTTCATTGGGCAAGCATTCCCCTCCATACGATTCCCGACGTCTCAGTATGGGTGTATCCGGGGCCTACAGTTTTCGTAGGCCCCGGTGTATCCCAATGACGGTCGTGGTTTTCTAATTCTTTTTAACAGATCATTATAAACAACAATAAAAACCGAAGCATCAGCTGTTGCGGGTCCATTTTCTACATCGGTGTGATTGTGTAGCCCGCGCAACACGGATCACAACCGCGCAACTACGAACATGGCGCTCTGTTCCACGCAGCTTCGCGCAGTTTGTGCAGTGCAATATGCTTTGCGCAGCGCGGCGCAGAGCGGCGCAGCACGGCGCGCTCGGTGTGGAAGTACCTTTTGCAGCAATTCAAAATAACCTAAAAGAAATGGTGGCTTCGATAATTACAATGGTGGCTTCGTATAACAAACAAGTACCGCTGTTTAATTTATTAACACAAAAAAAACCAAAAATTTTAGTATGGCTCATTTCAGTTGAGAAACTGTCTACCTCATTTGGAATTTTATTATGAAATCCACCCTAGAATATTGATTTTAACCGTTGCTAGAAAAGTTTTTTTTTTAGAATCTTTAAAGAGTATTTATTTCTTTTTAATGAAGATCGTTTGTTAACTTATATTTAACCTTCAAGTCAATTTGATTTGTTTAATTTATTTCCGTACAAAAGAACTAAGGAATATAAAAATGGCCAAAACAAATTTAATTCAAATTAACATTATTTTATTGATAACGAGCTGTGAAAACTTTAACAAGAAAAGGGTACTATAAAATCAAAAGTTTGTTTTGTTTGTGAGTTGATATAGTGATTACTGTTAACGACAGTCGTTTTATTTTTCATAGCTATTTATGTCTCTTAACCAACAAGGCTTATTACTTTGTCGACCTTAAGAAAGATACAAACAAGTCTACAAGTAACTAAATAAGTAAATAACTTTAAATAACTATTAAAATTAAAAGTACTACTGTACTAATAACCAAACCGTATAAGTTTTACTGGCCACTGAGCAACGATGCTACAACTGTCTTGTAGAGTCTACAAAAAATAAAAATAACTATATCACAGATGTACATCAATTCCGAGAAATTAAGTCATCAGAGGTAAATGACGAAAGGGGGAGAGAGAGAGAGAGAGAGAGAGCGCGCGTTAGAGCAGGGTCGGTAGTCGGTACTCGTCTTTGCCGGAAACCGTACATAGTGTAGTTGGCCAGAAACGTCGTAACGTCGCACACACACTCGACCGCATTATGTTCAAAATATAGCTAAACTGTCTTTTAAAACAGTTGTTTTGATTACGCAACTTGACTGCTTACGTCTTACTTGTTAAAAATATTACTGTCCCAAAAACTGTTTTGATCCATTACAAAATCGTTATTACAAAAATATGATAGGCATTTAAAAATCGTGAAAAATCAGGGGGATTTTTCATGAGCCGCCCAAGCCGTAGACTAGCCTATTTTCATATAATTCTTTACAGTGCATCACTAGCCAGTTCACAACTATGAGGAAGCTATGAAGGTTATCTCGGTTAGAGTCTTGGACTTCGGTTAAATCTCTTCGGTAGGTTCCAATCAACATTAATTCCTGTTTTTCTCCTTTTAGCTAATTTCTCTACATAGGGAATACATTATTAGTTTTATAAGCGGCTTTCTTTTTACAGTGGTCTCTATTATTTAGGCCTACACAGCTTTGCAGCACGAACCGACGATCACTAGGCCTAATTGAAATACAATTAGTTGGTCCAAAGGAGGTCTAGTGATGTAAACGGTGGACGGTGGAAGATGAGGCATGCGCCGCTCACCCTCGACCGACAAGTCTCCAAAGCAACCACCAACTCAAGGCCAAGAGACATTGTCATTAATCAGCTCAATATTGGGACCAAAATAGCGCAGTTTTCTCTTACAATAATTAGTACCAGAGGGACCAACCTTAAGCTCGGTAATATTATTACTTTTTGTTTCTCACACAAAGCTCGTTCGCTCCGCTCACTCGCCTTCTTCCTTTTTAAGACGAGCTCGTTCGCTTCGCTCACTCCCTGGACCGGAGGGTGCTGCATTTTGGTATAATTTTCCTAAACCACAGGTTAAACATATTGGTTTATTTTATCTACAGTTATCAGATGATTTTTGTTCCATTAAAAAATCTCCATAAGGATAACATGGGATCTTTGAAGTGCTTTGGGACGAAAATCTGATTTTTCCAGACATGTAACCAGCTCCAATCAATTCCTCGTGGCCAAAACCCCCAAATTCAACTCAAAAATAAAAATCCTTGCATATCTGGACGAGGGAGAGACGAGTGGTATATATCAACTGTATTAAAAAATAAAAAATCTTGTGAAAAATATTTTACAGTAGGCCTACCAATAGGTATCCTTTAACAACGTCCATTATACTTTAATAACGTTTTTTAATAACTTTAATTTATTCCAGTAACTCCAAAAAGGCTGCATATTTTTAACCCAAACCTATGCCTTATTGGAAATGTAGCCCCTTACATTTCTAAACTACAGGTGAATTTCTTTGAGTAGAAGCGGTCAATATTAGGTGGACTATTTGACGATCCCTAGGCGTCTCTTTATCTTAGAATCTAAAGGCTGAAGGTATCCTCACCATTTGCGGTAAACAGGATCTTCTTATGTTCTGTGATATTCGCAGAACACAAAATGTTCGGATTACATAAAATTTTTACCATTATGAAAATTTAATAGGGCTTTTCAGTTTTTACAAGAAGTAGGTACCATCAAAATCAATAAACGATAGCTGTGTAACAACTACTTATATTATTCAAAGTGGTTTGGTTAATTATTGTGTCGAATTTCTCCTGCTCTATTTATCCTCTGAACATGATTACAACTAGTTGATTTAAGAGGTGAAAGCCCTAAGTTACTGTTTTTCAACACACTACATCAATACACCATTGTTAATCACATGTTTTCTCCTGTCCTCTGGATTGTGAACATGGTGATAAACAGAAACCATTCATATTTTGCGATTTAAGACTCTTTTAAAATTTTCAGGAGATATAATTAGTATAAAAAGTTTATATTTCATTTTTGATAGTCTTTCATAGTAGGCCTACAATATGTAATAAATGAAGACACCAATGTCCCTGTCAACCTTCGTCAAACAGTCTCAAACGGCGAACGCAGGGCGGACGCAAGGTCCGGGCTCGATCTGCCAGAGATTTGACCCTGTGTCCGCCCCGTCAAAACAGGTAAATAATTTCCAGGTTATTTCAGAAGCCCGGACCTTCCGTCCGGCTACCCACACCGGAACTCTGCCCTGGGCCCCTAAAATTCTCCCGGCGACCCTTCATGAGACCATAGTGGAAGTATCTTAGGTGTGCTACTGCGCATCCACGGCCGGGAGGGGCGGGAAAATGCCACGTCACCTTGGGATCATGCGCTATATTTCACTATAGCGCGGGGTCAATAAAACAATGATTTGAACTACTTAAGGTCAACCTAAAATTTTGAAAATTCTCACGACTGTAGCCAATGAATGGAGATAGGGAATGAATAAAAAGTTATTATTACCACGGGTGATCTGGAAAAAATAATTTTTACGTGGTATTCATTGTATTGTAACCAAACATTAAATTGTTGGTCGGCTACCAAATTACGTATTATTTGGTCAGGAATGTTTGACCTGCAAGAAAGTTTTATATGAAGAGCCAAACTGAATATGATCAACAGCTATAACTCGCTAAAAGCAATATTTCCATTCTTAGACGGAATTATATCAGACGAAAAGGTGCGCGCGCGCGGGAAGCGGCCACGGTCTACAAGCATTTATAGAAGTTTATAAAAGTTTATGATTTACATTTAAAGGTACAAATTAAATATTTTAAGGAACAATAATTTTGTATTCTAATAATTTATTGAAAGTGAAGCGTAATACAATTTCGACGTTTTCGAAAGATAGCAATCAAGCCAAATGGTAAGTTTTTAATCAAATAAGTTAAATAACTAAAAAGTTATAATTTTGTATAGGATCATGAACTTAACTATAAATAAATATATAACATAATTATATAATCAATTAAAAAATATACATGTAAATTAACCTGTTTAAGTATAGAATGTAATTTTTTAAACATGATCATGAAACTGAAGTAAACGTACATTTTTCGTCTGTTTATTACAGGAACCGTTAAAATACCCGTAAACGGCACAATATGGCATTTTTATACATCGCCTGTAAGGAGAAATTAGAGATTGCGCCCGCAACGCTAAAAAGCGACTCACTGACTGCAGGCGGCTTCCGCACAACTTCAAAGAGAAACAACGCCGCCGCGGTGTATGAGAGCGTCGTGGCGTATGACCAGATAGCAGAAGATCATAACGAATGTTACAATCCGTTATAAAAAGGGCTTATTTTTTAACCCTCCCCCGAAAAGAAATTTCGATGATGCCATGGCCCCCACCCCTGGTCCTAGGTCTATGTCTTACCATGTTTACTACCGTAATAGAGTATTTCCTAAATAGGGAAATTCCATAAAAAATTAATATTGCTTTTTGTTGATACAGCGTAGTGTGAGACAAACTAGTTGCAAGCACTCAATACCTAGCCAAGCCCAGGTGTGCTACGAGCTTCAGCCAAACTAGTGGTTGACTCACAAAATCTTGCTTTTACCAGGTGCATGCGGTCTGGCTGCTCTGGGGGCCCTTCGGCTGAAATCTGTTTGGGGCCCCCCTTAACTGACACCCCAGTCCTCAATCCCCTCTCCAACCAACATAGGGCTACCCTGAATAAGTCAAATCGCTTGGAAACGTACAGTTGGTTTTTTAAACTAGAAGTTTCCAAGACTAAGTGGACTGTCTTTGACGCTGAATTTCGTTTATTTGAAGCATAATCATGTGTGATGTCAATCATTTTATATATTTCTTTACCATCAAAACAAATAAACAACTTTATACTGACAGTTTGTTTGTTTAGATTGAAACTCAACATTTGACAAGTAACACATGATTATACTACGAACAAAAGAAGTTCAGCGTCAAAGATGGTCCACCCAATCTTTGACCGCTTCTAGTTAAAAAATTCAACTTTTTTAAACTAGAATCGGTCAAGTTTGGGTGGACTATCTTTGACGCTGAACTTCTTTTGTTCAGAGTATAATCATATGTTTCTACTTGTCAAATAAATGTTGAGGTTCAGGTTCATTCAAAAAAGAACAAACCGGCAATGTACATTTGTAAAAAAAAGAAATATAGGGATAGGGACACACATTATTATGCTAAAAATTAATAAGTTCAGTGTCAATGATAATCTGTGACCTTGACAGCTTCTAGATAAACAAATTCAACTGTATTTACAATAAATTTCCACTGTTGAAACGCAATCTTATCAATCATAAAGTTATTCAACATAAATTTGGTGAATTAGAAAATCAACTCTTACAACTTCAGGTGGTTTTATATTTACCAAATTATATCTTCAAGATTCTGTACACAGGTTAAACTTTAAAGAGCTGGGTTAAAAAGAAGATAAAGTTAGGTGGGAAGGGCGGGAAGTCTAGCACATGGATAAACTGAAGGATTAGGATTCAGGATTGAATACTGACTCAAAATTACTCACAGGTTGTTGTGCTCGGCGTTGCATGGTGGGATGACACTTAACGCGCACGTGGGACTCTGCGTGTACTACCGCACAAACTACCAACTCGCGAGTGAGGAAGAACTGGAAGGCGTGGTGGTTGGTGGTGGAGGGGAAGAGAAAAACCAAGCCCGCGCTCTGGTGTCAGCCCCTGAAAACACACCTCAACCCCCCCTTCGGCATGGCGGCCGGCGGCGCGCGGTGCTGCTCCGTCTCTTTTTAACTTGGTACAACCTCACCGTCTCTGTCTTGAAATGTTTGTAATTTTGGATTTGACATTATCTTTTTTTCAACGATGTATACTACTGGATCGAACTCTATAAATTAGCGCAAAACGTTCGCTGTGGGTCAATTGCGTGATCAGCGTCATATCAACAACAGTCCGTGCCGCTATTTATACGCTCTTGGACCACAACAATAAAATAAAAGTATATATTCAAGTTCTGTATTAAATACCAAATCCAACAGTATGAATGACTTTTGGTTTATGAAATAAAGGTAATTTAAAAATTGGAAATATGTAAAAATTAATTTAGTCGGACCTGAAAAAGCTACTAGCGAGGAGGTGTTTTACCCTTGGAGATTTGGGTCAGAGACAAACTTTTAGCTGAAAGTTGTAGCCATTGAGATGAATTTCGTGGTTTTATCAAGAAATTTACGATTGCATGTTTTGGTTGTATGCAATCGAGTTAATGGGGGCTCTAAGAAGTTCACGCTGAATCTCGCGCTCTCACTGAGGCTACAGATCTCGGGCAGGGTCGAGGTGCGCCGATGGTCAGTTTGAGATTTGCCTTCAATTTGTTGCTAATTTAGACTACGCCTATATATAATATGGTAGTAGGATATGATTGTTTGTCTTATCGATTACTTCCAATAATTGTATTTTTATCGTAGGCCTTACTACATAGGCTACAAAACATCTGTTTTCTGGCGTGGAAATAGTCAGCAAATTTGGCATTTAATGTAGCCTTTTAAAATTCACGAAAAACATTTGCTCATTTTTCATCAGACTGCATGCTAAACAGCAATTTTCTGGCCTATCAGTCAGCTGGTGTTAAATTAGTTCGAAAAGGTGGCATTTGTTGTAGCCAACGAGGTTAAATATAGATAAGAGTGTCAACACATGTTAATTTTTGTCCCCTGTTGATTTGCGCCATTTTACCCATAGGCCCTAATAAACCCGCTTTTCGCCCTAGTGATAAAAATTACTATTTACAGGGCTTTTCCCACAGTTTAAATAACATCATACTGTACCTAACATTTATATTTAATTTGGAATGAATTAGTAACAGCGTGGCAGCCAAACATGGGGAACAGGCCACCCGACTGACCATCGTCGCACCTCGACCCTGCCCCTCCGAGGGTCGACGGTAATCCGCTGTGAAATGCCCTGACCATCGGCGCACCTCGACCCTGCCCCTCCGACGATCGACGGTAGGCCTAATCCGCTGTGAAATGCCCTGACCATCGGCGCACCTCGACATCTCCCACAGATCTCGTAGTTCATTCTATAATTTCCCAACAACAAATTGTGTAGGCCCATAGATAGATACGTTTTAATTTATAGTTTATATTGAAATTTGTAAGTAAATTAACTATTGGATATTTCTAGAGATACTATTTGGTTAAACTAACTAAAACTAAAACTGTCTTATATATGTGAATTCATCGAAGTACGTAGTTACGCATTTACGAAGTAAAAGTATATTTATCTATACGGTACACAATTAATCCAAAAAAAATTTACATCAATGATAAAAACCAACGATCAAGCAACATTATTCGTAATAAATTAAAATCATTTGCAAGGTCTGATTAAGAACCTCAATATTATTTGATATTTTTAATATTGACAGCTTTAATTATAAGTGAACAGAAATTCATTCGAATAGAAAATTTAATGCAAGCAAGCCCTTTAACCAAACCTGAAGCCTTTTTTAAGACTTTGTTAGTAAACCAATTGTCAAACTGTGTGTATAAGGTTCATCATACAATACTATAGTACAACCGATTTGGATGTTTAAAAAGAATTTGGGTCCCATGAGTGCCCACAAGTAGCCTGGCAAATCATAGCAGAACAGTAAATTTCAGCTGTCAAGCTGGTGCACGAGTTGGTACTGATTATAACTTTCATCATTGAACATATCGGAACACACATTGTCCAATAGTTCACCAACATTAATCTGACTCGGTTTTGTATACAACATTGTTCGGTTTTGTATGCAACATGGTTGATTCAGGCGAGTTCATTTTGCCGTCTGCTTCTTACCCCCCCCCCCCCCCCCCCCCCCCCCCCGGTTAGTGTTACCGATCAGTATAGCCTACTCACAAAAAAAACAATCCAGATACTGTTTGTACGGGTGATCTTGGCTTTAGGGACGGCTTAGAGATAACTCAGCATATAATCCAAGCAATTTGCAAATAAACCTTTCTTATTGCAAATAATTTCAAAACTATATCCTTTACAGTGACGTAAGTAAGGGGGGAGCAGGATTGTGCCCCGGGCGCCGATCTCTAGGTACAGTTTTTGGCTGCTTTGCATTGCTCGAGTCAGCATTCCATGTTTATAGTTATATGGTTGCGACTCGCCGGGTTCAGCGTCAAGCGGCGCTCCGAGTGTGTTCCGCCTACCAGACAGTGTCCGAGCCTGCCGTCCTGGTAGTCGCAGGAGTCAGCCCTGTCAAGCTCTTGGCAGGAGAGAGAAGGCGCGACATATCAGAGGCAAGGCGAGATCAGAAAGGACACGGCAAGAACAGAAGAGCGCTCTCGAACCTTCCAGCGGTGGCAACATAGCTGGGAGCACGACACCCGAAGAACCCCGACGTACTGCGCGACTTATCAAGCAGGTCCAACCATGGGTGGAACGGCGGCATGGGGAGGTGAACTAGACCCAATTACTGACAGGTCACGGCTATTTTTGGATGTACCTGCAACCTGCCCATATGTAGCACACATTCTGGCAGGCTGTCTCACGTCTCATGCAACCAACTGTATGTGATGGGCAAGACCGGTTCACCGGACTGCATTCATTGCCCGGGCGTTCCCAATGATCCGGAGCACACCTTCTGTCGCAGCCCCGGTGGAGAGAGCCCCGCCTAGAGGCCACACAAACTTTTGATGCATTATCGGTGGACTCGGTCTATCAAAAGATCTTGGAGGATGAGGGCTGCTGGATTGTTCGTCGCAGTACTTCCGGGGCATCCTCCTTAAAAAAGACTGATCTGGACCGCTAGGTGGCTCAGATCCCCTGACCATGCGGCTGGTCAAGGAGTGAGCCCAATGGGCTCGGGCTAATTTAGGCCTAGCCTGATGTAATATGTTACAATTCCAGGCTAGATTCCTATAAAGAGCAGAGGAGGTTTTTTTAGTGGGTATACTCGCTTTTAGGGAAGTCCCACACTACAGGCTGGCCACCTGTGTGCGTAATGCATTTTTCCCGCCTCTCCCTAAAAAAAATGTCAACAATGTTCATACTGCTGCAAAAGCGGCTGCAACATTGACGGTATTTCGTCCCAATGACTTATTTTTTATATAGCTGGTGAATCGCTGCTAAATTCGGGTAAACTTTTTTGAGCGATTGGGACAACTATAGCTTAGATTTGGACGTGCGTGGGTCAGCGATCGAGATCGGGACGTGAAAAATATGCGAATAGAGATTTTTAAGTCGAACACTTGCTCGGGTTAAGTGCCGTAATTGAACTTTAACTTGCATGATGTTGAATTTTTATGATGTTTCACCTTCAGTCATAATTTACCTCAACATAAAGAACAGATTTTGTTGGTAAATTAGTAAATGATTAAAGTAGCCTATATAATCAAACAAATTAAAATCATTGCGTTAAATTGATTAAATACACTATAGTATTTATTTGAGAGCTTTAGTCCTGGCAACTGAGTAGTATACAGAATATACAGCAACCATTGATAACATTTCTTCATATTAAAAAGTAATATCAAGCAAAGTGTATATATATTATGTTATTTGTTTTCAATCGGTGAATCGGTCTATGTGCATGTACTGTGATCATTCATAAATCAGTATGGAATTGAAACTTTGGCACAACTGAAGAAATATACGAGTACACATCAAAGTATATACGCATGTTAAGTTTCCAATTTTAGGGTTCTAAAATAACGGCCCTAAAAATAAGTTGAAATTTTAAAACTAAAAGAATACGAAAGAAACATCAATCATCGGATAATAGTGAAATCAGGATTTTCTTTTTAAAACGATCTTTTCCAGGTCAGCTTGCAAATTCGCATGACTTCATTAAAAGCTTATGGTATATCCGTTATTGTCATTAGATCTTTTTACTCCTCGTTTTTCAGTCGGGATTTTTTTATGAATTTGTCGTTTTAGGAATTTAATTGGTATAAGTTTTATGAAATGTCTAGTTTTTCTGGGATAGGTCTATACTTATCTTTTAAAATTTAAAACTGCCGTTATTTAGTCCTACAAACAAAAAATAAAAATTATAAAAACCTATTAATGTGATTGCGAACAGTTAGTCAACAACGTTAAAAATCATGATAACATTGTCAAGATTATATTCGCTAAAACTTTACAATAAATGTATTTACAGCCTTGATACCAATAATATATAGCCTATTGTGACTTACGTAATAACAGCCTGAGGTATCAAAAAGAGATTCTTCACGCTGTACGCGCGGCGTTTCGAACGATTTACCGTTCATCATCAGCAGCGGTCAAGTCCCGTCTTCGTTTCGTGTGTATTGTTAAGTGTCGTTTTTCATATGTGTAAAGATTGTGTAAATTATGTGTCATGTATAAAAAACGGACAACCATCAAGATATGGGCTTATTTTATAAGAAACTGACCGCTGCTGATGATGAACGGTAAATCGTTCGAAACGCGTACAGCGTGAAGAATCTCTTTTTGACACCTCAGGATGTTATTACGTAAGTAATAAGTCACAATATTTACAATAAAATTTTTATATTTGAATGTTCTGGTAATGTACGCCTAAAGTCGACTTATTCAACTATACTGTACATTGTTTTATATGTATCAAGTATAACTTTTACTAAACATTTACTTAATTCGTGAGTTTAGTTTACTTAAATTAAATTTTGAAGCATAGAAGTAATAAATAAAATTTATTTAAAAATTCAGATCAAACATGTTCACTAATATTTAATTGATCCCTAAAGTTATATAGGCTAAACAGAAATTTAAAAAAGCAAATAGTAATTAACAATACTGAATGAATTCCTGATAATTAATTATCAAAGGAAAAGTTTCAGAAAAATTAAAAGCAGCTGGTAGACTGTACGTTTTCTAGAGCGAAGAGACATAAGCAGAGGTGAGACACTATAGCATTGGATCGCGCAGGAGAGAGGAGGGAGAGAGAAGAGTGAGAGAGAGCGCAGAAAAGATGACCTGCGCGGCGGTGGCCGTTGTCGGCGCACCGAAACTGCGATCCTAGTTTTAATCCTCAAAAGGGTTCGCTAATCCCACAACCGAAACTGCGATCCTGGCACAGCGGCCCATCAGCAGGTAGAGGAGAGTCCAGCGGAGATTCCGGCGTCCTGTGTAGGCTAATGGCTCTGGAAACATTCGCCGTCCGACGTGTCGCTCAAGTCACTTTTCAACTAATGCCAATAAAATGGGACTTCCAAGTTGTACTAAACTAACTCGCGCATACCACCCCCTTAAGAGTAATCTTCGCCCCTGGGCCAGTAGCCCATTGTTGCGCAGTCGGCAATGTTAACTATACGGCTTTTAATGCAAAACATGGTATTTGATTCCCCTTTTTCGGGCGCCGTTTTACAACCAATTTTCTTTAAACTTGGTAAGTGTTCAGTTGAATAGATATATTAGGTTCCTCATACCTCGAAATTTTGAAAATTTGACAAATATTACTAAGGAAAATCGAGTTACTTTGCGACGTCACAGAGAATAATATTTGTTAAATTTTCAAAATTTCGAGGAATGGGGGACTTAATATAACTACTCAACTAAACACTTGCCAAGTTTAAAGAAAATCTGTTGAAAAACGGCGTCTGAAACAGGGGAACCAAATACCATGTTTTGCATTAAAAGCCGTATAGTTAAAATTGCCGACTGCGCAACAATGTGCTACCGGCCCAGGGGTGAAGATGACTTTTAACCTGAGCCAATAAACAAATACTTTCAGGGTGTACATTCCTTCTTTATTTCCCCCAGAATTATATCAGTCATTCTTAGTTTGAGAGCAAGAGCAATAGTGTCCTCTTACGTACAGTATCGTCCCGGGGGCGGCCTCCGTGCCAGGATCGCAGTTTCGGCGTCTGTCTGGGGTCGCCCTTGGGGTAAGGATCGCAGTTTCGGTGTCTACCTGGGTTTTGGATCGCAGTTTCGGTGCGCCCGCCGTTGTAGATGATCACCACTACACTCGCAACGTCGCGCTCCGCCCTGATATGGTGTTAAGAGTCATCTTCACCCCTGGGCCAGACGGGAGTTGCAGACAGATTTTCTAGTCGGCAACCGAAATTTGGTTTTCCGACGGGAGTCGGTAAACATTAAATGTGGTTGCCAACCCCGGTCGGCCTATTTGATCTGCGACTTGAGTCTGCAACTAACACCGCCACCCCTCCCGCCCATCGGCGATGAGATATCGCACTCTTTGACACGTTAAACAAGAGTCGATACTGACCAAAAACGCATAGTAATAGCTAGTCTTTTTCGCACTGGAATTGCTTTCCTGTAGTCCGTATCCTGTTTGCTGATTTTGTGTCCAATACCAACAATTAGACATTCAAAATCGTCACTCGACATTCTTAAAAGGTTTTTTAAGCTGCCATCACATCTCAACTCTCCCGTCAAAGGATCTGCATCATCTCTGTTCAAATCATTTAACAAATCGCTACCGCTATACCTAACTCTTGCCTGCAATGAAGGTATAACCAAGTATCTTCTCCGTTTTCTACATTTAGCAAGAATAACACAAGCTGCCGCAGCAAGTACAACCTCCTCGGCACTCGACATTATACACACTGACTGATCGTTTGGTTGCAGGTTGCAGAAACAAACTGTATTCAGTTGCAAGCACAAGTTGCAAACTTCTATCTGCAACTAGCGTCTGCATTCAAGATTGTCTATAAAAGTCTGCAACTCCGGTGTAAACGCGGCTTTATTGAAGCCTCATGATGCCCAGCGCTATCCATTATGATGTTTGTTCATACCCTAAGAACCGTTATCATGTTTTACATCATCCGTTTGGCTACAATATCAGTATCACTTGTTTGAGAATCGTGAATAAAGAACGTAGTCGGTCTTTAATAGACAAAAGGAGTGTCCATTAAGATTTTTATGGTATTTAGAGTAAATATTCAAAACATTTCCGACTGCGCAAAGCTCCTATGGCAATGGCCGTGCAGGCGACGCTTTCTCCTTGCTCCCCTCCTCCATTCTTCCATTGGAGGGCAGAGCCCCAGAATAATTGATTGAAATGGTAATTGATCGGTCCTTCGGCGACAATGGCGGAGCCCAGTGCCGCGTGGGTGGAGCGAGTGGAGCGGCCGCTCCAGGTCATGCTAAAAAGTCATAGCCTAAACGTTTAGGCTGGTTAAAAATTATATAATAATGTCCAGATACGTAAGTTTTACCAATAATATCGGTTTAATTACCCGCGCAAAATGTTCCATTATTATAATTAAAAATCCGAGATTCTCGTACGTGATAGTAGCGACCAAAAGGATGCAAACGCAAGACATCGTTTGATAAATTTCGAGATAGTGGAAATACATCGCTTCAGACACTGCTCGTATTATAATGTAGAATTATTAAATTATTCATAAAACAATAAAAATGTTTTTTGTATAGGCCTAGTTTATTTATATTCTGGCAGACCAATAGGCCATGTTTTACATTATTAGGCCTAGGTCTGTAATTACGAATAAACCTTATTGTTATTTTTTGTTAATTTTATTATACCTAATCTTTCAGTTTTATTTTATTTTATAAATCTACAAGCAAGTATAACAGTAAAAATTATACCAACACCAACTTTAAATAGTAGATAGTTTTGCACCTTTTAAGAAAGTTAAGTTACTTCCTGTAACCACGGAGCTCAAACCCCTCCCCCAAATTTTTTCTGGCTATAACGGCTTTGTACTGGACCCACTAATAAAAAAGTAAAAAGGGTGAAGGTACAGGATATGAACTATGAAGAAATTATAAATAAAAGATTTATAAAAAGAAATACTAAGAATAATTAAAGAGATGTAAATTAAGTGAAATCAAGAGCCCGGTTAAAACAAACATTTTCAATAGTGAATCGTGATTTAGTGAAAGTAAAAAAATAATAATTCCAATGGGCAAAACAGCATGAATGGAATGTATAGAAACATTGTAATAATCTGTTCTATTTCTCAATGACATTGTATTGTTGGCGAGGGGTATATATTTTACTAATTTTTACTCACGGACCGCAGCAATCACCATTGAATGATAGTGATGTGATGCTAGACTTGAATAAATTTACACGCATAGTGTATAATTGACTTCTTTATGTTTTATAACAATTATATCCAATTTTTAATTTTTTCTCGAAAAAAGCAGGCTTCTACGGTTTATAAATTCACAAATAACAATTATATATTATAATATAAAGAAATTTAATATGAATGAAAATTTATTCCCCCTCGTGATAGTTTTACATAAAAAAGTATTTTTTCTATTGTCTTTAATACATGTGCTATCTGTTGCTTTAGAATTGGACAGGCTTATTAGCGGTTGTCGTGATCAGCTTTACTATTTAAAATAGGAGTTTTTAAATGGAACAGCTGATCGGGTCACCCGCCAATAAACCTGTCCAGGACAATTGTATGTTTTTTATTGCTGATGTTTATTGTATAGGCTTTCCTATTTTTCAGAATCCTAGTCTTTTAACTAGTTCCCGCAATGTTAAAATGTATTGTCTTGTTAATAATGAGTCATTTATAATCGTATTTGTAAAAATTTATAATTCTTTTTTAATTAATAAATAAAAATAAATCAATTATTTGAGCATGCGGGTTGCTACAGCTTTACCATTCGTTACTGATTCGTTAACATCAAAACCTATATCATCATCATTACATCAGTATTTGGGTGTGAATTTGTGTGGTTATGTTTGGAGGTTATGTGGAGCGGAAGCTTCTTTGTAGCCTATATTTAAAATTTATTTTATAGGTGGAAGTTGTTTTACTATACGCCTACCAAGTGATAAAAGAGCAAACGCATCCGAACTTCTCGAGGGTTAAAGGAGAAGTGACAGCGACTGTTAATTTCTCATTTCGTAGCTCTCAGTTTCCTAAAAATATACCACTGGATAGACGGACCAATGAGAAAGCAGCAAAATTCAATGTAAATTTGACCTTGAGACTCGCAGGTGTCCGGTGTCAGGTTTCATTTCCCCCTCCACCAACCGTTCCCCCCACTGCTACGTACAGGGGTTGCGTTCAAAGGAGATTGAAGGTGTTGAGTTGCAAAAATCGTTCTTCAGAGTATTAAGATAGCATGATAGCGTCAACTACAAGGTGTTTTACGCGCTGAAAACAAGTTATATGACATTTTCATTGTGTGTATAATTTTCCTAACTATAAGTATATACGTTGGAATAATATTAATTAAAATCTCTGACTATAACTTAATATTTCATTAAAGCTTTCGTTCTACACAGTATTTCTTTCAATAGTCACTAACAATTTGATGTATTTAAAAAGTGAATGCCGTACGATGAATACCACAAATACGTAGCTTTTGAAGTCAATTTATTAATGATAAATTACACTTGTAAAAAGTAATAAAAAATGTAAAACACGCTAACATGTTACAAAACAAAATAGTAGGCTATTCAGAAATTGTTTCCTTAAACCGCAAATTAATGTTTTTTCCACTGATGTTTTTATAGGGTTTGAAAATTTCTTAGACATACTTTTCAAATATAGTTAATAATAAACAATAATGAATCAGTATTTTATAAAATACTAATTAAAACATATCCATAAAATAATTTAATTTTTACTTGTTCATAACTGTACTTTTTACTTTCTCATAACTGAAAACCCTCGATCTTTTTAGAATAATTGTAAAACGCATTACAGAATTTTTCGTTTTACCCTTATATCACCTTATTGTTGATAATCTTTTTGCTGAACAAAACAATATCGGACATGTTCCACGATAAGTTGGTGTGATTGCGGCTTAATAATGATTGATAGCCGATGCCGCTGATGAACTCTAACCTTCAAAACCCTGGTGGCAGACCCGTAAACAGAAGAAAAAACTGAATTCGCCGTGATGCACCAAAACGTGTACCAAACCCCGATCCTAATCACCGTGCGAGGGAACGGGACTACTGAGTAATAAAGTTTTATTACTGAGAATAATGTTTCATGTCAAATTATTCTAGAAATTTATGTTCGACTAAGGTCTGCAAACGCTTGTACGTTTTTAGTGGATTGTCTTTGTTTGTGCTAAATGAACACTACAAGCTTAATTTTTGTCAAACAATTATTTGTGCATACCAATTTGTTTACTATCATCCAATTTTTTGAGGTTTGTTATTTGTCTGTAACCCAACAAATCCCTCTCTCTCTCTCATACCCCTATCCTCTACTTCGAAACACAGATAAAGGAATCCTTTTTTATATGTATTTGAAACCTACGTGATGAATATTAAATATCAGCTGACTGACTTCACTATATAGCAGACGATACCATCCCAGACAGTATACTACAAACATTAACATTAGTCTCAATTTCTGTATCTACTTCGCATCTGACAATCAATCTTATTACAGTACTTATATATGAAGTACTCTTATACAGTTGATACCGGTATATGAAGTTTTTGTTTTTGTTTGTATCGGTATATTCTATAGTTTCGATGGTAGGATAAGGCCTTTCAAAATTGTATACGGTTAAAAATATATGGTCCGTCGAATAACGAAATTCAATTTACACATTTTTCCGCGCCTCCCATTGTCAAGGATCCAACCAATCGCAGTCAGTGAGAATCATTACCAGCTGTATAATATTTCATGTCACTTTGTGCCAATTTCAAGGGCGAAATTAAAATAACATCTGATTGTGAAGAAAGTAAGGGAATTTAGGAAGGTATTGGAGGGAGTGAAATCCATTGTAACTTCAGCTTTCATATCAAAAGAAAAGTAGAAAAACTAAATCTTTAGGTGTTTTACAATTCTTTGAACAGAATGGTCTACAATAACCTTTCAGTAATGACAAATTTTGATGGGCACACGCCTATGTACCAGGGTGAGGAGTACCTGTAACGGTTTAACGGGTATTGCAAGGTAACTATTTAGCACATTTTTCCGGCTTCCAAGTAGCTGGACTACAGCCGGAATTATACCTTCAGGAAAACTACCCCCATGAAAAAACGCTACTGAGTTTTGTTACACTGATTCTGTTGGCCTTATATAAAACCAGTAAGTAGTTTTATCCACATCCCTCCATAAAGCTCCACCCCACACGTCTTCAAAGTTACGATGCCATTCTAAAACAGGTATTATAGAAGCAACATTTATGTATTGAATCTTGAGATCAGATTTAGGAATATTAATTCTATAAATAGATGTTCCTCATCTAAAGGATTGAGGGAATAATGGTAATATAAAACTAAATCATATTATAGAACCTGTCGGCGAGTGAGGGGGTAGTGAACGAGATCACCTGAAGGGCAAGTTGGTATTAATTGAAAACAATATATAATTATTATAAAATAGAAATTGTTAAAATACCAGAACACGTACACAAAATACCAGTTGTGAAATACTATAGAAATTTTGTTCGTGGGAATACTTTTCCGGGGGTAGGATTCCCGGTCTAGTCCATTGGGGGTAGTTTTGCTGGGGGTAGAATTCCGGGAATAGTTTTCCGGGGGTAGGATTCCGGATCTAGTCCATTGGGGGTAGTTTTGCTGGGGGTAGAATTCCGCTACCCCGGACTACATAGGGGAGGGTACAAGCCACGACTCCCAGCCATTAGCGTTGCGAAACAGAACTACACAAGGTGAAGCCGTGCATTAAGAGTCATCTTCACCTATGATCCACTAGCCCATTGTTGCGCAGTCGGCAATGTTAATCATAAGGCTTTTAATGCAAAACATGGTAGGCTATAGCATTCCCCTGTTTCGGACGCCGTTTTTCAACCGAATTTCTTTAAACTTGGTAAATGTTTAGTTGAATAGTTATACTATGTCGCTCATACCTCGGAATTTTGAAAATTAAACAAATACTACTCTTTGAGGCATCGCAAAATAACTCGATTTTCCTTAGTAGTATTTGTTAAATTTTCAAAATTCCGAGGTATGAGCGACATAGTATAACTAATCAACTAAACACTTACCAAGTTTAAAGAAATTCGGTTGAAAAACGGCGTCCGAAACAGGGAAATGCTATAGGCCTACCATGTTTTGCATTAAAAGCCGTATGATTAACATTGCCGACTGCGCAACAATGGGTTACTGGCTCAGGGGTGAAGATGACTCTTAAGTAGTTTCCCGCTTCTCTCCCAGACCGCAGCACCTGTAACAAAGCCAGGACCGTCGAGAGGGGGGGGGGTCAGGGGGGGGCAGTTTACCCCGGGCCTCAAGAGACAGGGGGCCTCATCTTTAGGCGTTTTTTTCTATCTATGGTAGCAAAATTTAATCTCTGCATAGGCTATGTAGTAACACCATGTGTTTTTGAAGACCTATAAAAATCTTCAAACCGTAACAAAGTATAGCCTATGACCTTATATATAGGCCTATCAAATGACCTATATATATATATATATATATATATATATATATATATATATATATATATATATATATATATATATATATATATATATATATATATATATATATATATCAGTAGATAGTACTATGGGGTTCCTAGGACACTTTTGGAGACAATCAAAAATCAAACAAATTTCACAGTTTTTTAATACAATTATGCAATATTTTTGCCATTTTTTGGCCAATTTGTAGTCTAACATTATTCTAATTTTTATGAAAAATATGCAAATTTCATGAAATTTTTTACAAATATGCCTAAATTTACATAAAATTGTCTTCAGAATAAAAATTTTTCTAAAACAAGTAAAATTTTGTCGAATACTGAATAATTATTCAAATTAAACTAGAATAGTTTCTTTATCATCAAATGTTTTAATGTTTGTAATAATTAAATGTAAATCTTTCTTATTCTATTCTTTAACTGTTTTAATGAATGAATATTTTAAGTTCTATTAAAAAAAAATTTCAAATTTTATATATTTTTTTTGAAATCTGAAATTATCATGGTCCCAGGTCAAAATATATACTAATTATAGTAATTATTGTGCAAATTTAATAAAATAAACCTATTTAGTTCATAAACTACGATTTCAGTTGTTAAATAATGAGTCTTGTAGAATATATTGGTTGAGAACATTCTCTTATCACTCTTATCTCTCTTATCTGACCGTTAAAATAATACTTCCTGTCACAAACTCCAATACTTTAAACTATTATAACTTTATTAATAATTAAGTTATCTTTAATCTGAAAATTGTATTGAATTTAATATTTTTTTCTCTTTGATATAATACCTCACAACTTAGGTTTTAAATGAGATATAAGTTTTTTTGTTGTTTCTTAAATTCATTAATATGTTAATTGATTTATTTGTAAAAGTATTTGAAACAAATGTTTAATTGGTTGATTTATGATGGGCTATAATGTATTAATAGGATTAAAAATGATATTTATTTAGTATAGGCAATTGTTGCACTATCTAGTGGAATAGTCATGAACTACTAGCGCTTCAACTGATAAACCCATGCAGTCTTATCACTCAACGGAAGTCTGGTTAGCTCATTGCTAACGTTCAAGTCTCATATGCCTGAGGTTCCGAGTTCAAATCTCGAAACTTCGGGCATAATTTATTGAGGACATAGTTGAAGTCCAGTGGTTGGTGGAAGGTCTTTATCCGAGTGGCCATAGGATAATGACTGTGAAACAAGCCGTGTGACAAGATACTATGGTGGGTGCACCCTTTGCCTCATCCATTTCATCCTTCATAATCACCAATCCATTTCCATTAACCACCAATCTATTTCCATTAATCATTTCAATCAATCGCCTATTGTCCATCCCATTAATACAACATTACACTTACAACACCGCACACTAAAAAATTCAAATAATACACTCTCCTCCACCTAGCACAAAAAAATCTAAAAATCAAATAATTCAATAGAACCTGAAATGATGCCCCTGGGGACATAAAAACCTGGAATGTGGCAGTGATGGGTTCAAATTCAAAAATACAAAATATCATAAAAGCTAGGTGGTAGTGACGAGTAACTAAGGCGCCTATTCTGAAAACACGCACACTTACAACACTACACAAAATACACCATCATATCCATTCATTTTGTTTTATTTTTGTAAATTTAAAGCTTTTTTAAAACAAGTAAATTTTAATATCTGATTTTTAAGAATATAGATTAATTTATTTCAATTATATCATTTTTGATTATATTATATTCAAGTAATTTTTCAGATACAATAATAATATAACAATTTGTTTTACTAGTAGCTACTATATCATAATCAAAATCTGCATTAATAATAATATCATTTTTTGAACTTGAAATATTTGTTGGATTTTTTGTAGTATCAATTACATAAATTGGTCTATTTTCTAGAAATTCTGTTGGATTATAATACATTTTACTACTATTATAATAAACTTTTTTATAATCTTGATACATTTCATACATAATTCTAAATTTTTCATTGAATATGTCAAAGTTTTCCAATTCATCAGGGTAATAATGACCATTTAGTTTTACTCTTATATTTTTTATATACATACTATCAAATTTAGAAGTATCATATAACTGATCATTTGTTCTTGATTTTTGAAATCCAATTATAATAAATTTTGGATTATAAATATTTCTATAGATATTTGTTATATCCAAACTTAAATTCTTTCCTGTAATATTTTTTTGTTCAATGCATTGCCAATGATTAAAATGAAAATTTACTTTTTCAAATTTGCTTAGTTCATTAATTAATTGAATTTTACTTGTTGTTTTGTATTCAATTATAGGAACTCTAATAAAAAATTCATCAACTGTTATTTTACCTTCAGCTGGTAATGTTGCATTATCATAAGTTCCATCAGCCTTTTTAGTTTTCCATCTAAAAATTGCATCATTATCTTGTGATCTAATAAATGTTATATTAAAACCTCCTTTGTATATTGGAATATTTACATTTTCAAAAAATCCTAATCCAAAATGAGATAAATTACCAATTGCTTCAAATGCTTTACTAAAATTTGATTCAAAACCATTATTAATTTGATTTATTTCTGATTTTGAATAAGTTATAGTACCTTTAATTGTACTTAATAGACCAGGATATTCAATTTCATCAATCAATTTATTATGTTTTCTAACTTCAATTTTTGAAAATAAAAATGGAACAAAATTATCAATTAATTTTATATTAGCACCATTATCATATGCAGTTCCATCAGATTTAGTCAATTTACCAGATATATAAAATTGAAATTTAGAAGTACAAAACCCATCTCCAAAATCTATATTAAATTCAGTTTTTTTATTAGGTTCATTTAAATGTAATTTAGATAATGGATAGAAATTTTTGTATTCAGCTCTTTCAATATCATTTATATATTTTTTGTAATCAGCCATTTATTAAGGATAATTTTTTAAATCAAAAGCTTTTTTAAAACAAGTAAAATTTTCATAATTTAATTTTTATGATTTTATAATGTCAAATTTTATTTATGTATCAATTTCATTTTTACTTTTAAAATACTCAATTTCTGTAGCATGATCAAGTATAAATTTTGCTGATATTTTTTGATGTTCTAAAATTAATTCCCAATTTAATGTAAAAGCATAATCATGAATGAAATATTCAGTTAAATCTTGATATTTACAAATCAAATCAATATAATCTTTTAGTTGATAATTTATGAATTCAGTAATAAAATCTATAGTTAAATTTTGATGTTGAGCAATTTTTTGCCAATTTAATTTATTTTGAAACAATCTCATCATATTAATACTCAATTCATATTTTTCAGAAATATCATCCCAATCATCTTTGTTTAATTGATTTTGGTTTCTGATAATGAATAAATCAAATGAACTGTATAGAGCCATTTATTAGGGAGAAAATTTTGTAAAACAACTTTTCTTTGAATTACAAATACAACATTTTGATTTAATTATATTTATATTTTTTAATTTTATTATCTGAATATCTTTAGAATTAGTTTTTTGTTTACATTTAAGACAATAAATCAACTCCATTTATATAAAATAAATTATTGTAATTTATCTATATCTCCTTTAATTAGTATTATTTCTGCATTTAATTCTTTTATTGATTTATTGACTCCATCAAATAGAAATTTTAGTTCTTTTTCTAATTTTTCTTCTAAATTTTCAACATGTTTTCCAATATTAATTAAAAATTCTAAAATTTTATTTAAATCTTTTTTAGTTTCTGAATAATCACTACCAATTTCAATAATTGAATCTAAAACTTCATCTAATTCTGACTTAACTATAACATCATATTTATTTATACTTGGTTTTACATTAACAATTCTTTTACCATTAATATTTATAAAATTTTTTGATAAACCAATAGCATTTACTAAATTTTCAGTCTTTTTTACATGACTTTTAAAACTTTTACTAAAATTATTAAAAAATGTATTTAATTTGGAATTTATATAATCTTCTTTAATATTAATTGGATGTTTTTTCTGTCTTCCAAACAGATCAAATATATTTTGTGAATCCATATTTATTAAGGATTAATTTATTTATTATGTTATCAAATTTTTTATTTTTATTTAATTCATTTAATATAAAAATACATAAATGACCACAAATTGGTGGATCATTATAATTTTGAATTTGATTATCATTATAAAATATATTATCTTTTCCTAAATATTTAACTAATTCTATTGGTGGTTTATTAACTATATTTCCATATGAATCAAAATAATATTTAATTTTATCTTTTTTATAATAACAAACCCAATGAGTTCCATTTCCATCAAATGAATCTAAATTTATAATTCCACATTCAAATTTATTAACTTTATTAGGTAATATATCTCTCATAAATACACCTCTAAAATATTTTATATTTTTACACAATTTTTCTAATTCACCTAATGTTAGTGGTTCAAAATTTTTTTATAATTTTGTTTCATATATTTTAATGTTTTTTTTATCTAAACCAGATCCTTCTACATTTTTTAATTCATGATCTAACCAATCAACAAAATTTCTAAATTTAGGAATTATAGATTCTTTTACTACTTTTGCTCCCTTTCTAACATTTGGTGTATAATTTTTAACTATAGGTATATTATCAGCAAAATCTAAAATTTCTTTTAGTAATCCACCATTTTTTATTTCTTTTAATTGATTATATGAAAATTCAAATCTTAATCCTTTATTTAATTTTTTATGTTTATTTAGTTTATTAATTTGTCTTTTAGATAATAATATAATATCTTTTCCATTTTCATTAAATTGATCAATATTAAATTGAATTATAACTGATCTTTTATTTTTAAATGCTAATTTTATTTTTGATTTTTGATTATCTGTCAAGTTTATATTTGTTTTTTCCATTTATTAAGAAAAAAATTTATAGTTTTTTTATAATATAGATTAACTTAATTAATGAAAAATTTTATTAAAATTTTAATCCTACTTCTAAACCCATACCAAATTTTCTTTTCATCCACATAGCACCTGATGTTGGTAATGCAACTAATCTTTCACCAATTCCATAATCATTTGATGTTACTATATCCCATGCTTTATCTTGTAAAATTTTATCAGCTATTTCATTTCTAGATTTTGTATCCTTATGATCTCTATAAAATAAATCATGTTCTTTAGCAGCTTTATCTAAATCATTTATTCCAGGATCACCTCTTTTTACTCTTTTATTTAATTTAGTTCCAGGCCCTAGATATTGATAACCAGGTACATGTAATTCAAAAGGTAAATTATTTATAACATCATTTAAAATACCTGATCCATCTTTTAATAATGGTGATGAAATATTTGCCAAAATTCTTTTTAAATACTTAATTCCTTCAGGTTTTTCAATTAATTCATCTAATTTATTTGATATAAAGTCTTTAATTGCTTTCTTTTCATTTAAAAAATTATTATTACCAGCTTTTTCTTGTGCATATATATAATTAATAATATTATCTAATTTATTTAAATCATCTATAAATCTATATTCAATTTTATTTTCTGTATATTGTCTGATTCCTGAACCTTCAATTTCCCCTTTTAATTCCCAAATATGTTTAATTAAATTAATATATTTATCACCTTTACTAGATTTTGGTTTTTTACTATTTGGATCATTATTTTTATAAATTGAATTAGTTTCCCATAAAATCTTTGAATAATTATTTAAATCATCTTGTGTATATAAATTATTATCTGGTTTCTTTTCATAAGTTAACAATCTCCATAATCCATGTGTTCCATTATATTTTTTATCATCAATTATTAAATCATCATTATCAATTACAGTTATTTTATCACCAATCATAAATGATTTTTTATGTTTATTCCAATATAAACCAAATTTATCATCTTTTGTTCTTGGTAAATATTTTTGTGCTAATGGACCAATAATTTTATCTAATGTTTGAGGTGAAATTAAGTTTGGGTCAATAAATGTCGATTCTTCTTGAATTATTGGCTGTCTGATTGGTCTAAATGGAGTACTTGAAGGTAAATTTTATTCTTCAGTTTCTGGTATTGATATATTAGCAAAATTATTAACAACAGGTACCAATTCCATTAGGTTTTTATTTTCATTTAAGACTTCACCAATTTTATTTTCAACTTTACCAATCGCTGATGTTATAGGTTCATATGCTTTTTGTTTAATTTTTTCATAATTATCTTCAATTTTAATTTGATTTTTAAATTCTTTTATTAATTTTTTCTCAATATCATCTAATTTTTTAGCTTCATTAACAGATATCTTATCCATTCATTACAAAGAAAAATTTAGGTTCAACACAAATCATGTTAACATAAACACAAATCATGTTAACACAAAAACAAATCATGTTAACACAAACACAAATCATATTAACACAAAACATAAATCATGTTAACACAAACACAAATCATGTTAACATAAACATAAATCATGTTAACACAAATACAAATCATGTTAAACACAATTTATTTTACTTTATTTCTGTAATTTTCATTAAATATATAAATACTAATGAAATAAATAATACTAATAAAATAAATATTCTATCAATTATTGACTCAAATATACAACAAGCCATTATCATTATTTAATATCAGAAAAATTTTTCATATATTTTCCATCATTTGATTTTTTCAATAAATTAATAGTTAAAAATCCATAGTCTTCTTTCCAACAATCATTACAAATAGTTTTAAATTTATCAAATTTCATATCTGATCCAACAAAATTATTATATATTTTTTTCATATAATATTCATTTTGTTTAAAAATGCATAACATATTTAAATTATTTCTAATTAATTGCATATCAACTTTTGAATAACATTGTGATAAATAAATACATGATATATTTTTATGTCTACCCATTATAAAATATTCTTTAATTTTATCTTGTTTTTCTAAAATACAATCATCAAAAACTACTAATGAATTTGGTTTACATTCATTTAGTGGAATCACATCATCACATGAAAAATAAGAAATTTGTTTATTAATATTTGATTGTATATTTTTAAATCTTTTTTGTAATAATTTATAAGATGGTTGTTCTAATGATTTACTAAAAATATATAAATTTGAATATGGAATTAATCTTTTGTAAATAAAATTTAATAATAATGTAGTTTTACCAGATCCACTTGTTCCTATAATTAATAATCTAATAGGTTGATCATTTTTATTATTTTTATCATATGATTCTAATTTTATATTATCTTTTTTTTCTAAAAATTTCTCCATTTAAATAAGATGAAATTATTTAAAATAATTGGTCATTCATCCAAACTAGAATTAAGATTAGAACATCCAATACATTTAGATGGAAAATATAGTATTGGTTTAAGTGGATTTTATTCAGATAATTTTATATCAAATATACCAAATGATTATAAAAACTGTTATGGATATTCTATTAAAGATGAAGATGATAAAATTATAGATCAATATTTTGATATAAATAAAGGAAATTATACAATTGAAGAAATAAAAAATATTTTTATTAATAGTTTAATAGAATTTAAAAAGAAAATTAATAAATTTGATGAAAATGATTTTATACTGAAAAATGATGGACCATATATTATAATAAAATCTCCTGTTAAAATTATAGTTACAACAATTATAATTGATTTATTAGGGTTAAATAATAAAATAATTGAACCAAATGTATTAACAAAAGTAATAAAACTACCAAAAATTAGACCTTTTGATGTTATTGAAATACATTGTAATTTAGTTGATCCTAGTTTTGAAAATCATAAAGATCATTCACATTTACATAAAGAATCAGAAATTATATATTCATTTTATCCAAATGTTGAATATGGATCAAAAATTAGTGAAAAACCAAATGAAATTGATTATATTCCTTTAAAAAATATAAATAAAATTCAAAATATTGTAATATCTATTCAAGATAGTGATGGAAATCTAATAAATAATGAAAATATTAAAAGTATTGTATATTTAAGATTAAAACAAAATTTGTAATATAAAATTTGTCTACATAAATAATAAAACAATTGATTTAATTACAATAATTTTATATTTAATAATAAATTAATTGTATTTAGTAAACAAAATAATCCTTGGTTTAAAGTAAAAGATATTTGTAATATTTTAAAATATAAAAATTCTAGAAAAGTTTTAATTGATAATGTAAAAGAAAAATATATAAAACTTAAAAAATATCAAGTGTAACCAACAGTTACACTTACATAATGATGATAAATTAATTTACATAAAAATTATAGGTGTCACAAATTAAGACACCCTAGAAATTGATGTACAAACATGTTTTCAGATGCCCTAAAACAGGGCGTCAATAAAATAGATAATAAAACAATATTTATTAATGAATCTGGTTTATTTTTAATATTGTTTAATGTTAAAATCATCTGGTTTAATTTTAAAATCAAAAAAGGTAGATAAACAATAAGGATAAATATAGATGGTGATAAATTAAAATTCATAGATTTTTTAGAGGGGACAATTTGTCCCCCCTATCATATAATGAAAAACGTACAAAACTTATTAAAATTAGGTAGGACCCAAAATGGGTCCCACATAAATTATAATATTTATTTTAAAAAATTTTAAAGGAGGTAACCTTATTATACAATAAAAACTTAAGGGTAACAAAACGTTACCCTCCTTAAACATTCAAAAGATATTTATAAAGATAATAAATTATATACAAATTTGAGACCCGTCTTAAAGACGGGTCTTACTTATAATGATAATAAAGTAAAATTTATAGATATTTTTAGGGGAGGCGATCTGTCCCCCCTATCATATAATGAAAAACATACTATTTTTATTAAAAAAATTTTGTTTATATTTATTAATTTTAAAATTAAAAAAGAATCAAAAAATTTAAAAATAGATTAATAAATATTTTAAATGAAAGAATCAAAACAAATAATTAAACATAAAAATTTAATAATAAATTATTAAATATATTTAAATTTATTAAAGAAAATATTTAAAAATATACATAAATTATAGTATAAATTCAATATCATATGGTTATAAATTATTAATATAATTTTGATCATTTTCTTTAAAACTTTCTTTAACATAATTTTTTATTATATTTATAAATGGTTCTATTATAAAATTAAACTTATAATGATATACAAAATAATTTTTATATTTAAAAAGATATATTAAAAATTTATTTGATATTTTAGTTTTAAATAAATATAATTTTATATCAAAATCATTATTTATTAATTCTTTTGGAACAATTAAAATTTCCATTTATTTATAATTTTTTTTATACCCCCAAGGTAATGTATCAATTTTATTTTCACAAATAAATCTTTTGTCATCTCTATTACTTAAAGCTAATTTATTTATTGTAATTGTATATAGTTCATGTTTAAAACTTCTAATACAAGTCATTTCTCTATATTGTTCTTGATCATCAAATAAACATTTCTTAAAATCATCCATATGTAATGTTTTATCAACAACACTTTTCTTAATTCCTTTACATTTTACAGGATTTTTATTATTAAATTCATAACTATATAATTTTGATCTTAAACCACAATATTCTTCTAATATTTCACCATTTAACTCATCTTTAAATTTACCAATTATTTTTTTATTCTTTTCACTATAGCATTCATGTTCTTTCTTATAATGACTTGTATCAAATTCATTAATATTTTCTTTAATAATTTTATATGGATCCTTTTTAAACTCTATAAAATAACTGTCTGTGTCCATATATAATAACCTTATATTTGGATCAAACTTCTTTAATTTTTCATAATAAAATTGATACATATGTAATTTTGATAAATCAAGTACTGAAAATCCTATATAGATTGGTTTATCAAACTTAACCTTTTCTTTTATCATATGTGAAGCAATACAGTCTTTATCAAATATACTAAATGTTTTAAAATTAGGTTTTTTTGCTTGTTTTAATGAAAACTTTTCGTCACCTAATTTAATATCACATCTATTTCTAACATTTTCCATAGTTTTTCCAAAAACACTATTATTCATCAATTTAAAAAAGTCTTTTTCAAAATCTGATGTTGATTTGGATCTAAATTTGGTATTTAATTCAATATATTTTTTCATATAATCATCTTGATTAAATGCTATAACTCTATTAACTTTCTTTAATTTTAATCCTTTTTGTAGATAATATTTTAAGTTTCTTGAATGAATAACATAATCTTTTTTATCAAATAATGTTGTGCAAAGTTTATTATTATAATGTTCAGGTGCTAATGGTAAATCTTTATGATCATCATGTAATTCAATAGGATATTCTAAATCAACATCTAATATATATCCATATTCAGCATTTTCATCTAATTCTAATATTGTTTCTTCCCATTCATTTAATGTATATGTATTAGGATTCATCCATGTTATATCTTTATAAGGTAATTTTTGACTTAAAGCCCATCCATATAGATTATTTGCATCTATATATAACATATAATTTTCAGGTTTTGTTTTATCATAATTTTTTGTATATTTATTGTTTGCTTTACAATATCTAGTTATACATTGTGAAATACCACCTCTAATACCTTTTTCAATCATTAAATACATATTATAATCACTTATTAATTCTAGTTTAATTTTTGTTAATTTTAACATAGAATCCCAAGCTAATGATGGTGATGTTAGATAATGTGCTGGATCTAATTGATAATTTTTCAAACAAACAGATCTAAAATTTTCAAATATATCAGCTAATAATAATACATCCTGAATATTATACAAATCTGAATAATTACCTAATGTTTTTATTTTTAATTTATTCCAAACTTTTATATAATGTTTATAATCATCATCACTTATATTTTCATTAGTAAAACAACTATAAAATTGATCTTTTTCTAATATTTTATCATAGTTTAATTTTTCGACATTATCAATAAATTCATATGGAAATACACCTTTAGAAGTTAATATTTTTAAAGTTTCATTATCATATTCAATTTTATCATTTTCTTTTATAAATTTATTTATATGCTTAAATTCTTTAAGATTTTTAGCTAATTTTTCAATTGATGTAGCCATAAATCTAAATGTATCTACAAATGAGAATTTTATAAATTTTCTAGGTTTATCACCTTCAAATTCATAACCATAACCAGAATTTACTGAATAGTTTATATATTTTTCATCTGTATTAGCTAACAAATCAATTTTACCATATTTTTTAGCTAATTCTTTTATAAACAAATGTGTATCATAATTTGAACTATTATGATAGAATATAGGAATACTTTGAGGGAATTTTAGATTTAAATTACAATTTAAATGTGCAGCACCCCTAAATTTTCCTGTTAAATGGCAATGATCTCTTACTTTTATTCTTTTATCATCATCAAAACCACTATTTTCACAAATATGACAAATATTAGTTTTTTTATAATTAATTTCTTCTTCATTAGTTAAATTCATAGGCTTTTTATTTTTTGAATTATATTGTTTGGCTATATATTTTGAAATTTCATCTAAATATTCAAATAATTTATTTGGTACATTTATTAATTCTTCTTCATTTTTTGCTCTATAACAAATAGGTTTATACATTTTATTAGTTACTCTAGATACTAAATAGATTGTAAATCCATATGGTATATGTTTTTGAATTTTATTTGTATATGAGCAATTTGGATTATTTTTACAATTATCAATCTTTTCTAATATACTTTCAAAATCCATATAAATTACATATGGATGTTCAAACTTTTTGTAATAGTTTTTAAAACTTACTTTTTGACCAGGAAATGGCATTATAGGTCTACAAGGTTCTAATGATTTACATATTTCTAAATGATTATTCAAGTCTTTATTTTTGTAGAAATGAGTCAAACATCTTCTACAAATATATTTTTTTGTTTTATGTTTTGATAATTGAGAATATACCAATTTATTTAAATCTGTTATTAATATATAATGACAATTATTACCAATTTTATAATATAATAAATCAATTTCTAATTTTACATTATAATATTCAGATATTTGTAATGGCACTATTTTTTTATCTTCATCAATTCTATAAATATTTATTGACATTGATGGATAGTTATATTTAGAGTCAAACGATCTTTTTTCAAATAATTTAATATCTTTTAATGTTATTGGATAATCAAAACCTTTAAAAATATCATCATTTATATATTTTTGATATTGTTTAACTCTTTCAGCATGTTCATTTGGTTTATCAATAGCACATCTAATTGCATAAATAAAACAATATTCATCTTTATTTTTAAAATTTACACAACATTTTTTATTCTTAATTTCATTTGGTAATTCTATATATGATCCAGCATTTAATGAATTATTTTTAGATAATTTTAGATTTAATTCAACACATCTTTTTAATGACCAACCAGAGCCTTTTGATGGTTGATTTAGTTGTTCTCTAACTATTAATTTCTTAAATTGATCATCAATAAAATCATCTATATTTAAAATATCTGAACTTTTTATGCAAAAATACATATTACTATTTTGAATTTCACCATTTATTAATTTTCTTTCATATTCACATTCTAAAGCCATTTGTCCTTTAATATTTTTAAATTTTTGTTTTTCTATCAATTTTTTTATTTCATTTCTTTGAGTTTCTAAATAATCATTAATATCTAAATCATCATTTGAATTTGTTAAAATATAATCTTGAAAATATCCTTTTAATGATGAAGCTTCTTGAATATTTATTATATTTTCTTTTGGAATTGGTCTATTTTTAAAATAATCATTTAATAATCCAATTAATTCTCTTCTAGTTTTATTAACAATTTTAATACTATTTTTAATTGCTAAATTTTGAATATATTTTAATGATCTATATTCTAAATTATTTGGATTTTCTTTAATTTTGTTTAATCCTTTAATTAGTTCATCTCTAGATAAATTTTCATAATTTCTGACAGATAATTTTTTTGCAATTTCATTTAATTTTTCTATATTAAATAATGAATAATTTGTAAGATCAAATGTTTCTTTAATATTTGTTAATTCATCTAAAGTTTTATTTTTATAATTATATATATTATTATTTTTACACCAATGTTTTAATTCAAATATTTTATTATCATATTTTTGTTTATTTAATAAATGTTTAGTTGAATTATAATGTCTATCATAATTTTTATATAATATATTTTTATTACAGTAAGGACAATTAATATTTTTATTTGTTCGTTCCATTTATTAAAAATAATTTTTACTTAGAAATAAAACTCTTAAAAATATGAGAAGTTTTTCCACTTTTTTCTAGGTAATTTATAGTTTAAATTGTATTTTTTCAATCAATAGTCAACTTTTCACAAGTTAATTTAAGTTTTCTAGAGTATTTTTTCAATAAAATCAATAGTCAACTTTTCACAAGTTAATTTAAATTTTCTTGAGTATTTTTTCAATAAAATTAATAGTTGTATTTTCATAAGTCAATTTAAGTTTTCTATAGTATTTTTTCAATAAAATTTAAACTTTTTTAAAACAAGTAAAATTATTATTTTTATCATATTTTTAAATTTTCTAGTTTTGTTATATTTTTGTCATGAATTTTAGTTTCTAAATGTCTTAAATAATTATTAGTCCATTTAATATTTCTTCCACATTCACAAAATTGTGGTTTTAAAAACATTTCTCTAATACATTGTATACAAATTGCATTTTTTCTATCTTTACTATAATGATAATTATTAAAATTTGAAATATCTTTAATTTCTTTACATTTATGACATTGTTTTTCATTTAATTCAATAACTTTAATATTATCATATAATTTTTTATAATACAAATCCTTACATTCTTTACAATAATAATATAACCCATCTTTAGTATTTTTATCTTTATAAAATTTTGATATATCTTTATATAATTTACACCTTAAACATTTCTTTTCCATTTATATAAAATAAAATTTACAAATTGGTTTTTTTCAATTCATATTCATAAAAATTTCCAATAATATCTTCATTATTTTGATCTTTTATACTATATGTAACTGGATTTGTATTATTAATTTTAGAAATTATAAATATTTCTCTAGACCAATTATTTTTATATTTATTAGAAAATGTTGATTTTTTATTTCCAATTCTAACTCTATCATTTATTTTAAATTTTGATTTGGTTATTATTTTTGGTGGTTTATATTTAAAAACAGTATCTAATAAATCCTTTTCATTATTTTTATTTACTTCAATTGGTTTCATTTTAATTGTTGAATGATATGAGTTATTATATTCTTTAACAATTTTTGGTAAAATATTTATCCATCTATAATTTTTATTAATTTCTAATTGTATTTTCATTTTTTCATTTTGTGTTCTATTATACCTTTCTATTATACTTGATTTTTCTTCATTTTCTGTATAATACAATTTAATATCATATTTATTTAATATTTCTTTGAATTCTTTATTGATAAATTCTAATCCTTTATCTGTATGTAAAAGATTAGGTGATTTATGATTAATTTTAATTGCATCATTAATTATTTCTTCAAATGCTTTAGAAACTGTTTTTCCATCTTTTTTCTTTAATGGTTTTGACCAAACATATTTTGAGAAAGTATCTATCACATTTAACATATATTTATAACCATCATTTTCTTTTTCATAATTTTTCATTATAATTAAATCTGCTGCCCATAAATCATCAATACCTAATGTAATTATTTTTCTTTTTAGAAATTTCTTTCTGATTGGAGCATGAATTTCATTTGCTTCAATTATTTGTTCATTTTTAGTTAATTCTTTTTTAATTATAGGTTTAACTTCTTTTTTTAAAATTTTACTTTTATTTGTTTTACAAATTAAACATTTAGTAGCTATTCTATATAATCCATTTTTCATTTCAACAATTTGTGGATTAATATTTTTAGTTTTTTTCTTACACTTGTGACAATGAATTGGTTCATTCATTTATATATAAAAAATATTTTATACATAAATGAATTGATTCAATTCATTTATGTATAAAATATTTTTTTAATAAATGGATATGTGTTATAGATGTCATAATCAAACTAATTTTACTATTATTGGAAATTGTGTAGGATGTAATATATGTAAAAGAATTATTTATGAAAAAAAGATTAAGAGAAAAAGTAATAAGAATAAACATCTTAAACATATTTTAAGAGAATTTAACCATTTTCAACCATATAAAACACACCAATTAATTAATGAATTATATATTTTATGTATTTCCAATCATTTTGAAATAACACCTAAGAATATAAAATTATTTTTAAAACAAAGGAATTATACAAATTGGATATTTTACTATCAATTTTTAAACAAAATATACAATATTAATTTTGAATTGAATCATGAAGATAAAGAAAAAATTACACTAGTTTTTAATAAATATTTATGTTTTAAGAAAAGTAATATATCATATAAAAAATTATTACCAATGATTTTTAAATATTTAAATATGGATTTTTGTATAAAACCTAATTATGATGATAACTTTTTAACATATCTATCACAAATGAATTTGTAATATTTTTTCCCTATATAAATGGATCTGTTAGAAGAAATTAATAATATTGGAGAATTAAGATTTAAAGAATATAAACCATTAAAAAGTTTAAATTTAAATGAAAAATATAAAATTGAAAAATTTGAAAGAATTAAAGATAAATATGGATATACAATTATTGTTGAATTAGAAAAATGTAAAATACATTTACCAAAAAGATTTACTAATATAATTGATGATAAAACTATTAAAGAATTAAATAAAAAAGATTTAAATTTAATTGTCACGGCTTTTAAGACTTTTGATGATAAAGAAACTGCTTTAGTTAAATTTGAATAATTATTTTAATATAATTGTATTGATAATAAATTTTAAATCATCTTGTAAAAAATTATAATTTTACTGGTTTTAAAAAACTTTTTATTCTGTAAACAATTTCATATAAATTTATGCATATTTATTAAAAAATGCATTAAATTTGCATATTTTTTATGACAATTTGACAAAAGCTGAAAATTGGCCAAAAAATGGCAAAAATATTGCATAATTGTATTAAAAAACTGTGAAATTTGTTTGATTTTTGATTGTCTCCAAAAGTGTCCTAGGAACCCCATAGTACTATCTACTTATATCTGTATATATAAAATGGCCTTTTATATATCAGGTCTGTATTATGAGTCTCCGTGGTTTTAGGCTCTCTGTGTCGGTGAACAGACGCCGCGGTCAATGTATACAGAACAGAATGAGGGCGTTCACAAGCATCCACCGCAAAGCGGTTTGTTTACGTTTTTGCCTATCACGTGACAAATCCAACAAATAAAATGTCTGGAATTAGTCACGTGATTGGCAAAACGTAAACAAACCTCTTTTGCGGTGGATGAACGTGAACGCATCCAATAAGTAAGGACATCCGACATCCCATGTAAAAAAATGTTAGTTTTGTCCCCGAAAACCAGAGGAAAATAAAGCGCTGATGCTAGGATTACTTCTCCTAACTGTCAGGGGAAGCACTCTTTCTACCTCTCAAATGTCAAAATGAGCATATTTGTTTACAAAAAATCAAAACAAAATCAAACCTCTGTAAAATTATTCTAGTCATCTGTTTCAATTCAACCAATCAGCATAATCCTTACCATCTTGGTGGCGCTATCTGTGTTTCAGGGGCGGAGTTCTCACTTCCACATAAGGATGTCCCTAATTATTCGGTTCTGTATACATTGCCGCGGCGCCGCGCCCGCCGCCTCGTACCAGCAGGTGTTGCTCGTACCATAGATTAAGCATACTCCTTGAGGAGTATGCTTAATCTATGCTCGTACTGTGCCGGTATTTGACAGCTATATCTTTTCAAAAATATTACATTTTGCAACAGATCCTTTACGGCTTCGACTAATATTGTCGTGGCTGCGTTTTTTGGTCCAAGTATATAAGATAAAAGAGATATATAAGATAAAAGTGTCTTTTAATAATATGTCATAAATGAATTTGCTATATAGAAGGCAAGAAAGAAACGTTTGGGAGTTGGTTAGTTTTTGTGAACGGTACTTAGTTTTGCTTAAGAACCAACACTGTATTATCTAATGGCTTAGGAGTGAAGTTGAGGGTTAGTATCGAGTAAATAGGACCTTGCGCAATTCTTTCAATTTTAAAAATAATTATAAAGCAAAAGCAACTAATTATAAGTTCAAAAAGCGTTTAGTAAACAATAAAATGTAATTAATTAACAATTTAAAAATAAAATGCATTTTTATAATTTTCCCTGTAAGCTTAGCCATTTCAAAATACTTAAGTTAGGCCTAAAACCACTTGGTAGCTCTCCAATAAGCACTCTCGAACCCAGCCAAAGTGCAAGTTTGATCAAATCATTTCATGTAGGTAGGCCTACATTAAACCTAAGTACATTTGTCCTATCTATATCTTAAAATAATAAAAATCAAATATTTATGAATCACTTAAGAAAAGAAAGCGAATTGTATGCATATATACAAAATAAACATCCAAAGAAATAAAAATAAAAATGTGTAGCCTATATTGCATCCAGAGCCGGCCCTAGGTTTTCTGGCGCCCTAGGCGAAATTGTTGATAGGCCCCCCCCCACAACGAATCCATTCAAGCCATTTATTTTAGGCGTTACCACAAAAAATAACGGTTAAAGTAAAAATAAGTTTTTATTACCAATTTGTTATCAGAAAAAAACAAACTTAGAAAAATAATATTCATAAATTTAATATAAACAAAATTTGAACAACAATTACTTATTTATTGCGAATATGCAAAGATTCATTTCATTGGGAAGCTCAGGGGCAATGTTTACCGTTAGTTGTGGGGATTTTTACTACCGGTCGGGGGCGCTCTATACCGCTGTCATAATCAGGGCGCTATTTACCATCGATCATGGGCGCTTTTTACCGCCGGGGGACGATGTTTAGCTCCAATCAGGGGAGCTAATTTACCGTCAATGAGAACGATTTTTACCGCCGGTGTGTAAAGCTATTTAACTCCGATCAGTAGCTCTATTTACCGACGTTCTTTGACGATTTTTACCGTTGGTGGGTAACTCTGTTTAACTAGGATTAGGGGCGCTATTTACCGTCAATTAGAGAGCTAAGTTAGGGCGCTTAGATGGCCATGAAGGGGCGATTTTTACCGCCGATTGGAGGCGCAATTCAACTTTGATCACGTTTATTTGGGGGTGCTGTTTAACGATGGTTGGGTTTGATTTTTGAGGCTGATTTCGGGAGCTATTTATGCCTATTGGGGGCGATTTTACCCTGTGATTTTAGCAGTGAGACCCTCCTCACAGTTCTTCCCGAGCTAGGGCCTTTCTTCTCATCTTTCAGGTCTTAGCTCACCGTCTTTATTCTTTCCTGAGCTAACCTTGCTCACCTTCTTGTTTTCGACCCCGAATCAAGGGTGTCTTTCCACCTTCTTTCGACCGGCGCACGCTGGGGGGTCCTGGGAGTGTCCCTGTTGTGTTGCAGGGACTGATGTGTGCCTCGCACTGCCGATGGTCTCCTCCAGTGTGTCGTCAGAAGCCAGCCGCTTCGGACCTTAGTCAGGAAGTGCGGCATGGATGCAGAGATCGGACTCTGCATTGCCACGGTGCGACCCCCAGCACGTCCGGCACATTTTGTGTATCGGTGCTGGGCAAACGGAGGTTTCGGGCCCCAGAGTCCTGGGGTAGGGGTGTCTTATCTCCTACGGGGGGTAGACCTCCGAGGGTGTACCCGCTCCCGGCCAATGAAGGGCCGCCTCTTGCCGCACGATGCGCTGGTGAAACAAAAGTATGGATTTTCAAAACCAAAACACGAAATTAAAGGAGAATGAGCAGGCCGCCTTTAAGCGCAGCTCAAAACTGCAGAGGTCTCCGACCTCGAAGACTGGGACGCCGACGGGGGGAATTAAAGCCTCCCCTCCGCCGATCCCGTTCAAGGCTGCTGGTGTCGCCGGATCGTCGGCCGTAACCGGAAAGGAGAAGGATGAGGTTAAGCTGGGTATGGGGGTGACTGAGCCGGTAACACCTCTAGCCGGGATGCAAGGAATTCCTCCCAGGAAGAGTCCTCTTCGTCCGGCATTCGAGATGCAAATGCTTCGGCAGCAGCAGGACGATGCCAACGAGGAGGAAGACTCATGTCTGAAGAAAATGAACGATCTTTTGAAGGAGATGGCCAAGGCTCTCCTTATTCAGAAGAACGTCAACAAGGCGATTAAGGACGGAATTCCAAAACTCGAGGATTTCCTTGGCGAAATTGAGGAATGCCGGAAGATCAGGCTGAAGGCAGTGAAGCAGGAGCGCGACGTTATGAACCGAGTTATGTCTGCTTCGCCTCAAGCTCATCTGGCTGAGTCCCAGACTCAAGCCAGAAAGCGAAAGAAGAGGCAGAGCGGTTCTTCGCCGGAAAGCCCTGAGCTTGTTGAGGTGGACTCAGTGCCGAGACCGGTTTTTGTCACTGCGGCATCGCAGACATCTCCTGTCCAGGCTACTCAATCCGCCCCGGGCGCTGTCGCGATTCCAGCGGCTACTCCTGCAGAGGTTCCTGCTCCGGCGGCTAATCCTGCCTTGGCAGCAAACTCTGCCTCAACACCTTTGGGGGGCTGGAAGACGCGCCTGTCTAAGAAAGAAAGGAGGAGGCAGAAGCAAGTGGAGGCAGCTTCGAAAAGTGCGTCGAGGGTGGAGCGGACGCAAGTCTCAAACCCGGTGGGGGAGGCCTCTGGCAAGTCTGTCAGAAAGCCTAAACAACCCAGGCCTAAGAAGCCCAGGACGGAGGCAATCTTGATCAAGCCCTTAGGGGGGCGATCTTTTGCTGATGTTCTGGGTCAGATTAGATCGCAGGCCAAACCGGAAGAGACCGACACCGTTATCAAGTCTATTCGGCGAACCCAGAACGGGGATGTCCTCCTCGAACTGGGGAAGTCGAGTGACAAGATCGGTTTTGCCGCTTCCCTCAAGACTGCACTTGGGGACAAAGGCTCCATCAAGGCCCTAGAACCGAAATGTTCGGTCGAGATTCGGGACCTTGATGCCCTCTCCACCGAAGATGAGGTGACCCGTGCGATCCAGGTGGCACTCCCGGAGATACCGGCTGATGGAGTGAGGGTATGGCTGACAAAGCCTAACCGAAGTCAACTCAGGATGGCTGTTGCTGAGATGGGCGAAAAGCACGCCAATAAGCTGCTTAGCCTTCAGCACCTCAGAGTCGGTTGGGTCAGTTGCAGGCTCAAACGGAGGGTGGTAGTTTCGAGATGCTTCCGCTGTCTCGGTTTCGGCCACTCCTCCCGAAACTGTAACGGGCCCGACAGGAGTGCCAACTGCTTCCAGTGTGGAGGCCAGGGCCACAAACGCAAGGAATGTTCCTCGAGCCCATCCTGCTTCCTCTGCAAGGATTCAGGCTCCAGTGCCCTCGGTCACTTACCCGGGTCTGGTCAGTGCGGTGCCTTCAGAGCCGCACTTGAACAGGCAAAAGGCAGCGGCCGGTAATTCGCATCCTCCAGGCCAATCTTCATAGATCCTGGGGAGCTGATAACCTTCTAGATCAGCTGGCCCGAGAACTTGGTGCTGACGCGCTCCTTATCAGCGAACAGTATCGGGACAGAGACCCAAACATTTGGATCTCCGACAGCCTCGGTACTGCTGCATTTTGGGCGCGTAATACACAGGATGTCTTGGTGCGGAGTCACGGGCGCGGCCGAGGATTCGTCTGGGTTCGGTGTAGGGACGTGACTATCTTCAGTTGCTACCTCACACCCAACGAGGCCGTCCAGGACTTTCGCGACAAGATAGATAGCCTAGAGGAGTGCGTTCTCGGCACCACCGGGCATGTCGTCGTTGGTGGCGATTTCAACGCCAGGGCCGTCGAGTGGGGAATGCCCTCTACCAGCTCCCGGGGGAAATACATCCTGGATTTCATCGCCAGGGCCGGTCTTGTCGTCCTCAACCAGGGCGACACACCTACTTTTCGGCGCCCCGGGCAGAGAGGCACGATCCCTGACGTCACCTTTGCGTCTGAGTCGCTCCTTCCGAGGATCTCTGGCTGGAGGGTTGTCGAGGACTACACGGGTAGCGACCACCAATACATCGTGTTTGACCTGCATGATCAGGCAAATCGTCGAGTTTCCGCATCTCGGGAAGGGCCACGCCGGTGGAACACCAACAAGCTGGACGTGGTCAAGTTCACCGAAGTCATCTCTCGGGGAGCGCAGGGGAATCCTGGTGAGGCTGGAGCCGAGGCACTAGTAACATCCACGATGGAACTTATCGTCTCGGCCTGCGACCAGTCTATGCCGCGAAGGAAACCCCGACGCGACAAACAACCCGTTTACTGGTGGACTGAAGAGATTGCGGAACTCAGAAGAACATGTTTAAGAACTAGACGAGCCGCCACTAGAGCGAGAATTCCCGCAGACAGAGTTCGTAAGTCGGAGGCCTATAAAGCTGCGAGAAAATCTCTCCGCCAGGCGATCAACAGGAGCAAGGTGAATAGCTGGAGGAGACTTCGTGACGACGTTGATTCCGACCCGTGGGGCCTGGGTTACAAACTTGTAACACAGAAACTCGGCGCCCGCTCTCCACCTTCCATCATGGAGGGCGCCACCATGGGGAGGATCGTCGCTGCGTTGTTTCCTGAACATCCACAGCGACCGCCGGTTGACTTCGGACGGGTAGAGGACGTTCCACTTTTCACTTTCGAGGAGCTGGAAACCTCCGTTCTCTCCCTGAAGAGCAACAAGGCTCCTGGCCCGGATGGGATTCCCAGTGAGGCTTTAAAGAAAGTATTTTTAATCAACGCTGACTTGTTGTTGAGAATGTACAATGCCTGTTTGGTAGAAGGGGTGTTTCCGGCTCCCTGGAAAACAGCCAGGCTTGTACTGATCAGCAAGGGCAAAGGTGATCCCGAGCTGCCGTCGTCCCACAGGCCTCTCTGCATGTTGGACACGGCTGGGAAGCTGTTCGAGAAGCTGATCCGTTCCCGCCTGACTTCTGCCGTGGAAGCTGCCGGGGACTTATGCCCCCGTCAGTACGGCTTCAGAAAGGGACGGTCAACGATCGACGCTGTCACCGAAGTTCAGAGAGCTGTGGAGAGAGCCGAGAGCCACAACCATTTCTCCCGCCGAGTAGTGCTTCTTGTTACGCTTGATGTCAAGAATGCCTTCAACTCGGCGAGGTGGGTCGATATGTTGGATGCGCTTCGCAACACCTTTCGTATTCCTGCATATCTGTTGCGGCTCGTCGAGGATTATCTACGCTCTCGAAGCCTGATTTATGACACGAGGGACGGAACGCGGACGATGGAAGTCACTTCTGGTGCCGCACAAGGTTCAATACTCGGCCCGGATCTCTGGAACGTTGCCTATGACAGCCTCCTGAGGTCCGAGATGCCTGAGGAAACCACTTTGGTTGGGTACGCCGATGACGTCGCAGCTCTCATTGCTGCACGCAACGTTGAGCTGGCCCAACTGAAGTTGAACCGAGTTATGCGGGTGGTCAACAACTGGATGTCCGATCACGGTCTCTCACTTGCTCTCAGTAAGACGGAGATCGTGATTCTTACGAAAAAGAGGATCGACACCGTCGTCCCGTTTCGAGTGGGAAGGGAGGTGGTCACATCAACTCGTGCCGCCAAATACCTCGGGGTTATGGTGGACACCAAGTTAAGCTGGAGGGATCAGATCTTCGGTACGGCGGACAAGGCCGCTAAAGTAGTGACTTACCTTAGTAGGCTGATGGCCAATGTCGGGGGTCCCCGATCCAGCAGAAGACGTCTGTTGATGTCCGCGGTCCAGTCCGTGCTTCTTTACGGGGCAGAGGTGTGGGCAGGCGCTCTAGATAAGGAGTGCTACAGGTTGCGACTCGCCCGGGTTCAGCGTCAAGCTGCGCTCCGGGTGTGTTCCGCCTACCGGACAGTGTCCGAGCCTGCCGTCCTGGTGGTCGCCGGAGTCATCCCTGTCAAGCTCTTGGCAGGGGAGAGGAAAGCGATTTATCAGAGACAAGGCGAGATCGGCAAGGACACGGCAAGAACAGAAGAGCGCTCCCGAACCTACCAGCAGTGGCAACACAGCTGGGAGCACGACACCCGAGGACGATGGACTGCGCGACTTATCAAGCAGGTCCAACCATGGGTGGAACGGCGGCATGGGGAGGTGGACTACTACCTGACCCAATTTTTGACAGGTCACGGCTATTTTCGGTCGTACCTGAACCGTATGGGAAAGACCGGTTCACCGGACTGCATTTATTGCCCGGGTGTTCCCGACGATGCGGAACACACATTCTTCCACTGTCCCCGTTGGGAAGGGCCCCGCCTGGAGGCCACACAAATCTTTGGTGCATTTTCGGTGGACTCGGTCTGCCAAAAGATTTTGGAGGATGAGGGCAACTGGGATTGTTTGTCACAGTTCGTCCGGGGCATCCTCCTGGAAAAGAAAACCGATCTGGACCGTGAAGTGGCCCAGATCCCTTGATCGAGTGGCTGGATAAGGAGCGAGCCCCACGGGCGTAAGCCAAATTTAGGCCTAGCCTGACGTAATGTGACAAACAATTCCAGGTTAGATTCCTAAAGAGTAGAGGAGGTTTTTTAGTGGGTAAACTCGTTTTTAGGGGAGCCCCACACTACAGGCTGGCCACCTGTGTGCGTAATGCATTTTTCCGCCTCTCCCTCAAAAAAAAAAAAAAAAAAAAAAAAAAAAAAAATCTATATCTTAAAATAATAAAAATCAAATATTTATGAATCACTTAAGAAAAGAAAGCGAATTGTATGCATATATACAAAATAAACATCCAAAGAAATAAAAATAAAAATGTGTAGCCTATATTGCATCCAGAGCCGGCCCTAGGTTTTCTGGCGCCCTAGGCGAAATTGTTGATAGGCCCCCCCCCACAACGAATCCATTCAAGCCATTTATTTTAGGCGTTACCACAAAAAATAACGGTTAAAGTAAAAATAAGTTTTTATTACCAATTTGTTATCAGAAAAAAACAAACTTAGAAAAATAATATTCATAAATTTAATATAAACAAAATTTGAACAACAATTACTTATTTATTGCGAATATGCAAAGATTCATTTCATTGGGAAGCTCAGGGGCAATGTTTACCGTTAGTTGTGGGGATTTTTACTACCGGTCGGGGGCGCTCTATACCGCTGTCATAATCAGGGCGCTATTTACCATCGATCATGGGCGCTTTTTACCGCCGGGGGACGATGTTTAGCTCCAATCAGGGGAGCTAATTTACCGTCAATGAGAACGATTTTTACCGCCGGTGTGTAAAGCTATTTAACTCCGATCAGTAGCTCTATTTACCGACGTTCTTTGACGATTTTTACCGTTGGTGGGTAACTCTGTTTAACTAGGATTAGGGGCGCTATTTACCGTCAATTAGAGAGCTAAGTTAGGGCGCTTAGATGGCCATGAAGGGGCGATTTTTACCGCCGATTGGAGGCGCAATTCAACTTTGATCACGTTTATTTGGGGGTGCTGTTTAACGATGGTTGGGTTTGATTTTTGAGGCTGATTTCGGGAGCTATTTATGCCTATTGGGGGCGATTTTACCGCCAATCCAGGGGTTATTAACCATCCTTTGGGGGCGCTCTTTACCGCCGATCAGGGGTGCTGTCTACCGCCAGTCGGGGGCGCTATCTACCACCGATCAGGGGCGCTATCTACCGCCGGTCGGGGGCGCTATCTACCGCCGGTCGGGGCGCTTTTTACCACTGATCGGGAACACTTTACGGAAAATCAGGGGCGTAGTCTCCGCCGCGATGGCGCCCCTCGTTCACCGGCGCCCTAGGCGGTCGCCTAGTTCGCCTATATGGTAGAGCCGGCCCTGATTGCATCTGGTTCGAACACAGACGGCGACGAGCAGGGATGCACCGAGGGGAGGGGGCTCACACCGGAACTCTGCCACGGGCCACAAAAATTCTCTCGGCGGCCCTGAGCAAAGCCGCCCTCCCGCTCCGCCATCCTTACTCCACAAGCCCTTATAAAAAATAAAAATGCCACCCTCGAATTATATCCTTTTTTTACTATGTCCTTCGTAGGAGGAGCCAGAAATAGTGGTGGGAAGTGTTTGTTTATCCTCGCTAACATTACATTGGCTGAAGCCTTTTGGTTTTTTTGTTGGTTTTCATGGTTTTTGCATTAGGCATATTGCTCTGTTCCATACTAGCGGGTAATTTCACTTGACAGCATTGTGTATTAGTTTTACAATATTATTGGTACCACTGGTGTAACGAACAGTTGCTCTTTTATCAGTTTAGGCCTACTTCAAAACTGTTACTTTTTAACTAGGCATAGGTTTGGCTTAAACAGCTAACTAGAGGTCACTGAAAGACATTATAAGTTATTAAAAAAAGGAAATCTGGTACTTGTCACAAGTTAAAATATTTTGATTACAGTTTTAATTTCTTCTCCACCCCAAATAATCTCAAAAGTTAAAAAAAACATGACCTATAGATAGCACCACCACTAGTCTATTTTACATCTAGTTAATGATAAAAAATTATTCATTGAATGAGAACAGCTGGCTAGAAATGTTTTTGCGGAAGATTGTTATTGTTTTGATTATTTTACGCTAATTTTGAAGGATATAAAAATAAGTGCTTGCAATGACAATTAGTCTATCTTATACTGTAAAACAAGTACTGTTGCACACGCAAAGGAATTTTTTCCGTTCAAGGACTTTTGTTTTTTTGGTTGGATATATGGGGGTTTTAGCTACCAGGAATTGATTGGAGTTGGTCCTATACCTGGGACAAATTTGGTTTCATGCTAGTACCCTTCAAAGTTCCCGCATGTTATCATTATAGGATTTTTTGGTATAGCTACTAAATTGAACAGAAGTATCAACTAATAATTATAGACACAAACATATGTGTAACATATTTAAAACTTGGTTCAACGAAATTCATGAGAAATGAAAGTGACGCTTAGTAATTTTACCGAGCATAAGCTCATAGCCCCCTTGGTACTAGAACAGTACATTAGCTATTTCATAGTAAAATTATTTTCTATGAAGAATCTAAATTTTTAACATGGGTTGTTCTTATTACAGGTTTTGTATATACAATATCGTAAAGTCAAGATAAAAGTATTTAAAAATGTATGTTAATTATTCAAGAGACTAAAAAAGGTATTGTATTTAGTTGGTGGCACGAAACGTGCCCCAAGAGAATTTGTGCTACATGTGGGAAAGTTTGCTCTATCTCGTGCAACTTGGCGTGGATTAATCATTATAATTATATACAGTAAAATCATTACTAAGGTCTTCATTTCAAATTCAGGCTGTTAAACTGCCCATGTGTAGCACAAATCCTTTCAGGCTGTCTCACGTCTCGTGCAACGTGCAACTAACTGTATAAGAAATATGTTACATCACTACTGGAAGCATCTTGACCTGAAGTCGACTGCCAGCTTGGTGATCTGGACCAATAAAAATAAATTAAACATGCAAAATGTACTTAATTAAACGCTTTGCTGAAATAGTGGAATACTAAACTTCTGCTACAATAATTTCAAGGGTTGAATAGCTGGCTCGATTTTTCAGAGCCCAGATAAACTTAACTACTAAAAAATGTTATGTAATAATGAAATTTTTGTGAGAGGGACGTTATATAGGTGATGCATTTAAACTGAGAAAACATTAGTTGTGACGTGAATTTCCATCTAATAAAACTAGAAATGGTTACTAATGGTTCGCCAAAACTTGGAGAATTCCAAATGTAATGTGGAAGTTACTCTTCCAAAAATGTTCGAAGCTTACCTTCTTCGCTACCCATCAGGGGTTGTAGTGGCATAACACAGATATGCAACCATGGGGATAATGGAAAAAAATACTTTTCTCAGGTCTGTAAAAATATAGTCTATACCAGTGATGGATATCGCTGGAAAAATTTTGGCTCTCTAGGCCTAAAGTCTATCACCTCGGTCGTGGAAATAAAGGTCAGGCCTACCAGTGACCAGGTATGTTAGTAAAGTTTTCAATTTCACCCCCCCCCCCCAAACAACAAACTTAGGTCGTTACAAACCAACTCTTATTTGCTTAGAAAAATCTTTTAACATCTGTTATTCTGCACAAAATTGAACCTCTCATCATTCTCATTTTTCTCTACCCTTCAAAATGAGGTAACAATGAATGGGTTAAAATTTAAATTTGACCCATGCCCACGACTCCAATTTTGGGGAGAGAGTTTACAATTTTACACATCTAAAGTTTTGTTTCTAAGACTTTCCCTACTAAAGATAATATTTTTATCTAATGCTTTTGGATCACACAGGCTTTTTATACAAATGTACTACAGTATTCGTAATGGACTATTGATAAGGAATATTATTGAAACCATTATTATAAATCATTTTATAATCTCTTTAATGCTACCTGGGAGTGGGAGTGCGAGTACATCCCAAGATTTATCAGGTAACAGTTGGTAAAGAGTAGTTTGGTAAAGAGGTAAAGAGTATCAGGTAAGTAATAATGTTGGTAAAAAAAAAAGAAACAAGAACAGGAACAGGAGATTACCCAAAGAAAGAGTGAAAAAGGCTTAGTTCAGCAAAATAAACTAAAAATTTCACTAAGACCAGCGTATTTTAAACTGTAATGTTTTGAGTAGTTTTAGATTTTTTTCCACAATTAAATAAACAGAAAGGTTTATGAAGAGCTTCATTTGATGTTGATATCAACAACATGCTCAACGCTCTCACTGCATTTGTAAAAATTGGACTTGAAGAAAATCACAATAAATTAATTGTGTTAAACAATTCTTTGGCTCAAAATAAGACACATTATAAAAAAAAGTTTCCTGGCAGTCATCATTCAAATTTTACAAGGTTAGTCTTATCTAAAACAGTTTAGTGCTCATAAACTTCTAAGTTTACAAATACTGTACAATTAAGTTTCTACCAAACAATTTATTAAAATTACCAATTGCAAAAATTACCAGTTTAAAAAATTATTTCTTTTAAAATTAAGATTGAATAGTGAATTACATTCAATATAACTTTGAACTATCATAATCATTTGTGGGATCGAGTCATCATAAAATAAGCTTTCCTGACTTTCCTTGTCCTTTCTGACTTACCGTGACTGTGTAGTTACAGAAATTAAATTCTTTACTTCTAACTTCGGGATGTAAATGCAAACACTTATGGGGATCAACAAATTTTATTAATAAAAAAATAGTCTAACATGGCACTTAAAACACATTTAAAACATAAAATAGATATACTACGGTGGTGAACTACACAATTGTCTTACTTTGAGAGTAGAAATTTCAATTTAAAGGAACAAAGTAAACTTCAGTGCAGTGCAAAACTACCATTACAGCTAACGATGTAATTCAAATTTCATGTTCCATTAAAAAATGTTTTTAAAAGAAAATTTCTATATGGACACATCATTAGAAAAAAACTTTAAAACGCCTATGCATGTTGTTCTACCAGTCATGTTTTTACAAAATTATTAAGCTTTCTTTAAAAACATAGAGATGAGTTTTAATTAAAAGTAGTAATAAATAAATCAACAAGAAAGTAGTTATTAAAAAGTGAATGACTAAACTCATTAGCAAATGAGTAAAACTATAATACTAAAATGGAACACATTACCACACACTTTCTGGAACAGTTCCACTTACACAATTGTCTTACTTTGTGAGTAGAAATTTCAATTTAAAGGAACAAAGTAAACTTCAGTGCAGTGCAAAACTACCATTACAGCTAACAATGTAATTCAAATTTCATGTTCCATTAAAAAATGTTTTTAAAAGAAAATTTCTATATGGACACATCATTAGAAAAAAACTTTAAAACGCCTATGCATGTTGTTCTACCAGTCATATTTTTACAAAATTATTAAGCTTTCTTTAAAAACATAGAGATGAGTTTTAATTAAAAGTAGTAATAAATAAATCAACAAGAAAGTAGTTATTAAAAAATGAATGACTAAACTCATTAGCAAATGAGTAAAACTATAATACTAAATGGAACACATTACCACACACTTTCTGGAACAGTTCCACTGTCTTTGGTCACTGTTTTACTCGCACCTGCATTAGCCGTTGTACCTGTAGGCTCCTCCGCGGTTTGTCTAGCACTCTGGGGTTCACTGCCTGATCCAACTGGTACCTCCTCAGGTTGAGCCAAGCGTTCGTCTCGATATCTGAGTTCTTCCACCATCTCCTGGTAAGCCGGAAAACCTGAAATATCTTCTGGGAGCACCGCTTCCTCAACGTCTTCTGGAACCTCTGCTATTGATGTAGCGGTGGCCTGGGCCCTACGTGCTGCCATCTGCTTCTTTTCTTTCCTTATTTTCAATTCAGTTTCTGTTGGTGTGCTCTTTTTGGATTTCGTTAATAAATTCAACATGCTTGTTGGCACACGTTTCAATGTTATCAAAAAACTTACTGGTTTTTCTTCATCTTTAGAGGTATCAGATAAATCTGTCTCAAGCTTCTTTTCTACTTGTTTTTTCTGTTTCTTCATCTTTTTAAGTGCTTTCAGCGCCAGTGTTTCCTTCCTGTGAAATAAAACAAATAATTATGAATATAGTAAGAAAATTACCAACACTATACATTTAAGTGTCTAGAGAGAATACTGCTGAGTGGCTCATGGCCATTTTGGTACCAATTGATTGATTTTGTCCCCTCGATGATAGAAAATATATGATATACCTGAGAAAATGCCTTATAACTCTGTAAAATGATAATTAAACCTTTTTCACACAATCTAAGAGGTTATTTTGTCAATTTATTTACTGCACAAGGTGCTTCATACTATACACTGAAATTTAGCACTACTGCTTATTTACAAAGTAGTTTTGTAAACAAAGAAGACAAGTTCAACTCGTTGAGCAGTAAAATAAATATTTATCGGCTGATGCTTGAATAAAATTTGGGTTAGCCTACTTTTACTTATTAAGATTTTTTTAAAGAATTGAACATCTTAACTGTCCCGTGTCTTTTCATTTTTGAATGCATCATGTATGTAAAGAAAGAAAATAAACTTCTAGAAGAAAAAAATCATCACACAACACAAGGTTCAAAACAATTTTTTCAGAATTTCACAACTCTCAATTTCTCACCGGTTTTTGAAAGGGAACCGGAATATTTGGGCAAGAAGCTCTATCAAGCTCTGCCAAGTGACATTAAAAACACTCAAAAAACTTCTCTTTTTAAAAATAAATTTAAAACATTTTTTATTCAAAACAGCTTTTATGACCTGGAAAGTTATCTGGAGTACGGTAAGCCCCCTCAGTAAAAAAGCACATGTCATTCCTAAAAACTCACCCTCAAACCTCACCTCAAACTTAGCCTAGTATATTGTCCTAGCACCGTTAGGCAATGGGGTAAAGGCTCTACGCCATACTGCAGGATCAGTACTCTCTCTCTCCTTTGTCGGAAACCGTGCAGTGCACTTGACCGAAAACGTCATAGCATCGCACACACTGGCACGCACGTGAATTGTGTTAAAATATAATTTTCTTTTAAATTAGTTATTTGGATTTTGCAACTTGACTGCTTTCGTATTACTTGTTTAAAATGTTTATTGTAACAAAAATTGTTGATCCAAAACAAAAACATTATTACAAAAATATGATAGAATTTATAAAAAAATCATAAAAAATCAGAGGGTGCCAGGCACCCCTGTAAATCTGCCCATGTAAGAGTGATTTAGTAATGGTAATAAAACTAAAATCTAATATGCCTAAATAAAAATCTAAAATCTTATAATTGGCAAGACAGCTGGAGCGGAATGAATGCAAATAATTTTTTGAAATCTGTTATTATTATCTTTTGTTTTTGTAAATTGTTATACTACATTTTAAAACCATATCAAAGAAATAAACTATTATTGGTATGTAACTGTTTGCATTGCAAAATAAATGGTGAAATTCCAGAGAGGGGGCTAAAGGGTCGCTCTCAGAACGTAATGCAGTGCTGCACCTAATACAATTTACCGAGTTTATTTTAAGTCCCATAAAAGTGGGAGGGGTTTTAAATGAAAAATAAAAACTTGGGGTATTTAATTTAGTTTTTAATTATTTTATATATTTTTAATCCATATCAAGCTATAATGGATCAAAGTTGCATTATAGTTAATGACGCTTATTATAGTTTTGTCATTATCTGACATCAATGTTGTTTCAAGCTATCATTTATTTGGCAGTATGTCAAGTTATCGTAAAACAATTAATCTTTGTCTTAAAAGCTAAATGACAAGTATGATTTTTTTTACTTTTTGCTTAACAGTGCGCCCCTAAGCCTAGGCCTACCGGGTAAATTCCGGGCCTGAGTGTGTTGGCTACATAGCTGGTGGGTCGGCTGCATTTGTGTGCAAGCGTGCGTTAGGGTTCCCTAAACTCTCATATGCCACGGCATGGTAACTAATGAATGAATAGCTGCCTCTTACCAATTCTTTTTGTGCTTCTTCCCAACGTCGGAGTAAGAGGAATCATCGCTATTGCTTGACAAAGACACAGAAACTTCCGAGATGCTGTCATCGCCTATAAAACACATAAGAAGCTTAAGAAACACATAAGTAACTGGGTTAAACAATTATAACACTACAAGAGAAAACAACTTAGTACTTCCGATCCATCGTCTCACACTCTATGAAAAACAACCGACATATCTGGGAGCAAAATTCCCCAAAATCCTGCCAGAGGAGGTGAAAAATGTCCAATACAAAGTTAAGAAGTTAAGAAACATCATTGCATGGCTACATCAGCCCCTTCTACACAGTGGACGAGTTAAAAAACTGGAGGCATGATTTTTAAAACTATCTTTTGTATTAGTTTTAGTGACACATTTACTGTTCTCAATGAATAATGTAAATAAAGAATTATTGTCTAAGATAATATGAGTTTTAGTTAGCTTTTAAACAGTTAAGAAATCGTTTAATCCTTCCATTTTGGGGTTTTGTAATTTGGAAAAAGGTGATCGTTTATCATTTAGAAAAATACAATGGGCTGGAGCATATTGGTTTATGCAACAAAAATTGCCATGTACATAAGAAATCAAAAAATTATTCAATAATAGAAAATTCAGCCTCTAGGCTCTGATTTTGAGCATGAGTAATGCCTACTGACCTGTGTCGGCTAATAACTGGAGCTGATAGCCATGTAGCCAGCCCACACCTTGATATTAGATATGCGAGTACTGATTTTTTAGGTCGAGTCGAGCTGATCTTTTGAAAAATCAAGTGCCAAACTTTTTCCAAATTATTGATGTGCCAAAAATGATAGATAAGTTATGAGACCAACATTTAAAAGGAGGTTGTTTGCTTCATGTCCTTCCTAATCTCAGTTGAATACTTACACTGCCTCTTCAATCACATTGAGGAATGCAGTTTGTAAAGAAGCCCAAGGAATGCGGAATGAGATACATTCATGTACTGTGCTTATAATGGATAAACAGATTAAAGGGATTAAAAATATATATATTCTGAAGTTAAAATATCCAGATTATTAGTTTAGATGAAACGGATTTTGAATGTCTTAATGTTTGATGAACAAACTGCAGTGTTAATTTTTGTGTTATTTAAACATCCCCTAAATTCATGCCTATAATCCTGGCTTGATAGTGCTAAGTTTATTTTGTTGATTTTAAAAAAATAGTAGGTAACATATGAGAAAGTTAATTCTACAAAATGGAGTTTCAATATTGGATTGTGACTGCAGTTTTTTTCAACATAATTATTTTAAAATACTTACTGGACGGTGAATGGTGTCTTCTCCTCTTCTTTATGTCCTTTGTTTTCCTTTTTCTACCTGAAGATGTCCCTGCAATGGGTTCCAAGACTTTCTTTTCTTCAGGTAATGTTGCTTTTGAGCCTTTTTCGGATCTGCCTGATGTTAATTTTATCTTTGACATTAAATTTGTTAACATACTTTTTGATTTTTTAACCTCAGACACTTCTTCGGGCTCAATGTTAAGGTTTTTTGATCTCGTTCTTCTAATCTTAGGCAATAATTCTGCCTGGGATCGTTGTGGTGTTGGAATGAATCTCCCATTCTCAATTTTTCTACGACCATCATCTGTCAGTTTGTTCCAAATCACATTGGCTCGGGGGTGATTGTCCCAGTTTAGTTGCCAGTAAGTCCTGAAACATTTCAGTCTATTGTCAATGTCTATTAACATTAGGTCCAAAGAAACAATGAATAACATAAAAATGATTTGTATGAAAGTTTTGATTAATGTACAAATTATTCCTATTTATTTATCTATGTGCAGTAAAATCTTGATAGTTAGACATTTGATAAACCCACGTGTTTAATAACACAAGGTCATGCCATCACAGCTGGATATTTTCATTATTTCCATAACAGCTACACAATATTGTGAAGAGTACAGGTTTTAGTTTGAATGAGGAGTGAACACTATGACTATGATGTGTCGATAGTCAAAACAGAGTTAGTTGGTGCTTTTCTGCTAAAGAAAACCATTTCACCCTTCACCCCAACCCAACCCTTAATGGTCATCTTAAGTAGTAGCATTGACTTGATGTGTCAATGGTGATAGTTTGGTACCTGAAAGTTAAACTAGTATAAGCCTAAGTAGTGATAAATTGAGAGATGATAAATATTTATGACTCATGCATTTAAATATACAAGGTGGAGTAACCTCAAAAATTTGTGAATTACAAATATTTTTGGAAAATTCTGATGTTGACGTAGTGTGTTTATATGAACAATGATTGGAGGTAGATACAATCTATTTTTTAAATAGGTTAGTAAATTTTAAAGTTGTTAGTTCTTGCAAGTATATGCATTGACAATATACTTGTAAATAAAAAAGATGTTGGTCACGACCCGTTATCATTAAATTTAGTCTAAGATTTTTCTGACCATGGGGCATTGTTTACTAGTTTAGTCGAGAATAGTAAAGTACATAAAGATAAAAACAATTGTTACAAAATAAGAAAATTTTCTCAGAAAAATACTACAAAATTTCTTTAAGAACTGAGTAAGATTTCCTGGAATTTTTTTGAGGCTAACGACTGTCAATCAAACTTTAATATTTTCTTTGGGAGTTTTAAATCAATTTTTGAATAATTTTTTTCCTTCAAGCTTTGTAAAAATAATAAAGTAAATAAAAAAAGTTCTAAGAACTGGGTTTCACTAGAAATTAGAATTTCAAGTGCCCAAAAGAGAGAATTAAATAAGTTAGCCAAACGTTGTAATGACCCAGCTTTTATTTTATATTTTAAAAACTGAAAAATAATTTAAAATCAGTTTACAAGAGAGCAAAAAAGATGGCAAACAGTGCTTTGATTTAAAAATCAGAGAATAGAAGTAGGACAGTATAAGGTCAGTTGTTAGGTCAGAACTTGGAGTTAATAATGTAGTAAGATCATTTCCAGATATTCACTTTTCGGATCAAGTTATATCAGATGGGCATAAAATAGCAGAATTGTTTAATAAAATTTTTGCAGAAACTCACAAAAATACAAATGTATTTAGTAAAAATGTGATGCAATTAGGTACTTGAATAATGTGAAAACTCAAAATATCTCTGAGTTTGAAACATGGGCGGATTTATTTCCGATGAACGAGAGTGCACTGTAACATATTAAAAATGCAATGACATCCACGATAGCAATCTAGAGTAACTGCTTATACACAATCATGAGCGCTACCAGCATACATGACAAGCTGGCTAGTTTATTGAATTTTAACTAATTTACTGCTCATAAGTTAATAATGTATAGAGAAAGCAATTCTTCAGGTTATATAACATTTTGTCTATACAATGTTTTTATTTGTTTTTATTAAAATGATCTTTAAATTACGTTCTTTTATCAAAGATAATGATACATCAATAAAATTTAACAAAAAGTAAAAATTGAATACAGATAAGTATCAACCAGTTAGTATTTTTAGTTCTCAGGTGTAGATTAAATTGCTTGTTACAGTGAAAAAGAGCTGTGAAAAGTTAATGCAGCCATAAAATATTTTTCCCGTATCCATAGTTATTACGCATATTTTTTTAACTTCCCTCCCAAAATTTGACAACCCACAAATTTTTCTGCCCTACAAGAGATCAAAAAAGATGGCAAACTTGAATTTAAATTGGCAAACCCTGTCCCTTTAACCCATATAATCCCTTTATACCTCTTTTACCTCATATGTAAATCCAGCCCTGTTAAAAGGAATATGTCATTTGTATAAGCTTGTGTTAGGACATAGCTCAGTTCTTTTAAACTTCAATTTGAGGAAAACAATGGCCTAAGCATGTATATTTACTGAAGTGAATTCATTTTAAACCATGTTTTGCGAGTTATTTTTATAAATATTTTATTTTATTCTATTATTATCTAGGAATATTTATTTCAAAGGAAAAATCAGTAAACCATTTGATGAACTGTCAAAATAAATTAATATTCTACAACAATATTCACTTTAGACTGAGGTACTTCTAGACCATTATTTAGAGTGAGTCGGTGGAGTAGTGGTTAGCGCGCCGGATTTCGGGACCATGGCAGCGATGTCGTGGATTCGAATCCGCGTTCTGCCAGTGACTTTTATCAGTACCTTTCACCTTGTACTGTAGCGGCTCTCTACCTTACTTTGTCTAATACGATCCATGCACAGATCAATAGTCTATGTGGACGGGGCGAAGTAAGGCAAAAAAGAGGTACGCCAACCTCTTAAAAAAAAATTATAGAATCTTAGGTGCTTTTGCAGAGGTGTAAAAGCACCCACTTAATAAGGTTCAAAATTGTAGGCAAGAAAACTTAGGCAGAAGGTATCAATAAATACTAAAAATTACAAAATTTCTTTTTGAATTAATGGTTACTTTACTTACAGTAGTAACGGTGCCTGGCATTGCACATCTGTGTTGAACATGGTTAAAAATGCTTTTTCCATGGAATCAAGAGCAGGAGATAGTTCTTGAGGGGTCCAATATTCCATGACAGTCAGGAACAAGACTGCCACAGTGAAGTACAACTTGTGATTCGTGTCTGAAGCTTCCTCCAGCTGGTGAACCAGGTGATCGAAGAGTTGAGGCTCGTGTATGTATTTGAAGATATATCTCAGCGTCGCTTTCGCCATATACTCCACTTCCTGCGGACAATTATTTCACAGTCATAAATTGTTTACCATCATGCCATAAGGCTAAAATGGCAGAAAGAGCACAATAGAATTTACAAAATTGTTTAATAAAACTTTTCTTAACATATAAGTAATTCGGGCCCTATAAATAGAGAAGGCATAAGATTTAGTGCTCTTTTGTAGTATTGTGCTTAGTTTTTACAAGATTTTGCTATAGTATTTTGAATAGTTTGTGAATGAATGAAAACTATCATTTGATTAAACAAAAATCATGTTCTGGTAGCCACTAAATAAAATCATTATTTCTGATCAACCACAAGGCATTTGTATTGACATTACAGTTACAATAGGATCACTCACGGAGTCCATGGTTGCCTTGTGCAGGAGTGTTGTTACTACTGTTTGCAGGGTTTCAACCTCGGCAAGCTTCAGCCTCAGCTCTTTGCTGAGCCACGCGACGGTCACGCAAGCCTCTGCTGTCAGTTCAGGGCTGTAACATGCAATATTGGCTACAATATGTCTCATAGGTTGAATAGACATCTGAATGTTTTCAGTGAATGGAATAAGATTTTGTTACAATAACTCAAAAACTTTAATGAATCTCAAATATATAAATTTGATTGATGTTGTCTATTTAAACACAGAAAATAATAATGAGGATTGGATATAATTTTTTTTTAATAGATTCTGTTCAAGAAAAATGTTTTGGCTTTTAATCATTTGCATAGTATTCATGCAAAGAGTTTGAGGTTAGTAATTATTACAGTATTTCATTGCAACCACGATTATTTTTTAACTGCAGCACTACATGGTCCAACACAAGTGCAAACAATGACTATTTATGATTTATGAGGATAAACAAGTGTCATGTATGATTAGTTTTACTAGAGTAAAGATGCCAAAACAATAAAAATTCATGTATGGTAACATACATTAACAGTTTCAAGGAGAGGCATTCCCAAATAATTTGGTCTTGTGTCTTTAGAGCTCTTTCAAGTAATTACACAAACATGAGTTTACACAAAAAAACTTTTATGCAAATATGAAAAAACACAAGTAATTGTCAAAAACATACCTTCCCTGAGACAGGAAACTTTCAATCTGTTGAAAAACTTCTTTCAAAAGTTTTACAATTTTGTCTTCATACAAAGGGACTTTTGGTTCAAAAGATATTTCAAGAACCAAACCTCGCAATATATTGAGCTGTAACAAAAATAATAAAAACGATGAAACTTAGTAAAAATTATAAGGTAAGACATTGCTGTAAGATAGCCAAGGACATACAGTAGGCTATTATAAAATCTATATTGGTATAAATATCATCATATTAAACATAGAGTTTCAGTTTTATTCACAAGAAGACCACTTCCCTGGAAAAGATATTGTGTAAAACCAGCAACCAAGGTTTCTGCATACTGTAGGCCTACAGCTGAAAATTTCAAACAAAATTGTTTAAATTACCTGTTACTGCCAAGTGATCCTTGGATTAGGTAAAGACGACATATGGTTTCAGACATCAAGGTGTTCATTTTCAAGTCTGCATCATCAAGTTAAAAGCATTTTGTTCGTCTTTGACGTTGGAATGTGAAGACGCCGTCAAATGGTAAAATGATCAAATGGTAAAATACACAACACAAACACACACAAAAACATTAAATTTAAATACTGGCTATGACAAAAAGACAAAAAATAAGTGAAACGAAACGCCGGCGGTGGGTATTGAGTCATGACTGAGCTCACCTTGATGTTCGAAACCATAGACAAATGGTTTCGAACATTTGGTTTGAACATTTCCTAATCTATGGATTACTTGGCAGTAACAGGTAATTTACACCATTATGTTAACATTATAAGTGATCAAGAGGCTATTCCATCAAGAAAATTTCTCTCGTCAACTCAAATGAAACAAACAGTCAAAAAGTAGTGATGGTTATACAATGTAATGCAAGCAGATGAAATGCTTTCAAAACAGATGTTTTCGAGCAGTATGACAAATTTAAGTTCAAAATATGTTAAAATTATCAGTGCACAAATGTATCTACTGTTATTAAAGGATTTCCAGGCTAAGGACAGTCTAGGCATATCAACAAATTAGAAGAAAAAATGAACATGAAGATGAAAAGATAGCAGGATGAACGGAAAACTTGGCTTTATATGTTTACTCAAATTTGACTATGAGTTATGCCTATGGCCACAATATACAAAAAAAGTAGGTTGTCTCAAATAAAATACTACCTCATTTGTAAGTCTTTTAACAAGTTGAAAACTACTTACGGCAAGGATTTGATCCTGAAGCTCTCCTGCTAGTTTTTCCTTAATTGCTGAAGCCATTTTATCGAATGGATTCTTTTTAGACAGCGGCTCAATGACGATTGTATTTTCAAAATTTTTTGACACAGCATAGTATGACTGGTTGATTTTCCCTGTAATGTAAAATATATATTACCTCACCAAACACTAAAAAATATATTTATTTTCTAAAGTATAATAAACAATATTACAGACCACAGATTGTAGTTAAAAAAAAAATTCATAGCAAAATAATAAAAAAAAACTTGACATACAGTTTTATTTAGATGAAGAAAATATACATGCAGCATTCTGACATGAGGAAACAAATTGACAAAATTGTGAAGTCCAAATAATCCTGACAAAATCCTTTTTGAGCTTCGTATGTAAAAATTTGGTGTTTTTGGGAAAGATACAAAAAGAAGTACAAAAGGTGGGAAAAGAAGTCAGTTGTACTTAAACTTTTATTACTGTGGGTAAGTCTTGGCAATAACTTTAACAATAGAGAAACAACATACCGTACTAAACTTTACATAATACTACATATTACATACATACTACATACAAACGATACATACATAAACATACATACCGGTACTAAAGATATTGAAAACAGAAAGTCCTAAGATATATCACACAGAAGCATCAATGAAATCACAAGATAGATAACGGTAACAAAACAGAAAACCCATTCCTTATTTCCATTCCTTAAAAAACGACATTTTACGTGCCACTTTACAAGCCTGGTTGCCATCTCAATTACCAACTGTAGATCCCCTCTAATCTGGCCCCGGTGGTTTGGCCGCCGCATAATCTGGCCGCAGTCCTCTGGAAGTGAAACATTTAGCCATGGAAATTTATTTCAACTGAAATAGACTGGAGTCAACTGGTTTCCATGTTCAATCACTAAAGTATCTCAGCTCATTTGCTAATTTCCGGATGATTCAAATTACAATTGGAACAAATTTGACAAAATTTAATGTTAATATGGCAAATAATTGCAGTTGAATATATTGCAATGTATGTGTAATGAACAGATCTCAGGACAACTTTAAAACTGGTTCTTACCAGTTGTAAAGTTGGCAATGAGTACAGCAAACTAAGTTTTCATAATATGGTAAGTCTTTTAGCTGTCCACTATGACAGTGTTTCTCAACCTTTTGGTGATCATGTACTATCTCACCTGATGTGTCTTTCAATTTTTTTTTGCGTACCACCCAAAATCATACCTACCCCCCTCCCCAAAAAATAGTTATTTGGCATTCCTACAAAAGTAACTAAAAGAATAAACACAAAGTGACCAAATAAATAAATATAGACAGCAAAAATGGTTATTAAATAGGAAACTTGCTGTTATTTCTTGCACAGGAAAGACTCGATATCAGGACTAATAATAATCCGGACAAAGTCAACACCACACATGAACAAATAACTTTTGCGACTCAAACTATTTTTCCAAATGAGGTTAAGCTACATGCTCCAAGATAAGGCTGCTTGTTCCTTGTTTATTGCCACTATTTTACCCGCAATTTCCTTGGTTACCAGGCCTTTTTCACAACTTCCTCGTCTGTTATCAGCCATTTTACCCATACCTATCTGATGTTTCTACGGTAACCAATTCAAATAGCTTAATAAGTATAACCTGTTAATATTGAAGCTTGTTGCGACCAATCAGAAAAACTAACCAAGGAACCAATTGTAACCAAGAAAGAGAAAATAAGGTGTGGGATGAATCGAGCAGAAATTGTGGGTAAAAAGGTGGCAATCAGATAAGATAAATAAATTTAACAAGTGTTTATCAATCTATATGAAGTTTAAGCTTATTGATTTTGATAGATCACTCACGTAGAACAAACAGCGCGTGTTCCAGTGTTAACAAATGATTAACTTAAAATTCTCTGTGGATATGAGCAAAGAAATTTTCCCTCGTGTTTTATCAATTCCTTGGAGTGTGTCTCATAACTTGAAATAGTTCAATTTAAATCATGAACTTAAATTAATGTAAGTTTAGGCGAGTACTGGACATAAAATCATTATTCGATGATATTGATGTCCTAGAAAAATGATAGTCCTAAAATGAATGACTAATAAAACATGCTGCGACCTATTGGAATCTCTCAAACTAAGTGGAAATGCGTTGTAACATAGAACTGAGCTGACCAAATAGCTGTCAGCGTCATGTTGATCAGAAACACTTTTTTTTTTTCCATGCATATAATTTTTTATCTCTGCTTTAACACCTGAAATGCTCCCACCTACCACCATTGGTTTTTCACCACTTGGTCTGAGTGTATCACTGGTTGAGAAACACTGTACTATTGCAATTGCCTTTCCCTCATGTCATTCGTGTTCTAGACAGCGGGAGGTTGGTGTCATCCAGAGGGCATAGGAACCCCTAGCTGAGGAACTACAGTGAACCACCAGCTTGAACCTGAAAATCAGTTGCCACATCAAGGGAGTTGGCCCTCTGAGTGGTCAATCAGCCATCTACTATCCAGTATCTCACCCTTTCTCTTCCTTCAATATTCCGTCTTTTTGGTGACTTTTGCAAAATGTCCATTAGAAGCAGTTGTGCTAAGCAGTGTCTCCTTATTCACCAGTAACATGTGTACTGAACAGATAAAAACATGATCAACAAGTTAACTAATAGGTGTATTGAATCTATAGATCATATTTTTACTTACTTTCCTCAGAGGCAAGATTGTCTCCCTCCGGAGTGTTCTGTCTAAATCTTGCATCTTGGAGGGACATTGTTTGAATAGGTCTCTGTGTCACTTTCTTGGAAGGTGTCCCTTTATCTCCCTCCTCTTGTCTCCGTTCTAAAGCTGGCTCCCCCTCTCCTCCAGGATGGGCCTGGGCCTCTCTCTAAAAAAAGTTAATTACTGAACTTATTCAATCAGGGCCGGATTTAAGCAGACCTCCATAGTTGCCACTCAGGGAATGGCACAATGGAAATATTCATTAATAACAGACAGTGTATAAAGAAGAAATTTATTTAAAATTTGGATGACATAATTTTGTTATATAGAATTAAATGTCACACAATTTTTTTTGTTTTGTGAATATTAGAGAAATTTTATAGTCTATTACATCCACCAAGGGGAGTGGTGGAGCGCTTGCTCAATAAGTAAATTTGGCGAATAGTGTTGTGGAATTGTGGGCAGAGGTGCCCACCATATGATGAGTTTATTTGTAGCATTTCCTTTAAATACACAATTATCCTCAGGGTTAGCCTACATCCTACATCTTTTTTAAGTCTCAAGCCAATGCAATTTTTACGGAAGATTACGGTTAAAAATAAAATATTTTTCAACATTAAACTAACTTTTTACTGGTTTGATCTAAAAGGGATATTCTTATGTTTTAAAAGTGAAATGAGCGGGGGTCACCATTTCCTTTTGACAACGTGAATAAGAAGTTTCATCAATCATCAGGAACACAAGAATCTTTATATATTTCCTTTTTGGGGATGCTTTTAATACAATCTAATTTAATACATTGTCAGCCTTTAGAACAATATTCAATAATTGTCTGGTTTTGAATCACAGAAACCTTGAATAGGCTGAAATTACAAACTAAACTTTTTGAGGCTATCACAAACGCACATGCACAACAGTCAGATTTCTGATTTCTCTGTTGTGAAATTTCATTGACCAAGGTTATAAAAAACGCTACTTTCCAGACAAAATTACAAATAGCTTAATGCGTTTGTTTTTGGTGTTGTTTCATAAAATAAAAAGATATGGGCGAGTGAGTCAACACTTTGGCACCAACTTCCGCCGCCTCCGTGAACGACATAGCGCACGCCATTTACAGCTGGATCGTTTCCATAGCAACAAGGCGTCTAGATTTCGCCAACCTTAGAGAAATGAATTCAGAGAGTCACTGTGTTTGTTGACCAACAGTTTGGGGAAATTGTTGGTAAATCCTAATCTGTACAGTGTACAGTTTTTTACGGTCATAAATGATTTGTTTATTAAAGAAAACTTTAGTAATAATACTCGTTATAAAAGTATATTTTAAAAAATCGCCCCCTCCATCTCGGGCAAAAATACCACTTTGGCCCACCCCCCCCACCCAAAAATTTCGTTACCCCCCAGTGGTATTTTAATTTTAATATTACCTAACAAATCATCATTTTTAAAGCTCAATAATCTCTTGACTTGTAGCTTCATTACTCATGGTAGACCAAGAGAAATTTATTCTCTAAAAAGAGATGATATTCTGGCCTTGAATATCAAGATAATGCCTTTAAACAATGTTATGATAAAACCCCCCGCCACAAAAAAAATTCAGTCCCAGTTTTTTTCTCAATGATCATATATTTGAAACGACAGATACACACACTGTCGTAATGATGGATTTCAATTCGTTTGGATTTGTGGCTAGCATGTTATTAGAGCTCTCCCTTCATAACTGGTGAGAACATTTAAGAATCATGTTAAAAATATATACTAAAATACAAGAAAATAAGCTGTCCAATCCTAAAATTCTTTATTTTTATAAATAAGTTTTTGTGCAGCAATACTCTAATTAAATTATTATTACCTAAATTGATTGATTGCCTACACTTTTAAATATGAAACCCTGCTTACCCTTTGTCTAGCTTTTTCAGCAGCCACCTTTCTTTTTTCTGCCTCTCTGCTCTCCAACACTTTTCTCATCTCATGTTCTTCAGGGGTCTCTTTGCCATCCTTATCTTCTATTTTGTGCAGAACTTGTTTTGATGACCCCACCTGTCAGACCAATAAATGATTATCATCCTCTCAAGTTAAATCAACTTGCTGCTGCTTTCACAACTTGCTGCTGTACAACTCTACACTGTCTACAAATCCAAGTTAAAAGTACATAAAAAAATCATTAACTGAATTAAAAATTGAGATAAAACCCATTGCCATTATTTTTATTACATAAGACTAAAAATATAAACAAACCGACATAATGTTTTAAAACTATCTAATAGTTTAATAAAATTTTAAATATCAACAAGTAGATTAAAGTTAACAAATGAAATCTGTACTCTCAAACTCACATTATTATTTAAGGTATTCAATTCCTTTACCAATGTTATTCGATTATGACCATCATGATATAACTTAAATGGTATATAGTCCATAATATGCATGGGAATTTTAACTGTGCATCGTAATTATTATTTGATTGGCATGAGCTGGATATGAGCCATGTACGGTCTCGTCCGACTGCCTCTGGAAGACCTAACTCTTTCTGCTGCTACTTTTAATCTTTTAAGCCTTTTAAGCTTCAAGTTTAGATTTCTCACTCAAAGTGGTGTGAAATACCTGCATTGCGTAATTGTGGTGGGGCAACTATAGTTTCAACTCCATGGAGTCATCTTCAGACAGTACAAGAATAATATGTTAAAAATTATCTCTTCATTTGAAGATTGTCAAGATTAAAATTCTTTACACATGGCATATTACATGGCACACACAATACAGACATTAAAAACATAAAAACCCTGTGAGACGGGGCAACGACACATACTGGGTGGTAGGTTGGTTTAGACTAGTTGTAACCTGAACTGTCATGATACTTAAAACATCACAAGCATTTTAGTCTTAGGGGCCCTATTTTTCTGAACTGCAGTATTCATTTTTTGTAATCTATACATGTTGAGGTTAGTCTGGTTAGTTAAAAAATTTTGTAATCATTGTCAATAAATGTGTAATGTTGTGAATAAATTATACTGTACTGTTCAGAAAATAAAGATTTATTTATTTATTTTCTGATCAAGGGAAAAGATTTTCGGGCCTTTGGCAATTGCTTATGGTTGCCTGAGTCTGAAAGTGCTATCCCACATGACTCAAAATAGGATTTTGATGTGAGTTTGACAACCAGTTTCCTATACTATGATAATGGCTAATCACCATTATCTTGAAAGAATAAAGCTGAACATTTAAATTTTATTACTCTTATTATTGGACATATTATTTATTGGTTCCAGATACAGTAGAAGCCCTGATATCTGGCCACCTCGGGATCGGACCACTGGCCGGATTTCAAAATGGCCGGAATAACCCGCAGTTTATGGAGTTAAACAGAAACCTATATTAAATGTTTGTCATGTGTCCTTATATTATGAGTGTTCAAACACTGAACTTTTAGGGTGTATTTAACAATGAATGGTATCATTCTTGATCAATCAATGCTGTGAATCAACTTTGTAACAATCATGATTAATTTGCTCGTTCAGAAGTAATGCAGCCGAAATGACGATCAGACAACGGACAAGCGGTCACTAGTGATGAAACTGTGATTATAATGGACAATAATGCTGGTCTTCTGTCAACGAATTCCCTAAGATACCGGGTGTCCCAGACCACCCGTACACCCTTTTCGAAATCTACACAATTAATTATTCACAAAAATAAAATTGTGCCATTATAAGTAAACCTGTTGCGCTGAATCCATTGGTGATGATTTAAATGTACAGGGTGTACCAGAAGTAACCTATCCAAACTGGAAGACATTAATTTTAAATACGAACCCCCACATTTTATGGTATTTTTGGATTCTTCACATAATTTTAAGACTACTTCACAATTTAATGTGTACCCATAATCGTAACAGTTTGGGAGATAATGGCGGTTGAAGTTTTGTTTTTTCCCATAAGAATAAAATGGGGCTAAATTTTATATCCATTATCTCTGTAAATTTTCCGTTTAACTAAAAAAGGCCTCGCATGAAATGCCTTAGCTTCTTCTTTTAAACACTTTGGCATCATAAGTTATTAGTTTTGTCATAAAATATTTTACTTGTATTTTTCCACACATTTTTCAATATGGCGGAGGTTATTTTTAAAATATGTAGAAAACTAAAATGAATTATGTAAAAATCGGTATTTTATGATAAAATATTGCCTAAAATAAGGTTATAAGTTACAAGATATTTTTATGCTTAGACAGTTATTTTAAAGGTAATAGTTTCAGTGTTGGTTAATGTGAAAATGTGCTCCATGTTATTCTTACGGGAAAAACAAAATTTCCAACGCCATTATCTCCCAAACCGTTAGGATTATGGGTACACATTAAATTGTAAAGTAGTCTTAAAATTTTGTGTAGAATCCAAAAATACCATAAAAAGTGGGGGTTCGTATTTAAAATTAATGACTTAAGGTCTGGATAGGTTACTTCTGGTACACCCTGTAGGCCCTACATTGAAATCATCATCAATGGAAAGAGCGTGACCGGTTTACCTATGATGGCACATTTTGTTTTTGTGAATAATTGTGTAGATTTTAAAAGGGGTGTACGGGTGGTCTGGGACACCCGGTATAAATGGGATCGTAATAGCGATGGAATCCACCTAGTGACCAAACTTCCATGTTACATCCACGAGCCTCGAAAAACCTAAAACAGATAACAACCGAAAATAGAACACGAACACAATGTTTAAGAAGATATCCGAAACCGAATAAGTCCAGAAACCGGCAACTGAACTGATATAGTTTAGTGATATAACATGGAAAAAGTTGACTGGTGTCTATTATTTTAGCCTTGGGAATCGCCCGCAGTAGAAAATTTTATTGCTGGAAGACCGCGGCCAGATTATTTGGTGGCCGAACCATCCGAGGCAGGACTAGAGGGCTTCCACAGTATTTTTTAAACTTTTAGCCTGGGATAATATGGGACAAAGCTCTCTTTTAGTATTATTAATTTATGTTGTCAATTTTATAATTATTATTGTTTGTATAGTATTGTAGCTCCTGTTGAGCCGTGTCTCATCACTTGCACTGTATTGTATTATTATACTGCTTGTATCGAGAATTCTTTGTCTTATTATGTTAATCCGGTGTGTACTTTATTATGTTCTAATACAGTTTTAAATTGGCTGCTTATATTGATAAATAAATACTGTTTAAAATATAATTTGATTAATAAATACAAGAAGCATCACCGTTATGAAAAAATAGCCATCCAATCGTAATTTTAAGTTGTTAATTTGTAAGTAAATTTGTCACTTTGATAGCTTAATAAAGGTTGTTGGGTATATAATATTACCTGGTCCCCAATCAAAAATTCCGAATGAGGTTGAGAATCTTCATTAGCTTTTGCTTCACAGGACTGCAAGTAAAATAGTTGATCTAATGATAATAGTCAATGGCTCTTTACATACTTATATACTTCAGTTGTACACATTTACAATACAACAAATATTATGTATTATCAGGATATAACAATTTTAAACAAAATAATATAGTATAATAGTAGTAAAATAGTTGGGTTACATGAAATTTAAAGGATAGTAAAATATTAAACATTCAACAACATCACTATACTCTAACAGGGTGATTGATATAAGTATTCCAGCTGTTTTACTTGAAAACCGTAAATGATATTGGAAAAAGGTAAATGGTAACTCCACTGGACTTATGGTTCTGAATTTTATGGTGAGAAATTTTCAAAAAGTATGAATTTGAACGAACTGTGTTTTTGGCCTCTGGGGACCTACACACAAAAAAGTAAAATGATCCCGGGCTCAGGTCTTACCATGACCACTACCGTAATAGCGTATGCCGCATAGGGAAATTTGGTAAAAGTGTCCAAGTACACAAATATTTTGTGTTTGCACACATTTATATGTCTTAAATCTTGTATGGAATTATTCACAAAATGTTTAGTTCTAATATTGACCACTGACGCGCTACTTGACCACCTAATTAACCTTCAGATGTCAGTAATGTGGTACAGAACTAGCGTCTATTTTCCCCCGTTATCATCTTGTGGGAGAGCAAATTCGGACGAGGAGTGGGGGCAGCGCCGACAGTGTTACCAATACAGCAAATAACAAGTTTGGAGTTGCAGGGTGTCTACTGCCAAAGAGATACAAAAATCATTGACTCTTGGGGATAAAAAATACTAAAAATCAGTGACTTTTCGGTCTTTAAGATATAAAATTTTGGGTTGAAATTGTTAAAGACGCAAAACTTTTGCTTACAATGCATTATTTTCTCAATTTATACTAAAAATCTGTGACTATTCTTGCATTTTAAGGAAAAATACATGAAGTTTGGTGACTTACGTGACCATTAACTAAAATCTGTGACTTTTGGTGACTTCTTGTGACTTTAGTGACCAGTAGACACCCTTGTGTCGTATACAAACCAAATTGTCACTTCTTCCAGCAGTTTTTCAGCTGTGATGTTAGGTGTGAGCAACAAGTTAAAACGTTAATCGTTCAGATGTCGTATCCTTGGCCTCAATGGAGTGATAAGTGGGTTTCATATTTTCAAGTACCAAGTTCAGTTGCTCACTTGATGATGCCTTGGCCATGATCTTATTAAAGACATCAAATATTTTTTCTTTGATGGTATTGATATGCGATTATTTACTGCTGATTTGGAAGGTGATTAGGCCTATTTGGGTTTCTTCTGCAAAAGTCTTCCCATTAGTATTCACGGGTGCATCCTCAGTATTGTTATATCTACCGTTAAAGAATATCTATCGTTAAATCTGACTGTTTCAATTAAAATACTGTAAAATGAATTAAAATTTCTTCCTTAAAATACTTTATACAATGTTTTCACTAAAATGGGGCTTATTTTGAAATATTTAACATCATATTAAAAACGTAATACCAATTACAGCTTAGTATTACATTTTTCCCCGTGCATTGTACAATAATTTGCTTCCCTAAAATATTTCAAGGCTGAAGGCTAATTTGTACAAACAAAAATGAGATAAAAGTTAAATTTTTATAAAATACCTACAGTTAGGGTTAAGATTAGAAGACTCATAAATCACTACAAAAAACTATGTATGTTATTGTGTGAGGCCTTTTAAAAATGCTGATTATTGATGAATTATGACTCTCATAAATCCCCAGCAAAACAAATCATGGGTTGTTTCATGATTTTGTTTCTAACTTGGTAAAACAATACCGGTAATGCTTATCACATATCGTAGTATAATGGTGTATTATTTATCTAAGTACCAGGGGGCCGAGCATTTGCTCGGTAAACGCAAAAAGGGATATTCTTTATAGTAATATCAGTTAGACTGTGCGTTAAAATGTTCGGTGCAAAAAAGCTTATTTTTTTATCAAAACAAGCTCGTTCGTTCCGCTTACTCGCCTTTCAGACTGCTTCAATATAGGAATACGGGTGCTGCACTCTAGTGTATATTTATTGAAACACATGTTGAATCTGTAACACGTGTATTCTAATATAATTTAGTTAACAGCTGTTTTCATAATTCTTATTAATGATTTTGTTTTTAAATTCCAATGCAATTCTACAAATTGATTAGTGGTTTTATACTTTTACATGACTTTTATTTATCTAAACATTCATTATCAGTAAAATGAGGTACAACTTTAAAAATTTTAAATTATTTTTTACCATACAGTAGTACTATTTAATAATTTAGTAGGGGAGAGTAGGGTAATCGTGCGCGGCGGGTAAAGGTGCGCATCGTAGTTTCTTATGAATGAAATAAGTTAAAAGCTCCAGTATGTGCTGGCTGCCAGTAGCGGCCCGTGGCCCGTGCGGCCCGTGCACCTGCACGGGGCGCCAGGGGCGCCAGGGGCGCGCCGTATATTGGGGGGCGGCGCGAAGCGCCGCTCCGGGCGACGGAAAGAGGGGGTCAGAGAAAGATAGGTGCTTGAAAAATCAAACAAAGAGAGGGGAATGGTAGTTTTTATAATAACCGCTCCGGTCTACCTGAGCCCGAATGCCGCCTCACGGCCGCGGCCGTAGCGCTAAGCGAGTTTTATGGATGTAGAGGTTTACGGGAATCGTGTTTAAAAATTAACTCATTAGGTTAGAGATTTGACTCTTAACTTTTTCTAAAAGTAGAAAGAAGGATCTAGTTTTCTCTAGTTTTAGAATTTTGAAATAAAATTTCTAATTTCAGTTATAGCTGTCTAAAATCGTCTGTTTTTCCCTAGTGGCAAGCTTTATCAATTACGGGGAACGTGTTTCAAAACTAACCAATTAAGATAGATATTGGCTGTTAACGTTTTCTAAAGTTAAAAAACGGATCTTGTCGGCTCTGTTTTTAGAATTTTTTAATACAATTTATACTTTCAGCTATAACTGTCTAAAATCATCTATTTTTCTCGATGCAAATGCAAGGGTTTTTTTAGAACCCTGTTATCTTCTGCTAAATGCAGCGTAGAGCTATAACTAAGGTGGTCATATTAAAGAAGAATAACGGTGCTAAATTTCCTTTCTTACAATTTGGCAATCTCACTTTGGTAGTTTCATCAATACTAGTGGAAAACTTCAGTTAAAAATCGAAAAAAAACCGATGATTTTAGACAGTTATAGCTGAAATTAGAAATTTTATTTAAAAATTCTAAAACTAGAGAAGGCGAGATCCTTTTTTTACTTTTTATAAAAAAGTTGAGAGTCAATCTCTATAATAATTAGTTAATTTTAAAAAAACGATTCCCGTAAACCTCTGCATCCATCAAATTCGCCTAGCGCTACGGTCGCGAGGCGGCATTTGGTATCGTCATTTGTGCTCAGGTAGACCGGAGCCTTAATTCCAAGAGACTCTTGGAAATTAAGTATTTAAAAATAAATATTTTCCAACATTATGAGCTTGCATGTGAATTTGGAGTAAAGCACGTAAGTGTCATTTTTATCATGTGTTACTAAAAAGGGAGCAGGGTCTGGTGAACGGATGGTGGGGGGAGGGGGGTGTTCGTGAATAGCATGGTGTTGGAAAGCGATGGGGGCGGCAAATTAGGTCTTTGCACGGGCGCTAAAAAACTCACGAGCCGCCCCTGTGTGCTGCAGCATAACGGGGGACTCAACAACTAATACCCGACCTCGTGGTTTTCGATACTGAAATTTTTGAGGTTATGAGAGGCCAAAATCTAAAAGTCGTGTGTGTCATGTTATTTTTGCGCCTCAGAAAATAGTAAGGTTAGGGCAGATCTTTAGATAACTTAATACTTATTTAGTATTACAATTAATGGTAGTCTTTGCTTTATCGTTTGAACCAATTAATTTATGGTTTCATCCCTTCTTAAGATAGTGAGAAAATAAAATACTTTCGAATGCAATATCGGGTAATGGTGCGCGGCAGTGGGCACCATGTATTTATAGGTAAGAAAAAAATTACTTCCCTTTTTTCACATTCTTGTTTACAGATGCTCATATACTGTTCGTCCTGGAGTCATGCAGACAGCTCAGGTGCAGACACAGCAGAAAATTAGCCTACGTGTGTTAATTTTGCATTAACCCTTGAACAATTTTGTAATTTTAATCAAAACTTTTGTTAAGTGTATTGTAAAGCTCAAAGAAAGTATTGTTTAGCTTTGAGACATTCCATATGTTATATTGATATTGAATTTATATTAATGAAACACATTTATTCTAATTATTTCAACCCATACGTCCCTGCGCACCATTACCCACCCCCATGCGCACAATTACCCGATGGGTAGGGAAATCGTGCGCAAGTGCATATTCTTATATAATGGTGTATATTTAATCAATGTTAATATATATCATAATGGTAATTTTTTACAAGAAACTACATTAAATACCAAAGAGTTTGACACATGTATTGGTAATTTTTGCCCGCATATTTTCTGGGAAGAATTTTTTACCCTTAGGTGCGCACCATTACCCTTCTTTCCCCTAACTGTCTGTCATGCAAAACCACATGTTTATATTGGAACACTTGGTGTGCACTTTGACAGTTATTGAGTCAGCTGTTTTCATTATTTATTTGTTTTGATTTTTAACTCAATCAGACCAATGTTACAATTTTATAAATTTCAATTAAAGATTAGAATGGATTCAGATTTTTCCTGAATTAGACCTGTATTTATATTATTTTTATTCCAGAACTAAGTTATTTGCAAAGTTTGAAGAAAATCGTTCTAACCGTTTTTGAAATCCGTGGGCAAACATACATAAATACAATGGCCTACATACATAGATACATATGAATATACTCGTATTAGAGTATAGAATAGGATAAAGTCTTTTAAATAGTCATAATTAATAATAACAACCTTCGGTATCATTACTTTGTCTCCATCTCCCATTTGTAAACATGGTCTTGAGCATTGTCCGTGATGGCCATGTGTGGTATTTGCTGCGTTGGTAACACTGTCGGCAGTACCCCTACTCCTCGTCCGAGTTTGCTCTCCCACAAAATGATAACGGGGGGAAGTAGACGCCAGTGCGGTATAGAAGATCAGAAGCACAAGTGTACTCACAATTCATCACGTGATTACGCAATTCTAATACATTGCATTTCAAGCAATCGCTTACTCTTTTATGTTATTTATTAATATATTGAATTTAACAAAAACAATAGGCCTATGTTTCAATACCATAGGTGTAACATATAATATGAATAATCGTGTCATTTAATAAGCATTGTATTAGTTTGGTTCTCACCTATGTTTCATAGCAGTATTTAAACTAATGTCAGTAATAATGAAAAGGAGGACTTATGCTCAATCTTAAAAGGTGTGATGTGTCACGTGATAGTCATATAAAATAGGTGGTGATGTGTGCAGATTATGGCAATTATTTACATTCTGATTATGCATGTGTTTGTTAAAAGAGAACGTATTTTAATGTGCACCACTATTTAATCTTTCATACTATTTCGGCGATCCTACCCTGAGCGTTCTATAAAAACTATCGTAAACGTTAGAAAATAAAACATTTTCAACAAATTTAACTGCACTCTGGCAAATTACATTTTCAAATATGAATAAATAAACCTACTTTCTACCCTAATATGTTATTTAGAATTTTTTATTAATCTAAATATTATTAAAGTATACTTAATTGCGTGTGAAGTCATTAGTCCCACGGATAGAATTTTTTGAAAAAAATATATTTTGGGGTTTTACACTCTAGCAACTAAATGGTTGATCATCTAAAAATATCAAATGAGTCGCCGAAAGATATATTAATTAGTTATCGGTATAAAAATGATATTATTTGACATTTTGCATTATCTTCACTAAAACGGTCCAAACCGATTTTTACTAATTTTTTGCTTAATATTTGTATTAGCCGGTTCTGTAACTGTTATGGCTATGGGTGTACTGTTTCGTATCATTTTATCTACCCTTTTCAGAATTTGAGACTTTTAAAAAAAATTTTTGAACTAGGAGAAACCAACTAGGTGGAATGAGCAGGGGCATTATTGTATGCGGGAGAATATGATTCAATAATTAGAGTTTTATCAACTTACCTGATGCTCGGAGGGAGATTCTACCGAAATTCCTACTGGAATTCTTGAAAGCTGCAACTCATCTTCACGTCGACTGGCTTTCTCAATACTCTTGTTCTCATTCGGAGGTTCTAAATGAGGTTGGCTATCTTCATTGGGTGTTGTTTCAGAGTGCTACAAGTAAAATCACAGATTTAATGATAAGGGAGTAGGGGACCAAGCATTTGCTCAGTAAAATTATTCAATCTTTTGAGATAATACTCTTATGTTGCAATAGTAAGCCAAAAAGACTCGTTTATTTTCAAGATGAGCTAATTCGCTTTATTCATTTAAGTTACCCTTCAGAAAATTTTTATTTTTGGGTGTTGATCTCTGGTATAATTTTGATGAGCTGTGTTGAAACAGTAACAGATGGATTTTACCATTGACTATGAAACATTACTCTAAATGATTTTAATTTCATAGTTTAACAGATTTTACCTTTGTCAATAATTTTTTTACTGTTATTAAATTGGTTTTTAACACAGTGAATAGTTTTTTTTGTGATTTTACATCAATTCTATTTAAGCAACCATGATTCTTTGACAATGTCAACTGTTTCCATCCAATCGTTTGTAATTAATTTAACTGCGTAAACCCAATGTTAAATTCAGAATTTTAACAAAACTATATATTTACTAGCATAGGAGGCTTAGGTTTAAGTATTATGGTTAGGATAGTAATATAACATATAACTATTACTTTTGCATAAAATTTTTGTAGGCAAATTACAAAAATCAACCGTGAACTAGAGCGCTTGGTTATGTTCATAGTGTATCTATGGTTAAAAATTGTATTAATTATATTTATAATGAGTTAATATAGGAATTCCACCAATATTTAATGAACACTTAAGCACTTTGTCAATTGTCATAAAATGATATCCTTGGTTACAATTTTAAATTAAATTAATTATAATATTTGAAACTTGAAGAATTTACCTGATTCATTGGGGGAAGTCCCACTGGAATATCCATAGTTGAATAATATTGTAGCAGCTTATCTTCCTCTTCTTTATCAAAACAGTTTTCATCCTCATTAAGAGAAAAGATTTCACCACCCTTGACAGACCTTGAAGGTCCAGGTATTTCATCCGGCACATGGCCATCAAGATGTGAAGGGATTTTTCTTGACTGAACATAGTTATCATGTGTAGGAGGAGGGATATCTTCAAGCCGCACATTGTTTTCATTGGTAACTGAAGTGGTTTCCTTTGATCGAGCACTATAAATGGATTCCCCTGAAGGGTTACTCCGATCACAGGCAAGAACATAGGACTCCACTGTGGTATCACTGTCAGCACTTAGGGGACGCCTGGTTTCCTCCTCAAGAACAGGCGGTATTATTTCTTCATTATTAGAAACTGAAGTCATTTTTTCATCCCTAACCACTGGAGTAATTTTCTTTTCAACAGTGGGTGTTTTGAATTTGTCAATATTTGGTAGTGATTGTACCCCTGGAGTGTTTCTCTCATCATTAGTGGTTGTGGTAGTGTTGAATGGGAAAAATGGATTAACACTTGAAAGCTGTGATGATATTTCTCTTGGGGGTAAGATTACTTGAACACTTTCATTTAAGGTAAGAACTGACATCTCAGAGGAAGATGTTAACTCTCCCCATGGCAAACTTGAGATAGAACTTTGTGTTGTTGAGGACATGATAGTTGAGGAGTATGGTGTACAATCACTATTAAAGTTAATTATTTGGCCTCCTGATTTTTTGTTTAAGTCCCCATTTGAGCTAATACTTGAAGACTCTGCCGGTACTTCTGTGGAAAGATTCGAAGAGACCGATTGATTTGAATCAATATCTGAGAGCAGTCTACGAATATCTTCAAGGTCACGGGAATCATTAGTTGAACCTGAACTAGGCGAAATAACCATTCTTTTACCCTCACTTAATTTTGATTGTTTAGTATCTTCTGAAGACTGTGAAGAATCAGATACGGTTGAACAAGCACTACTTGAACTAGCACTGTAGGAGACTAGTTTCGAGGGACCTGCCTTTTTGCTAGGATCAGGTATTGTTGTTTTAAGGGTTGGCATGGCCTCGGGTGGTCTTGCAATAGTTAGAGGTGTTTCCAAAGCACCACTCGACAAACCCAAAGAAGTTCGGCCTAAATGTATAGAGCAATAATTTTCTTGACTTTCTTCTTTTGAACAAGTTGACACTTGGTTTTGTTCATTGTCTAAAGACTGAGTAAGAACTTCTTTAGAAGAAAAATCACCATCTTCAATGTCACAAGAGTCATTAGTTGAACCTAAACTAGGTGAACTAACTATTTTTTTACCCTCACTTGTTTTTGATTGTATAGTATCTCCTGAAGATTGTGAAGAATCGGATACTGTTGGTAAGCAGACTGTTTCGAAGGGAACTTTCTTTTTTATAGGAACAGGAATATTTGATTTTAGAGTTGGTTTGGCCCCGGGTGGTCTTACAGTGGATAGAGGTGTTTTCAAGGGACCACTCGACAAACCCAAAGAAGTTTGGTCTAAATGTATAGAGCAATAATTTTCTTGGCTTTCTTCTTTTGAACAAGTTGAAACTTGATTTTTTTCACTGTCTAAAGACTGAGTAGGAACTTCTTTTGATTCTTCAGTTGTAGTTGATCGTCCAGGAGTTGAAGGTTCCATTACACTTAATTTTCTGGGAGCAGGTACCGGTATAGTTGGCTTTAGATTTGATCTGTTGGCCACAGATGGTCTTACGCTGGTCAGAGGATGTTCTTCAGTTTTATGTTTAGGCATGGGCTCTGTCAAATTTGACTCTGTAGAAGTCTGAGGTTTATTCATGGGTAAATGTTCTATAGTAGTGGGTTTTGTTATTTCTGGCACTTCAGGAGTAGGATCGTTTTTCATGGTTGAATCTTTAGTTATAGTGGATTTTGGTACATTAGATTCTATGGGGGTCACATGATGTTTAGTTGTAGTTGATCTTTCAGGTGTTAAAGGTTCCATTGCACTTGATTTTTTGGGAACAGGTCTAGCTGGTTTTTTATTTGCTCTTTTCCCCCCGGAAGGTCCTACAGTAGCTGAAGAGTTTTCATCAGCTTTTTGTCCAGGAATACATTTTGTCACTTTTGACTCTGTAGGAGTCAGAGGCTTATTTACAGGTAAATGTTCTGGAGTAGTGGATCTTATTTCTGACACTATAGAAGTAGAATCGTTTTTTGTGGTTGAATCTTCAGTTTTAGTGTTTGTTGGTACATCCAACTCCCTAGTGAGGTGATGTTTAGTTTTGGTTGATTGTCCAGGTGTTAAAGGTTCCTTTACATTTGAATTTCTGGGAGCAGGTATCGTTGGTTTTAGAGTTGATTTTTTAGGTTTTGCAGTAGTTAGGTATTTTTCTTCATTTTTTTGTTCAGGAATGGGTTTTGTCACATTTGACTCTGTAGGAGTCTGAGGTTTATTTACAGGAAAATATTCTGGAGTAGTAGGTTTTGTTATTTCTGAAACTATAGGAGTAGCATCGTTTGTCATGGTCGTATCATCGGCTGTAGTGGTTGTTGGTACAACCAATTGTCTAGAGGTTTGGTGTTGTTTAGATTTAGTTGATTGTCCAGTTGTGATGGTATGAAATTGACCTCCCTTTTTACTTGGAATAGGTACTGTTGTTTGTAAAGATGTTTTAACTCTAGATTGTCTTACAGTATTCAGAGTTTTTTCTTCAGTTGTTGGTTCGGTAATGGGTTTTGTCACATTTGACTCTGTAACAGTCTGAGGATTTTTCAAAGGGAAATGTTCTGCAATAGTGGGTGTTGTCTTTTCTGACAATTCCGAAGTGGGATATTTTTTCTTAATTGAATCTTCATCTGTAGTGGGTCTTGGTACTTCCGATTCTCTCTGGGTAGGATGTTCAGTAGAAGTTGATCCTTCTGGTGTTAAAGGCTCCATCACACTTGTTTTTCTGGAGGAAAAATCACCTCGAGGTGGAATACTTGGATTAACATTCTTTTTAGTTTGTACTGATGGTCCACGAGGTGGTGGGGCAGGTGGAGGAACACTAGGTTGGGCTCTTTTCTTTATTTCTGCAGGCCGTCCATGAGGGACTGGTCTTGACAAAACCACACTGGGATTTTCTTCAGTTTTTTGTTCGGTAATGGGCTTTGTCACATTTGACTCTGTAACAGTCTGAGGATTTTTCAAAGGGAAATGTTCTGCAGTAGTGGGTGTTGTCTTTTCTGACAATACCGGAGTGGGATCTTTTTTCTTGATTGAATCTTCAGCTGTATTGGATTTTGGTACTTCCGATACTCTCTGGGTAGGATGTTCATTAGAAGTTAATCCCTCTGGTGTTAAAGGCTCCGTCACACTTTTTTCTCTGGAGGAAAAATCACCTCGAGGTGGAATACTTGGATTGACATTCTTTTTAGTTTCTACTGATGGTCCACGAGGTGGTGGGGCAGGTGGAGGAACACTAGGTTGGGCTCTTTTCTTTATTTCTGCAGGCCGTCCATGAGGGACTGGTCTTGGCAAAACCACACTGGGCTGTTCTTCCATCTTTGGGCGTGGTTTCGGTACACTAGATTGAACATTGTGTTGTTTCTTTCCAGAAGACTGTTGCACTTGCTTAGTAGAGTGCTCCTCTTGATCTTCAGAAAGTGTCTTTTCTGGGTGCTGTTCTTTATCAGCCATATTTATCTCTGAAACAAAAGTAATAAACAAAATATTGTCGTAACATATATGTCACCTAATCCATTTCTGTTTCCAGCACAGATTCAGGGACAAATTAAGCATAGGCCTAATACTCTGCAGCCTAGGAGCATGTACCACAAGGGGGCCCTCACAACAGAGAATTGAAATGAAATTCTTTAGAGCTTACATGGTTGTAATTTTTCACATTTAAACATTAGATAATTTTGATTTAAAAATCTTACTCTAACTTATCCTGAAACTTACTCTGAAGAAATAAAAGCTAAATAAGCATGATTTGTGAAGCAAAATGAAATACAGAGGACTTGTAGGAACAGGACAAATGTGTAACAGTTATTGCACGAGTTAAGCAAATTTGGGTTGCGTCATTATATTGAGTGTACCCTACCATTTCAGTTTTAATGAGTTAGTTTAAAATAATAACAGGAATAGAATATTATTACATAATAACAGAATTTTAATGACAAAAGGAACAAGTAGTCAGTAAAGAGTCTTGTATTTTGCATACAAAATGTGTACAGTAGAAGCCCTCTATTCCGGCCGGCCTCGGATGGTTAGGCCACCGGATAATACGGTCGATGTCTTCCGAAAATTAAATTTTAAGCCATGGGCGTTTCCCGCGGCCAAAATGAACAAGAGTCAACTTATCCAATGTTTCACTGAAATATATAATTTTAATTGCCCATTTCCGGACTATTTGGTTTCAGAAGTCTTCTAAAACATTTGTGATATATTGTTTTATCGTTATCTCTTTTTCTGAATGAGCAAGAAATCAGATTTAAAATATTTTGAACATAGAACATGTATAGGTACCACCCGATTCTACCCCGCGTGTAATACGGTACCCGGTTTCACCCCACTGGCAGTAACAAAGAAAAATGTATTCAGAGTGTTGAAAACAAATTTGAGATATTGCTTATACCAGTGTAAAGATAAAGTCTTAGATCAGTGACGTAACTAAGAGGGGCGGGCAGGGCTTGTGCCCTGGACGCCAATCTTTAGGGAGGCAGAATGCCCGGCTCTACGATATACGGTAGGCGAACTAGGCGACAGCGAAAAGGCCACCAGAACCCAGGGGCGCCATTACAACGGAGACAAGCGCCCCATTTTTCGGAGACGAGCAACCATAATCTTCATAGATGAGCTCCCCGATCGGCAGATACATGCACTCTGGATCGGTGGTTACGGAAGCCCTCTATTGGCAATTAATACTGCCCCTATAAACGGTTAAGGGTGCCTCTGTTTGGCAGTTAAGAGCTCCCGCTATCGCCGGAAAATAGAGCGACTGCTATCGGCGGTAAAGAGCGCTCCCAATTGGCTCACGGACAAGAGCGTCCTTCATCGATGATTAGGGGCGCCCACTATTGGCATAAAGAGCGCCCTTATAGATGGTTAAGGACGACTCAGATCAGCAGTAAAGAGCGCTCGCTACCGGCAGAAAAGAGCAGTGATCGTTATCGGCGGTAAAGAGTGTTCCCGATCGGCAGATACGGGGGCCCTTCGTCGGTGGTTTAAAGCACCCTCTATTGCCAATAAAGAGTGCCCTAATAGATGGTTAAAAAAACGCCTCTAATCTATTGGCAACATTGGCAATTGGCTCTATTGGCAATAAAGAGCACCCCTATAGATGGTTAAGGACGTCTCCGATTGGCAGAAAAAGCACTCGCTATTGGCGAAAAAGAGCGACCACTATCTGCGGTAAATAAGAATGCCCCCAATCGGCAGTTTTTTCTTGTTGTCTTAACCTGAATTATAGCAAAAAGGAAATAACTGTTGTGCATATTGTGTGGACACTCAATTATGGTTATAAATATTAAATATTTATTTAATAAATTGTAATTAAAAATGTATATTAATAAGAGAAACAAAGAAATGCTCTTCACAGCCACAGTTCTTCTCAGAGGCTAAAGGCATTATGTATGCCTATTCCTCTTTCCAAATATATTTTAGTTTTGGCATCCACCGCTAAATACCAGCACTTACTGGCTGAAAACCAAACTACCCGGTTTGCACCCATCTATACTTGGTTTTACCCACCCCTCCCCTTCCTATACAAATTGATTTCCAAGTAAATTTCCAGATACAGCCTAGCTCATGCATAATGTTACCTGACAACACTATGCTACTGATTCCAACAGCCATCACAGACGTATCATTTATAAAGAAAAACATCAAAAATGTAATAACGGAGAGTTATTTAAAAAACCAACTATAAAATATTTTTTTAATCATTAAAGCTATCATTGCAAGTTTTCTGTGATGAACAAATACTCCAATTTGCATTAACTAAGCACTAAAGAAGTTAACAAGCTGCTGATACTTTTTTATTTACAACTCACTTTAACATGGACTTTTTTCTTTTTAATTTTTACATTCATTTTTTTACATATCACCAGGGCCAAATGACCAGAGATCCCAAAATCAACTACTTTCCAAGACATGTCTTTTAAGAAACATGAACGATTTTGTAAATGGGCCCTTGCGGGCCCAGGGGCGCAGGTAAAAGGAAAGATTTTAAATCGCTCACCAATGGAACCCTCCCCATTCTCGGTTCTTACTCATCAATGTGACTGTCTGTGTCCAGCGTGTCGATCGTTGACAACATTGTATTTCTTTGTCAATTCGTTTTGTGCCCACATTTTTAGACCTTGAGAATTTGAAATCTTTTATGTTGTTAACTAAACCCAGTTTACTTTAAATTTTTTTTTTTTAATTAACTGTGAATGTAAGGTGAATCTTATATTTTCATTGTAGTTTATTTACGGTTTACATTTTTTACTTTACAATGTGAATACTTATTTAATGATCAAAAGTGAACACAATATTACAAGTTCCATCATTTCAAATGATCAAATGGCTATGGCATTAGAGTATTTTATTTGATGATTTGTATCAACGAGGAGGGGGCGCAGATATCCCTCACGCCCATAGAGTCTCACATACAAACCGCAGGCTTTTTAAGAAACATTTAAAATTATATTATCTATTTATGTGGTTGATGTTGGGATTTTTGAGTGGCCTCATAAAAAAAACAAAAAACAAAAAAACAACCATTGTGACTGAAATTTACAGCTCTCATCATTCCCAACTAAAAGGTCAATGTTTAAATCACCACTGATGTAGACAGCCTTATCAAGAAATGAATCAACAATAACATAAAATATAGAATAAATTTATTTTAAATTATGATGACACAAAATTTAGTATCATAAATTAAATCATCAATTCTTTTATTAGTACTACATCCGAGCATATTTTATAATACAAACCAAATCCTTTTATGACCGTACATTATTTACTTACATCTGCATAGTATCAAATAACAACTAACATAAAAAAACCTATGTGTACTCTCTGTCTTAATAATGGTCTTCTATTATTATAGGTTTATCAGACTTTACTGCTGATTACAAATATAACATTTGAATTTATCTATAACAGGGTGCCTACTGAAATCTGATTTTAGAATTCCAGTATATTTCCAGAATATCCGGCATATATTTTCAAAAAATTCCAGTATCACTTACAAACTATTAATCCAATAGAGTGACAATAATGATATTTTATTCATATAAACAAATTTAATATAGATTTTTTAATAAATATATTACACTTATGATTAGGCCTGCCTATTATGAACAAGTACTTCCCCACAATAACATTTAATTAATATTTTTAGCGAATTTCCCATAGGGAATAAGCTATTACCGTAGGTCTCATGGTAAGACCTAAGCCCGGGACCATGTTACTTTTTCGTTTTTAGGTGCCCAGAGACCAATAATAATAGTCATTAAAAATTTTATATATATATATATATATGTATATATGTATATATATATATATATATATATATGTATATATATATGTATGTGTCCCTAGACACGATAACTCTCGTAAAAATGGTCCGATCGAGACCAAATTTGGTAGAGATGTGTAATCCTACGTTTATTCGGATGAGTTCGTAAACCAGACATATCGACCTACCTTAAGGGGTAGTTTTGGGGGGTTTTGTACCCCAAAAATGGGTTTTTTGCATTTTTCATATGTAATTTTCAAAAATTTTTAATTTTTATTTCGACCATTGGATTTAGCTCAAAAAAACGCACAATTTAGTATTTGAAGCTTTGCTCTATCTCCATTGGTTACCGAGATATTAAAAATTCTAAAGAGAGTACATTGTATTTTGGGGCTCCAATGTTAATCTTATGGAGAATAAGGATGTGTTATTATTTCAATTATTAACCAATGTTTTTGGATGAAACTTGGTATTTAGCTTCATTTGGTTGAGATTCAACCATTTATGTAAAAAAATCTTAGTTTTTGTACTTATCATGGCAGCAAACCTGCATACTCTTTTCCCATGTTAATCATATGGAGAATAGGCAAACTCTTTTAATTATGGACAGATATTGATGAAACTTAATATATAGCTTTATATGGTCCAAATAAATTTTTTTATGCTTAAAATCTACTTTTAGTGTTCCCCATGGCAGCATACCTGCATACTCTTTCCCTATATGTATCATTAGGAGAATAGACAATATTTTCCTATTTATATGAGCACGTAATGAAATTTTGTTTACAAGTTCTTCTGGTCAAAATTAATATTATTAATTTGGAAATTCGCTGAGTACGCAGGTCTGCTGCGACGGGGGGTATTTATTGTATGTTATGGGGGCCTCCTAACTCCCTTTAAGTCCTATGTTCCTCCCACGTTATTTTGCATGAATTTAATAAAAATATAATAATAATAATAACAATTATAGTACATTTAACTACAAGAAAATTTATAAACTACACAAATAGCTAAAAAAAATGATTACAATTTATAGAGAAAATTTAAGATTTTAGAACAAACTCAAACTAATTTTTAACCTTCACTTTACACAAATATTTACATTGATTAATTATTAATTTGAGAACTACAAGTTTTATGGTTTTTGTTTGCAAACATACTTAAACAGCAAGAATGACTTGAAAACATATTTACATTGGTAGGCCAATGTAACTATAAATCAAATATAAAGAACTAATATAACTATAAAGAATAGATAACACTAGGGGTATCGTACCTTACAAAGTTTAAAATTTGAATGCTCAACAATTTAGCCTTAATAATTAAATTGAGATTCAAATGAAAATATATGAGTGATTAGACAAAGGATTGTCATTGCTCAGGAACATGTATCAACCAGATTATTGATCCACAAACTATTGAGTTATTTAACCGTAAATCTTAGAAACGTGTAATTTTCACACAATGTTCAGTAGAGCCCTAAAAAAATGTGGCTTATGTACAACAAACAACTATACTCTGTCCACCCAGCCATGGCACCTGACGGATTATAGAACCCTTACTCACATACGCACACAAATGCAGCCGACCCGCCCGGCAGGTAGATGAGTCACACACTGGGGGGTCCAGTACAGAACTGTTAATTCCGTAATATGTGTTTATAATAATATGATAGTGTTATATTTGGAATCATCATTTAATTTCAAAGAGAATGATACCAAACACGACGTAATTATGATAATATTTACATGAAAACGGCTTAACTTTGTTTTTGAGTCTAAACCGAATATCATACAGTATTGATCACAGGTTAATTACTGTATTGTAGTTGAAGACTGAATAAAATATTTATACCTAGTAGAGTAAATAATAATTAAGTGAAGTGTATTACGAAAGTATGCGTTAATTTAATTAGGTTTACAGTAATTGCAACTTAATAAAATCCCATTATTGCTTTCCAGTAGGCCTAAATGTTTACAATTTGTAATCACGAGTAACAAGAACGCATAATCTGCTGAAATAACCTCGAACTATTCTCTTTGTACATTAAACTATTCGTCAGAACCATTAGTCAGTCATGAGCGCTACTGCTTAAAACCTGTTTTTTATTATTTTTGCATTATTTTTATTGAGAAAATGGAAGTATGAGGCCCTTATTAGACATAAGAAAAGTACTCAAAAGCGCGTCAACAGCCTGCAATGTTTCGAAACGAACCTTCATACGTATAAACGCTGAACTCAAATCAACATTACCAACACAAATAAAAAATTACCTTAAAGCTCCGGTCTACCTGAGCCCGAACAACAATGCCGAATGCCGCCTCGCGCGGCCTTAGCGCTAGGCGAGTTTGATGGCTGCAGAGGTTTACGGAGATCGTGTTTTAAAATTAACCAATTAAGATAGATATTGACTCTTAACTTTTTATAAAAGTAGAAAAAAGGATCTCGTCGGCTATCTTTTTAGAATTTTTAAATAAAATTTCCAATTTCAGTTATAATTGTCTAAAATCATCTGTTTTTGAGTTTTATGAATGCAGAGGTTTACGGTGATCGTGTTTTAAAACTAAGCACTAAAGATAGAGATTCGCTGTTAACGTTTTATAAAAGTAGAAAAAGGATCTAGTCTGCTATCTTTTTAGAATAAGAAAAAAAATTATAATTCCAGCTATAACTGTCTAAAATTATCTGTTTTTCTCAATTTTTAACTGAAGTTTTCCATTAGTTTTGACGAAACTACCAAAATGAGATTACTAAAGTGTAATGAAGGATGTTTAGCACCGTTATTCTTCTTTCATATGACACCTTACCTTAAAGTTCTAGGCTGCATTTAGCAGAATATAAAAGGATTCAAAAAACCCCTTACTTGTGCATCTAGAAAAACAGATGATTTTAGTCAGTTATAGCTAAGATTAGAAATTTTATTTTAAAATTCTAAAAAGATAGCCGACGAGATAATTTTTTCTACTTTTAGAAAAAGTTAGGAGCCAATCTCTATCTTAATTGGTCAGTTTTAAAACACGATCCCCGTAAACCTCTGCATCTATAAAACTTGCCACTAAAGAAAAACAGATGATTTTAGACAGTTATAACTGAATTTAGAAATTTTATTTAGAAATTCTAAAACACAGAAGACAAGATCCGTCTTTGTACTTTTCGAAAAAATTAAGAGCCAATCTCTATCTTAATTAGTTATTTTTAAAACACGACTCCCGTAAACCTCTGCATCCATAAAACTCACCTAGCGCTACGGCCGTGGACGCGAGGCGGCATTCGGGCTCGGGTAGACCGGAGCCTTAAAACATATCCTTTCAGTTACAAAAACAATGTAGCGTTTATACTCATTTTTCTCAGAATTTTCTGCTAAAGACAAAAATGAAAATTTGTTTGATTGGAAGTCATACATAAAAAAGTTAGCAGTTATGTATTGGCTGCAGTACTGCCATACCTGCGCGTGGGCATTGGGGTGTCGGGCCCGGGCGCTTGTGAGTGCGCGTCCGAGAGTCACCCTTCTTCTAATCCGTCAGGTGCCATGGCTGGGTGGGCGGACTATAATGAAACCCGATTTCAATGTCCGACGATAAATTTAGAAGGGAGTGATTTAATAACATTTTCAAAGTTATAATTCACAGTTCATAACGAGGTGACCAATTAAGGATCATCATTGCTCAGTAATATGTATCAACCAGATTATTGATCCACAAACTAATGAGTTATTTAACAGTAAATCTTAGAAACGTGTAATTTTAAAACAATGTTCAGTAAAGAGTCCTAAAAAAATGAAGCTAATGTATAACAAACAACTAAACAGTATTTTTACCACACAAACAAGAACCAAATATGCACAATAACAAAACAAAATAATACAAATTTGTTTCTAAATCATTGAATTTTGTTTCCACAGTGTCCATTATAGATGTCTAGTAAGCATTCTACTACAGTACCTACATATTATATGCTTCTTTCTGTTAGCTTTAAAATAAATATGTGTACAAGAACCTTAAAATTTTAAGGCAATATAAAACATTACATGTTACTCAAGGAGATAATACCAACATTCCCACAAAATTCAAGGACTTTTCAAGGACTATACTAAACTTTATGAAATTTCAGTACTTTTCAAGACCTTCAAGACCAGGGATTAAATTTCAAGGACTTTCAAGGACCGTAAGAACCCTGACTGTCGATAAATGGGTTTGTTTTCCGCTTCAGGTCTGATCCATATCTGAGGTATACTGGGATAACTTCGAAGCCACCGGATCAGTTTTGAACCATTCAAAACTGATCCGGTCGCTTCGAAGTTGTCCCTGTTTTCGTCCGCTGGAGGAGCTGTGTTGGATGAAGAAGGTTTCGTGTTCAAGTCAAGAGGTTTGAACTGCTCGATAGCGGCCACTGCCTTAGATGGGTCTTGTTTATGGATGGCAAACTTATTTGGCTGCGTCCTAGGTCTGGGCAACGGGTCTTTGTGAGATGAAGCTGAAGCAACTGAAGCCGTATCTGACACTCCTGGCCTTTTTCCTTTCGCTAACTCTGTGTGGCGCTTCTGCTCTTGTTTCCTGAACTCTTTCCTTGTAGCTTTCGAAGCTACTTGATACCCATACCGAAGCCAATGCAAAAAACACCCAGTCGATAAAAGGGTTTGTTTTCTGCATCAGCTTTGGTATGGTTCAAGACAGATCCCATTGCTTCGAAGTTATCCCAACAATGCTCAACAATTTAGCCTTAATAATATTTTCAATACTGGTAATTAACTAGGAAATTTAAGAAAATTGAGATTCAAATGAAAATGTGTGAGTGATTTAATAACATTTTCAAAGTTATAATTCACAGTTCATAACGAGGTGACCAATTAAGGATCATCATTGCTCAGTAATATGTATCAACCAGATTATTGATCCACAAACTAATGAGTTATTTAACAGTAAATCTTAGAAACTTGTAATTTTAAAACAATGTTCAGTAAAGAGTCCTAAAAAAATGAAGCTAATGTATAACAAACAACTAAACAGTATTTTTACTGCACAAACAAGAACCAAATATACACAATAACATAAGAAAATAATACAAATTTGTTTCTAAATCCTTGAATTTTGATTTCACAGTGTCAATTATAGATGTCTAGTACGCATTCTGCTGCAGTACCTACAAATAGTATACGCTTCTTTCTGTTAGCTTTAAAAAAAATGTGTACAAGAACCTTAAAATTTTACGGCAATATAAAACATTTCATGGTAGGCCTACTCAAGGAGACAATAGGCCCTACCAACATTCCCACAAAATTCAAGGACTTTTCAAGGACCATACTAAAAATCATGAAATTTCAGTAAATTTAAAGGCTTTCAAGACCAGGGGTTCAATTCCAAGGATCGTAAGAACCCTGCCCGGGGTTCTTACAATCAAATCTCAACAAAATTCAAGGACTTTTTAAGGACCTTCTATGGTTTTTAAAGACCACAAGAAGTAATAATATTTACATTGATTGGTAAAATTACATAATGTTTAAAATTTTATTATATAAAAAAATAAGAATAGAAGGTCTAGATCCAAAATAAATAACACTGGGCATTGCTCCTTACAAAAGTTTAAAATTTGAATGCTCAAACATTTAGCCTTAATAATTAAATTGAGATTCAAATGAAATATGTGAGTGATTTAATAAAGGATAATCATTGCTCAGTAATATGTATCAACCAGATTATTGATCCACAAACTAATGAGTTGATTAGCCGTAAATCTTAGAAACGTGTAATTTTCACACAATGTTCAGTAGAGCTCTAAAAAAATGTGGCTTATGTACAACAAACAACTATACTCTGTCCACCCAGCCATGGCACCTGACGGATTATAGAACCCTTACTCACATACGCACACAAATGCAGCCGACCCGCCCGGCAGGTAGATGAGTCACACACTGGGGGGTCCAGTACAGAACTGTTAATTCCGTAATATGTGTTTATAATAATATGATAGTGTTATATTTGGAATCATCATTTAATTTCAAAGAGAATGATACCAAACACGACGTAATTATGATAATATTTACATGAAAACGGCTTAACTTTGTTTTTGAGTCTAAACCGAATATCATACAGTATTGATCACAGGTTAATTACTGTATTGTAGTTGAAGACTGAATAAAATATTTATACCTAGTAGAGTAAATAATAATTAAGTGAAGTGTATTACGAAAGTATGCGTTAATTTAATTAGGTTTACAGTAATTGCAACTTAATAAAATCCCATTATTGCTTTCCAGTAGGCCTAAATGTTTACAATTTGTAATCACGAGTAACAAGAACGCATAATCTGCTGAAATAACCTCGAACTATTCTCTTTGTACATTAAACTATTCGTCAGAACCATTAGTCAGTCATGAGCGCTACTGCTTAAAACCTGTTTTTTATTATTTTTGCATTATTTTTATTGAGAAAATGGAAGTATGAGGCCCTTATTAGACATAAGAAAAGTACTCAAAAGCGCGTCAACAGCCTGCAATGTTTCGAAACGAACCTTCATACGTATAAACGCTGAACTCAAATCAACATTACCAACACAAATAAAAAATTACCTTAAAGCTCGGTCTACCTGAGCCCGAACAACAATGCCGAATGCCGCCTCGCGCGGCCTTAGCGCTAGGCGAGTTTGATGGCTGCAGAGGTTTACGGAGATCGTGTTTTAAAATTAACCAATTAAGATAGATATTGACTCTTAACTTTTTATAAAAGTAGAAAAAAGGATCTCGTCGGCTATCTTTTTAGAATTTTTAAATAAAATTTCCAATTTCAGTTATAATTGTCTAAAATCATCTGTTTTTGAGTTTTATGAATGCAGAGGTTTACGGTGATCGTGTTTTAAAACTAAGCACTAAAGATAGAGATTCGCTGTTAACGTTTTATAAAAGTAGAAAAAGGATCTAGTCTGCTATCTTTTTAGAATAAGAAAAAAAATTATAATTCCAGCTATAACTGTCTAAAATTATCTGTTTTTCTCAATTTTTAACTGAAGTTTTCCATTAGTTTTGACGAAACTACCAAAATGAGATTACTAAAGTGTAATGAAGGATGTTTAGCACCGTTATTCTTCTTTCATATGACACCTTACCTTAAAGTTCTAGGCTGCATTTAGCAGAATATAAAAGGATTCAAAAAACCCCTTACTTGTGCATCTAGAAAAACAGATGATTTTAGTCAGTTATAGCTAAGATTAGAAATTTTATTTTAAAATTCTAAAAAGATAGCCGACGAGATAATTTTTTCTACTTTTAGAAAAAGTTAGGAGCCAATCTCTATCTTAATTGGTCAGTTTTAAAACACGATCCCCGTAAACCTCTGCATCTATAAAACTTGCCACTAAAGAAAAACAGATGATTTTAGACAGTTATAACTGAATTTAGAAATTTTATTTAGAAATTCTAAAACACAGAAGACAAGATCCGTCTTTGTACTTTTCGAAAAAATTAAGAGCCAATCTCTATCTTAATTAGTTATTTTTAAAACACGACTCCCGTAAACCTCTGCATCCATAAAACTCACCTAGCGCTACGGCCGTGGACGCGAGGCGGCATTCGGGCTCGGGTAGACCGGAGCCTTAAAACATATCCTTTCAGTTACAAAAACAATGTAGCGTTTATACTCATTTTTCTCAGAATTTTCTGCTAAAGACAAAAATGAAAATTTGTTTGATTGGAAGTCATACATAAAAAAGTTAGCAGTTATGTATTGGCTGCAGTACTGCCATACCTGCGCGTGGGCATTGGGGTGTCGGGCCCGGGCGCTTGTGAGTGCGCGTCCGAGAGTCACCCTTCTTCTAATCCGTCAGGTGCCATGGCTGGGTGGGCGGACTATAATGAAACCCGATTTCAATGTCCGACGATAAATTTAGAAGGGAGTGATTTAATAACATTTTCAAAGTTATAATTCACAGTTCATAACGAGGTGACCAATTAAGGATCATCATTGCTCAGTAATATGTATCAACCAGATTATTGATCCACAAACTAATGAGTTATTTAACAGTAAATCTTAGAAACGTGTAATTTTAAAACAATGTTCAGTAAAGAGTCCTAAAAAAATGAAGCTAATGTATAACAAACAACTAAACAGTATTTTTACCACACAAACAAGAACCAAATATGCACAATAACAAAACAAAATAATACAAATTTGTTTCTAAATCATTGAATTTTGTTTCCACAGTGTCCATTATAGATGTCTAGTAAGCATTCTACTACAGTACCTACATATTATATGCTTCTTTCTGTTAGCTTTAAAATAAATATGTGTACAAGAACCTTAAAATTTTAAGGCAATATAAAACATTACATGTTACTCAAGGAGATAATACCAACATTCCCACAAAATTCAAGGACTTTTCAAGGACTATACTAAACTTTATGAAATTTCAGTACTTTTCAAGACCTTCAAGACCAGGGATTAAATTTCAAGGACTTTCAAGGACCGTAAGAACCCTGACTGTCGATAAATGGGTTTGTTTTCCGCTTCAGGTCTGATCCATATCTGAGGTATACTGGGATAACTTCGAAGCCACCGGATCAGTTTTGAACCATTCAAAACTGATCCGGTCGCTTCGAAGTTGTCCCTGTTTTCGTCCGCTGGAGGAGCTGTGTTGGATGAAGAAGGTTTCGTGTTCAAGTCAAGAGGTTTGAACTGCTCGATAGCGGCCACTGCCTTAGATGGGTCTTGTTTATGGATGGCAAACTTATTTGGCTGCGTCCTAGGTCTGGGCAACGGGTCTTTGTGAGATGAAGCTGAAGCAACTGAAGCCGTATCTGACACTCCTGGCCTTTTTCCTTTCGCTAACTCTGTGTGGCGCTTCTGCTCTTGTTTCCTGAACTCTTTCCTTGTAGCTTTCGAAGCTACTTGATACCCATACCGAAGCCAATGCAAAAAACACCCAGTCGATAAAAGGGTTTGTTTTCTGCATCAGCTTTGGTATGGTTCAAGACAGATCCCATTGCTTCGAAGTTATCCCAACAATGCTCAACAATTTAGCCTTAATAATATTTTCAATACTGGTAATTAACTAGGAAATTTAAGAAAATTGAGATTCAAATGAAAATGTGTGAGTGATTTAATAACATTTTCAAAGTTATAATTCACAGTTCATAACGAGGTGACCAATTAAGGATCATCATTGCTCAGTAATATGTATCAACCAGATTATTGATCCACAAACTAATGAGTTATTTAACAGTAAATCTTAGAAACTTGTAATTTTAAAACAATGTTCAGTAAAGAGTCCTAAAAAAATGAAGCTAATGTATAACAAACAACTAAACAGTATTTTTACTGCACAAACAAGAACCAAATATACACAATAACATAAGAAAATAATACAAATTTGTTTCTAAATCCTTGAATTTTGATTTCACAGTGTCAATTATAGATGTCTAGTACGCATTCTGCTGCAGTACCTACAAATAGTATACGCTTCTTTCTGTTAGCTTTAAAAAAAATGTGTACAAGAACCTTAAAATTTTACGGCAATATAAAACATTTCATGGTAGGCCTACTCAAGGAGACAATAGGCCCTACCAACATTCCCACAAAATTCAAGGACTTTTCAAGGACCATACTAAAAATCATGAAATTTCAGTAAATTTAAAGGCTTTCAAGACCAGGGGTTCAATTCCAAGGATCGTAAGAACCCTGCCCGGGGTTCTTACAATCAAATCTCAACAAAATTCAAGGACTTTTTAAGGACCTTCTATGGTTTTTAAAGACCACAAGAAGTAATAATATTTACATTGATTGGTAAAATTACATAATGTTTAAAATTTTATTATATAAAAAAATAAGAATAGAAGGTCTAGATCCAAAATAAATAACACTGGGCATTGCTCCTTACAAAAGTTTAAAATTTGAATGCTCAAACATTTAGCCTTAATAATTAAATTGAGATTCAAATGAAATATGTGAGTGATTTAATAAAGGATAATCATTGCTCAGTAATATGTATCAACCAGATTATTGATCCACAAACTAATGAGTTGATTAGCCGTAAATCTTAGAAACGTGTAATTTTCACACAATGTTCAGTAGAGCCCTAAAAAAATGTGGCTTATGTACAACAAACAACTATACTCTGTCCACCCAGCCATGGCACCTGACGGATTATAGAACCCTTACTCACATACGCACACAAATGCAGCCGACCCGCCCGGCAGGTAGATGAGTCACACACTGGGGGGTCCAGTACAGAACTGTTAATTCCGTAATATGTGTTTATAATAATATGATAGTGTTATATTTGGAATCATCATTTAATTTCAAAGAGAATGATACCAAACACGACGTAATTATGATAATATTTACATGAAAACGGCTTAACTTTGTTTTTGAGTCTAAACCGAATATCATACAGTATTGATCACAGGTTAATTACTGTATTGTAGTTGAAGACTGAATAAAATATTTATACCTAGTAGAGTAAATAATAATTAAGTGAAGTGTATTACGAAAGTATGCGTTAATTTAATTAGGTTTACAGTAATTGCAACTTAATAAAATCCCATTATTGCTTTCCAGTAGGCCTAAATGTTTACAATTTGTAATCACGAGTAACAAGAACGCATAATCTGCTGAAATAACCTCGAACTATTCTCTTTGTACATTAAACTATTCGTCAGAACCATTAGTCAGTCATGAGCGCTACTGCTTAAAACCTGTTTTTTATTATTTTTGCATTATTTTTATTGAGAAAATGGAAGTATGAGGCCCTTATTAGACATAAGAAAAGTACTCAAAAGCGCGTCAACAGCCTGCAATGTTTCGAAACGAACCTTCATACGTATAAACGCTGAACTCAAATCAACATTACCAACACAAATAAAAAATTACCTTAAAGCTCCGGTCTACCTGAGCCCGAACAACAATGCCGAATGCCGCCTCGCGCGGCCTTAGCGCTAGGCGAGTTTGATGGCTGCAGAGGTTTACGGAGATCGTGTTTTAAAATTAACCAATTAAGATAGATATTGACTCTTAACTTTTTATAAAAGTAGAAAAAAGGATCTCGTCGGCTATCTTTTTAGAATTTTTAAATAAAATTTCCAATTTCAGTTATAATTGTCTAAAATCATCTGTTTTTGAGTTTTATGAATGCAGAGGTTTACGGTGATCGTGTTTTAAAACTAAGCACTAAAGATAGAGATTCGCTGTTAACGTTTTATAAAAGTAGAAAAAGGATCTAGTCTGCTATCTTTTTAGAATAAGAAAAAAAATTATAATTCCAGCTATAACTGTCTAAAATTATCTGTTTTTCTCAATTTTTAACTGAAGTTTTCCATTAGTTTTGACGAAACTACCAAAATGAGATTACTAAAGTGTAATGAAGGATGTTTAGCACCGTTATTCTTCTTTCATATGACACCTTACCTTAAAGTTCTAGGCTGCATTTAGCAGAATATAAAAGGATTCAAAAAACCCCTTACATGTGCATCTAGAAAAACAGATGATTTTAGTCAGTTATAGCTAAGATTAGAAATTTTATTTTAAAATTCTAAAAAGATAGCCGACGAGATAATTTTTTCTACTTTTAGAAAAAGTTAGGAGCCAATCTCTATCTTAATTGGTCAGTTTTAAAACACGATCCCCGTAAACCTCTGCATCTATAAAACTTGCCACTAAAGAAAAACAGATGATTTTAGACAGTTATAACTGAATTTAGAAATTTTATTTAGAAATTCTAAAACACAGAAGACAAGATCCGTCTTTGTACTTTTCGAAAAAATTAAGAGCCAATCTCTATCTTAATTAGTTATTTTTAAAACACGACTCCCGTAAACCTCTGCATCCATAAAACTCACCTAGCGCTACGGCCGTGGACGCGAGGCGGCATTCGGGCTCGGGTAGACCGGAGCCTTAAAACATATCCTTTCAGTTACAAAAACAATGTAGCGTTTATACTCATTTTTCTCAGAATTTTCTGCTAAAGACAAAAATGAAAATTTGTTTGATTGGAAGTCATACATAAAAAAGTTAGCAGTTATGTATTGGCTGCAGTACTGCCATACCTGCGCGTGGGCATTGGGGTGTCGGGCCCGGGCGCTTGTGAGTGCGCGTCCGAGAGTCACCCTTCTTCTAATCCGTCAGGTGCCATGGCTGGGTGGGCGGACTATAATGAAACCCGATTTCAATGTCCGACGATAAATTTAGAAGGGAGTGATTTAATAACATTTTCAAAGTTATAATTCACAGTTCATAACGAGGTGACCAATTAAGGATCATCATTGCTCAGTAATATGTATCAACCAGATTATTGATCCACAAACTAATGAGTTATTTAACAGTAAATCTTAGAAACGTGTAATTTTAAAACAATGTTCAGTAAAGAGTCCTAAAAAAATGAAGCTAATGTATAACAAACAACTAAACAGTATTTTTACCACACAAACAAGAACCAAATATGCACAATAACAAAACAAAATAATACAAATTTGTTTCTAAATCATTGAATTTTGTTTCCACAGTGTCCATTATAGATGTCTAGTAAGCATTCTACTACAGTACCTACATATTATATGCTTCTTTCTGTTAGCTTTAAAATAAATATGTGTACAAGAACCTTAAAATTTTAAGGCAATATAAAACATTACATGTTACTCAAGGAGATAATACCAACATTCCCACAAAATTCAAGGACTTTTCAAGGACTATACTAAACTTTATGAAATTTCAGTACTTTTCAAGACCTTCAAGACCAGGGATTAAATTTCAAGGACTTTCAAGGACCGTAAGAACCCTGACTGTCGATAAATGGGTTTGTTTTCCGCTTCAGGTCTGATCCATATCTGAGGTATACTGGGATAACTTCGAAGCCACCGGATCAGTTTTGAACCATTCAAAACTGATCCGGTCGCTTCGAAGTTGTCCCTGTTTTCATCCGCTGGAGGAGCTGTGTTGGATGAAGAAGGTTTCGTGTTCAAGTCAAGAGTTTTGAACTGCTCGATAGCGGCCACTGCCTTAGATGGGTCTTGTTTATGGATGGCAAACTTATTTGGCTGCGTCCTAGGTCTGGGCAACGGGTCTTTGTGAGATGAAGCTGAAGCAACTGAAGCCGTATCTGACACTCCTGGCCTTTTTCCTTTCGCTAACTCTGTGTGGCGCTTCTGCTCTTGTTTCCTGAACTCTTTCCTTGTAGCTTTCGAAGCTACTTGATACCCATACCGAAGCCAATGCAAAAAACACCCAGTCGATAAAAGGGTTTGTTTTCTGCATCAGCTTTGGTATGGTTCAAGACAGATCCCATTGCTTCGAAGTTATCCCAACAATGCTCAACAATTTAGCCTTAATAATATTTTCAATACTGGTAATTAACTAGGAAATTTAAGAAAATTGAGATTCAAATGAAAATGTGTGAGTGATTTAATAACATTTTCAAAGTTATAATTCACAGTTCATAACGAGGTGACCAATTAAGGATCATCATTGCTCAGTAATATGTATCAACCAGATTATTGATCCACAAACTAATGAGTTATTTAACAGTAAATCTTAGAAACTTGTAATTTTAAAACAATGTTCAGTAAAGAGTCCTAAAAAAATGAAGCTAATGTATAACAAACAACTAAACAGTATTTTTACTGCACAAACAAGAACCAAATATACACAATAACATAAGAAAATAATACAAATTTGTTTCTAAATCCTTGAATTTTGATTTCACAGTGTCAATTATAGATGTCTAGTACGCATTCTGCTGCAGTACCTACAAATAGTATACGCTTCTTTCTGTTAGCTTTAAAAAAAATGTGTACAAGAACCTTAAAATTTTACGGCAATATAAAACATTTCATGGTAGGCCTACTCAAGGAGACAATAGGCCCTACCAACATTCCCACAAAATTCAAGGACTTTTCAAGGACCATACTAAAAATCATGAAATTTCAGTAAATTTAAAGGCTTTCAAGACCAGGGGTTCAATTCCAAGGATCGTAAGAACCCTGCCCGGGGTTCTTACAATCAAATCTCAACAAAATTCAAGGACTTTTTAAGGACCTTCTATGGTTTTTAAAGACCACAAGAAGTAATAATATTTACATTGATTGGTAAAATTACATAATGTTTAAAATTTTATTATATAAAAAAATAAGAATAGAAGGTCTAGATCCAAAATAAATAACACTGGGCATTGCTCCTTACAAAAGTTTAAAATTTGAATGCTCAAACATTTAGCCTTAATAATTAAATTGAGATTCAAATGAAATATGTGAGTGATTTAATAAAGGATAATCATTGCTCAGTAATATGTATCAACCAGATTATTGATCCACAAACTAATGAGTTGATTAGCCGTAAATCTTAGAAACGTGTAATTTTCACACAATGTTCAGAAAATAGTCCTAAAAAATGTGGCTTATGTACAACAAACAACTAAACAGTATTTTTACCACACAAACAAGAACGAAATATACACAGTAACAAAAGAAAATAATACAAATTTGTTTCTAAATCGTTAAATTTTGTTTCCACAGTGTCCATTTTAGATGTCTAGAACACATTCTGCTGCAGTACCTACATAAGCTTCTTTCTGTTAGCTTTAAAATAAATATGTGTACAAGAACCTTAAAATTTTACCTAAGTCAGCTATTTTTTTATGTCATATTGAACTGGGATCTTAAAAAACATATTAATTGAAAGAAAAGTATTTACTGAGCATTGTGTACAAATTTCACGTTTCTAAGTTTCGTGGTTTTTTAGCTCTTCTTCCTTCAACTCAGCCATGTCACCAATGATCGTGGCAAACGCATCTCCGCACGCAGCCGCGACACCGGGCCTGATACACGCAATTAGCCAAGTTTACAGCCCGCTGTTATTATTTTTGTTATTGATATAAATACTTTCACTAACAAAACAAATTTCAAGTCATACGAAAGACCGTCTAGACAGCTATGCGTTCGCCGCTCTCATTGGTGACATGGATGACCTAAACACACCTCAAAAACTGTAGGCCTAAGACTTAGAAACATTACATTTTTACACAATGTTCAGTAAATAGTTTTCTTTTAATTTATGTGGTTTTTTTAAGACCACGGCAATTCAAAATACCCAAAAATGAAATAGTGGCTTATGTATATTAAACAAGTACCGCTGTTTAATTTATTATTACAAAAAAATCCTAAAATGTTATTACAGCAAATTTTGGTTGAGAAAAATCTATATCTAATTTGGAATTTTATAATGAAAACCACTGTAGAATATTCATTTTAACCGTTGCTAGAAAAGCTTTATTAGAATCTTTAAAGGTTATTTATTAGGCCTACTTTTTAATGAAGATAATTTGTTAACCTGTATTTAACCTTAAAGTCAATTTGATTTACTTAATTAATTTCCTTACAAAAAAACTATGGAATATAAAAATGGTCATAACAAATTAAATTAAAAGTAACATTATTTTATTGATAACGTACTGTGATCACTTTTACAAGAAAAAGGTATATCAATAGATTATTTTGTTTGTGAGTTAATAGTGATTGCTGTATAACGAAAGTCGTTTTATATTTCATAGTTATTAACGTCTAAGGCTTATAATATTCGTCGACCTTTCGAATGATACAAGTCTACTGTATAAGTAACTAAATAAATTTAAATATTAAAGTAAAAAGTAATACACACTGAACTAACTAATAACCAAACCGTATACTGGCCACTGAGCAACTATGCTACAACTGTCCTCTAGAGTCCACAAAAAAATTAAAATAAATAGGCCTACATCACAGATGTACATCATATTCCGAAAAATTAAGTCACCAGAGGTAAATGGCGAGAGGGGGAGGGAGAGAGAGCGTCAGAGCAGGGTCTGTACTCGCCTTTGCCGGAAACCGCGTGCAGTGAAGTTGACTAGAAACGTATTAGCACACACAAGCAACTGCATAATGTTCAAAATATAGTTATAGTCTAGTAATAATAATAGTAAAATATAGTATAGTACCCATGGGGGTGAGTATGTAGGTTTTCTGCCATATGGGTTTTCAGGGTGTCTACTGATATCTGATTTTGGAATTCCAGTGTATTTCCAGTACATTTTATCAACAAATTCCAGTATCACTCGCGAAATATTAACCTGAATATGGAGTAACGATAACAAAGTTTTATACATATAAACAAATTTAACATGGATCTTTGCATTAAGAGATCGCCACTGGTCAAAATTCTATAAAAAAATCACCTGATTTGGACTCTAATTTATTTAATAAATTCCCCATCTTCCATAAGATTAACATTGAAACTTTGAAAGCCTCTAGGGCGTACCCATGGAGGCTGATGTGAATTATAATGGCATTCTGTTCATCTACAGGATGAACCTTTCTAACAGTATGCACGGATTTCTCTTACGATGCACACAAGCTGAGAAAAAAGGTAGAAAATAAACATGCTTGCCTATTAATTTATAGAGACTTATTTCTAAGCTTAATCTTTACAAAAATGTTTAGATTTCTTCATTGCTTAGTTAATTATTTGAACAGAACTACAAGTTTTCTGATTTTGGTTTACAAACATACTTTAACAACAATAATAACAGGTGAAACATTTTTACATCGAAATGTACGGATCAAATGACAAAATCTATATTTTATGCGTTGAAAAAAAAAACAATTTTCAGATTTTAATATCATTTAATTATTTCAGTATCTATTTTCAAATTCCAGTATATTTCCTGTATTTCCAGTATGGAAATAAAATTCCAGTATAATTACAGTACTGTATTTCCAGTAATTCCAGTATCAGTAGACACCCTGTATAAATTCAATTGGAACATTTTGTAGTTTTGTATTAGGGCCACCACTAGCACCCCGGAGCGTTTGGGAGGTATTGGGTCCAGGTGCCTACTAAGCCTGTTATTGTATTTCATGTTAAGTTGTTTAAAAACAATGATTAATTATATAATTTTCAATAAACAAACAAAGTACCTTTTTGGTATTAAATTTAAGAAACAGTGTAATCTTTTAAATAGATAAAGTGGATTGCATTTTTTTCTATCAAGTTTCTGTCTGTAGAACAAGTTTCTAATTCCAATTTTGAAAAGTTCCTCTCTGCAAAATGCATGTTTTACAGTATATGAAATTATAATTAAGAATTATGTCATATAAAAACATAAGAAGGCTGAAATAAAAAATTGCAATCGGCAGCGACAGAATTGTGATATATTCACACCTGAGTTGGTGGAAAATATTTAAAAATAAAATAAATGTATTTTTTACATTTATTTTTTATTTATTTATTTATTTTTATTTTTTACTTTAGTAAGACTTATTTGTCAATTTTGGACGCTGTCCAAGTCAGAAACGTCAAGCTTGGACCCTTTGAAAAGTCACACGTTGCCAAAGTGCATTTGTTGAACTGTGTTGTGAAGTGTGTCAAATGTTTTTGAACTATTTTAAAAGTTCTATCTTTGACGTGAAGTCAGAGGCTTCAAGCTTAGACCATTTCAAATCAAACCAGTCCAGATTTGGTAGGTGCTTCAGGAGTCAAGCTTTGACTTTTTTAATCAATCATATTTGGCAGGTGTGTTAGGGGTAAAAATTGGACAGTTATCATTGCAAAAATTGAACTAGACCTATCTTACATTATGGGCCAAAGTGGTCTATTGGTCGGCCATACAATGGTGGGCCTTTTGGAGTTTGGGGATTTGTGGCTTGATCGTTACGAACAAAGGGGGTAGACATTGTTGATGTGATAGTTTTAACAAATCCACTTACAGTAGTCATATATCATAAGCTGCTATATCATATTTATATTATGAGATGTTACTAAAAAGAGTTGTAATGTTAGTTGTCTGTAGGAAAAGGCTTAGGTTTTCTGCTGATGTGCAAGCGTGTGTATAGGGACGTTCATACTACCGATATGGGTAGGTATCGATACTTTTGATTCGATACCACTGGTATTGGTATCGATATCGGAAGTTCCAATATTTACTGGTATCGATACCCTGGGCAGAGTATCTGTATAGGTAGTAAAAAAATAGTTCCATGTACAAATAGTTGACAAATTTTATTTTAACCATAAAATTTATTTAACAGAAAATTATAAATTTAGAAGGATTTATGGACTTTAAGAAATATTGATGAATAATTTTTAGCCTGAATAATTACCTAGTTTAATTTCCAATAGGATATACATGGGGATTAGATTAGAGTATCCTACCATTCAAAACCATTTTGACTAAGGGTTTTCTGTATATGTAGGCATAGTTTTCGTTTTAAGCAAAGCTTATTGTATATTTTATATTTAATAGCCAATAAAATCTTGAATCTTCCAAACTACTGAGTTTTTGTGTTCGGTAGTATTGCTAGTGTCATCACAAACTGTGCTGTTTACATTGGCATGATAAATCAGTACAGAGAAAAATTGGAACAGTGAAAATCGGTACATGCGAGAAATTAGTACAGCTTTTGGGGTGACAATATTTTAGCTTCGGATGCACACTAAACATATATAGTATCACACATTCCTTAATTCATCTTTAGTTAAATATCTGATACGATAAACTATCAGAAAATGGACATTATAAATTTTAAATCTTATCTTTTTTACTTTTTTTGACAGTACTAGGCCGATTTTAATTGAATTACAGTATGGAACTGTTGGGAATAGGAATACAGTACTAGGAAAACCTCCCAATCACTTCTTATAACACTGCTGATCATAAGTATTTTGATTGCAGTGGCTTTATAAAACAGTTAGTGTTTACAGCTTTCTTTTTCATGGTAATTTACTGTATGCACACAGTAATTAAAAATTGGATCGTTGGTTGAAAAGTGGATCCTTAAAACGAGATAGGCCTACAGATGAAGAAGATAATGCATTTGATACTGATCTTGATACTAAAATGGATGCATTCTTTATTTCCACAAATGAAGTGTTACTTTTATAATATATTACTTTATACATATTTTTCTCCATGTTTTGAACAACAACAATGACAAAATTGAAAGCAAATTTTAAGATCCTCTTTTTTCTCAAAATGGCAACCTTAATTCCTAAAACAATTTAAAAAAAGCTCTTATTTGATTCTTTACAGGTACTTGGTACTGTGATATGGCAACGTACCAACCATGTATCAGTAGCGGCTAAGCTCATTATAATTATTAGGGGGGATGAGAACATTTATAACTTTAGGTTTATGAACTAGTGCAGATCAATGTCATTATAATGACTATATGAGGGGGTCCTTGGAAGAATTTTGTTGGGAATCCCTGGTGTAAGCCTTTAAATTTTCTAAATATCTGTAATTATGAACTTAGGATTCATTAAGTATGAATAAGTTATATATATATATACTTTTGATATATAGTAAGGTTAACTCATGGCTTAAACTGAAAACCGTTAAGAAGGATTGTAAAATATGTAGTTTTTGACATAAATCACTGACTTTTCGTTAACAAAACTAACCCTTAAAAGCCTTCTTAAGAGTCTGCAGTACCTGCCCTATCTTGGTAGTTTATCCCATAAGAGCAATGTTAAATTTGAAAAACTACTTTGAGTTTGTTTTTTGTTGGAAAATTTTAAACCTGTCATTTTAAATGTCACCATAGTTTCTAGTGCTTGATGTGATAGAAAATTAATTTTAAAAAATTATCCACGCGAATGACGAATAAAATGTAATATATTTAACACCATTTTAAAACCACTTTTATACAATTTTTAATATGTTTATTGAAAATCTATTTGCGTCATGCACTCCGCCATTCCATTATGGTGAACATATAGAAGTTTCATGCAAATCCGATGCAAGATTATCGAGATATAGTGTTTCAAAGACAACAGTAATGTTTTTAATTTAACATTGTTCTTATGGGACTAAAAATCCAAGATGGCGCAGGTACTGCAGACTCTTAACTGTCCTTGGTTTAACCACTTGTTGGATTTAAAACGCTTTACACTTAAAAATTCAAGTTCACCATAGTACCTAATTTTCTGATATTGAACAAGAGCTAGCTCATCAATCAGGTTATAGAAATTCGTGAACATCCTTTTAATTAAATTGTTACGTACAATTTAGTCATCGTATGATAAATATGTTTATTTTGTTATTATTGATTGTCAAGAAAGAACTGGTCTGTCCTCTGTTCATGTACTAGTGGTGGGGAGCCAATCCCATGCTGGCGTTCTAGGGAAGATACGTAAGGATATAAACCTGGATGCCTGTGCAATGCTTATGTGGTCTGCCCGAGACCGACCCCGAAGGGAGAGGTTCTCCTCTGTCTGGATAACGGCTCTGACAGGCGGACTTTTGCAGCGGTTCTCGAGTCAGCAGGACATGTTGTCGCCCAAACTAGTGGATTTTGTGGTGGTGAAGGATCTTGATTCCCTTTACAGAGACATCTGAGGTCATCGAGGCCTTAGACAAGGTTTTCGGTGACACCAGTGAGACTCACAAAGTCTCCGTTAGCCAACAGACCTTTATGAGAAAGATGCCACCAGGCTTCCTTAACTTAGCCATCTCCATGTGGGATTCCTCAGCTGCGCGGTGCGTTAAGGACCATGGTCCTTACGTACTCCAAGTGCATGGACTATGGGCACCGTCGCAGCGAGTACACGGGATGGCTCAGAGAGGATCAGTCCATTCTTTGCTACAAATATGGGAAGGCAGGATACGTTCATAGAACTTGTATCAAACCAGTTCACAGCTTCCTCTGCGGAAGTCGGAGAGTGTAGCCACAGCAGACACAGGCCCGGGTTATCCACTAGGCCAACCTAGGCCATAGCCTAGGACGTCAGCCAGGGGTGGGGCGTCAAACGGGCATTTTTATACTACGTTTTAGTAAAAAAGATTTAACCGCATATATAATTTAATTTTGTTTTTTCACAATTTGTTTATTAATTTTTTTAATAACAAGAGTAAATAGAATATTCGGCAAAAGAGAAAGAAGAAAGATCTATTTAGGCGAACTAGGCGATCCCCTAAGGTGCCTGGACCCAGGGGCTCCTTCGTGGCGGCGACGAGGGCCCCTGGTATGCCGTAAAGAGTTTCCCGATTAGCAGACAAGAGCATAACCCCCGACTAGCGGTAAACATCGCCCTCTTATATACGGTAAACAGCACCCTTGATCAGGGTTAAATCACGCCCCCGATCGGTGGTAAAGAGCGCCCCTGATCGACTTCAAAGAGCGCCCTCAATATGCGTAAATAGCGACAGTGATCAGCGGTAAAGAGTGTCCCCGACCAGCGGCAAACATTCCCATAATTCCCTTTTAAGGTTTGTCTTGACCTTGTTCCTTTGCCATGGATTTATAGTAGTTTTCATTACTATTCTCGAAAGTGACTTACTGCGGGGAGAGATACATTTACTCGCGAAGCGAAGCCGAGCGTGGAAAAGGCTATTGAGCCCCGCAATGGCACTTTTAAGACGAGTATTGAACATTATTTTTCATTACGATATTGAAAAACATGTAAACAACATGGATATTTTTGTTTATTCAACTTAGTATCAAGAAAAAACCGAACTCATTACGTTGAGTTTCCGTGCTTAAGTGGGGGTACATACGCACAGAAAACTCAGCGTTATGCAACACTTGATCGGCCTAATGCAACAGCTAATCGGTCTGTCCGCAAAATCCTAAACGATTACTTTCCAATAATGGTTTAAATACCTGAGTAATTCTAATCCAATTTTTGTCGAGCAACTAGTTCCAACTCATTTATATAGAGTCATCTTCAGGCTTTTATACAAAGATGTAAGTTAGGCTAATTTCTCTTCATAAGAAGAACGTCAACGTTGATAAAAGTTTATAAATAATGAAAACACACGGTACGGATACATTACAAATCACGAAACGGACACGACAGACACAAACACACACGAACGGAAACACTTAAAGACTTCTAACACTGATTTGTCTGGCGAATTGACATTGACGCAATCCCGGCAGCGGTGGAGTCTAGACTATTGGTAATCCGTACCAATTGGTATGACTACCAATAGTCGTACCAGCAATTGGTTTATTGGTAATCCGGAGGCTACCATTCCAATATGAGATTACTTTCCGTGCACCACAAAAGCACAAAAAGTTAACGTTAAGTAATTTTACCGTGCAGGAGCGGGAATAACCTATTGTCTTATATCATTTTACGTTTAGAAAGTGTACTTTCGTGTGTAGTGTAATGAAAAAAATTACAAAATATAAAAGGCCTATTTGATTTCATATCTAAAAATAAATATGGTGGTAAATGGTACATCAAATGACGCAAAAGGATTACGTCCACGGATTAAAGTGACAAAAATGATGATAAATTTGTTTTTGTTTTATTTGGGTGGGGGGGGGGGGCGTAATTGTGACCTTTGGCCTAGGGCGTCAAAAAGTGTTAATTCGGGCCTGAGCAGACATCCATCTCACTAGTTCCGGGGCAGTGTTTTTAGACTCATCTTAGAAACGGCTAAATTAGCTGAGCGGCAACCACCGAAAAAAAGCGAAGTCTAAAAATAAATCTATGAAATAGTGTTTTCTTCTCGGAACTGGAATGGACGCAACCCAATTCCAAACAAGGGGCTCCCCCCGAAGTAATGGGATAAATGGTTCTGCGGGTAAGAAAGCCTAGAAAAGGTGTAGGTTTAATGGGTATAGCTCAGACGAGTCCCACACAACGTCCGTAAAAAGGATTCCTATCTCCTTCTTACAAAATATATATAGTACTTTAATTTTTCCTTTAGGAGTATCGGTAAAGAATTAATCAACAGTTGGTTAAACCAAGATAGTTAAGAAGGCTGCACTTCCGCAGACGCCCGGTGGAACTATCGAATGAAAATTATCGATCGATTTGATTGATATATCGACCGAAAATTATCGAGATGTAACTTACAATCAAATTTATCCATAAAAAATATCGAGTACTGAAAAGATCCAATAACATATATTATCACTCAAACCATAGAATTGTCGTGGAGGGCCATACGAAGTAGGCCTAATTGAAAACAGGGCTCAAACCATCTAACATCTAGCCGACCGCATCTAGGCCTAGCTGAATACCTCTTTAAAACAAATGTTTAAATGTCGGCAACTATCCATTTTTTTTTTCATTTTTTATGCCACAAAGTCTATATTCCCATAAATAAAAACGAGAGATGTTTTCTTCATAAGATGTTTTGTAAAGGTTGAATATTTGGTTATTTGTTTTTTTTATTAAAATTTTGACTGTAGGTTATGTTGAACTTAATCATGTTTGGTGTTTATACTTTTTAATCAACTTAGTTAACTTACAATATAATAAAGTCTTTGCTAAAAACTTTTATTTTATTTATAAACTACCATATGATACATTGAGTTACGAATAACCTATATTCATAAAAGGTACAATAACTTACCGTTTGAATACAACCAATATATTGATCGACTCTTTCAATAATTTTCATTTGATAGTATCACCGGGCATCTGCGGAAGTGCAGCTTAAGAAGGCTTTGAAGCGGTAGTTTTGTCAAGCTAAAGTCAGTACTTTAGGTTAACGAGACTAGGGCCTACGTTTTTCAAAAACCTCCTTCAGCTTCCTCGGTTTAACCACTCGTTGGATTTATCACCTTATTCCATCTAGGAAAGCTTCGGGTCTGTCATAGCTTGGTAGACTAGGCTATAGGCTAATAAGTAAACTAAATAGCCTAGGCCTAGATACGGTGCCATACAGCCTAAGTTAAGCCCAGGGCTTACCTTTAAGTTTAGGCCTTAGCTACCTTATATAGATAAATTGATATTTCAATCGATATTTTCATTTGATTTTTTACTAGGCCTAAGAAATCACAAGGCTCTTTTCTACCTTGTCTCTTAAACATTATTTAGGCCTAGCCTAGCCTTGATGCCTAGCACGATGTACAACCCAGTAAGTTAAATGTTGTAAAAATGACAATCTTCCTTTGGGTACATTACTATCGAAGAGGCCAGAGAAAATCTTAAATAGTACGTGAAACATAGGAGGAGACAACCATACTAACTTAGGCCCAGATCAAAATGGAGGCCTGGTGACAGGTCATAATCTGAGATATGAATAAGAAATTAACCTCTTTAGCCTATACCGCCAAAATACGGTGCCTATATATTTCGTCAAAGTATAATATGGAGAGATTGTTAAAATAATACAACAATCTCCAATAAGGTAAAAACGTTAAGCCAAAGAATGTTATGAGGCAATTGGAGGAGACAACCAAACTAAACAGAAATGGCGTTCTTCGGCTACTGATCATCTGAATAACAAACTATTATTCTATCCTACAGCTTAAACTAAAATCATAGAAATGCAAATATAGGTTGAATACAGTACCTCGCTTTGATAGTCGAAGAATATAATAAAATTTTTGTTTTTTACTTCCTATAAAACTTTTGTGCACTAATTTAATTTTAGGACACTGACACCAACAACACTAACACTACGAAGAAGACGATAAGACTAAGATGGAAGGAATTGAAACGGTGGAAATGGACGCAGAATCGTTCAAATCTAACGGAAATAGTTTTAAAGACTCTCAGTGTTACCAACACATATATTCTTGATTTTAAATTTGTATATCGTTGATTATATATTGGATATAAGATAAAAATACATATAAGATGAGTGTTAAAAACATTGCGGAACGATCTTAATATAAAATAGGATTTTATAGTTAAAATGAGAAACAAATGATAGCCTATATAAATTTAGTATGTAAAGTCAATGCCTATATTAAGGCTGCTAAATTGTCAATAATTATTTAGTCGATCATTGACGCTACCGGTAGACTAATTTATTAGCAACGATGTAGCATAGCTTTATTCATATGGAATAGCCATTTACACAATATACATGCAAGTTGTAACCTTTGCTATTAGAACTACTCATAAGCTGTTTATATTTATATTTTGTTACCTCTGTTATGTATTTAAATGTTTATATTACCGAGTTGATTTCTCCTTTGACTTGTGTAAGATTTTATAAATTGTTTTCTGTAATTTTAATGTTAAATTTTGTTGTTTGTTGCTTGGTAAAATAGTTTAACTTTAATGTTGAATTTTTTTATTGTTTTTTACTTTTTTAAAACTTAATGTTGAATTTTATTGTCTTTTATTTGGTAAAATAATTTATATCACTGCATTAAATTTCTCTCTTTTGACTCTTGTTAAGATTTTTTATGAATTTTTTTCTGTACAATTTTATTGTTTGTTAACTAGGTAAAAATATTTTCCAAAGCTGAATATGATTCTTGGCTAACTGAGTGTAGCCTACTCCTGACCGTAGCCTATCTGCTATTATAATTGTACCTGACAATTGCTAATGCATATTTGTATGTCAATGGCAAATAAATTACTGATTTCTGATTTCTGACTGATTTAGTTTAGATTTACAATGTTATAATTGTTTATATGCAATATTTAACTAAATGTTGGTTAAATTAGTACATGCAAAAACTTAGTGCGATTGTAACAGAATGTACAGAATAATTTGTATTAACAAAAACGTTAAATAGCACTGACAGTCAAAAGCAGCTAATTTAAATAAAGATCATAAATATAAATGAATAAGAACTTTTGTACTAGAATACAAGCAAAATGAGTTTAATTTTAAACAAAATGTACAAAATAAACGAATTTACATAACCATATCCCTGAGAGAGAGCGAGAAGCAGGCAAAATAAAAATAAATTAACATAAATAATCTCACTGTTCTTAATTTTAATATCTAGAATCAAATATGTAATTGTTTATTTTGTATTTAATATAAACACTTTTTATTATAGCATGATACGTGTTGTTTGTAATCATACACTTTAATAAAAAAAGTCTACAACTCTCAAAAATATATTTAAACATATACTGCAAAGAATACAGAAGGTAAATGTATGAAAAGATGGAAAATGGCAATCGATTTTGACCGGACAAGTTACTCCGATCACCGTCAGGCTCAAAGAAATAATCGTTCTCTCTTTTGTGGCTGATGATGATCGAAGTATCCGGTCGAAATCGATTGCCACTTTCCATCTTTTCGTATATTTACCTTCTGTATTCTTTGCAATATAAGTGTAAATATGTTGTTGAGTGTCGTAGACGTTTGTTTTTCATTTATATTTAATATATCTATCTCAAGAGTATAAGATTATGGTAACGTTTTTACATATTCGTTTTTATTGAAAAGCATGAATTAACAAGGTATTAAAATTAAAAATTCTTAGAAAAGTTTTACAGTAATGAAATTTTTATAGTAAACGCAAATTTATTTCTCTTAAATGTTTGAATAACAAAAAGTAGTATGATTGTTTTGTTTTCTTTCCATTGTACTTCAATTTGTTCTCGAATTACTTTTAAACGCGGTTTAATTATGAAATTGGTAGCACGGGACGTGAAACAGCCCGCCAGGATTTGTGCTACATATGGGTAGGTTGGTTCTATCTCGTGCAACAAGGCGTGGATTAATCATTATAATGATATAAAGAAAAATCATAACTAAGGTCTTCATTTCGAATTTAGGCTGTTAAACTGCCTATGTATGTGGCTCAAATCGACGGGCTGTCTCACGTCTCTTTCAACCAAACTGTACCTTTTGATTAGGCAATTTACAACCTAGGCCAACTGTGGGATGAACCACTCCTGTGATTGCAAATAAAAATGGCGTCCGCCAAAAGTTCATGTAGGTTTCAAATAAATTGATTTTTTACTGCAGCAACCTATTCGTTATCAAATGACCATCCAAGGATGAGGACATCGAGTATTTATAGCAAATATGGAAGGTATATTAGGTGTGCTCAAAGCCCCCAGGTTGGCAACACTGGCGATTATTCCCCTGCCGACTGCCGATGGCCATTAGTTATACAGTAAACAGAACACCTGAGCATTACTTACCAAGTCAGCACAAAATGTGAAAATCACGCTTTTTCAAGTGAAAAGAAGAATATTTTCTTCTTGTGAAAAATGCGAATGTGGAAAAGGTGAAAAGAAGAATATTTTCCACGTCAAAATTACATGAAAAATTTGAATAGAAGAATATATTTTCACGTAAAAATTACGTTAAAAATTTAAATGTCAAAACTGAAATTATATTATTATTACATATTATTTTTACGTGAAAATTATGTGAAAAATAAAATGTTAAATGAGAAAAAAGGTGAATAGAATATTTTTCATTTAAAAATTATGCGAAAATGTAAATCTAAATAACGGGCGAGTGAGAGAGTATTTTTTAATTAAAAATTATGTAAAAATGTGTAATAAAAAATTTTATTTCAAAATTTTATACTTTCTGTTACTGATAATTTCATTTGACTTTCAAAGTATCAGATTTACATAAATGTAGAGATTTTGTCTAATTATAATTTTTATAAATAACAAATTCAAATTTAAATTTGTGGCATCAACAGTTTATTTTTTTCTTAACCATTATTAGATTGTTACTACAGTACCATGTAATTTAATGCGTTGGTTAAACTTTTAATAACACTTAAAATATTTAATATGCAATAATAAATATATTCATAAAAGATTTAAAAATAATTACTATTAGCCTAACAAACACATAGTTATTTTAAATTGGGCCAAAGTTTTAATTTTTACTTGCTGAAGTGCAAGGAAGGTTGAGTATTAATTGTATAAATAATAATTTAAATCCATTTCAAGTACAGCTGAAGTGGCTGAGGGGGTTAAGGTGCTTTATTTACATTTTTTGGTGTATTAGTTATAAAAAAACATTAATTTACAATTTTTGTTGAAAAATTGTAAAATGTTCAGTAAAACATAAGTTAAAAATGTAAAAATTTAGTAAATCATAAACGTAATTTTCACGTTTTTTTCACGTGAAATTTAGCCCCTTCACGACATTTTCGAGTGAAAAAGGTGAAATTTACATCTTTTTTACGTAATAATAACGTGACAAATGTAAAATGAAAATGTGAAAATCACGTGATTTTTAATTTTTAGTGCAATCTGGGTATCAGTCATTGAGCAAATATTATTCAGCGCCTGGTATCGAGCAACAACGCAACGGATACGCCGTGCGGGAAACGACTTGAAAAATGAAGGCGCTATTAAACCTAGTGATGGGACAACCGACTAGGCCCTACCTACTTTCAACAACCAGTTTTTCACCGAGTTGTTTTAGCGTGTATGATTCACCTGAACTAGAACCGAACAAAATAGCTCGGTGAGTCTGTCTAGATTGTGAATCTCCAGTTGCTTATAGTCTGAAAGATTAATGTGAACTAGAACTAACTAGGTTCTAGAGCCTGGAGTTCGGTTTTTGCCTGTGTTCGAACAGTTGGTTTTATGTAATATAAATATACCCCGATTTTCCTCCATGATAACAACAAGTCTATATTTTATAAACTGTTTAAACATGTGAAAATCAAAAGGCCTTCATCCTAGTAAGGCTAAAAATAAAATACGGTTGGTATTTTATAAACTGTGCAGAGACTTGGTGCAGGTGAATCAGAACCACCGTTTGGTGCAGGTTAAAACCGAATTTGATCAGTTTCCTCACATTCTTCGCCTAAAATGGCAACCAATTTATTGTGTAAAATAATGAGAAATTTACTAAATGCCATTTTTTTACGAACTTTAATTCAACCAGAACAAAATTATTAATATGGTATAAGTAAGGTAGACGTGTATGTGTCAATTCAATAACGCCATAGAGGATCCAGTTTTCAGGATGGTCTGGACAAAACGGAACTAGCGTCTAGCGTGGTTACATCTTTTGCAAGGGCACGGCTAAATGACGGTGATGGGGCTTGATGGGGGTACCGAGCGACGACGAAGACGCCCGAACTCATACTAACGATAACAATAATTTAATTGAATAGTAGGTACATCAGAGTTAACGACCGAATTTAAAAACTTAGTATGAATCTTGTAAGGGGGGAACTGGATTAATATTGTTTTATTTAATTATTAACTAATGTTTGTTGGGTTTTAAAATTGTTAGTTTGGCGAGGTCAAGGCAGTAATGTAAGGAGGAAGTATTTGAGCTTGCTGTTGTATGAGTAGGCTGGAACTGTTATTAAACAATAGCTTGTTTATGCTGACCTATTGGTAGCTCTGGCTTAAATAGGTCAGCAGACTTAGATTCGGGGGAGTGTGTCTAGTGCAGTGATGTGAGTGTAAAGGTTTAGGGGGGTTAGGTCAGAGGGGCCATGGGGCTCAAGGCCTGGGGCCGGGGATAAGTCCAAATTAGTTGGGGTTTTCTAAATTAAGGGGGAGTACGATCCAAAATTGATTATTTGTTTAGAGTTTCAATCGTTTCTTTGGGAGTTCCAGTCTTCTTAACCCTAACATTAAATTTAATAAATGTATAAGTTGAATTCTGTACTTGTTTATCATTAGTTTGAAACGATTGTATTTTGTGTTTGTCATGTTGATTTTAATAACTGTTAATTATATTTGGTGTGAAGCTTAACATGTCTCTTTTATTTAATGAGCTACGCCCTCAGTCATGTAGTGTGGCTTCTCAGTCTGGCCAACTGGGAAGTCGCATTCATGACAATTATACTGCAAAACAACAGCTGTTTACGTGACAATTTGTGTCCGTTCAAAGATTTTTATTTTTTTGTTCTAATGGTGTTTTTAGAAGAGAGACAAACAATTGAACAAAAAAGAGATCTTACAAAAAAACCCCACATATGTTTTTAATCAACAAAAAATTGCATTATATTTTAAGTTGATTATTTCACTACTGAGGGTTTATTAAATAGAAACAGATTAATTTGTCTTTAGAGTTATAACAATGAATAGCCAAAGGTGCAATGAAAAATGAATTTAAATATAATATGCTCACAAACAATATGAAAATATAAACATTACAGAAAAATGCAGAAGACATGATCAGCTGATGAAGTACAAACATACACACCTCTCTCACACTATCACACTAAAAATTTATTTTCAATTACGACACCATTTTAAGTTAGTATATGTAGGTTTGCTGCCATAGTGTTTTACCATGTACCTAGTGAAGATAAATAACGATTTTTATCATGATAGGGGAACGGTAGGTAGTATGGGCCATTGTTTTAGCGAATTTCCCTTTAGGGAATAAATACACTATTACAGTAGTAGCCATGGTAAGTTTTCCCCAATATCGAACGAGTCAAGACCACAAAGTACTTGGGAATAGTAATTGACACTGGCGTGGAGGGAGCATCTGGATACCCTTTGCAGCAAACTTAGCAGTGCCCTGTTCGCCCTACGAAGGGTAAATATAAGCTCCACAGGAGCCGTTAGGATTACTTACAGCTCATCGTTTGAAAGCCACCTCCGATACGGAATGGTTCTTTGGGGTGCCATATCACTAAACAAGCCCCAATGTGTTCTGGTCATTCAGAAAAAGCTGTGCGGATGATTGCAAGCCTGGATTGGAGGGAAAGCTGCAGAGGAGCCTTCAAGGACCTAGAAATATTAACCGTTGTAAGCCTTTACATTCTGGAAGTAATCTGCCTTGCTGCATCAATGAATCTGACTCGCATAAACACAACACGAGAAGAGCATTAGATTTCAACTTGCCAGTACATCATACTTCAAGGTTCCAGAAGAAACTCTCATATGCCAGAGCAAAAATGTTCAACAAACTTTCAGAAGAGCTGAAGAGGATTGTCAACTATACAGTCCTGAGAAATTATAAAACCCTGTATCTCGCTTATTTATTAACATAACTTGGTAAAATTTGATATGTACATTTCCTAGGTAGAGTTTAACTGATATTTGCTTACCCATATGGCAGCAAACCTACACACTCACCACCATGGTTTTTATGGGGAAAATTAAAAAGTGACGAATAATGATACAATTTGATATTTACCTTATTTAACCATTACATTCTCTAACAACTAACATTTCTAACAACATCCCATGGCAGCAAACATACATACTCATTCACATGGTGTTTATGGGGAAAATACAAAATCTCAAATTTCTTTGGAAATTTGCGGAGTAGTAGGCCTACGCAGGTCTGCTGTGACGGAAGCATTCAATTTTTAGCTTGGCTTTATAGATTACCGAGAAAAGCCAAAAATAGGTTTCCCGTGTTAATCTTATGGGAAATCAACAAAACCTCTAGATTATTTATTGGCATAATTTTATAAAATTTCGTATGTACATTCACTAGGGTTTAACTGATATTTGCTTACGCAGCAAAACTTAATATTCAACCCCATGGAGTTTATAGGAAAAATTAAAAAGTGCCGAATATTGATACAATTTTAGATTTACCTTACCTAACCATTACATTTCCTTACAACTAACATTTTCTAACAACATTTCATGGCAGAAAACCTACATACTCATTCCTATGGTGTTTATGGATAAAATACAAAATCTAAATCTCCGTTGGAAATTCGCTGAGTACGCAGGTCTGCTGCGACGGCGGTATTTTCTCTTAATCGCCACCAGCTAGGGCCTACCAGCAATGCAGCCAACACGAGTAGAGGAACCGCAAGGCCCGCCATTATAGTTGGATGGTATTTGGTTATGTTCACTGTGCTAGGTCACTTTTAATTTTCATGATGTAAGCCAATTGAATCACTGTAGTTAAATAAATGGTAAATGGTTTACTATGCTAGAATCACACGACAGTTAAGGTATTTAAACCATTTATTTTAATTTTCAGTTGTTTAGTTTCGCACCTGGAAATCGTTGCTTCGACTAACTTTTAAGAAGTTCATTTTCTGTCTCTGGCGATGATAAAACTGTGTAAGCGGGTTGCTGGATACTTATGTTACATTATGTTAATATGATCATGAGAAGTTCGTCTGAATTCAACCACACAGAAAAAGGATTTTCTGTGATTCAACTAACTTTCCTTGTAATCCACCATGTTTTTGTTTTCAATGTCAATCGGGTGGTATCTAATATGGGCCACTCACTACCCCAAGCGTGTAGTATGAACCTCTACAGTAATTGTTTTATTTTGCATATTTTAGGTCAGATTTAAAAAAATAACCTGCTTATGTTAGCTAAAATAAGCATTATTTTCAACGGGCTTTTCTTAAAAAAATTAAAAGACTACCTTCTCTTACAAGCTTTCTACAGCCTTGATGAATTTTTTGAAACGAGCAGCAAAATATGATTTGAAGTGTTACGAACGATTATTTTATTTTTTTTGTTTCCATACTTATTACTCCATTTGATTTTGTCTTTATATCTACTGTAGTTATTATGTCTGTGACAACTAATGCACTTATGCATAACTGTATCTTGATTGGGAAATAAAGATTCTTATTCTTCTCTATTCAGAATGTCGATGTTTAAAAGAAATATTGGTTTTAGACATCATTGAATCTAAAAATACCCCCACATTTCCTGCAGATACTCAGCGAATTTCCAACGGTATTTCAGATCATTAACTATCCCCATAAAAACACCATAGGATCAAGTATGTAGGTTTGCTGCTATGGGGTGTTGTTAGAAAATCTATGTTAATCAATAATTGGTGAAGGTAAACACAAAATTGTATCAAGCTCTGGCAATTTTTTATATTCCCTATAGATCCCATGGGAATGAGTATGTAGGTTTGCCGCCATATGTGTTTTGTTAGCAAGTATAAGTTAAACCCTATCTAGCTCCTTCGGGCTACATCTAAATGGTGGGGTTGTGGGAGGGGGTTTGTTGTATGAGTTTGGGTGGTATGCCAAACAATTAAAAAATCATCGGGTGGTAAGCTTACATTGGTACAAAAACGTTGAGAAACACTGATCTAGATAACTAACAGTAATTTATAAATATTTTGAAAGAGCAAGATGGGCAGTTTTAGTGGAGTGTCATCAGCTAATCTTCAAATGTTATTTTCAACCATATATTTTTTAACCTTGTACATGAAAATTAAAAAAAAAAAAAAAATAAAATGGAAATCCTTAAGAAAAATTTGAGGGATAGGGACACAATTCATGTACTACTGGATGCTACTCTGTAGTTATCAAGGAAATATTTGTTAAACATTTTTAGTTTCCAAATTTAAAATTTGGCGTTGATAAACAAGTTTCTTTAATACTATGCAAATATATTTTTTATTTTACCACCTAAACATTATTTTCAACATGAGAACTCATTAAAAACACAAATCTGACCCCAGACAAGATTTATAGCATCAAAGACGTGAACGGACATCAGTGAATATTGATTTGAAAAATGGGATTGAAGTCTGAACCTTTATTGGCGAATCTTACACCGTCAATACGGATTGCGATATTTGGATCGTTATCCTGGATCACAATACGGATTGAGTGTGTTAAGTCAAATATTGGTGAGTGAGCCATGAATCATACATCAATATTCGACTTTACACAATCAATCCGTATCGTGATGCATGATCACGATCCAAATATCGCGATCCGCATTGACCAATCAAGGTTAAGCAGAAAAAACAAAAACGATTAAATTTTGATATTTTTTCCAAGAATCAAAATTGTTATCTTTTGAGCCGAAGACAAATCGTTATGAAGTTCAAAATGCAAGCATTAGTTTCTTGCAAGGCCAGAGTAATGGAAGGTGTCTAGTATTTCCTATCCTACATTTGTTTGACAACAAGATAAAGTTGGCATATGGAGCACCAATATTGTATATTTCCGCCAACAAGCTCATATGCAATGAAGCTAAGACCCAAAATATAATTTTTTCTCTTGCATGTAAACAACCAGAGCAATGTGTAAAACTTCTAGGTTTTTATCTTGACAATAAACTCAATTGGAAATCTCACATTGACCAACTCAGTAAAAGGCTTTTTAGGGTAATATACCTTTTTTGGAAATTAAAACCACTTGTAAGTCCTGAATACTTAAGGTTAGCCTACTTTGGTTTGTTTCAGTCTCATATTCATTATGGCATCACAACCTGGGGTCACTCTTCTCATACTCAGAACATTCTCCTTCTTCAAAAAAAAAGTCATTCATAACATGGCTGGGGCTGGCCCTGTGGAGCACTGCAAACCTCTTTTTATTAAATTCTGAATTCTTACCATTATCAATTTGTACATTTTTGAAATTTTAATTTACACCAAAACTAATTTACATGAGTTTCACACCAGGCAGGACATACCACTCACACAATACCCGAAACAGGAAAACACTGGACTTTCCACAACACAGGCTGGCAATCACAGGTAATTCTTTTTTACTTAATTGCATAAAATTTTATAATAAGTTGCCTGAACCTATGCAAAATGAGAAAAATCTCAAAAGCTTTCAAACTAAAATGTCTACCTGGCTTGTTAACAATCCTTTTTATTCTCTAAAAGAATTCATGGACTTTAAAATGTCAGATGTTGTGTAACGATAGACTTTGTCTGATTTTAGTTTAAGTAATTTTGACTATGCCTATTTCGTGTCAACTGTACTGATCAATGGCAATAAAGAATCTTGAATTCCCATTTATTCTTGTTTGTCCTTCTGGATTGATTGATGAGTATAGATAATAATATGGTTACAATACCTTAACGTCTTCAATCCAAACATTTACCTGCAGAGGACTTATTTTGGGACATACGTCCCATTTTCAAATCCAGCCAGGCCCGAATTAACCCTTTTTGACGCCCTAGGCCAAAGGTTACAATTATGCCCCCCCCCCCCCAAAAATAAACAACCTATTTATGGGATTATTTTAATTCTAATTACTTTGGCTGTTGTATAAAACCACAGAACTATTTAACGACTGTGATGATCAGCATTTTCCTCACTTTAATCCGTGGACGTTTTCCTTTTGCAACAATTAATGTACCATTTTACCACCATATTAATTTTCAATATGAAATAAAATAATATACAGTATAATAGTAATACAGAAACAAATTAAAATCCATTGCAAAGGAAAAAGGTAGAGGCAAACCTTAAAAGGACAGGTCAAGATAAAGGGGCACTGTTTACTGTCAATTAGGGGAATGTTTACCGCTGGTCGGGGGCGCTCTTTACCGCTGATCACAGGCACTATTTACATGTATTGAGGGTGCTCTTTACCACCGGTCGGGGGTGTGATTTAACTCTGATCAAGGGTGCTATTTACCGTAAATTTGAGGGCGATGTTTGTTTACTGCCAGTAGGGGGTTATGCTCTTGACCGCTAATCAGGGAAACTTTTTACGGCATATCAGGGGCGCTCGTCCCTGTCACGAAGGAATCCCCCGAGTCCCATCAACTTATTGTGTCACCTAGTTCGCCTAAATAGATCTTTCTTATTTCTCTTTTGCCTAATATTCTATCTACTCTTGTTACTAAAGAAGTTAATAAAAAAAATGTGAAAAAACCAGAATTAAATTATATTTGCAGTTAATTTTATTTACTAAAACGTAGTATAAAAAGGCCCGTTTGACGCCCTCTCCTGGCTGACGCCCTCTCCTGGCTGACACCCTAGGCCATGGCCTAGTAGATGATCCGGGCCTGAATCCAGCACAAAAAATAAAAAAAAAAACACTGTTTTTTTGTCAAAATTAAAAAACAAATTTGACAAAAACTGACAATGATTTTTAACATTTGACGCCAGACTTGAAAATAAGACGTACATCTCAAAAGTAGTTATCAGCAGATAAGTATTTGGATTGAAAAAGTAAAGGAATTGAAACCTATTATTGTCTACTCGACTGTATAGTATTCAGATTGTTATATGCAGTGCAAACCAAACCTAAATTTCTCTTTGGCACATAGTACATCTAATCTGCCTTAAATAAGACTTGAATATTAAAAACAATTGTACACAAGTTTCAATTTTTAAACACAGTGTAAACTGTGTTAACCATTACCCTCGGGATCAGGAATATGACACTTAAGTGAATAGGCGGGAACAGGGTTTTGGTTACAAAAATTTACAATAAGTTTGGTCCTAATACAGTAATTAGTAAGGAAATGTAATGAAAAAAATTGGGTATTACAGTACCTCTAAGACCAACACTTAGCACTCATAGCACCACCGTAGCAGTTTTGGTCATGACGAGAATCGAATTTGAAACCTATTTATTCATCAAGCGATCATCTTCTAACAAACTAACAAAATATTCAAATTTTCAATGTTAGGAGCAGTCATATATATCTTAAAAATAAATACTTGAATGAATTAAATTTGCCCAGGATGAGGATGATGAAGTGAAAATCGCTAAGTCTTTAAGGAAGTACACTTTTTCAGTTAGTCCCCCAGTAGATCGATTGGTCCGTTGCTGATTTCTTTAAAAAATTTTAACATTGTTTACATACATTTAAATTTAATCCATAAATGAGAAATACAGAACTGCTAAAATGTATGTCGTATGACACACCAAAAGTATCAATAGTTCATTTATGCAGTGACAAATAACAGTGACTGTTGATTGTACTTCTACTGTAAGGCGATAATTTCAATATAATCCTACCACTTTTTGTAGTTGGAAGAATGAAGTACGTAATATACTAGTTCAAGGTACAGCAGTTTTACAAAATGCTACCTGATGACGACCTTAATAGGAAATTTTACTATGCATTTCATAAAACTTTTAAATTATAAACCTCATTGAAAAACAGTATATTAATATTTCCAGCTTACAAATTTCTTTGTGATTAGATATTATATTTGCTAGAAAACTTACTAGAGAATTGTTATTTCTACTTTAAAATGAATTTTTTAAGTAGGTAATTGAGTTAAGCAGTTTTCTGGGTAATTTATATTGATGGGACCTCACTGATATAATAAAAAATTAAACAGCATTCTTGCGGTCAGCTTTTTTTAGATTATGTTACTGACCATAGCTCACACAAAATTGCTGGCGAGAACAGCTTCTTCCTCATTTTAAGGAGGTTCTTTATTAACATTCAAGAGCTCATCACTCATTTTTTTTATAAGCACCAAGATCCAGAACACAGGCTTTCAGTATTGGGGGGGGGGGGGGGTAGGAGGTTATATTATAGTAATGGAATAGCTGATCTCAAATCAAAATTTGGATACATTATATAAATGTTTGAGAAAGGTATAATTTTATCATATTTATATCATTAGCATAGTATTCAGGTCCTGCTACAGAAAAGTGTACTTCGTTTATATCAGGAAAATCTCATAAATAGTAATGTTTGATATATACAGTCATTTCATTCGTAAACCAATAAATGTTTTATCGTGGAAAATCAAAACATTGTAGATGCACTCTTTATGGCCAATGCATTAATGAAATCCTCAATAAAGGCAATGACTAACTTACTTGCTAGTCTAGACGCTAGGATTGCTAGTGCATGCCCTTTTTTCCAGTGACCCACGGAAACTGTTTGGTTGTTGGGACTATAGTCTAATAAGTATCCCCCGATACTTATTAGACTGTAACTATAGGCCTACTCAAAGCATGAGAAACGCCATGTAGTACTTTCTGTTACTGTGTGTACTGTTAATTAAACTAACTGTTAATTGTTGTGCTTCGAGGATGGTTAAAAAGGAAAACTAATTGTATTAGGATCTGACAAAAACCTGAACGTTTTTAAACGTTTTAGAAAAGGTGAAACTGCTACAATAATCACACAGATTTATGGTGTTGACAGAACAACCATAAATTACATAAAACAGGATTTATTAAGTACAACTGAACAACAGCTTTGTATTACTTTTGCATTACATAATTTCAATATAAACGTGTAAACTTATTATCCACTTGTAGGCCCACATGGTACAATTTCTTCCAAATCCTTTTAAATCTACTTACTGTTAAGGTTATTAATATTATTTCTGTTTCCGTCTATTCACTTAACCGTCATAGTCGTGGTCCCGAGGGTGACGGTTAATAGAGTTTCTAGTATGTGGTAAATAAACATTCAAATATTTTTTTAAAAAACCTCCGATTTTGAATTAGTATAAATATGTAGGACCCAGTTTCTTTGCAAACTACAAAATTTTGATTTTCCAAATTATAATGATTGGACCAATGGAATGGCATTTACAAGTATTTCAAAAGGTTCAAAAATGTATTTTTAAAATGTATGTACTTTAAAACTTAGTAATTTAATTTCAAACTGATTCAAAGAACTAAAGAAACACACAATATTCTCGTTATTCAATTTGAAAATCGTCAAAATGTTGTATTTCACTTACTAATAACAAATTTGGTATGTATTTTTACTAGATGGGGATAAAAATTGTGTATAACTGGTGGTAACAAACCTGTATATTCAGTCCTATGACATTCATGTGTATTTGTTGTAAAGATAGAGAAAACTTAAAACTTTATTGAAAATACACTAGGGTATAGAACTCTCACAGTGGTGCTGTCATCAGTGTCCCAGCATGATATATTATGATAAAATTATAGAACTCAATACAAGTAGAGTACATACTACTGAAACACTCACACAGTTTTCAGAACCCACCTGATAGCTAAAATGAGTCTGGCAAGAAAGGTAAAGTAACTGATTTTTCGCAGTGTGCATAATTCATACACTTGTTTTTGTCACATAAAAAAAATAAATAGACTGAAGAAATATTCTTTGAATCCAAATTAATAACTGATTTCAACAGTAGAAACAAATTCGTGTTTTTTATATGTAAGGAAATTTTAGCCCCAGTTTCAGATTATGATGGCCAATGAAGTTTTCTCCACGACTACCGTTACCAAAAAAGGAACTCCTATAAAGGAAGTAGTAAAGAAAACTTTATTGGCCTCTGCCATCTCATACATAATTTGAAAGGACTTTGAATTCTGAGCATTGTGTAACAAATTTGACTTTAGAACCCTATCAAGTAAGGGCTTATGACTACCATATAATAAGCTACGTTTATTTAAGATTGCCAAGACTTCCTCAGTGTGCTGTGTGGTCCCCACAAAGTATGAAACGACAAACGTTACCTTCCCAATATAGGTTTTTATACTTGAAATGTACTCAAAATTTATTTTTTTAAAGTTAACAAATAAAAAGACACCTTTGACCACTCAGAACTTAAGGGACATCCGGTATATGCAAAACTAGTTATTAGGTTCAAAAGATAAATTATTAATCTTGTCTTCAATTAAAGTATTTTATTAAAATGAAACAAAAACATAAACGCCAAATCACAATTTAAACTCAAAAATGAAATGAGAACAAATGAATATTAAACTGTTCTTGACAAACGCCATCACTACATATTACAAACTGAATCTTGTCTGTAATTAAGGTATTTTAATAAAATGTAATAAAAACAAGAACACCAAATCAAATTTAAACTCAACAAATGAAATGTGTACAAATAAATATTAAACTATTCTTGACAAACACCATCATTAGATGTGTTACAAAACTGGAACTACTCCTGACAAACCACATCACCAGATATTTTAAAACTGAGTCTTGTCTTTAGTTAAAGTTTTTGAACAAAATGTCATAAAAACAAAAACACCAAATCACAATTGTCTTTAGTTAAAGTTCTTGAATAAAATGTAATAAAAACAAAAACACCAAATCACAATTAAAACTCAACACATGAGAAATATGAAACTATTCATGATAATCCCATCATCCAATATTGGACAAACTGAATCTTTGTCCAGTCTCGGCTCCCATATAGTTCCACAAGGCATTAAGTTTTGCCAATCGATTGTTGGACTCTTCTGCAGCCCTTCTAAGTCTCTCGAGTTCACCTGTAGATTCCACAAGTGCTTGGTTGATCTGTGTCAACTGTGTCTCTTTACTTCTTAGTTCTTGCATCTTCTCCTGGTAAGGTGTGAAGCCTGGAATATCCATTGGGAGCTCTGCAAGCTCTATAGCAGAGTCTTGTCCGCTGGTTACTGATGACTGCTGCTCTATAGGGTTGACTTCTGATGTAGAGTGTTTTTTAGATATATTTAACACGTTTAACAGACTTGTGGGTACTTGTTTTAGATTTAAGAAAAATCTTCCCTGATCCTCAGAGGAGTCAGATGATTCTATGGCTATGAGCCTTGTCTTGGCTTTTTTCTTCTCTTTCTTAAGCTTTTGCAGTTTTTTCTTAGCAAGTTTTTGCTTCCTGTAAAACAAAACAAATCATGAATATATCCCAGGAAAATCTCCAAATGGTAATCTCTTTTTTTGTTCATAGTAAACATTGTTGAGCAATAACGGCAAGCTGTTTAAAATTGTCATAAGCAAATACAGTATTACTCATTAATCTTCAGAATGCTCAGGGGTCAAATATAATTGATCTACAACAATTAGAGAATCCAATCATGCGATTTCGGGATCCTAAAATCTCAATCATAGGATCCTGGAGCCAAATCGGCTGCAACCTGATCTTAGAAACTGTACTAAGAAGATTAAAGTATGATTCATCAGCGTGTTTAAAAGTTAATTATATTAAATAAAACTCTAGGTTTATTTTTAAATTATTAACTTAATTGACAATAGAAAAACAAAAAAATGGCATTTCCATATGTTTTGCCTAATCTTATACTGCACAAATAACATCAGAAGCTAAATAAAAAATAACATGTTAATAATATTATGACAGTAAATTTAATGCTTTATAATGAAAAAAGATCGATGATGTATAAAAATTTAAAATCACAAGTAACTTAAGCAAAAAAGATTGAAAAATATGAATTAAATATGAAGAATTAACACTCTTTAAAATAAATTGATCTTGAAGTAAAACTACACTTTTCTTAAAAAAAAACTTTTGTTTAAAAAGAATTAAAATATTCTCAACACTAACTAAAAATATATTGTATAAACAATTGTCATGTTATTGTTTGGCAAGGGTGGAGGGACTGCGAACAATGGAGTGTGAGAGGTTTACTGATAAGAAGCAATGACGAGTACTGGAAGCATATGGCGCACTTAATGCTTAAGCAATAAAACAGGCAAAAACCTGCTAACATTTTTGAAAAACAAAACCAGATTCCATTAATTAGAAAAAGTGTAAATTTTATGCTGAGCATCCAGGATCCATAAATTACCTTCAATGTCGTGAAATTCACTTATAGAGCCACAATTCAATCTTTTTGTACATTGTTTCTAGCTTCGTACATTTAAAATTATTTTATGATAACCACATCATTTACTGCCCTCTTAAGTAAAGAAAAAATAAATAAATAATTTTATGATGAAATCTATTATAAATGGCAGATACTAAGATTAGTGAGAACCAGAAAAATGCTTCAATAATTTCTAAAATGCTGTCCATGCCCAAAAAATGGGGCTTTATTAAAAGCTGCTCAAAATGTTTAGGGGGTAAAAATTTAGAGACACCATACATAGATGCCCATCTTATCCCAGTTAAAAATAGCAGCTGAATTAAATGTGCATTACCATTAAGAAATAGAGAAGCTTCAAAATTGTAATTTATGTTTTCATGGCATCCCTTAGTGAAGTCTTGGAAAAAAAACTTCATAGAATATAACAATATTGTTTACATGGAGTCCTGCTATTTCAAAATAAATTGGAACCAAACTATGATTCAGTGAATTTCTTGCTATGGTGTTGGATAGGTTGGATTAGTAACTAATGGTTCATTAAACAGCTGCCCCTTACCGATGTTTACTATGCTTCTTTCCACGAGCGGGGTCCGAGGATTCATCACTAATGCTGGGGGAGGACACAGAAACTTGCGAGATGCTGCCACCACCTTAAAAAAAAAATAAGATTATGTTATTTTTAATTCCATAAACAATAATGTGGTTAAAGCACTAACTGGAGTAGACCGTCTGTCTGTTACCAGACTAGGACTTCTCCAGACCCAGTTATCAGAAACAAATAAAAAACTAAACATTTCATCAACCAAAGTTTTTGATTTTGCCCCTTTGAAGGTCATAGTTTGTCATAACCACAGCACATTATTGTCGTGAGGTTCATCAATCCTCCAGGCTCTGTGTTGTAGCATGTCCGCTACAGACCTGCGTCGGCTGATGGCTGGAACTGACTGAGCAGACAGCCGTGTAGCCAACCCCACCACAGACTGTGTACAGTGATGGGAGACTGTCATGACACTTAGACTATCTGCAGTACAACCCAGAAGAGCATAATCTCAAACACTGTTGGCTTCATAAAATAGCAAGAACTAATTAGTGCTTTAAATTATTTGCATTACAATTCAAGCTACAGTCAACAACATTGCTAGACTCAGATCATATTAATTCCATCTGTTTGAATCATTAGTGAGGCGGACCTTGTTTCGGACACTGCTAGCTGAATGCTTTAGTATCTCATGGGACAGCCCACAACCTATTTGTTAGTAGCCTAGGCACACTAGCCACCTCATCTACCAATGATGTAAAATGATGTATGATTTTGTAGACATAAAATCTTGTTAAAATTAGCTATTTAGGTCAGTACTCTACAAACAACTTTTAAGAAATCATAACTGACCAAAAGAGTATACTTCTTTCTTAAAGAACCTGTATAAAAAAGTGTACTTTGTTTTTAAAACCCCACTCGCCATTAGTTTGCGAGGAAAAACCAAAGGGCTGATTAGGTGTTTTAAAAGGAAAGAGAAAGTATTCAGCTAGTATACTTGAGAAAATCTTGGTAAGTCATCTTACAGATACTACAAACTGTCAACTCATCCCTTCCTTACATGAAGTCCCTCATAGGGATGAAATATCAGTGATCTTGTATGTTTTTTTGTGTGTAAGATGCAGAAGATTTTCTCAAGAATGTTAGATAAATGCTTTCTCTTGTTTCTATTGTTTTCACTTTAGTGAGCTAAAATGAGGAGCTAACATGCAAACCGTGTTTTGTCCAATTTTTTTTCGAAATTGAGTTAACGATTGATTCTGATTCATCTTTTTGAATCCCACCCGATGCAATATTGCTTTTCAGTCAAAAGAAGCTTTTTCCTATTTAAAATTAATATTGAAAACTGGGTGTTCATGCAGAATGTGTTTTGTCCTCAGCTGGTTGTAATGCAATACGTGCTTTGTCCAGCTGACCAATGGAGGCAGCCCTTTTGGTCACGTGACTCCTTGTCTGTTGTTATTGTTTCCTAACCTCTTTGATGTTGATGAAAGTGTGCCTTTCTAGAGTATCTTTTTAATAAAATCAATATTTGTTTTTTCATAAGTCAATTTAAGTTTTCTAGAGTATTTTTTCAATAAAATTTGAATATCTTTAAACAAGTAAAATTATAAGGTATCAATAAAATTTTAATTATTAATCAAATTTAACTAAAGCAGTTTCTTTATCATCAAAAGTCTGAATATCAGTGAAAATTAAATGTAAATCTTTTTTATTTAATTCCTTAATAGATTTATCATCAATTAATTATACTAGTAAACCTTTTTGGTAAATGTACTTTACATTTTTCTAACTCAACAATAATTGTATATCCATATTTATCTTTAATTCTTTCAAACTTTTCAATTTTATATTTTTCATTTAAATTTAAACTTTTTAATGGTTTATATTCTTTAAATCTTAATTCTCCAATATTATTAATTTCTTCTAACAGATCCATTCATATAGGAAAAAATATCACAAACTTGTTTGTGATAAATATGTTAAAAATTCATCATCATAATTATTTTTTATACAAAAATCCATATTTAAGTATTTAAAAATCATAGGTAATAATTTTTTGTATGATATATTAGTTTTCTTAACACATAAATATTTATAAAAAATAGTGTAATTTTTTTCTTTATCCTCATTATTCAATTCAAAATCAATATTGTATATTTCGTTTAAAAATTGATAGTAAAATATCCAATTTGTATAATTCCTTTGTTTTAAAAATAATTTTATATTCTTTGGTGTTATTTCAAAATGATTGGAAATACATAAAATATATAATTCATTAATTAATTGTTGTGTTTTATATGGTTGAAAATGGTTAAATTCTCTTAAAATATGTTTAAGATGTTTATTCTTATTACTTTTTCTCTTAATCTTTTTTTCATAAATAATTCTTTTACATATATTACATCCTACACAATTTCCAATAATAGTAAAATTTGTTTGATTATGACATCTATAACCTTTATTCATTTATATATAAATATTTTTTATATAGAAATGAATGAACCAATTCATTGTCACAAACGTAAGAAAAAAAAACTAAAAATATTAATCCACAAATTGTTGAAATGAAAAATGGTGACGATGTGATTTACATGTTTAGAGCATCGAACAGCACCACTCTTGCTCTAATAATGTTAATTTTTAAAAATTAGAATTAAACACATTTTTAATTCAAACAGTGTTTTGTCCAAGTGATTTCCATTCAAAACGTGTTTTATCCTAAAGGTCCGTGCAAAACGTGTTTTGTCCAAACTTTATTGATTTTTTTAAATATCTAAATCTATAAACCGCAAAAAAATACCTTATTGGGTGTTTTTCTAGCAGTGCACTTGAAAAATTTAAAAAAAATCAATAAAATCCTTCCATTTAAAAGTTTTTAATCAGTTTTTTGTGTTTCCTGAAAAGTACGCAAACTGTGACAAAACACGGTTTGCATGTTAGCTCCTCAAATACTGTTTGGAGTTTTGCTTAACCAACAGAAAATCCAATTCCTGAATCCCAACAGATGTTAGTACTAATAGCTAACATTTTCTACGTTTTATCCATACAGGACTGTTAAAATAAACTTATGCCAATAACAAATATTTATTAAAAATGTAGTTAAGACAGTTTTTCTTCATTTTAATTATTTGATAAACGATTGAACAAAATGGAAAGTTGACACAAAACTTATCTACCAATCCGTATATTTTGTTCTAAAATTCTTCAGTTAAAAAAAATCATTTGCTTAAAAATAGTTCTTAAAGGGCAAAGAAATGATGAGAGTTTGTTTCAACATAAAATAATAATTAAAAAAATATACTTACTGGATGACTTGTGTCTTCGGCTCTTTTTGATGTCCTTCTTTGTTTTCTTAGATTTTTTCCCCGAAGTTTTTTCTGGGATTGATTCCGAAATTTTCTCTTCAGAAATAGTTTTTGCCGCCTTATCGGATCTGTCTGTTAATTTAATCTTTGATACCAGTTTTTTCAACATACTTTTAGTTTCTTTAGCCTCAGAGACATCTTCAGGCTCTATGTTAATGTTTTTGGATCTTATTCTTACAATCGTAGGTAATAATTCTGCCTGGGAACATCTTGCTGCTGGGATGAACCTCCCATTCTCAATTTTTCGACGTTCAAACGGTGTCAGTACATTCAAAATGGCATTGGCTCGGGGGTGATTGTCCCAGTTTAGTTGCCAGAAAGTCCTGAAACATAGTTTTCATCAAATTTCTTGGAATGAGGATGGATTCCCGATTAACAAATTGACTAGGGGCCTATATTATTAACATGGAACCCCCACATTTCAGATCTTTGTAAGAATCTTAGAAGGGTAAACTTTGCTCTAAGGACATTGTTTCCACTGCTGGAGTGTGAGGATCTGTAAGCAGTATACCACAGTTGTTTTCAATTCATTATGTCAGAATGTTAAGGCAACTTAACATTCCGACCCTTTCTTCATTGTACATTTTTAAAGTATACTTATTGGTAAAGCAAAAACTTAGTTCCCTCCAAACTGTTGGGGGAAAATCATCGGTACCCCACCCGACATGGTGCTAATCTTCTCAATCCCCAAATTCACTATCCTTATCGGAAAGACAGGTGCTTCATTCTGGAATTAAATTTTACAATAATCTCCCCAGTGATTTGAGAGGTTGCAAAAGTTTTGTTTGATTTTAAAATAAGACCAAACATTTTCTTAAAAATAAAGAACTATACAGTATTAATGAATTCTTGTCTGCTTGAATAAATATTTTTAATTTTGTATTGTATGATCCGTTTTAGTTTATTACGGATAAAGTTATGTACTTTAGTAAAATTGACGAATGATATATGCAGTTTTGTAAATTGTATCCATTCAGAAAATAAATGACTATGACTTTGACTAATAGAAACAATTATTAATATTGTGGCATCATAAATTAAAAATGGCAATATCAAGTGTTTTCCTAGCAGAACTTTAAACTTAAAAGTTAAGGGCAAGGGCCTAAAAGGGAGATGAAAGGTTGGCAGGTACATAAGGTGTTGTAAATAATTATGGAGGCAATTACGGCCTAGCAGGGGGTGTAGCCCAGTAGGACAGAAAAGTTAAATCAGGGGTGTAAAGGGAGGTGATAGAGAAAGATCAAACTTTGGTGGGTGTGTCAGGCGTCAATCTTGGACTTTCTGAATCAGTCCTGATTTGGCGGGTGTGTCAGGCGACAAAACTATTTCCTACTCTAAGCAAAATTTTGTTCACTTTATTTAACTTCTTATTTATCAAACTATTTAAATCTCAAAATAATCATGATACATCTAATATTACTTGACCTAATATTACTGTATTTGGTGTCTGATTTACATAGTAAACTATAAATTTACTTAAGAACTATTGTTCTTTTAACAATGAATATATTACTTATAACCCTCCATCAGGCGCATAGTGGAGGTTACCCCCACGCTTGTAAAAAAATAAGTAAAAAATGTAGAAAGCTTTTGTTTTGCACCCTGATTTTCAGGTTCTCTTTAATATCACTATCACTTTAATATTACTAGAGGTGTGTAATGTGTCACTTTATCTGTTTACAATTATAGTATTGATCTGGGTGTAGACTTTTTCGAGTGTGCAGAGGTTGCTTCAGCTTGCACTTGATTGTGCTGCTGAAAATAATTGTTTTAGCCCCAATGTTTTTTCCTTAATTGTTTATTTAGCTTGTCTATTGTTTCTTTCTAGCTTTTAAACCACATTAAATGGATTTTTATTTTATAACTGATATTATAGAATACTTTTTTTACCCTAGAAACATACTGTATTTTTATCAATGAACTGGTGTCAATTTTAAATTTTAGGGTGTATTATTAGAAAAAAGGGTAATTAAAAGAATTTTACGTTTAGTAAAAAATAAAAAAAACGATACAACTTCACTTTGTGCATCCGTGCTTTATAAATATAATACAGGGGTAGATTACTGATATAAAAAAGTTACAAATCCTTCTAATTAACATGGAATTTACAATTTTACAATGATAATCCTGAGGTATTTAATTTATAATGAACATATTTTTTATTATTCTTGCTTGTCGGCAGCTTAATTCCTTAACACTCTTTGCATATTAACATTTTATAAAAATATTACCTGTAGGCCCACTATTAAGTATTAAGTAATGAAGTTCACAGGTGAGGGCTACTATAATTATTATATTTTTAAAATTCAACCATAATTGTCAAAACACGTGCAAGTGAATAAAACCACTAAAAAAGGGTACTCATGTTTAATTTTTTTTAAATATACCTATACTATATATATTATAGCAACCCAAATATTTTTATGTGTGTTAAAATACATTAAAAGTATTCTTGTTAAAATATATATACAGGATGTAAAAAAAGTCCGCCCCCCCCTTTAATTTTTTTATTTGTTAAGATAAACAAATATCGTTTGGAGGGTGATAGTAACTTAACACAAAGTACGTTTTGACCTCATCAAACATTTTTAGTAATGTTAGGGGGACGGCCCACCAGGAGTCAAAAGAAAATCTTAAATGTAAGCATGGGTTGATATGCGCATCAAATTAAAGGTCTCACTTGGCAGAGTACAATGCTGCAAACCAGACTTAAAATGGATGACCCAGATAGAAATGGTAGGCATTCAAAGTTTCCATTAAAATCGTATGGGTAAAACTTAAAAATGCAGTAACTTTTTTAATACTCAATCTTTGGTCTTCAGGTTTGTGGCTAATTACTGCAAATTCAAAGACGTTTAAAATTATGATGTCACAAAAGCCAAAGCATAATTTCTTATATACTTCATCTTGGGACGTCCCATAGAGGATGTTTAAGTTAAAACTTCCTTAGCCTCTGTCACATCATACATAATTTTAAACGTCTTTGAATTTGGAGTATTTAGCCACAAACCCGACGTCAAAAGGTTGATTATTAAGAAAATTATTGCATTTTTAAGTTTGGCCCATATGATTTTATGGAAACTTTGAACGCCTACCATTTCTGTCTGGGTAATCCATTTAAAGTCTAGTTTGAAACATTGTACTCTGCCTAGTGAGATCTTTAATTTCATGTACATCAACTTATGCTTACATTTAAGATTTTCTTCTGACTCCTGGTGCGCCGTCCCTCTAACATGACTAAAACTGTTTGATAACGTCAAAAGGTACTTTGTGTTAAGTTACTATCAACTCCCAAATGATATTTGTTTATCTTGACAAAAAAAATTAAAGGCGGGGGGGGGGGGGTGGATTTTTTTTACACCCGATATATGTATGTGTGTGTGTAAGAAATAATTCTTTGAAAGAATGATTTTTTCAATTTTTTTTCTGATTTCAGAGGCAACCTCTGTTTGTGCCCGATGGTGTTTCAGAAATAAGGCGCCCGATGGAGGGTTAAACATAAATAATTTTAATTTATCAGTTTTCCTTTTGTAGTAATTTACCTATATCGTTTGTCCACGGTTCAAACTTAAAGACAAGAAAACAGACAGAAGGTCATCCAAATCTTTTCTTTTAGAAGTTTTTTTGGGGCATGTAATGGGAAAAGTTTCTCTAGAAGGTTATTTTTCTTTCTGGAAGTAAAACATTTCTTTCTATTCACAGTAAAGATTGGATGCTCGGTTGTCTACTTACAGTAGTAATGGTGCTTGGCATTGCACATCAGCGTTGAACATCATTATAAACCCCTTTTCAAATAAATCCAGGGAAGGAGATAGTTCTTGAGGGTCCCAAAATTCCATGACAGTCAGGAACAAGACCGCCACAGCAAAGTACAGCTTGGGCTTAGACTCTGTAGCTTGCTCCAGCTGGTGAACCAGGTGATCGAAGAGTAGTGGCTCGTGCAGATATTGAAATATATATCTTAATGTCCCTTTCGCCATATACTCCACTTCCTGCGGACAATTTTTTCACAGTCATAAACTGTCATATATGGCAAAATACATTGGTTAGTATTATTCAAACATGGTTTTTAACTGTTTTTAAATCATCTGATACCACTGCATCCCCATGGCTTTTGAAATGGAAAGCCATGTACATTGTACTTTGTATTACATCCTTACGACAGTTTGTCAAAATCCTGATTAACCAACAAGAAGAGGGAAGTACTACCATTGCAATTCTGCTTGACTAAAGAAAAGCTCTTGGTTGTGTCGACCACCAGCAGCTGTTTAATAAATTAACATTGTTGGGTATATCAAGGAACTGGTTACAACGTTACTTAACAGGCAGAAATCAAACATTAATTAAACACACAAGCCAACACCTCAAAAATGAGCATTTGTTAATCAAGGAGTCCCGCAATAGTTTGTTAGAACCTGTGTACTTAACCTATTCACCAATGACTTTCCATGGTACATGAAAACCATTAATAACACTGTCATATTTGCAAATGATACCGTACTTCTAATTAGCAACAAGGACTCTGGACAACTAGAAGTTATCTCACACATAGCACTGAATATAGAGATCCAATACTACCATGCCTCTGTCTTGGTAAATGATAATAAGACAAAAGTTAGTACTTCGGAAAAATAGAGAAGCCACCAGAAGACTACCTGACCTAGAAGAGATAACCTCAACTAAATACCTTTACATGACAGTTGATTATGGCCTCACTTGGACACCCCATATAGACTCCTTATGCAGCAAGCTCAGCTCAGGATTGCATATATTAAAAAGCATGAAGAGCATGAGTGATGTGGTGACAGCCATGATAGCATGTAATGCTCTTTTTAGACACATTTTTATGGTTTATGGAATAGTTGTATGAGGGGGAAGTACAGCTGAAAACTTAGAAAGAGTTTAGCTCTCCAAAAATAGCTATAAAATTTCTTGGAAATTTCCAGCCCAGAAAATAATGCAGAGTCACTTATAGAATGTAAATTCTCACAGTTATAAACCTAAATTCTTCAGGTCATCTTTTACAACCATGTCATGGGAAAAGAAGAAATGAGGACAAGCGAACGGTTACATAACATAACACATAACATGCAATCAACAACCAACTACTGTCTTCCTATGCACAGGCTAAGTGTAACTGAAAAATTTCAAGCTCCATGTTGGCTAAAATGTGGAACAACTTGCCATAAGACCTGAAAAGAACCAACAAACGACAGTCTTCATTGTATTGAATCATGGCCTCAGGCAGATCAGCTTAGAGCCTATCAGTAGATCAGTAGAGCCTAGAGTGTAGTCAAATTTTTTCACTGGAGGCAAAATCATGTCTAGAAAAAACTGAGTAGATTAAGTTCATGCAACTTATGTTGTCATCAATGCATGTGCCTTTTAATTGCATCATAGATATCAAATAAAAATTAGAAAAGAATAAATTTTTAGACCTATGATTGATAAAACAATGATCTACAGAAAACGTTTGATCGTTTTGATAATTTAAATGTTTTGATCTGGTTCAAATTATATCATCTACTGTTGAAGCCATTAACCAGGGAGTCAAAAATTGAAACAATGATTTATTCCTCCATCAAGTATATTACAAAAATTAACAATTTAATATTTCTTAGGAATACATTAATTTTACTAGTAGAGTGACTGCTGGTAAAAAAAAAAAAAAACACTAAAAAATTATTTTGAGTCCAGACTATTCCAATTAAATGTTCAAACAAAAATCTCCTCATAGTGTCTGATATTCTTACATAATAAAATAAAAATACAAAACTACAATTTTGTAAAATACACACAACAACACTCTAATTAATAACAGTCTATGAAACAATAAAATAAAAAAAAATTATTCAGTAGATAATTGCCGTTTTAATGTTCAATTTTATTGCAGTGTATATAAAACAGAAATGACAACCTAAAAAGTAAAGGTACAATATTTTAAAAAGAGTTCTGTTTAATAATTAATTCTGAGTAGCCTATTACGAGGCATGTTTTGAGAGCGAGTACCGTTTTAAAATCCTGCCACTGCAGCGTTGCGGTCGGCGTTGTGGGCATGCACGCTGTGTACCTACATCTGTCAGCAACACACGGACGCCATTAGAGCATTTTTCGCCGCTGTGTTCGGACTTTTTCAATGTTTAAGAAGTCTTCGCTCATGGAGAATCCTACCTACTACGAAGAACAGTCTGTTATCTGTTTTCTACTGGCTAAAGGCCTGAAATCGATCGATATTCATCGCGAGATCTGTGGCGTCTACAGAGAAAACATTATGAGTGATGGAATGGTACGAGAGTGGGTTAGGGCGTTTAAAGATGGCCGCACAAATGTGCATGATGATTAATGGCATCATTTTGCTTCACGATAATGCCCGTCCACATGTGACTTATCGAACCCAGGATTTGATCAGAGAATTTAATTGGGAGCAACTAGATCATCCTCTCTACAGTACCGATCTAGCGCCAGTGACTGTCACATGCTCATCTGAAAAAAGACCTAAGCGGTGTGCGCCACAACAATGACGACAATGTTAAAACACCTATTTTCAAAGTTTTTCTCATGGGAGGTGGCAGAATTTTATGATGACGGAATTGTAAAGCTAATTGTGCGATATGACAAGTACCTTAATAATCGCGGAAATTATGTAGAAAAATAGATCAAAGTACTTGCTTTTATGTAAAAATAAAATTATTAAAAAAATCTTTCCTGGTTTATTTTTTATTTCAAAACGGTACTTACTTTAAAAACAAACCTCATATCGAAAGTAAATAAAATATTTTTTTATAATGAAGATTTTGAAGTTATATTACAGTTACAATAGGATCACTCACGGAGTCTATAGTCGCCTTGTGCAGGAGTGTTGTTACGATGGTTTGCAGTGTTTCCACCTCGGCAAGCTTTAGTCTCAGCTCTTTGCTCAGCCACGCGACGGTCACGCAAGCCTCTGCTATCAGTTCAGGACTGTAAAATTTTGAACAAACTTTGTAAATAACTTATACATATAAAATGTAAAAATTTCAATAATTGTGTAATTTCAATAATTGTCTAAAAGATTGGATTACGTAGCTGTGTCAAATGGGTGAGAGCTGTGTTAGATGGGTTACAAGTACAGCTTGAAGTGAGTGGCATTGTTCCCTTTCACTGCAGCACTGACTCGGTATTTTACTGCATCACCAAACCCTCATATTTAAATTTTCATATGATAGATAATTTTTTATCAAATGAAGTTTTAACTTTTTTTTCAAGAATGCCACCGCCCTTTGTAAAGCATGTTAAGCCATTGGTCCTCGCCAAAAATGGTAAAGAAAGAAACCTCCAAGCTCTGTTTATATGAGCTGGTGCGGAGGCGTATGAGCGCCAGCGTTGGTAAATAGACTCAGTAGTAATCTCTATTTTTAAGTCAAGGAGGTCCCCTCGAGCTGAGCTGTACGCTATGACTCAAAATCAAAATGGCAACCAACGAGTCTATCTGTTTAACACTAATGCTCACATTCCTCTGAGTTCACCACATAAAAACATATCGTAGTTGAGATGAAATATTTGGCTCAGATATGAGCCTGTAGTAAATTTTGAGGAATAAAAAAGTTAGGGTAAATTTTTGGTCACATACAAGCTTGCCAAATATTTTGGGAAAATTTTCTGTAGGCCGATGGATAACGTTTTGTCATCAATTTAACATGCAAAATGAGCAAATAAAAATAAAAAAATAAATAAAAAATTAAAAAAGAGAATATTCATATTTTAGATTGATTTAAACTTAATTTGCCCCATATTAAAGTTTTATTTGTTTAGTTTTAAATGGAATTTTTTTTATTGATTTAGTGTTTGAATTAATCAATTTTTTTATAGTTGTTTCCTACTCTGAGCTTTAAAATTCAAACGGGCGGTAGTATGGAAGAAACTGTGTCTTTTAAGAAATATATTTTTTAAATAACTTCAATGTTAAACATTAAAAATTTTAAGATATCTCTCGCTTAGCCCTAAGACCAATTTGAACTTTGATCTGTATGTTTTAACAACGCTTGAGACTTTAATGAGTTCGAGGCAACCCCTAAAGAGGCGTGGTCATCGAGCCATAGGCGAGTACTAAATATACAGTCTTAAATTTAGATATTAGTCCATCTTAGATTTTCCCTGTGAGGGGTTTTATGGGGTTCCAAAATTCTACCATTAACTATCTTAATTACATAATTTTGAATTAAAAATCTTACAATAGCTAAAAAATAAGCAATTTTGTATTTTCAATCCTTAAATTTTCTTCAGAGGTTGTAGAGAAAATTCAATAAGAAAATCAGATCTATTCCGATATATTGATTTTTGATACAATGCAATATATCAATAGCTTTTTCAATCGATAGTAATGTAAGCTCTTTACAGATAATACTATTGATTATCTAATTAAAAATCGATCGACATATCTCATTGGATCAAATGTTGATATATTGGATCAAATCAGATTTTCTTTTTGAATTTTCTCTGTAAACACTCAAGATAATTTAAGAGTTCACAATACTAAAGTGTTTATTATTTTAGCTTGAACAGATGTAACTTAAAAAATTTATTCTAAAAAATGTGAAAACCCCAATTAAAACCCCATACAGGAAAAAAATCTAACATGGCAGATCCTATCTAAATTCAAGCCTTTGTATATTTAGTAATTGCTTTCAAATTTTAGATTTCTATCATCAAACAAACAATCCTTCCACCAATTGTCAGACTAGAAGGCGAAATTAGCTTTTTTTTAGAAAAACAAGTTACTCACTTCAACTCATAGACACAAGTGAAATACATCAATATTGGTTTTAGTAATGACAGAAATGAAAGCTAATGATTGAATCTTGATATATCCAGGATTCTTGAAATCTGGTTTGATCATCCACAACATTAATACTGATTATTGAGTCATCTGTATTCAATATTTTTTACTTATTGCCTAATGCTTACAATTTATTTCACTTAATACATTCCACTTTCAAAGATAAGTAGTAAGATTTAAGATTAACTAAAACTTCTAACTTAGCATTGAGAAATCGGGATTTTTCAAGTTGATCATAATCTACTGTTAAGAATCACATGAACCACAAAAAGAATTCATAGTAACATTACATATAAAAAAAATATCACTCAGGGGCTTTCTCAAATAATTGGTCTGCACTTTGCACAGACTTAAATCCCTGGCTACAGATAATATAATTGCAGTGTAAGTTTATACAAACATAATAAAACTACAAGCAATAAACTGTCAGAAACATACCATCCCTGGGACAGAAAATGGTCTAGTTGTATAAAAACTTCTTTTAAAAGTGTCAACATTTTCCCTTCATAAGCCGGGACCTTCGGTTCATATGAGATTTCAAGAGCTAAACCACGTAACATATTTAGCTGTAACCAAAATAAAAATAACAATGAGAATTTTTATAGTATTATTGGATATAGTTGCAGGTCTATGATACTGTAACATATTGACAGCCATATTATGCAGGGGTAGGCCTATTTATATCATTATTTGTATATATTGGTATAAATATCACAACATGAAAAATTGAAGATTGTGAAATTTATTAACATGAAATTTGTTAACATCTGTGTACAAGATATTATACATGTATATGACCTTGGGACACCATTTAGCTGAAATCTCTCTTCTACGCTTGGTCTTTTCTTTAATGCTTACAGCCACTTTACACTGCCGTAGCATTGATCAGGTGAAGTCTTCAGCGTATTAATAGGTTGGCAACGCCTCCTTTACACTGCAGCTCCATGGCAGACCTATTGATTTATTGTCTCACCCATCAATAACTCTTTCTAAAAAAACAGCTGATCTTAGACAGTAACAAAGCTACACAAGGCATCATATCCATTCTACATTCATCCTTCATTCATATTCACCTTAAAATACGCCTGGTAGCGTTGGCTTCTTATAAAGTGATTAAGTGACAATGAACATTGGGGGAGGTTTACATTTTAAATTATACTTTTATGACTTACTCTATCATGATTATCTTGGGTCGTAAAACGTTGGTCTGTAGGAAAATTTATATATTTGTTATTTTATTTTTAGTTTACTTTCTTTTTATTAGAATGAGTTGACAAAAAAACTTATTGAAATTAAAAAAAATATTTTTGTAATACGCTAAGTTTAGCTTTCATTCAATCCCTTGACGAGTATTTTAAGTTAATTGTGCCAAGGCCGGCTGTATAACAGTAATTTGGCGAATTTACCACTTAGAAAAATCTAAATGCCATTTTATCTCCAACTATATTTTTTTAAGTGTTCTTTAAATGCGGCGAATATACATTTTTTCTGATCGCAAGCAGTGGGGCCAGTGGTAGAAGGAGCAACTACAATGAATTCAGGATTTGGGTTGGTTGGTCAGCATTTATGCTATTTTAAATATAGGGATTTTGATTTCCAGCCTATGGCATCCCTTGGTAACCTCTTCAACATGGCTCAGGGGGCTATGTACTTATGCAGGGGGTCGAGCTACACCAGCTATACGTAGCTAGCCAGGGTAACAGCAGCAATGTCGCTCGCATATTACTACAGCGCCCGTGCGATGCTATGGTAGTGTGAAATGACATGTTTTAAATAACATTATGAGATATGCTGCTCAAGCGATGCTTTGGCAGTGTCAAGTATGCTTTAGTCATTAGTAAAAAAATCTGAAATACAGTAGACTCCCTCTTAACCGCCCACTTTGGGACCACGCCTCGGCCGGATAATGATTTGGCTGCTTAAACTGATATACATTAAATAAATGCTAACCTACAATTTTATATGGCCTAAATGCAATTATGGTTTGAAAAAGAAAAAAACAACTTTATTCTTTATTGTTAATAAATGGCTAGAGCCAATAACAATTTGCAAGCATTAAAGTCAATTTTACATAAATATAAATTAATTGAAATAAGTCACAATAAATTAATTCATGTCTAGGTCTTGTGTTCTCTTCCTCCATATTCTTAAAAGGGCGTCTTTTAAAAGAGGACGCACTATAATGATAAAGGTCAAGGTCTGGTGATATTGAATTTGCCATAGACTGTATCCTGATAATAGGGTTGTTTCTTGCATAGTTTGTTCTTGAACTGACTCTGGTGAAACAACTCTAAATATATAACTCTATATAGTTTATAGCTAAAATCCAACACACATGAAATCCACGACTAAAATAAACTAGTGATAATTTGTTTCTTTATTTTGAGTACTGGATAGCAGGTCTAAAGCATTCACTTTTGGTGGTATACACTTCCGTACAGGACAGTACATTTTAGTTGGTTTGAGAACGTCAATTTGATATAATGTTGAATTGAATGATACAGTAGATAAGGAAACAACGTTTTTGGTGAAACATGGCTGGTTCGTGAAAAAAAATGCCCGGTTATAAGATGTTGTTTTTGTGCCAGGGTAGGCCAGTTAAAGCGGAGACCGGTTACGAGGGAGTCTACTGTACAGTTAAAACACATATAATAATACAAATAATAATCTAGTGATAGAGTTTCAAAAGATAAACTATGTTTTGCAGTAAAATTGCAGTCAAACAAATAAAAGATGAATTGTTCAGAGGATAAACTTACCTATTTATCTATTATATACAATAGCCATTTTACAAGTTTGGAGAGAGGTGGTTGAAGAAGAAAGTGAAAACTTTGCTTTAAATAAAAAAAATATAAATATGATAATTATTTTTCAAACGAAACTACCAAAAATTGCAAATTATAAAGAGAATTTCTGTCATATAACTCAAACAAATTATCAACCGATGTGTGTCCGCTGATTGTTTAGGCAGTAGTAGCAACTATACTCACTGCAAGGATTTGATCCTCAAGCCCTCCAGACAGTTTTTCTCTGATTGTTGAAGCTGTTTTGTTGAAAGGATTATTTTTGGACAGTGGTTCAATTTTGCTTGTGTCTCCAAACTTTTTTAACAAGAAATTGAATGCGTGATTTATTTTCCCTGGAACATAAATCAAATATTGTGTGAACAGGCTCACAACAAGATATTTTTTACTTGAGAAAAAAACATTAACAAATAAAAAATGTAGTTTAGTGGCATAATACGAATTACAATATGACAAAACACATACAAACAGTAAGTACAAAAAATAATTAAATTAAAATAAATTAAATTTTTGTGTAACTCCATACAGTGGTTAATGAAAAAGGAATTTTATGAAGTTTTAACAATATTAAATATAAAGTGAAACCGACCAAACGTTGTTTGCCAAATAAAATAGCCTATAAGTCATTAGTTAGTTATGGTTATTTGTTTGTGGAAATATCTTGTTATTTGTAGTTAGTTCACCCTGCACTTTTCTTTTTTTTTTTTTTTTTTTTTTTTTTTTTTTAAACCTCCACTGCTCGTCACCATGGGCCACTTAATCTTAGAAGTCTTATTCTTCACTTATTAGCAGTACAAGGTTTTTAAAATTTATCATTGTGAGGCCCGTAAACAGTGATCCCTTGTGCTTAGACTCACAGTTACTACCGTTTTCCTGTTGCTCCCAATGCCTGGTGAGGTACAACACCTCCCCCTAGTAATAAGTGTATGAAAAATCTCAGGGGGAAGACAACAATTTTAATATGAATGTTTATTTATTTTTAAATCAAAGCTCATTTGCCATTTTAGATAACAGTGCTTATTACCTACCAATGTGGTTCTATGTGAAAAATAATATCGTCTAGGTGATGTCCATGATTTTGAATGCCAGATTTAAATGCATCATCTCCACCACCAAGGATTAACATCTCTGAAGGGATTTCTCGAATGATTACATTCTTCAACTGGTCAAAACTTTGAGGTTTGATGATTATAGACACAGCTCTTAAGGTACCTCCATGGAAAAAAGTCACTCACTGAAAAGTCGGAAGAATTGGGAGGCTAAGGAACATCGTCAACACGAAATATATCTGCCCAGAAAACATGAAGACCTTTTTATGATCAATATCTACATTAAGGGTGTAATGAAAAGCTAATGTTTAGATCTTACAAACCACAAAATTTGGATGAGATGAAGGATACAATTATTCTATAAATTGTTGCTATCCCATCATAGATGTTAGTACCTGATAATAAAGTGTTGAGAAATAACTCGGGTCCTATAATTAAAAATTATCAATGTCACCTTTAAGGCATCCACAAAGTATCCGCCGTTTGAGCATGGCGTGATTAAGTAGTGAGGGTAGCGCTGCCATTCTCACATCGGCGTGCACAGCCATTTAGTACGCTTCTAGATGTGCAAGAGAGAGCATTGTATGATCACGCATTTTTTTTGTTATAATGTAAAAACATGAGCCCCGCGATAGAAAATCCCGCCAAGTATGAAGTACTTGGTGTAGTAAGATTTCTGTGGTCAAAAAGTGAAACAGCAGCTGAAATTTATCATGAATTGAGTGCAGTGTATGGCTGAAACATTAGGAGCAAAGGTGTTGTCCGTCAATGGGTTAATTATTTTTTTTCCATGCAAAAATGAGTGTTGTGGTTTTCTGACATCTGACATTGTGTTTGTCCATGACTGTGTGAGGGGTGTTGTCATGCACAAACACAATGCCAGATGTCAGAAAACCATGACAGTAATGTTATTACATCATGCACTTCATACTTGGCATTACTTTCTATCGCGGCTCATATTTCTATTTTATAACGCGCAATCATACGATGCTCTCTCTTGCTCATCTAGAAGCGTACTGAACGGCTGCGCACGCCAATGTGAGAATGGCGGCACTACCCCACTACTTATGGCACCAACCTCAAACAGTGGTGACTTTGTGTATGACCCTCGTATTTTACAATCATAACTGATCATAACTGGCAAGTAATTAGCTTTGTTCACTTAAATTGGCAAATAATGAGCTTTGATTTAGTAAAAATAACCCTGAATTAATTTTAAATTGGCTGAGTATTTAATTTAAAACCGTCCATCTTCCGTGTGTCACCCTGTATAATAGCTATAGTAATAGACTGTAGAAATTATAGTTTTACTTACTTTCCTCAGAAGCAAGATTGTCTCCCTCCGGAGTGTCCTGTCTAAATCGTGCCTCTTGGAGGGACATCGTTTGTATAGGTCTCTGTGTCACTTTATTGGAAGATGTCCCTTTATCTCCCCCCTTTGGTCTCCGTTCTGAAGCCTCCCCCTCTCCACCAGCCTGGGCCTGGGCTTCTCTCTAAAACAGTTTTGGAGTTTAGAAGACACACTTGAATACAGGCATTAATATTTTTAATTTTATATTTTTTTATTTACCACTTTAAACTGCCAAAACAAATACTTAAATGAAAATTTCTCAGACCTACTTGAAACATTTTCATTTTTTACAACATTATTTTATGTTAATTTACAAACTGCAGGACAACGATAATTTGATGGCTTAGAGTTTTTGGTCATCCACACAAATTTCATCTTTGTTGATGTTTGAGAAGATGTTATATAGGCAAGCATCATCACATGTAGGTTGATCATTGTGGTAGGAAATGTCAAATTGCCTAAGTGTCTTGATTGGTATAAAAAATATATTAATTTAACAACTTGGATCATTTTACATGTGAAAATAATTATGTCAGTGATGACTCTCACTAAAAATTTTGTATTCTTATCACTATATCACTATTTTAAGACAGGGACCCCTCATATAGTGGGTATTTCAACCTGAATGAGAGATGAATGTAAGATGATTGTGGCGCGATCTTGTAGTCTTGTTACTGACTAAGGCCGACATTCTCCTTAGACAGGACGAGGACTGTTAATTAATAGCCAACAGCCAATGGTATCTAGGTACCTAAAGTTTAACATGGGATCTCAACTACAATTTCGACCTCATATATACAAATTGGTCTAATTTTGAGGATGGTCTTTATGGAGTATTCACTAGTGTGGACATAAATCCCCACTAGGGAATATCGCATCTAAAAGCCATCGCTTATTAACTATTCACAATTCGTAACCACTGAGTAGCTGGATTACAGGACGACACCACCATTCTGCGTTATACACAGTCATAATACCTAGGCCTACATATAACCTATATGTATCTGAGTTGTCGTAGAAACTAGCGCTGTCAAACCACAAGCGGTCACATAGAATCAAACAGGGTCTTGAAAGCACTTCAAACGGAAGGAACTGGAAAGTAACCTCTGGCAGTGCAGTGATTGGCTAATGGCCAATTCAGGGCTTGTAACAGTTCTTGAGGCTAATAAAAATAAAAAAATAACCAAAATGACAGAAAAAATAACCAAAAATAACCTTGAATAAACCTAAAATGTCGCTAAAAATACCAAAAACCAGCGTTTACCGGGATATTAAAAATATGTATGCAACAAAAATTATGTAGGATAATTTTGAACCATCTACTAAAGGAATAATATTTATAAAAAAATTTTAAATAGAAAAAAATCCTCCCCGATCTCTCTTTTACTTTTTAGATTTTTTCCTTTTTTAAACATTTATTTAGTTTTTAAGAGCTTTATCCAAAATGATCAATAAAAACCTAATTACCCAAAAATTTAAAAATAACCAAAATCCTCAAAAAATGACAAAAATAACCAAATTCTAAAAATAAATAACTAAGAGCACAAAAATAACAAAAAAATATAAAAAATAAATCTGTAAAAAATAGTTCTGTAATAACCTGTAAGCCCTGCAATATGGCTTTACACCAACCACTATGTACGCAACTGTAGCGATCTGATCGAAGCTATTAGTGGTTTTCAATATCAAACTGTCACTATGACTGTAGTCAAACGGTTCGTTCGCTGTCCAGTGGGCTATTAAGCTTATCAACTTATAGTTATTTGCAACTTTCATATTAAATTTAGTTGTAAAATAAAAATCAAACTTAGCAAAAATTTGATTAGTTTTTCATATCTTTGTTTAAGACTTGGAACAGTAATGTATTATTTATAAATATTAAATAAAAATAAACAACGTTACTTTTTTGTTAAGAACCTTTAAAAAAATACTTGTACCTGAATAGACCTGTAAACAGGGGTGGACTGAGCCGCCGGGACACCGGGAAAATTCCCGGTGCGCCCTCCCCATCAAGGCGCCCCGGCGCCCCTAGGACGAGATTTTTTTCACTATAAGAAATTGTAAAATATTTTTTGAAAGTTCAATATTTGTGAATTTTTATTTTTCCTAAAACGATTAAGATGTGTTTGCACTTCATGACTTGAACATAATACTTTTATCTTCATATAAATTGACTGTTCAACTTTGATAAATTGCTCCAACTGGGAACTCTTTCGTGTAGTAATGACTCGACATAGTTGGCTAACCTGTGCGGTGAAACAGCTGTCAGCCTGGGAGCGACCATTATTGCGACGTATATACGAGTAAAGGTCAATCCCAGGGGGATGATTTTGTTAAACCTTACACAAAGTCTATATTTGTATTTATTCTGGAATATGTACAATTTTTAATATAAATACGCGTATTAAAATGACTCTTGTAATCCATTATTTTAATAAATCGACAATTTTAACAGGTTAGGAACGATGCTGTATTTGCATTTGGCAGAAACTGTGCAGTTTCCAGGCAATCTTCGTTGCAATGACTTTCCTGATGATTTTTTAGCACACCACTCCACTTACAGATTACCTGCAAACCAAGTATCTTGACTACGTTCAAGCATAGAGGCTAGTAAGCTGCACTTAGGAAAAAAGGCGCCTTTAGGATTTAAAAAGTGCTAGGTCCAAGTTTGCCGATGTCTTCAAAGCTGCAGAGGTCTTCGTCACTGAAATAACGAACAAAATCAAACACTTGTCGGGTTCAGTTCAAAATATGGAAGATATCATCATAGAAACAAAACTGCCTGGGGTGAGAGTAGGAAGAAGAAGAAAATGCCGGGGGAAACATCATCAGGAGACGTGGCCTAATTGATGACAGCAGTCGCCGATTTGAAGTAACCGTTTTTAACTGTGTTATAGATCAAGCAGCTGTCAAATGTATGAACGAAAAGTTTTCAGCAAAACAAAGTCTATGCTTAGATTTAAAATATTTTGATTCCAAGCGGTTTAACAGCATTGACATTAACTCTTCTATCTTTCAAAGGATAATAGAATTAGTTACCAATTGCGAGGAGGGGAAACTGGAGGAGGAATCAGTATATTTTAATCACCGTGGCATCACCAGTTGTTGAAGCCGGTAAACATAACAGAACCAACCGATGATTTTGAAGGTGAGCTCTCGGAAGAAGAGTTGGTTTCCAACTTGAATGATGACGTAATAAAGAGACCCAAACGATTTGCAGTATATATTCAGTGTAAAAGTGGTAAAAATGCAATACTTGCAAGTGTGCATTCGACGTCTTACTTGAGTACAATATTTTTTTTTTCAAGGATGTACACGAACCTTTTTAAAGTCTTTAAGTATATCTCATGACATTGCCAGCTACCCAAGTATCATATGTTAACGGCCCTTTGCAAAATTAAAATATATCAAAACAAGGCTCCGATCGTTCACGACTCACTGATGAACACCTTCAGACCTTATTTCTCATGAACATGGAGGGAGATATTCTTGTCAAGATCAAAAATTATTAGATAATCGACAAGCTGAGTGAGAAGAGTGAACAATTACTAAGACCTCTTCACGTATAAACTGTTGGTATGTTGACTTAACTTTTATGGGCAGCAATATATAGGCCCTAAACAAACAGTAATGTAAATAAAATATGTTGGTTTTGATAAATATAAAAAACTACGGCTTTCAAGTTTAATATTTGCCTACAAAGCCTTCAAATGTTTATTGTAAAGTTATTTTCACTTTCATTAGTTTGATTTTTATAATATCAGTTTATAATGTTTATTGAAAATTAAGAAGTTGCTGTTTTAACACTTGTGTGATTTACTGTATTTTACAAACTACAGTAATATACTTCTATGGATACATTGTAAATTGTTTAAATTTTAAGGGATTCTGTTATTATAATCACTAGAAATAAAGACCAAAGTATCCATATTTTTTGCCACATGTTTCAACTATGTCATTTTCAAGTAATTAAACTATAAACTCTTTAATATTTTAAGGTTACAATTTTAATTGCTAGAAAATTATATGATTGTCGAAACATGTATAATAAATGTATTTTATTATATACATATACATATATATATATATAAGTACATATATATATATATATATATTATATATTATATATATGGCCCCCTCCGGTACCCATTCCACCGCCCTTTTCATAGTGTCAGTCCACCCCTGCCTGTAAATAAAAGTAAAATATTACAAATTATTTTAACAAGTAATATTTTAATAATCTGTGATTACCTTTGGATAGACAACGTTATTTTAATTAATTAATTCAATTGATGATGGAACAGTTCCGACATGACTGTTCCAGTTTATTTTTTTTTTTTTTTCAATTTAACCAAACAACAAAAGTATTCATAATATTTGGCATTTATTACCTAATTTTTTTATAGAAAGATTGTAGGATCATCAAATATTTATTTTCTATAGTTGCTTACCTTTATTTTAAGGAACTACATTTACATCATTCTTACCCTTTTTCTAGCTTTTTCAGCAGCTGCCTTTCTTCTTTGTGCATCTCTAGCCGCTAATTCCTTTTTCCTCTGGATTTCCTCAGGCGTTTCTTTGTCATCCTCTTCTTCTATTCTGTCCAAAACAGGTTTCGAGGATCCCGTCTGTGGAACCCATCAAATAATTGTTAAAGAATAAAAATGAACTATGTACCAATTTTTTTGTATTTGCACTGTCTACATATTAGTTTTAAATTAATTTAAATGATAAATTATAACACGATTTTGAGAGGACGAGTTTCCAAGTTTTTATTTTTGTTTGGAGTTTAATGTGAGCAAAACTATTTCTTGCCCTGCAAATGTTAATGAGATAATCTGGTAATCTGGTTCACGCTCTTGCCAGCCTCTGGAAGCTATTGCTACAATAATCAACTTAGTTAAGTTTTAATGGTCAAATATATTGTTACATCAAGGTGCCAGCAAATGGCCTCAGAAAAATTCAAGCATCTTTCTTGGTCCTCCCGGCAAAAATAGTCTAAATTCAAGGCTTCTGTGCTAATCAAATACAGACGAGATTCTTTTTTGATAAAGTGAGGATGTTCTTCACAAAATTTTTAAATCATTTAGTTTGGTTTAGACCGTTTTCCCTAAAAATGTTTATAGTACTCTCCTACAAAATGTCACTGGCATTGATACACACACAAAAGGGAATAGTTATAACAATAATGATAAAAATGTTGCTTCCCCATAAAAGATTGCCACCAATAAAGATATCTGGTCACGTAATAACTGGCTATAGCTTTTGATAACCTTGGGATTGGCTTTATTCTTTTGATCCGCTACTAAGATCATTGGTAGAACGTGATTATTACATTAACATTTCCGAGGCCATGAATGGTATTCATATTAAACTCTAATTGATAAACAAAAATCATGGGACCTTAGTCCTTTAATGGGCAGATTGATAAATTTTTAACATAATTTGTTCTCGGTGGTAATTTGATGGTCAAAATTTTCAATGAGCATATCAAAAGCTAGCTGAAAACATTTTGGTAACTGAAACATTGTGAATATTTTTAGATATTGTAAACATTTGCTAATTGAAAACGTACTTTGAACAAATTTAACGAATTGGAAACATGTTATTTTAATTGAAAAAATTCCTCTCGTACATTTACTTTGATCTACAATTTAATCTTAACTATAACATAATATATTTTCAAACATACCAAACACTATTTAGTTAGCAATCAAACAGAATTTTGGAGTTAAAACGGTGTTTGTGCAAAGAGATTTAATGTAAATTTTAATATTTATTAGTCAACTTTGGTTTAGATAGTTTTGGTTTAGATGATATTGTTCCAAAAGTTGAGGAGATTGAATTGGAGGGTATTAGTTCAAAGCTTTACTGACTTATTGAATGTTGTTACATTTCCTTCCTTAGTTTTTTTTTTTTTTTTTTTTTTTTTTTTTTTCGTATAATTACAGTAGATAGGTTGGAAAGATTAACTTGGCTTTAGTAAAAAAATTACATAAGCAAACAAATTTTGAACACTTTGAACAAAATTAATGTATTCTTAAAATTACTACTGTATAACTGTCATCTCCTTCATACCCCAAGTAAACCGATCACTAACTATACAAATTATAACTAAACTATGATCAACCCGACTGTCGCCATGTGGAGAATGGTCTGTTTTACTTGAGGGAGTCTTACACGTGAGTCACTCACGAGTACTGAGACGCTCGTGAAAAATGTACAACATTTTGTGCGTCTCAGACAAGATGTCATCGTGACTCAAAACGCTTGTGGAGAATGGGCCTAGTGGCGATATCTAATCTCGGTATTACTATGAGCAGATGCCCATGTTACCCTTTCAGAATATGTAAATAATCAATTATCATTATTTTAAACGATCAAATTTCACTTTAAATCAGGTGGTTCTTTTGTAAACACCCTGTATTTACAATTAAAGCACAATTTACATACCGTACTAAACGATAAATACAGGGTGTTCCCGAACAACCTTGAAATATTTTGTGTATTTATTCTTTAGGTCAAGAAAACAAAAAAAAACATCATTTAAACATATGTCCTAAAACGCTTTGTTAAGCCGCTAGCCGCCATTTTGTTTTTCACACATGATAATTTTTATTTCTGTGACGGATGGTTGTATTATGTTCATAGTTGGTATTAATCTTTATGACACCAATATCCATTTTCAGGAAAAAAATTATTTTTGTCCAATGTGTATTTTCAAAATGGTGGTCATTTAAAATGTTTAAACTCAAAACCGGTAAATTTTATCAAAATTTTACTAAAGACAAAAAAGTTGACAAATAAATCATCTAACTAATAATAAAAATATTAAGGATTAAACAACAAATAACGGAGTTATTGTGATTTTTCTGCAGAAAAAAATTGATTTTCCTTAATAATTAATGCAAATTTATATTATTTCAGTAGAAAAATCACAGAAACTCCGTTATTGTGTGTCCGATACTTACAAACTTGGTATCATTAGTTAGATAATTTTATTTGTCAACTTTCTTGTGTTTGTAAAATTTTTATAAAATTTGCCGTTTTTGGAATATATGAGTTTAAACATTTGAAATGGCCACCATTTTTAAAATACACATTAGACAAAATAATTTTCTTCCTGAAAATGGACATTGATACCATAAAGGTTCATACCAAATATGAATTTAATACAACCATCTGTCACGGAAATAAAAATTATTATGTGTGAGAAACAAAATGGTGGCTAACGGCTTAACGAAGCATTTTAGGACACATGTTTATATGATATTTTGTATTGTCTCACCCAAGGAACAAAATGCACAAAATATTTCCAGGTTCTTCGGAAACACCCTGTATATACACTCATTAAGGTCCAATTTGAGTGATTGAGCTGAGCAACAATATTTTTGATATTAAAAGGCAGACTTTAATGCAGGGGAATTCATTTATTAAATTCAAACAGAAAACTATTTGAAATCACCACAAACTCATGAAACTTAGAAGTGAGTTATGCGAGGGATATTCAGAAAGTACGTTATTGTACGATTATAACTGGTAAAGGAAAGAATGTCAACAGTCATGTCATAACAGTCATGTGAGAGTCAGCATTTGTTGGAAAAACTATTGCTGTAAAGAACCTGCCTGTAAGCCGCAGGGGTCGGTAGGGCTGCCGTGTACACAATATTTCAAAATAATAAACAGTATCAATTAACTGACACATACTTTCTCCTGACGATATAAAAAAGGTGTTAAAAGCTTTAAACATTAATGTCTTGATGACTCATTCGGATAGCTACCAGCTGAACAGCGCTACTTTGACCCTACGCCCATCTGTGACTTTTAACAACGTACCGCTAAACGAAAAATTGAATTTTCTCCCCAACCACTTGACGTAGAACAATAATTTAAAATACTGGATTATTTCGTTTTTTGAGCTTGATTTAATGGTGATAAGTAAAATTCATTTCAAAATTAACAGCTATTTTGAAAATCCAAAAATTTGATTTTTTAAACACTTTTTATTGTATAACTTTTGAACGCGCATTTTCTCGGAGATGGGGGTGGTGTCATTTTATTCAGCATTTTAATCTTAATAAACCACAAAATTTTAATCAAAATTGTTAGAGCCGTTTTTGAAAAATTTGGATTTTTCTCGTTTTTTGAGGGTTTTTGGGGATAAACTACCCTAAAAAAACAAAAATTTAAAAAAATGAAAAAAACGCCTGGAATTATTGTGGGTTTGGACCTATATACCAAATTCCACCAAAATCGGACCATTGGGGCATTCTCTAGCTCTGTTTACATCCAGACACACAGACATACACACACAGACAGACATCACTCTGAAAACCACTTTTTGGACTCAGGGGGCACCAAAATGGATAAATCCACCAACAATTCAAATTCAAAAATTTTGACGAAAACAATACTTTCTCCATATACTATGGTATAGAGGGAGAAAGTAAAAATGACCGCTACGAGATAAGTGCCACAGGTTCTGCCGCCGCTATTGATAGTCCGGCTGACCCCTGTCAAAATAAAACCTGTGGATTTTTAGTTTCCATCTTAGTTTATCTTTCGAGGAACATTGGATTCAGATGCTTTTTTGTCAAATTCTTGTTTTCTCAAACTTAATAGTTTATTTAGGGATAAACAAGATCGTTGTTTACATCTAGGCAGCCAGCTGGCTAAAAAAATAGTGGCAGCAAAACCACTGGCTCTCAAACTTGTAGTGGTCTTTGTGACTTTGAATTATATCGGTCAGCGCAGCCCTACTGACCTCAGCAAATTACAGATGCCTAAAGAGTTTATCTAACCCTGACACAACACCTCCAACAACACCCCTCCCTTTACCAGGTATAAACGGAACTTACTTTCTTAACAGCCCTCTTACTTATATTCTGCTAAAAAATTTCCAATATGAAGGTACAGTACAGTCAAGTCACGTTATTCTGAAAAAATTTGGACCAGACCACATTCAGTTTTTTAAGAGGATTTTTAAGGATACTCGAGAGTGGGGTTAAACCGGGTAGCTAAGCTTTAGTGACAAGTAGATATGAATATTTTAAATAATGACTCAGTTAATCTTTATGTTTATTTGCTTTTAAATTGCTTTTTTAAAAATTAATAAGTCTTATAGTTTTCTTGTGTGATTTCTGGTAGTAACAAATAAAAATATAACATATTCAGAGTGTTTAAAACAAATTTGAGATATTGCTTATATCAGTGTAAAGATAAAGACATAGACTACACAACGGTGTTGTCATCTTCACTGAAACTCATATAGTTCTTCCGTAGTAGGCAATCAAAGAGTCTGTAACATTGGGAAGCGAAATAACAAAAACAAAGAAATGCTCTTCACAGCCTGTTGTTTCTCAAGCTGGTGCGATGTATGCCTCTTCCCCTCTCCAACTACATGTTAATTTAATCACCAGCACTTACTGGGTGAAAACCAGACTACCCGGTTTATACCCAACTACCCGGTTTTACTCACCTTTCCCCTACACGGATTTTATGACTAAAGTAAGATACGGTATTGACTTTTTTGCTCACACGGTTTGACTACTTGCAGAAGAGCAGTTGAAACTGTTTTAAATAGTGGCATATACCAATCGAACAATGTAATAAAACCTGTCAATGATGATACAGTAGAACCTTGATAAGACGACTCTCAAGGGGTCACACAAAACTGACGTCTTATCAAGGTGTTCGTCTAATCAAGTGTTGTGCTATCAAGGTTGTTTTGCTGATAATTCGTCTTATCAAGGTGCACCCTAACAGAGTATATTTTAAAACTCCCCAGGATATAGCAAGTGCAATTTTAATGAAGCCTCACTAGAAATATTCCATTGAAAATTTATGAAATCAAGCATACAAAAACACACATATAAAACATAATATTTTATTGTTATGAAAAAATAGCCTATTATAAAAACTTTAAACTACTAATAAAATTTTTTAAAGAAAAATACAAAATGTAATAAATACAGTAACTTGTTATAAATCAAAGAAATTAAAAAACCTTTATACGGTATAAATGTTCTCAATTAATCATTTACCGTATAATTAATTAAGCTGAGTAACAGGAAAGTTAATTGATTTATCGATTACATGTTAGACAATTTCCTCTACGTCTAAGCCTACGTCAGGATTCAATGTTGTTGTACATGAGAAAGGAAAGTTAGTGAAATAGTCATTAATTTTTTTATTTTATTTTTTTTATTTCGTGTTACTCACGTGAACGTAGTCCAATGCGCTATTGATTTCCGTAGTGACCCTAACCACACTCTCGCTCATAACACTGTTTTCTCATAAAACACTTTAATATACTAACGGCATTTAAAGCAGACATTCTCTAATCCCTACTTACTGACACTACACACTTATATGTAAAACCGCGATGTCACACAATAGCACTGCACTTAAACTGGTATCATATAAGCTGTGCTAAACGCGACGTAAAATCATAATTTTTGTTTTGACAGCAGACATGCAACTGACTGGATACAAATTAATTGTGTCTCCGAGAGGAAGTGTTGGAAAGTTTTTCCTAGAACTGAGCATAAAGGCATTGTTTCCTTCAAAACGTCTGACCAAACTGTGGGAACGATGCATGAGAAAGGCGATTCGTGTTAAAAAGGTTCCATAACGATTCACTTCGCGCTATAGAGGTTATGTTCGTGTTACGGAGTTAATATACTGAAAGATTCGTGTCACTGAGGGGGAGTTTGTGCTATAGAGGTTCCGTTATTTTAAAATGCGTGTTATAGAGGTTGATTGTGCACTAATTTCAGCTGGTAAAATGTGTGCTATCGAGGTATTTATGTGAATGGCATTCGTCCTATAGAGGTATTTTTAACATTGAGTGTTATGGGCAGTTCACGGGGACTAGAAAATATTACTTGTTATCAAGGTAATCGTGTTATCGAGGGACGTACTAAAGAAGTTCTACTGTATTATGTTGAAAACTGACAGCCATAGCAAAGGAATAGCTTCTAATTATCGTAATTTACATCTGTAAAATATTGCAGACCAGGATTTTCTCTATTCTTAACTAAAGAAATAATCAGTGTTTTCCTGATGTTCGGAACATCTGGACTTTCAGAATGTATAACAGGACTCTACTGTAATAGGTGAATAGGTAATAGGTAAATACCTGAAATAGGGTATATTGTTATAAGTTTTATTACTGAATAGTTTTTTGAAAATATTACCTGATCCCCGATGAGAAATTGTGAATGAGATTGGGAATCCTCATTAGATCTCGCATCAAAGAACTGAAAATTAAAATAAATAATTTAGTGAAAATAATCAGCCTATCACTGCACAATATTACATCAAACCTTTTACATTAAAACTAACAACTGTTATTTGAGATAAAGATTGATTGGTTGGTTGAAAACTAAACAAATTCAAGATCTTCAAGACTAAAGATAACTGGTCTGCGGAGTTACTTAAAAAATTTAACTTCTTCATTTCCCCTGTATTAACACATATTTGTAACCTAAGCCTCGAACAAGGTGTCTTTCCATCAGATTTAAAAAAGGCAGTAGTTGTACCAATTTTCAAAAAGGGTGACTGGAAGCAGACAAACAACTACCGTCCAATTTCGTTATTACCGATAATATCAAAACTACTAGAAAAAATTGTTAAGTTAGATTACTATCCTTCTTTGAAAAGAATAAATACTTAAATTGTAAACAATTTGGGTTCATGCAGGGCAAATGAACGGAGGATTCATTAAACAAAGTTTCAAGTGAAATTCATGATGGAATTAATCGTAGTAAAACATACTCACACCGTAGACCCTTTAAAGAATCCTCCAAAAAGTCGTTTAGTTATTGGGCTCCAAAAATCTTTAATCTACTAGGGTTAAAAGATAAACATTTTCACACAACAAAGTCATTTTGTAAAGCTGTAATAAACTGCATTGAAAAAAACTGATAATATAGAGGATTTGTGAAACTAATTAATTTCAAATAAATAGAACTAACCTAACCAATCTCTATTGCCTGATTGTAGTGTAAAATTTCTAATTTTTTTCTTAATCTAAAGATGGTTTTTGATTTTAACATTTTCAGGGCATTTGCAAAAGTAATTAAATTGTTTTTTCGTTCGAAAAAACTACTTAAATTACATTTACGAATTGGCTTTTAACAAACTCACTGAAGATTTCATAAATCGAAAACTGACACACCTCATATGCCCCCCCCCCCATGGGGTGTGTCAGAGACAACATTTCAGTTTAACATTTCTCTTAAAAAATAATAGAATTTCAAAACAAAACAACAGCAACAATAAACATAATCACCAGAGATGAAAACTCTACGAGACAGCTTCGCTTAGGGCTAACCTACAAAGATTTTCTGGTTAAATTAAAGAAACAAATTTATCCTGTTTGGCTGTCAACGACGCCTATCGATCTCGTCTCCAAATTGGATGCCAGCACAAGGCGAGTTTCTCCCAACACCAACCTGATCACCACGCCACTTCAATCGATGGAGGAGTTTCCACCACTGCCCACCCAACCACCTGCCCAGCAACTTCCTCTGACAAAAAACATTGTGAGCAAACCTGGGACTGCGGCACAGCAGAATCTGATGACGACCACTACTGAGGATAACCCTCGAGCGGATGAAATACAGCAGACTCATCACACTGTTGGTTCAACAGCTACACCACAAGTGGCAAGTTCAAGATGTAGTGTTGTGAATGTGATAGAGTTAATGGCTCAGTTAATCTTTATGTTTATTTGCTTTTAAATTGCTTCTTTTAAAAATTAATAAGTCTTATAGTTTTCTTGTGTGATTTCTGGTAGTAACAAATAATGGGGTGTATGTTGTACTTCAGGGCCTGCACCCCTAGAACTGGGATATTCACTACCCAATCCCAGCTCAAAGTACCGAGTTGGGTAACGGGCGTGGCTCCCTTTATTAACTGAAGTAGGGCAGCTTCGGCTGTTCCGAGCCCTGGCGGAGGTGGCCTTGTGTCAATCGCGCGCTTACTGGGTGTCTCACTCCAGCTCCATCCAAAAAGGGAGGTAATGAGTCAGGATGTCGGGGATCTGGGGCTTCCGTGACCTTCGGGCGCGGTTGCAGTGTAGCCGGTGCCTTTGGCGTGCGGGTTTCCAGTGACCTAGTTATTCCGCTTGGGAACCACCCATGACCCAAGTAAAACCTAAAATGGGAACCTCGGGATCCGGTTCAAGCCCCTGGCTTCGGCCAGTCCGGATATTGGGTTGGACTCGAGGGGGCAGAGGTTGTCGGTATGCTCGACACACAGCTTCAGCTGTGGGGGGCCCTCCAGCCTCATCTGGGGGCGTTGCTCACAAACGAAAGTTGAGAAGTAGCAGGGATAGTGCTGCCACTGACACTCACAGCGGATGGTTGTTTTGGGTTACCGCCGGTTGAGTACCACAGGCCTAGTGAATTCCGGGTTTTGTGGGGGTCTAATCTGCCTTAATAAGATTTGGGGCACTTGTTCCATAACTCCTCTTGTCGCAAGACAAGTCCGGTGAAGGCTCACGCTAGGTACAGACTGCCCGTGAGGGTAAGGGGAGCCACCACAAGGTTACCCTTGTGGAGGAGCCAAACTGACAAAAGAAAAAGTAACAAATAAAAATGTAACATATTTAGAGTGTTTAAAACAAATTTGAGATATTGCTTATATCAGTGTAAAGATAAAGACATAGACTACTCAACGGTGTTGTCATCTTCACTGAAACTCATATAGTTCTTCCGTAGTAGGCAATCAAAGTGTCTGTAACATTGGGAAGCGAAATAACAAAAACAAAGAAATGCTCTTCACAGCCTGTTGTTTCACAAGCTGGTGCGATGTATGCCTCTTCCCCTCTCCAACTACATGTTAATTTAGGCACCAGCACTTACTGGGTGAAAACCAGACTACCCGGTTTGTACCCAACTACCCTGTTTTACTCACCTTTCCCCTACACGGATTTTATGAATAAAGTAAGATACGGTATTGACTTTTTTGCTCACACGGTTTGACTACTTGCAGAAGAGCGGTTGAAACTGTTTTAAATAGTGGCATATACCAATCGAACATTGTAATAAAACCTGTCAATGATGATATAATGTTGGAAAGTGACAGCCATAGCAAAGGAATAGCTTCTAATTATCGTAATTTACACAGGGGTGTCATGGTGCCGGAATGCGCCGGAACGCCGTTCCGGCACTGGTTTCGGCCGGAAGTGGAGATTGATTATAAATAAATAATTAAAACAAATTTAACTATAAATAAAGAAATATTTTCCAAGCAACAATATTACAAGTTAACTAACGATATAGCGTTCAACGACTGCCGAGTCCACGGATGAGAATTCATAGTTTACAATTTGCGGCCCAACACCAATCATGTTCTATTTGGTAACAGCGCTCATAGCGGCTGATCAAGTATATTAGCTCTTATTTGGTAACAACTAGGCCTGCATCAAACTATAGTGCTATGAATGCCTGCCGCCAGAGACGCTATCGTTAGTATCTTCAGTTTGATGAGAGGTGACGAGAACTGTATCGAATGCTGACTGAAAAGATATGTCATAACCTCTAAAGCGACCTAGATTAGCTGAATGTATTAGGGAAATAACACACAATCACTCTGTGCAGAGTAAGACCGCCCAAAAGCTGTTTGTTCATATGAATTTATATCGATCAGAAAAACTAGAAACATTCTAAATTTTTCAATTTGTTTACAACACCCACCTTGGCTTTTAAAACATGGGCAATGTTTTTGAAATAACGATATTTTGTTTTATTATATATTTTTCTTCAACAGGTTTAGAGTTTAGATGTTGTATAAACGTACTTTGTGGCGTTTACTTTCTCGTTGTACTTTGCCTATTCTTGTTGGATTGTTTATTACGCTTGCTCTGATGTGTCTAGTCAGGCTTACACTCACTAGCCTATTAATACATAGCGTCTTTGTTTAATGATAAATGCCCTGGAAGTTTTATGAAATAAGTATAAGATTTAAATAGGTAACCAAATGAGAAGCACAAATAATTTAGCTGTAAATAAATAATTACTGGCGATACTGCTTCAATGATGGCATATCTGCCGCTTCTACAACAGGCCTAGACTACTGCGGCTACGTACGCCTGCCAAAAAATAGTTTTTGAGTTCGGCTTTGAATTTCTTTTTAATCAAGTTAAAAGTTAGCATACAGTATAAAAAAGAAATTCGTAAAACCTTGTTAAAACGTCAAAACACTAAATTGGGCAATTTAACATTATAACATAAACTGTACTGTGTTAGTATTGTTGGTGGAGGGGGGGGGGGGGTGGGTAATGTGGGCCAGGTATGTAGGCCTACCGTTCCGCCACTGCAAAAATTGCCATGACACCACTGAATTTACATCTGTAAAATATTACAGACCAGGATTTTCTCTATTCTTAACTAAAGAAATAATCAGTGTTTTCCTGATGTTCGGAACTGGGGGACTTTCAGAATGTATAACAGTACTCTACTGGAATAGGTGAATAGGTCGGTAGACACCTGAAATAGTGTTTATTGTTAGAAGTTTCATTACTGAATAGTTTTTTGAAAATATTACCTGATCCCCGATGAGAAATTGTGAATGAGATTGGGAATCCTCATTAGATCTCGCATCAAAGAACTGAAAATTAAAATAAATAATATAGTGAAAATAATCAGCCTATCACACCACAATATTACATCAAACCTTTCATATTAAAACTAACAACTGTTATTTGAGATAAAGATTGATTGGTTGAAAACTAAACAAATTCAAGATCTTCAAGACTAAAGATAACTGGTCTGCAGAGTTACTTAAAAAATTTAACTCCATCATTTCCCCGGTATTAACACATATTTGTAACCTAAGCCTCGAACAAGGTGTCTTTCCATCAGATTTAAAAAGGGCAGTGGTTGTACCAATTTTCAAAAAGGGTGACTGGAAGCAGACAAACAACTACCGTCCAATTTCGTTATTAGACATAGACATAGACATATCTTTATTTCTGAATAAAGTACATACAATTATTTGTACATCTCAGTCGTCATGATTATTACAAACTTAGAATTAAAAGAAAAGAAAATATTCTTAATTGCTAAAAAATAAATAAATTAACATTCTGGGTATTTTAAAAGGTGTTCAGGAACTCTTGCACGGTATAAAACTCCCCTTCATTTAGAAATCCCCTTAGTAACTTTTTAAATCTTTTAGGCTCCAGCCCATAGCACCTCTTTAACTCTGTCAGAAGACTATTGAAAAAATGTGGACCAGTGAAATCAAGATTCCTCTCAGAGAGGGTAAGGCGATGACTGGGAGTGCGCAAGTCACTTCCGTGCCTAGTTGGGTAGCGGTGATTCTCTCCTACAGTTGGGATTGCCTTCAAATTCGATATTGAAGACACAATTGATCTGTATATAAAAATTGAAGGCAAAGTGAGGAGATTGAGGGCTCGAAAAATCCCTCTACATGACTGCAGAGGGGGTAGGCCACAAATGATTCTCACAGCTCTTTTTTGCACCAGGAAGACTTTATGTGCATGTGGAGAGCCGCCCCAGACCTCAATTCCATAGGTCATAGTGGAAAAGAAATAACCATAGTAAACCATGATTAACGCACTGGGATCCAGAAGAGGTTGCAGTGCCTTGAGAGCATAACAAATACGGCTTAACTGGCTACAAAGCCGGGAAATATGACAAGACCACGACAAACCACTATCCACTGTTAAACCCAAAAACTTCACTGAGGTGCATTCCTCAATTTGAAATTCATCCAAAAAGATAGTTTCAGGTCGCTTGTTTGGAGTTAAAAACTGTATGAAGTTAGACTTGTTTGAATTCAACTGAAGGTTGTTGGCTGACAACCAATTTATTAGGGATTTTACTGATTCCTTGACTCTCTCTTGCAAACGAATTTGTGGACCCCCAAACAACAATGTTGTGTCGTCAGCATAAAAGACAGATTTGGACATTGGAAGATTTTCAGCCAGGTCATTCATATAAATTATGAAGAGCAATGGTCCGAGAATACTGCCTTGGGGAACACCGTACTTGCACAATGAAAGCTCTGATCGAACTCCAGAAATCTCTACAAATTGCATGCGGTCACAGAGGTACGACTGAAACCAATCAAGGGCCACTCCACGGACACCATAGTTCCCTAATTTTTCACACAGAATGGCGTGATCGACTCTATCGAATGCCTTCGATAAATCACAGAACACCCCCAAAGCAGGCTCTCGCTGTTCAAGTTTAAATAAAACATCCTGCACAAAATCGACAATTGCTTGGGTGGTTGAGCGATTTGCTCTGAAGCCATATTGGTTTTGAACCAAGATATTATTTTTGTCTAGATGATTCTGTAATCTGGAATAAACAATTTTCTCCAGGACCTTTGACAAAGTACAGAGAAGAGCAACTGGCCGATAGTTATTGAGGTCGCTTTTTTTCCCTTTCTTAAATATGGGAACAAGTCTAGAAGTCTTATAAACATCAGGGAAAATTCCGGAGGATGTAGAGGCATTAAAAAGATGAACTAACGGACTAATGATAACGGGGTGGATTTGCTTTAAAAGACAACTTGAAATACCGTCAACTCCTGCAGACTTCTTTGATTTGAGTGAAAGGATTGCTTGTTTGACTTCACATGACGTAGTGGGAGAAAAGAACAAGGAATGGGCTGGTGTATGAGAGATTTTTGAATGCAGTCTGATTGCTTAACTTCGTCAGATATGGAGGCACGCTTTTCCTCAAGTAAAAGCTTACGAAAAAGCTTTTTCCTCGATTTTAAAAGTGCTTTCAAGACTGGGTCCTTAGATTTACGGACCAAAATACCCAAATCAACATTTTTATTGGCAAAATCCTTTAATTCCCAACTTAATGATCTTTTATTTTTTCCCTTTAACTTTTTTCGAGTTTTTCTTAAAGGAAAAGAGTTGTCAAAATATCTATGTATGATGTCTGAAAAAGATTTAAACTTATTATTAACCCCCTTAATTCCGTGCAAAAAACTCCAGTCCACATTTGACAAACTGTCCATGAAATTCAAAACATTTCGTTTAGAGAAAAAACGCTTATACAAAAACAAATCAACTGGTTTACAAAATGATTTTATCCTTATCAATTGTGAATCGTGGTCTGATAGTGTGTTAAAACAGGAACTACATGATATCAAATCAACGTCAATATTAGTTACAACATTGTCAAGCAGAGATTCACTGTTGTCAGTGGTCCTAGTAGCACACATTACTAATTCATGAAGATTAAAGGACATAAAAACATTTCTTAGTTTCAAAACATTTGGATCTTTAGAATTTAAAAAATTAATATTCCAATCTCCACATACTAAAATATGATTATTACTTTTAAATGCATAGTACAATAGCCTTTCGAACATGTCAATGAATTCCTGAATATTCTTTTGTGGAGGTCTATACAAACAAACTAAAGTGAAATTGAAGTTTTGTTTTTTGTCAATGTTGTTCATTAAGTTAATAGACACAGTAGATAACTCAAAACAATTTGCTTCACATGACTTTGGAAACAGACTATTAGTCAATACAGTGAAATTAAATAAACTGTTGTTATTATAATATATACAGACTCCACCACCTAATTCCGAACCCCGACAAAATCTAGTGACACAAGTAAAATTTGGAATAATAAGGGGCTTGTCTTCACGAAGCCAGTGTTCCGTGAGACACAGTATGTCTGGAGGCCGACTCCAGGAGGCGCAGAGCTCATCTATTTTGTTTCTGGCACTTCTTATGTTTAAATGATAAATGGAAAAATTATTCAAAGTGTCCGGTTTAGTTCCAGGAAGGTTGTTTTGTCTAAAAAACTGTATCCATATGGAGATGATAGGGGAGATGACAAAGGAGGGAAATTTTCAAATGACAGGAGTTCACGTTCAGAAATGGATTTATTATGGGTTTGCCAGACTGAGGACACAGGGGCAGCAGGAGCTTGAGGTGATGTTGGCTCAGGGGCTGGGTCAGGACAGGACTCAATTAGGGATGTGTTGTGAGCACTGGAACCAGATAGTCGCACCTGCACAGGAACAGTTGACTCCGCCGACGTCCTCTCACCTTCGCTGTCAACACGCGCTGGGGTAGTCACTGCCGATGACTTCACACCTTCGCCGTCATCTCGCACTGGAGCAGTCACCTCCGACGATCTCACACCTGCCAGTTCTGTTGTATTCTTGTTGACAGTCTCTCGGACGAACTTCTTAAAGTAATCAGCCAACAGCTTCTTGCCACGACGATTGTAGTGAAGGCCATGCCTCGTGAGATGCGATCTTTTAATGATCTCATTGATGTTTCCAAACTTCAGATTTATTTGGCCTTTGTAGTTATTTACCTTATCAGATATGAGCTCATTTAAATAAAATATATTGTCATTCAAAGGAATGTCATATTGGTAAGGCATGCCATTTATCAGGATGTTGGTTTTCTGCCTGAGAGTGAGTAGAGAGCTTATTCCCTGGGAAACAGTCAGTGGCGCCGGCTCGTGAGAATTTGAATCATTTGAACCAGCTAGCACAATTACGAAGTCTTCCTCAGAAAAGTCACTGATCATGCTAAAGCTGTCCCTCACAACATGCTTGATTTTCGCTCCAGGTTTTGAATATACAAAGACGTCAAACTCGCTCTCTAAATCCTTCAGATACTCACAAAAATATCGACCCTGGCTGTCTGATAACAATGCGACTCTTTTCCTCTTCTTAGTGCCTGTGGTAGTAGTAGGTGGTTTCTGGGAAGTGTGTTTGGCTGGTTGTAGACGAGGCGAAGCATCCCTGTGGACCTGGGCCTGAACTTGGACTCGATGCGCCGTGCAGTTGGGAGAAGAATCATTGGCGAGTACAGAAAATTTATTATTAACTTGAATTTAGAACGATTTGTCAGAAATCGGCATAGGCTTAGCTTGGTGTTTATGAGTCATAAACTCATTTACTTCTGTCAACTTCGTGATTTTCATTTTGCTACAATTCAGATCTTGCAACAAAGTATTAATCTCACAACGTAAAATGTCGATTATAGCATTCTTATCCTTCAGATCATTACTTAGTTTGGAATTAAAGTCGTTCAGGTTTTTAATCTCGAGTTTGAGTAATTTAATTTCTTCCTCAGCTTTTTCTTCGTAGCACAAGGATTCCTCAAAACTCTCTTTCCTCTTACTCTTTTCAGAATCAAGTAACTTTTGTAACAGTTTGTTTTCATCTGATAACTCAGTAAGAGTAATTTTCAAATCATTATTAACTGTAATTGAAGCGTCAAGTCTACTTAAAACTCCAGTGATATCCGGAATTAAATCAACAATAGCATCATTTGAGTATTTATCCGAGATTGACACAAGGACCCCATGAAAACTGATAGCAAAATCAATAACCTCATCATTGACAAGATCACTTTTCAAGTTCCCAAGCTCTTTTTCCGCACCACGAATCAAATTTCCGCGTCCCCGTCGAGTCATTGGTTTGGTCATTTTAGGCAAATCCTGCATTAAATGTGACGCAAACGTAGTGCCGGTCTGTGATGCGGGTTGCCTACTGGAGTACGAAGGTGTAGCCGGCAATATACCGCTTGGTTCTTATTGAAGCCGCTAGATGTCGCGGGGGTTCACTTCTTGCAGATCAGACGCTCCAGCGTTTATGCCGATCCCGCGGCCGCCGCGCCGATTTCCTTCGATAGTTGCAAGCCTGGCACACTAGTGCGCATGCGCGAACTTTAAGTTTGAAATAACGGAGTTGTGGTTAGAAAATGTGCTTTTGTGATAACCAAGCTAGTTTTCTAACTTAAAAAAGAGTCAAAACATGAATGTTCCATAAAGTCAATCGAATAAAAATAATGTTCCACCATAGCCCTATACTAGAGTGTCCAACTCACTGCTAAAATGGTGATGTTTCCGCTAAAAATTGAAAAATCCCGAGCACTAGAATTACACCATTATAACTTGGCAACTCAGGCTTGCCAACACTCCAACACCAACACTATTACCGATAATATCAAAACTACTAGAAAAATTGTTAAGTCTAGATTACTATCCTTCTTTGAAAAGAATAAACACTTAAATTGTAAACAATTTGGGTTCATGCAGGGCTAAAGTACGGAGGATGCATTAAACAAAGTTTCAATTGAAAATTATGATGGAATTGATCGTAGTAAAAATGTTGCTGCGTTGTTTATAGATATTACAAAGGCTTATGACTGCGTTTATCACGAAATTCTATTGAATAAATTACAATCAGCTGGAGTTAGGGGAACAGTTAATAAATGGTTCCAGAGTTATTTATCAGAAAGATCGCAACCAGTCAAAATCAATGGTACATTGAGTAATCCATTAATAATAAGACAGGGTGTTCCACAAGGCTCTGTATTAGGATCTGTTCTTTTCTTTATTTATATCTATGACTTATGTAGTGGAGCATTTCAAGGCAGTCTAACAGCTTTCGCAGACGACACAGCATTAACTTACATTTCAGATAGTGCACCTATGCTTAAAAATGCTTAGCAAGAAGATCTGGACAAACTCAAATATTGGTTCAACAGGAATAAAATGCTTTTGAGTGACAAGACTACATATAAAATTTTTAATCTCAGATCAAATAACATGTCAGGTATAGATCTTAAATATTATTGTTACAGTTACAATCATACTGCAAACAACAATGACTGTGATCAATGCTTGATTATGTTTGTCTCTTAGAATATTTTATGTCAGGAGCGGAAATGTCAATTACAATATCAATACATACTCACACAGTTTGAGAAATACCTTGTAAAAGTACCAAGATCCTTTAAAGAATCCTTCAAAAAGTCGTTTAGTTATTGGGCTCCAAAAATCTTTAATCTACTAGGGTTAAAAGATAAACATTTTCACTCAACCAAGTCGTTTCGTAAAGCTGTAATAAACTGCATGGAAAAAACTGATAATATAGAGGATTTGTTAAACTAATAATTTTAAGATAAATAGAACTAATCTAACCAATCTCTATTGAATGATTGTAGTGTAAAATTTCTCATTTTTTCTTAATCCAAAGACGGTTTTTTATTTCAACATTTTCAAGGCATTTGCAAAAGTAATTAAATTGTTTTTTCTTAAATGTAATTTATTCACAAAATAAGAAAAGCTCGACTGGTTTTGTCAAAAAGAAAAGCCTTGACACAGTCATGCCTAACGAGGCTTTTATTTTCATTAGAAACGAGAAGTAAAGCATTTTCATCAAAGAATGTACAGTTAATATATGTATTATGACTGAGTTAAGTATTTGTCTATTTGTTATCTATTTTTTTTTTTTTTTTAGAAAGTTATATATATATACATAATTGGTTACACAGGGGGCTGCTAGGAATATTATTATGAACATATTTTTTTTAAAAAAGCACCCTTACTTTTTGAAGAAGGTTTTATTTGGTAAAAGAAAATCTTCTTCAAAAACTAAATATGTTCATAATATATATATTTTATTTCAAAGACAAGCAATCATATAATACATAAAAAATAACTATGTACAAATCTTTAACCGAGGGTATTTTGTATGGGATTAGCGGAATTCTACCCTCAGGTAAAGTAACCCCTTGAAAAAACGCTACGTCATTTTGACATCACGAGGGGCGAAGCTTAAGTGGCATGGAGTTTTGCTTGCGGCCGGAAAAGTACCCCCCGTTATACAAATAAATTATTATTTAATTAGGTTGTTCTAAATTAACATTATGGCAAACCAAACACCAGCCGGATTTCTACCCCCGGAATACTACACACAGCAAAACTACCCCCAATGGCCTAAACCCGGAATCCCACCCCCGGAATTCTATCCCCAGCAAAACTACCCCCAATGGACTAGACTGGAAATCCTAGCTCCGGAATAGTACTTCACATACAAAATTTCTATAGTATTTAACAACTTTTATTTTATGCTCTGGTATTTTAACAATTTATATGATATAATAGTTATATGTTATTTAAAATTAATACCACTTGCTGTTCAGGTGATCTCGTTCACTTCCCTCACTCGCCGTCAGGTTCTATGCTTTATATACGTTTTTTACATGCTTTAGTTTCATATTACCAATCTTCCCTCAATCCTTTAGATGAGAAAATCTATTAATAGAATCAAACCTCCTAACTTTGATCACAAGTTTCAATACATAAATGTTGCTTCCATAATATCATACCATGTTTTAGAACAAAATGGTAACTCTGAAGACGTATGGGGTGGAGCTCCATGGAGGGATGTGGATAAAAACTATTATTTGTTTAATATAAAACCTACAGAGTCAATGTATTAAATCTAACTTTCTACCTACTTAGGAAGCTGGAAAATTAATTATAAGTGAGTCAGTGAGGGCTTTGTCTTTTGTAGTTTTATATACAAATTTGACGTATTTTCATTTGAAATTCTTGTCTTACGCAAAGTCTCCTTATATGTAACCCAACTCCCTTATACATTTTTTGTCCAATTTTAACGTTAGTGGTGTAAAAAATGCGTATCATTTCGTAATTTTTCAACCAAGTTTCAGATTTTGGGTCTATTTCGAAGGACCGGATAGCCCTTAAAGATCAAAACTTTTGCCTATTTGGTTAACAGTACTAATTTATATTGAGTCATAATAAAAATTTATTAGGTGTTTACAGTTAAAAATTAATTTAACAAGAACTACTGAAGTGTAAACCAATTATTATTGATGTGCTGTTGTGTTGCAGACACCCCTATCTAGTACCTTCTACCATCCTCACATATCGAATATGCAACATGTTTTTTGTACGAGGAACTCATAAAGTTTTCAACTGAGCATATCCATTTTGGGGTACAGTAGCTTGATAGCGCTCAAAAGAGACCTAAAAACGAAAAAGGAACATGACCCCGGGCTTAGGTCTTCAAGTGACTACCTACTACCATAAAATGCGCTAGTACAAACATTTAAAAAAACTTAATTTGAAGAATAATTAGCTATTATTAATGCCACAGTAAGGATTCAGTCTCTGTGGACATGAGTTTGATTTTCTGGGGTAGTATTGCGGGGATTGTATTCCACCCCTAAAATATGGCTAAAATTTTTTATTATATAAATAAATTATAAAAGTGCGCAACCATTGATCCAAGTACAGTATAATGTATTCTCTTCAAACGTTCGCGGCCAGAAAACTACCCCCTACCTGTGACATCAAAATGACGTAGCATTTTATATGGGGGTACTTTTCCTGGGGGTAGAATTCCGGCGCCCCTTTTGTATAGCTAACAGTGTTTAGTCAAATCGAATCAAACCAAATCAAAATCTCTTTATTTAGTAATTAGTATATATCCATTGTAAAAATGTGGTATTATCAATATCTTTTTATGGTTATTTAGCCTGAATACTTAATAAAATGAAAAATTGTATATGTATCTGTGAAGTGTTCAATATAAGTGTTGTATGTATTTGCTTCTCATGGAAATAAATATTATTCTTATTCTTATTATTATTCTTTGCTGAAAATGATTTGTTTTTTATATTAAGCATTCTTCAATGGTTTTTGCCAGTTTTCGATGAATTATTAAAAATTCTACTTCTGATGAATTATGAATTTGTCAATGCACTTGAGTTAAATTAAAAAATAAGCAGGAATGTATTAATATTGGAATTTGATAGTTATACCTGATTCTCTTCGAGAGATCCTACTGAAATTCCTTCTTGGATTCTTGGATGTGATAACTGCACTTCATTTTCAGGCTGAGTTTTCTTTTTGCCAGCATCAACTTCTTTTTTGCTGACAACTGATCTTGACAAACCAACCTATGGGAACCATAAATAATTATCATCCTCTCAAACCTTGTTAGTTAACTCAAACCTACCAAATACCAACTTTTTGTACAACTTTTAAAACAATTAATTTGCACTGTCTACAAATTTGGGTTAGGCTAAGTGTAACTAAATACATAAGTGTAACAATATCATGATTATTACTTTCTGGTGAGAAAAGGAAGCACCAAACCTGATGAAGCTAAATAAATTACATAAAACACATGACATATAATATACATAATATATTCATATAATAGATAAGGCACTCTATTGTTTTATGATCTCACACTGGCTGAACTCTGGCCCTGGCCCATGGTAATAGGTAGTTGAAGTAAAAAATTTAAAATCTCTCTAAGGGTCCAATGATTTATCACTTTACATTTTCAATACATATTACTGTTTAAAAAATCCCCAAACAATATATGTTGTTCATTTAAGGTTACCATATTCTCCCAGAAGGAAAAGAGGACACTTAGTATTTGTCTTAGGCGAGATAAATAAATCACAAAACTCTGAATTCCTGTCACCCCCCCCCCCCTTTCCCTTCAATTAAATATCACAGAGTGAGGAACAAACTAATGTTTAGATTTACAATTATACGTTTTACCTTGATAAAATAATTAAATTCGTCTTAGGATACTAAATAAGGTGAACATTTTTTTATAATTTAATTAAATAACCAGGAAAGTATAGGCTAATAAGAAGGTTTGACCAAATTAGTAAGTTTTATTGTAACACCTATTTGATATTTTGGTCAAACCTTCTTATTAGCCTATAATTTCCTGATTATTTAATTAAATTATAAAAAATGTTCTCTTTATACTTAGTATTCTAAGACGAATTTAATTATTTGATCAAGGTAAAACATATAATTGTAAATCTAAACATTATATCTAGTGGTTATGTGTTAGCACATATGGCTTTCTATTCGTTCTGGCTTAGTTTGATGAACGCAACCATTAGTTTAATAAAATTTTATTAATTGTTAGTGGCTAAGAGTAATATAGTCTTTGAATGACACTAATTGGGATAGTAACTGAGCCTCATCTTTGTTTCAGTACTGTAAATTTAATTTAAGTTTAAAAATTTCATTAGCAAATAACTAATATTTTCCAAGATGTTAAGTTAGTTTTAATTTAAAGTGAATTTAAAGAACTCTTCATCTTTATGAACGTAAAGGGAAGCCTTTTTTTGCTTGTTTATAGTTTGTATTAGGCTAATTTTCATAATTAGTATTATCTACATAGTAATAAGTTATATATGTGCTCTTAACATTTCACAATTTTTTCTCATATGTTTGTAGAATTTGCAGAATATTAGTAAGTTTTATTTTGTTATTTATTAGATATAATATTCTACAAATTGCCTACAAACATATGAGAAAAAATTGTAAAATGTTAAGAGCACGTACATAACTTATTACTTTGTAGATAATGCTAATTATGAAAATTAGAATAATACAAACTATAAACAAGTAAAAATAAAAAGGCTTCCCTTTACGTTCATAAAGATGAGGAGTTCTTTAAATTCACCTTAAATTAAAACTAACTTAACATTTTGGAAAATATTATTAGTTATTTGCTAATGAAGTTTTTAAACTTAAATTAAATTTGCAGTACTCAAACAAAGATGAGGCTCAGTTACTTTCACAATTAGTGTCATTCTAAGACTACTCTTAGCCACTAACAATTAATAAAATTTTATTAAAAAACTAATGGTTGCGTTCATCAAACTAAGCCAGAAGGAATAGAAAACCATAACATATCTGCTAACACATAACCTCACTCATTGACTTGATAGAGATTGGCTGCTGATAACAATATGTAAATACAACCCGGCTGTTACTGGCGCTTAAGTTCTACTACAAGGAATAAGTACTGTATCGTCTGTATCCAACAAACTGTTTAAATAAAGTAAAAGTAAATGCGGAATTACATTTTACTCTAGATTTAACAGTTTAAATAGTATAAAACTACGATCTTACAATCTGGACAAAGTAACAATATGCAAAACCTTCTTAGGGGTTAATAAAAGCTCGCAGATATTCTGCTTCCAAAAAGCCGGACAAATGGCCTGGTTCCCATAAATCCGCCCAGATGTTTTTTTAAGCTCTAAAAGGAGGACATGTCCGTGGAAAAGAGGACGTATGGTAACACTATGTATATTATTTTTATAAAAGAGATCTAATTTGTATTTTCCTTTTATGCTTTGTACAGTAGTATTTCACAAGTTCTAGTCTGGCTAGTAACGAGCTACGCCCAAATACCGCGACAGCTCCCAATGATAGAAAAATATCCTCTCCTTAAAAAGGGGTGGGTATGACTGACATGGCCTAGTTAGACTTGTTTCATATGATAATAGACTATTTTAATGTATTTCTATGAACTATATTATTTAGTGCATTTGCTCTTAACCGCACCTTGAGACCAGGCTTTGGCCAGAAAACAGATTGGTCAACTAAACCAATTAACACTAGGAGCGGCCAGGCCAAATCGGTGCGTGTGCGCTAAGCGGCCAGTCAATTTCGGCCATTTTGCAGACGTTTAAAAAAAAATTAACAGTGTCCAAACTACTAATGATAACCTAGTCATATACATATTCATTTTGTTCGGAAAAAGACGTAGATTATTTCTAAAATAAATTAAATAAAATCCCTGTTGGTATGTTTTTCACAAAATGTGAAAAAAACAATTTTTTTGAAAAATTTTGAAATATTTTTCAAAAGTAGAGTGCTAGAACTTTTACACTGATTTTTATACAGAAAATCGAAGATGTACAAAATGTAGGCAATTTATTTCCTTATGTGGAAATATGTTTAGTTTGTTAGAAATATTTTTTTTTTTACAACTGTTACAGGGAAAATTACGGAAAATGGAAAAAATTTACAAACGTCCCCTGTACATTTGAAAGATAAAAATAAAGTAAATAATATATACATTTAACAGTAAATGTGCTATGTTACTAAACTGTACAATGTAGTTATTGGAAATAATGCGTTTTTGTATCATAAAAATTTTGTTCTTTATGTTATATGTGTTTAAATTTTTTATTTTTATTTTCAAAAAACCTAATTTAGTTGCTCAAAACTTAATATAATTTTTACACAACTTGATAATATGATCAATTGTACATATTTTTGTAGTACAGATTATTCTGAACAAGAAAATATACATAAGGATAAGGAAATAATAAAAAAAAAAAAAATTTCAAGACATTTGAGTGAATGGATGCACGGGTCGAAATTAGAACAAAAATCTACCCCTCAGGCCGTATTCCAGCAAAATCTGCAGAGGTTACTTCAAACCCTCTCTGTGACTTAACCTTACAAGATAACCCTATCATATGCATACTCATTTTGTTCACAAAAGAACATAGCATTTAAATAAAATTAAATTAAACTAATTGCTGCTAGTATATTATTAGCAAAATGCAAACAATCAAATTTATAAATAGTTTTGAAATATTTTTTAATTAGGCCTACTACTAGAACTCTTATAATATTTAATTTAAACTCAATCTAATACATAATAGACTGTATTTTATTTATTTATCTACTTATAAATGTGTTTGGTTTATTGGAAATATTTTTTTAATCCTCAGTTATTGATAAAAAATAGGTAAAATGGGCAAAATTGACATTTTTAGGTTTTATGTTTGATACAAAGTATAGGTAAATATAAAAAGGACTTGTTATTTTACTAAACTTTACAATATATTCTTTGGTATTAATACACTTATGAACAAAAAATAACTGTTTTTCTTTTTACTTATGTGTAGGAAAACATAATTTTTGTTCTTGGCAAAATTTAGTTATTAAAAGCTGATATAATTATCTTACAGTTTTATAATAAGATAACTAGTACATTTATTTGAAGTGCATATCTTCCTGAACGAGAATATATGCAAGTGAAATATAAAAAATATTAAGGTTCCTTAAAAATTAATGGGATGAGACGCGTGAGGCTTCACACCGGCAATAGGAAGAATGGCCTAGCAATACAACTATTTCCGTCTTCTTCCACAGACCACTGGACGCACCATAGAGGAAGGAATTGCTACTAATATGTATAACTTTTTCCTGGCAACAAAATTGTATGATCTATAACACGCTAAACTCATTATTAATTGTTTTAATAGGCGATTTATAATTTGCCGTATTTCCGGCAAATTGGCCAAACTATGCACCGCACATTTTAGCTGATTTAAAAAATTATTTTTCCTATTTTCCGAAGTCATATGACAAATGTTTATCACTGGAAAAGAAAAAAGAACTCGTGCTCTTTTCAATCATACCAACGGCTTTCTGATAGTCAAAAAAATACAAAAAGTAAAATTTTTTTAAAAACATATGTTTTTAGACGTTTTGCCGTTTTTGAGCCGGAAATGATTCGCGCGCTTAATTTTGTTCAAATTATAATACAAATTGCGTCGATCTCTTAATGGTACAAGGTTCTATTATATACGAAAATGAAAGTTTGGAATATCCTCTTTAAAATGGTATCAATATTATTACATTTATTGATCGTTTTCCATGTGTAATGAGTAGTTGAACAAAAATTGACCTATATTGCCGGAATCCGGCAATTGACGATTTTCGCAAAAATGAAATTGCCGGATATCCGGCAATGGCCGCTTCTAGGGTTAATGGACCCACGTTAATGTTATGACTTGAACCAATACTCTCTGACCAAACAGTTATTTAAAGTGTGCCGTTGTCACTACTGTATTTTTTGGTTGTCATTTTGGTCAAATTGCTGTTGGTGGGATACTGCCAAAATGCAAAGTCAAGATGGCAATTTATGCTCAGGTTTACAATATGTTTAATAGTGTATTGAAGGCCTTATTGATTTGTACTTTATTACATTACTATAATGGTACAGTACAACTTCAGACTTTTCAGACTTTTAATACTTTCAATGGTTTTTAAAATGTCACCCTGACTTTGCATTTTGACAGCATCCCACGAATAATAATTTAGCTTTCGAAGTAACAATAAAAAATACAGCTTTTTAGACTTTTTAGAATGGTGACTCCAGGTACAGAAAAGAGCTTAATGGTTAAAACGGAGTGCAGTAGCTTTAAACATTTTCTACAGTTCTTTATTCGGTAATAATTTGAAAATAATACTAAATAAAATCACTTTGCAACCAGTCTACGATGTGAACAGTTCCAGTTCTGGTCAATTTAGGTCTACTACATTTCTACAGATAAATTTGTAAGACCACATTGCTGTAAATCATTTATTCATTATATTTGGTAGGTATTTCTAACATTATTTATAAATTCCTTTTTTATGAATAATGAAGAATTTTATTAATATATTTATAAAATGATGAAAGTATGATTTGAGTTTAACTTGAAATTTTCGAGATTTTATTAATAATTGTAGTTTGATGAATTTACCTGATTTTCTGAGGGAGGTCCCACTGGAATCTCTACTTCCATTCTTGAATATGACATCTGCAGCTCATCAGGAACGGAATAGATTTTATTTGACCAAACACTGTCAATAGACTCTCCTGACGGATTACTACGGGCAAGCACATAGGACTCGTCTGTAGTGTCACTGATGTCACTAAGAGAGGGCCTTTTTTCGTCAGGATGACTGATGATGTCAATCTCGGTGGGTGAGGCACGTTCATCATCTACAGGAAGGTTAATGATTTTTCTTATATTAAATGGCGTAGTGAACCTTGTATCACTAGTGGTAGGAGTGATCCTAATTGCATGAGCTCTCTTAATCTTGGGGGGAATTTTCTTACGATGTTCACATCTATGACTTTCTTTTTCTTCTGGCTTGATACGAATCGGTGGAATAACGCTTGAGGCCTTGAATGAAGTTACATTTGTTGGAGACATTACTTTCACGCTCTCTGATTTATTCAAGGAAATTACTGGGTCCACTGAGGATGGAACTGGACTTAAATAGGGCATAGTTGATGCAAAAGATTGTGAAATTGAAACAAAAGAGGGAACCGTTACGGTTTCATAAGGCGATGATGAAGTGGCAGAGGATGCAAATGTTGCATCAGATGGTGAGACTGAAGACACAGTTTGAGTAAATGACGCCACAGAGGACTGTTTAAATTTTTTTGTAATTAGCTGGTATCCATCTTGTTCATGGATTGATTCTCGCTGTGTGCTAATACTAGAAGACTCTGACAGCACTCCTTCTGTAGAGATACTTTCAATGCTATATATTTTGTTCAAGGAATTAACTGACTCCACCAAAGTTGTTACAATATGTTCAGCACTAACTTCTTCTTGGAGTTCTTCTGTTCCTGGGATTAAATCAGGATTTGGATTAACGTTTGATGATGAGGAAGGGACTTCTTCCAGGGACAAAACCACTCTTACGCCATGTGATTCTTTAGCGGAATGTTCTATCACATCCACACAATCATTTTCTGATGAAGGTTGGGATTGATTCAAAGAAGTTGATCTAGAAGGACATACTACTTTTAGATTCTCACTACTTTTTGTTTGAACTGTCTCTTGAGAATATTGGGATGATTCTAATGACGTTGGTATGCAGACAGATAGTGGTTTTTCAATGGAAAAAGATGTGTCTGAATCAAAATTTTCCACATCCCCAGATGGTCCTGTGGGAGTGAGAGGTTTTTTCTCAGGTGCTTGCTCAGGAGTTGATTTTTCAGAAATAATGGGTTTTGTTTCCTTCAACCCTTTAGAAGTGTGAGGTTTCTCCTCAGGTGCTTGTTCGGCAGTGGTGAGTTCGAACACATCTGACTTTCTAGGAGTAGATTTCCTCTTAGTTGAATGTGCAGATGTAGTGGGTTTTGTTCCATTTGACCCTTTAGGAGTCATTGGTTTTTTCATAGTGGAATGTGTAGAAGTGGGTTTGGTTGGAAGTGACCCTCTAGGAGTAGGAGGCTTTTTCATAGTTGACTCTGCGCAGGTAGTGGGTTTTGTCATATTTGATTTTCTGGAGGCAGAAAGGCCTCGAGAAGAAATGCCTGGCTGTACATTCCTCTTCGCTTCTGTTGATCGTTCACGAGGAGGCGGAGCAGGTCGAGGAACACTGGTTTGCGCTTTCTTTTTAATTTCTGAAGGCCGTCCCGGAGTCACTGGTCTTGGCAAAACAACCCCAGGATGATCTTCCAATTGAGGTTTTGGTCTTGGTATTCTAGATCGAATGTTTTTTTTAGCTTCATTTGAATGTTGGATCTTTTCTTCGGGGACATTTTTTCCCAAATTCTCCTCTTTTTCTTTAAGAGTTTTTCCTGAATGGGGTTTCTTTTCCTTTTCTGCCATATTTTTACTCTGAAACAAAATGAAAATTAAAAATATTGTTGGGAAAAGTTGACTTATAACATGAAAAGTTGGGTACCCTGTCAAAGCTGACCTGTGTGTTCTTAGAATGTCCATGATATTTTTATTTTCCCATAAACACTATGGGACTAAGAATGTAGGTTTTTCCATGGGGATTTTGTAAGCAAATGTAGGTTAATCGTTAATAAGTGAACGACTATTAAGAACTGAATAGATCAGCGGTTCTACAAACCGTCCAACGACTCGGGAGGGCGGACCGCTGACAAAATGCCGCAACCAATAATGAGAAAGTTTAACTTCAAAAACGGGAACCAATTGGTCAGAAGGCGGAGACATCGATAAAAAAAAATTAGAAGTTTTAGAGGGAAGGAGAGGAAGTTAGTCGGGAAGAGGCTACTAAGAAGAAAAGGTGAAGTGAAGTCTAGACCGAGGCTGGATCGAGCAGGTCCCAGAAGAGGTCTTGGCTAAATATCCAGTCCTGCCCAGCACCTGGAGGAGAAGGACTCGAGAGGCCGACGGAGAGGAGGACAAGGACCCGCCGTCGCGGCCGTCCTCAGTTACTCCGTGCGACTTGGGTTTCCTGACAACGGTATGTCACCACCTTCAAAAGTTAGGGGAGATGAGGCCGAAGATAATTAGGAGAATTTAGTATTCCAAAGTGCAAAGTAATTTTTAAAACCGAAGAAGTAAATTTGATAGGTACTTTAAAAGAATTAAAATAATGATAATAATAAAAGAATTCTAACTAAAGCAACAATTAAAGTTCTGATTAATACTTTAAAGAGGTCACAAATAATTTACCTATGCATAATAATTGAAAGGGATAGACCTCGTGTTAAAAATAACGTAAGGGGATAAATATGTTGAACATAGTCCACATGGGCTCATTGTAAATAATCTTGTAAATAATTATTAATTAATTTGTCGTCAATATTCTTATAACATTTTACCTTTACATTGTCATTTTAATTGCATATTAAATTTATTCGTTTAATTGATTATTGATATTTAATATATGTGAGTGAATGAAAGTACAGTGATTCACAAAAGAATTGCCCTTGTCACAGGAAGTGGTTAAGTGAGTTTATTTTCTGAATGACGAAAATGTACTTGTTTGGATTATAAAGAAGAAAGGACTTGAGGCCAGAGGCCATATCTATAATATATCTCTTGTGTTAAAGTAAGAATTCCTGTTGTATGCTATGTACAAAATAATTGATAGATTAGGGATCAGATGCCTCCATATTAGAATACCTAGTAGAAATAGTAATCAATAAACTATGATTTGTTCACAAACACTGTGCCTGCTCAATTTGTTCCTACCCTTTCACTAGCCTAAGCGAGTGGGAAAATTTAATAGATATTGAAAAGTAGTTTTACCAGAGAATCTTACATGTTTAAAAGAACTAACAAAATCTGTTATTAAAGGGACGGTGGATTTAAGCAGCATACTTGGTTCGTGTTCATAAAAGACCACTCAAATCTGGAAATTTCTAATTGCTGGTACACCCTAGTGCAACACACTTGTACGGCTTCTCACCCGATAAACCTCAATAATCATAATAAGCAGAAGTTTCAGTGAAATCTGATTAAAAACATTCAAGCACTCCTTATGAACTACATTCCACAGCGCTCTCGTGACTGCTCATGACAGCCTAAAATGTGGCGTTGCCACCTTTTGTTGGCCGCGGCCTATGTTAAATGAGGCTATGGCAATGCCTTCCCAATTTATTTCTGTCTACAAAGCAATAATTTCTTGCATATGCCTTCCCAATTTATTTTCATTACCGGTAACTGTCTACAAAGCAATAATTTCTTGCATATTTTCTTTTCCAATTGCATAGTATTTGTTGTGAAAATTTTATAACTAAGACCACATGCAAATTTAACTTTTTGTTAAATTTTTCATTAAAAGGGGGTTTAAGGGCCACTTTCAGAATGTCAAGCACTGCTTCACCTGCTCCAATTTTCAGAGTTTACTTTAAGTCCGATAAAAGTGGGAGGGATTTTAAATGAAAGAAAAAGACTTGCGCTATTTTATGCAGTTTTTATGTTTTTATACTGTGAATCCATATCAAGCTATAATGGATCAAAGTTAATCCATTATAGCTTCATATGGATTCAAAATATAAAATAGTATAAAATATTACCAAATTTTCTGAAATGATCTATTCCAGAAAGTTGAGACAAATTTGAAACATTAGGTCATGAATGAAATTTGATAGGGCCTATTTTGTGTTGTTTATTTAATAACATGACTGGAAAGAAAGAAATACCCCCGTCGCAGCAGACTTGCGTACTCAGCGAATTTCCAATGGAATTCCAGATTATTTACTTTCCCCATAAAAACACTATAGGATCGAGTATGTAGGTTTGCTGCCATTGGGTGTTGTTAGAAAATCTAAGTTAATCAATAATTGGTGAATGTAAACACCAAATTGTATCAAACTCTGGCAATTTTTTATTTTCCTTATAAACCCCATGGGGGTGAGTAAGTAGGTTTGCCGCCATATGGGTTTTGTGAGCAATTATAAGTTAAACCTTATATAGATAATGTACATACCAAATTTGATTAAGTTATATCAATAAATAAGCAAGATACAGGGTTTTCTTGATTTCCCATAAGAATAACATGGGAAAACATTTTTGGATTTTCCCCGTGATCAGTTATGCTATGATAAAAATTCAAAATACCAAATTGTTTGTTTTTTTAAGCTCTTTTAAATGGTTTCAGTTAAAATTGATGGATTTTAAAAATTAAGGTCCAAAAATGCCAAAAACCCATTTTTAACCCCTTTGAAACCCCATAAAACCCCGTTCCCATAACCCGACAATGCTGGTTTGCAAACTCATGAAAATAGACCTGGTCTTACACCTCCATACCAAATTTCATCAAAATCGGAGACCCCCTTCAAAAGTTATCAGTACCACGGACACACATATATCTATATACATGTCTATCTATCTATATATATCTATACATACATATGAAAATGAACGAATGGGGTTTTGGCTTCTGGGGACCTCAAAATGAGAAAGTAAAGTAGTCCCGGGCTTAGGTCTTACCATGGCTACTACCGTAATAGCGTATTCCCTATAGGGAAATTCGCTAAAACTGTATTTTTATACATTTCTGCTGAGCTTTTACATGTGTTTAATGCATGTATTACTGTACATTAAATACTGCTTGAAACCTTACTAAATTGTAGATACAGCTATAAGGAGTAAATCAAGTATAACCAATGAAATTCACATTGTGCCGTAACTAATTATTTAATATTAAAATAATTTAAAAACTATGGGTTAACATAGGACGTGGCTATGGTAGAGGCAGAGGCAAGAGGCCTAGGTTCTGCTGTAGCTGTCCACCAAGGCTATTATTACACTATTATTACAATCAAATGCAGGTATTTATTCATTAAGATCAGAGCTGTAATGCTAGTGTCACTGTTTACTAGTAAGATATTTTTCATCTTGTTTGTTGTTAAAAGCAAAAATGGAGTTTTGTGACCGTTGGTATGTAAAATAAAAATAAAATAAAATAAAATAAAAAAGGTGGTAATGCCCTAATTATTCCGTTGCACAAAGTGTGTTTTTTATGTATAGCAGAACACTATACAGGGTGGAAAAAAAGTCTGGAAACGGTCTAATATCTTTAAAAGTATTTGAGTAATACAACTAAAACTTTGCAAACTTATTTTGAGTGACAAAATCTACTGCCTGAACTACTTTTTGTCCTTAGACCTCCAAGAGGGGATGGCCCATAAGGAGTCAGAGAAGAAAATCTTATATGTAAGCATAGGTCAATATGTACATCAAATTAAAGGTCTTTAAGAATATGGGACAACAAACCCAGCGTCACTGCCTCGGCATAAGTTACTAGCAAATTACCTATAGTAAAACAAATAACAAATAGGACTGAAAATGTATCATACAAAGTTACAAACAAGTACAATATATTTGTAAAAAAAGAAAAAAAAGTTAGGCTACTGTTTTTTTCCATAACTCAATTTATGGCATTTTACTCCAAAATACAAGAAAATAGGAAGCGTACTGGTGCTATACCACTTTACCGTGGTCACTAAAACTCACGTTTTTAGTGACTTCAATGTACGGGATCGCTCATGGCTGCTGTGCACCACCACTTAACTCAAAATTACAACCTGGCTGCTAAAGACACACTGAATTGAATTAGTTGGCATAACTCGAGCGACAGCAATCACAACCTATCGCCTAATTGGTAAACTAAGACTGATACAGTAGAACCTCTTTAGTACGTCCCTCAATAACACGATTACCTTGATAACAAGTAATATTTTCTAGTCCCCGTGAATTGCCCATAACACTCAATGTTAAAAATACCTCTATAGGACGAATACCATTCACATAAATACCTCGATAGCACACATTTTACCAGCTGAAATTAGTGCACAATCAACCTCTATAACACGCATTTTAAAATACCGGAACCTCTACATTACGAACTCGCCCTCGGTGACACGAATCTTTCAATATATTAACTCCGTAACACGAACATAACCTCTATAGCGCGAAGTGTTTCGTTACGGAACCTTTACAACACGAATCGCTTTTCTCATGCATCGTTCCCACAGTTTATTCAGACATTTTGAAGGAAACAATGTCTTTAAGCTCAGTTCTAGGAAAAACTTTCCTACACTTCCTCTTGGAGACACAATTAATTTGTATACAGTCAGTTGCATGTCTTCTGTCAAAACGAAAATTAATGGTTTTACGTCGCGTTTAGCACAGCTTATATGATACTGTACCAGTTAAAGTGCAGTGCTATTGTGTGACATCGTGGTTTTACATATAAGTGTGTAGTGTCAGTAAGTAGGGATTAGAGAATGTCTGCTTCACATGCCGTTAGTATATTAAAGTGTTTTATGAGAAAAAAGTGTTAAGAGCGAGAGTGTGGTAAGGGTCACTACGGAAATCAATAGTGCATTGGACTACGTTCACATGAGTAACACGAAATAAACCAAAATTAATGACTAATTCACAAACTTTCCTTGCTCATGCACAACAACATTGAATCCTGACGTAGGCTTAGACGTAGAGGAAATTGTCTAACATGTAACATAATAATCGATAAATCAATTAACTTTGCTGGTACTCAGCTTAATTAATTATACGGTAAATGATTAATTGAGAACATTTATACCGTATTAAGGTTTTTTAATTTCTTTAATTTATAACAAGTTACTGTATTTATTACATTTTGTATCTTTAAAAAAATTTGTTAGTTGTTTAGAGTTTTTATAATAGGCTATTTTTTCATAACAATAAAACATTATGTTTTATATGTGTGTTTTCTGTATGCTTGATTTCATATATTTTCAATGAAATATTTCTAGTGAGGCTTCATTAAAATTGCACTTGCTATATGGGGAGTTTAAAAATATACTCTGTTAGGGTGCACCTTGATAAGACGAATTATCAGCAAAACAACCTTGATAGCACGACACTTGATTAGACGAAAACCTTGATAAGACGTCAGTTTTGTGTGACCCCTTAAAAGTCGTCTTAGCTAGGTTCTACTGTATTTGGATTGGTGTCAGAGGACGTGCGTCACCACTGAAGGGCTAATAAAAGCATATTTATTGCACAATCTTCAAGTTATACATGAACACATCTGATTTTAATCACTTCCACAATTTAATCTCAAATCATGCAACAAACTTGTTTCTTCATATTGTAATAGTGCGGAATAATTAATATACAGGGCTTGTAACAGTTCTTGAGGCTAATAAAAATTAAAAAAATGATAGAAAAAATAACCTTGAATAAACTCAAAATGTCGCGAAAGTTCCAAAAACCGGCGTTTTATCAGGATATTAAAAATATGTAGGCAATAAAAATAAAGTAGGATTATTTTTGACTAGGTAAGTGACCATCTACTAAAGCAATAATAACGATAACAAAATAAAAAAATCCTTCCCCATCCATCTTTTACTTTTTCCTTTTTAGGCCTGCCGCACACTACATCGAACAAAATACGACATGACGATAAAACGACTTAAGGCGTTTTTTCCTCGTCTGGCGAAGGTACTGAAATTTTTGTTTTATGACAAAACGCTATCAAACTAAATCAGAGAATCCAACTCTGCGCATGCGTGTTGGACAAATTGAACTGACAAAAGTTAAATAGAGGGGTTGAGGGGTCATCGGAAGCCGTCGTGTTTTGTCGATGTTTTTTCGCGAATCCGACAAAACAGAACAGAACAGAACAAAACAAAAATTGTCGTGCCTTGTCGTGTCGCGATCGATGTAGTGTGTGGCCGGCCTTAAACATTTATTTAAATTTTACGAGCTTCATCAAAATCAATCAATAAAAACCTAATTTCAATAAAAAAATACCCAAAATCCCCCAAAAAATAACAAAAACAACCAAATTCTTTAAAAAATAACAAAAAATAACCAAGAGCAGAAAAAATAACAAAAAAATAACATGTTACAACCCTTGAGTATATTCTATAAAAACAAAACTAGGTTTATACGGTTTGATGATCTCCAATATGATAATAACTTATAACGTGTTTTAAAAATAAACCTAGTCATTGTTAGTTGAATGTCGATATTTTCAAATGCGAGTCTTGAAGTTTGTTAGGCTAGCCTATCAACATTGACAAAAATACGGTAAGTTTTAATAAGATAGGTGAGGAATTTCTTGTGGATAAAGAACTTTTTTAACCCTCAGAGCGTTCAATATAGCACCTCTGGAGCGTTACACATTTTTGAAAGGTTTTGCATACTTTCAAATACAAATTAATAAAAAATATATTTTATGAGCTAGCACTATAAATGTATATATTAGGCTATATGAAAGTAGATAAAATGGACTATCTAACAATAAAAAAATTTTTACCCTTACTTATTGTTACTACCAATTCTAGACTATAGGTTAAAATTTAAAATTCCAAAAAAAATTACATGTAACTTTGCCCTCCTCTAAAATAATTTTTGATACACACAATGAAAATTCCAAGATATACATTTTGTTTAGAATTTCATGCAGTTAAAGAAAATATATAACTTAATTAATATAGGCTAGCAGCATTTGAAAAAAATATATGTTCACTTGCCGTACTTACCCTAATCACATGAGAATACATGTAAAATCAAGCTAGGGATATTACACTACTCCCTACGAACTTAATATTTAAGGTTATAAACTCGATAAAACATATTAATTTATTCCAATGATGTAAATTAACAGTATTACCGTAGTAGGCTAACACTTTTAATCATTCATAACCTTACACAGCGATTGGTACCGTCAGATGGGGTTACTATGAACTGTGGGGCTACTATGAACAAAAAGTAAAAAAATGTTTCGACTTGGCATAATGCCCAAATGTGTCATATCATCCTTGTAATATACATTTTCTGGTTCCTTGGTTCTTATACTTTCAGAATATATATCATTAAATAAAGTATAATTTAGCATACAAAAATTTAAAAAAATATTAAGTGAGACTACGTTTTTCAACGAAAAACCGAACCCACCCAAACTCTTTTATGCAGACCAAAAACCACAAAAGATTGGCTCCTCTAAGTATTTTTTTACTATACTTTGGTTAATTGGGATCAAATTCTTGCCATCTAAAAAATTTTGACTACTTTAAAAATATTTTTTTTTGTTGTTAAAAAATTTTTGCACTTTTTTGAATGAACATGGGGCTACTTTGAACAAAGGGGCTACTTTGAACAAATTTATAATATTAGCAAAATCGCATGTTTTTAATGCTTATTTTTTTTGTTTCACGTTGTATTTGAGTAGAAAAGGCCATTTAGACAGTTTTTGGACACTAAGTATTTTGCTAATATCACTGCCTTTGAGTTGATGTTTTAACGCTTTTGGTGGTTTAGTTGCTGTATTGATGGCTTAAAAGTAGTGCTTTTTGGTGTTAGTATTTGATTCTACTTAGTTTCATAATGAACTAACTGCTTTTAGTGTTGTGTGGACTGTATTTTAGAGATATAACAATGGTTTGTCAATACAAACGAAAAGTTGGAGCTAGACAGTATCGTAATTTCTCTTCAGAGGACTTTGCAAAAGCCCGCAGGGAAATAATTACAAAGAAAATAAAGTTAAATAAAAGTTAAGTTAAAAGTTAAATAAGTTAAATAAAAAAAAAAAACAAAGAAAGTAAAGTTCTTCAGGAATCAGGGGAACAATAAATTCATCTGGCCTCCCCAGGATGATTTTGATATTGTACCGTACAATAATTTTTAATAATAATTGAGGTAATATCAGGTAATTACAGCGACATTGTTGAGGTTCTACCAGAACCAAATATGGTTTCATCAAAGGGGTCAGGCGTTTTGACATTTAATTCTGACCTGAACAAGTACACCATTATCTAAAAAAAGTGAAAAGAGAAAAAACTGTACATATTGTAAATATATAAGTGATTATTTAATTTTTAGCTCAAGAACGGACGCTTTTTTGTTGCGTGTTTTTACAATGTTTTTAAGACGCTCTTAAGTGAATTAGATACACTTTTAAAACATGTTTGTGCTCAAAAACTTAATAATTAATTGTTTGAGAAGAAATATAAGGCATTACCAGCTTCTTAAATCAATAAAAAAAATTTATATTCAAGGACAAGGAAATTCCATTTTTTTCGGTAAGTTGTTTCACTTTTTACGTTGTAAGAATTTTATATATTTAATATATTTTTACATTTTTTATATGTATTTGTTCATTGAAACCCCAGCTTTTTATGGTGTTTCATAATAGCCCCTAGCTACAACAGGGGCAGAGATATATGAGATTAAAAAAATGTTCATAGAAGCCCCATCTGCTACCAGGGGCTACTTTGAACAGCCAAAAAATTTTTTTTTTTTTAATTTTACTGTAGCATTTCAATTTTTTTTTTTTTTTTGGCATGCACAAGTTGTAGATAAGATCTGTCCACATCATATGGCACAAGAATTGATTATTTTGCATGTAAGGTTTAGAAATTATTCCCAAAAATAAAAATTTTTGTTACAAAGTAACCCCATTTGACTAAAATATGTATTTCGTTATTTACAAAGTTAGCAGATAGTAACAGTTTTTTTTCCCATATGTTTCATTGCATATTACAAACAACCAATCACGTTCCGCCATTTTAAATGGGTGTTTTTAGAAAGCTTAGAATCTCCCGGTAACAGCGGTAGCGTTCACGGGTCCGTTTCTGTCATTCACTATAACGTTACCGTATAGGCCTATCACGTTTTTGAATCGTCAAAAAATCAACTCAAACGCTAGCAGGTCGAAAAGCTGGGCCGAAAATTGACGATTAACGATTGGAAGGTTAAAAGTTAGCAACAAAGCACCGTGTTTCAAATTTTAGCCTACATACTGTAATATTTAGGCCTATATTAGGGAATTTCACCCTTATTCAATGACATTCGACCAGTCAACAGCTCACACTCCTATTGGCTACTACAAAATTCCACATTAAACATTTTTAACAGGGTACCATACGCCGATAGACCATGCGCGTGGATCACATAAAAAGATTAAATAGACCTAGCCTATTTTAATTTAATAATTTGGCTAAGTGAAGGTTTTGAAGTCTCGGTCTATTCTACAGTGGGCTATTCTGACATTTGCATCAAAAGCAGATAATTAGGCCTAACACATCTGTACCTAGCAGGGCAGTAAGTTATGGTATTTTTGGCTTCATGTGCAGTAAGTTATGGTATTTTTTGGCTTCATGTTGAAATATTCTAAAACTTATCCATAAATGAGATATAAATTAATGGATCTTGTGATAAAGAAAACTGAAAATTGGAACCAACTTCAATACCTTTAATACCTTTATTGAAATGGCGACCTAACTCAATAGGTAGTTTAAAGCCAAGTATGAATGAGGGATGAGTGTAAGATGATTGTGGCGCGATCTTGTAGTCTTGTTACTGACTAAGGCCGATATTCTCCTTAGACAGGACTGTTAATTCATAGCCCAACAGCCAATGGTATCTAGGGACCTACAGTTTAACGTGGGATCTGAACCACAATTTCAACCTCCCATATACGAATTGGTCTAATTATGAGGATGGTACTTGTGGATGAACTAGTATTCACTAGTGCGGACGTTGATCCCCACCAGGGAATATCGTATCCACGAGCCATCGCTCATAACTATCCACAATTCGTGACCTCCAAGTAGCTGGATTACAGGACGCCACCGTCCCAGTCTGTTTCACAGCTATGATTAGCCTAGTATCAACAAATGGGGCTTGGATTAGTATTCAACACACAGGAAATACATACTATACTATTTGCGTGACGTGTGTCCAAACATGTAAACCTAGCATTATAGTAAACTTAGATAATTAATAAATAAGACTATACAACCACTTAATCACTTTTTACAATACTATCACACAAGCGCACTTACCTAGTACGCCTAGTACCAACTAGCAGCGAAACACCTGTGGATTCCGAACGGCGAACAGTCGCTACGAAAACCGCAAATGAAATACGCAACAGAAAGATGAAAAGCAATCGAAAACTCACTTAGGTAATATATAGAGGCCACTTAGGAAATGTATAGGTAATATATAGATTGAATTGAAACCAACACGAACGCCAGCCGGCAAACGGGCAAAACTCAATACTATTAATGGTTGTTTTTCATGTTTTAGTCTTACTCTTGACAACAATGAAGATCAGTGTTTCCAGATCGGCCAGAATCAACTACCTTACATGCAGCCCAAAATTATCGAATTTCAGGCGAAACTGTCGTAGGTCAAAATAAGCCTTGAACACTGAGTTAAAACTGGTTTAAATCGTTATACTTATACACATAAAAAATTGTATTAAAAGGTAATAAAAAAGAAAAACTTTGTCTTTTTAAGGTTTTATAACGATTTTGAATGTTCGTTAAATTTAATGAAGTTAATAAGATTCAATGCCTAACCCAAGGAGGCAAAGCAGGAAGTTATATTCTTTTTCTTTAACCTTTATGTCTTAAAGACCGAAAATCCCGAACAAAATAATTTTATAATCAAATAAACCAGGAATTTTTAAGTATAAAATATGAAATGGTTTTATCATTGACTATGTATATATAGTATCCATAGTCAATGGCTTTATCATCTTAAAAATATGTTGAACCACTTTTTATAAAAACGTATAAACTGTAGCAAACGATTTTTGGAGAGTTAAACAGACTTAATAATTATAGAAAAAGCTAACCATATAAATAATTACTTTCGAGAATTAAATAAATTAATCAACTGGTATTAATTTCAATCTTTTTGAATTTTAGTAGTTTGTTCACGATTTATATCACTATTTCGAATTAAATACGTAGTTTTGTTCGGAGCCCGAATCATCGTACGAAAAGGCAGTATCGTACGGTGAATTATCGTACATCGTACAGTGGGCGAAATTATCGTACAAAACGATAACTATCGTACGTCTGGAAACACTGGAGGACCAGAACAAGAACCACCAGTAACAACACTCATATTTAATTGAAACTCTATGTTTGTGTTTCCGGTTTCCTCGAAGTTATTAGTGCCTCCTTGTTTTATGTTAGGTCCCTTCTATACGGGCGACTTTGTCGCGGCGTTTGGAAGCGACTAAAAAACGCGTTCGACTGGATACACGAGATTCTAATGGCGCAGTCTATACGAGCGACTTTGTGGCGCGTTTGGTTGCGTAAACTTGCGACAAACGCTTGCCAGGGCTTATAGTGGCACTAGAGCTAACTATTAACATTCATCCAGTTCTTCATGTTTTGTCGTTTCCGTTTCCCTAGTAGATTTTCTCATCATAATTATTATAAATTTACTACAGCAGTTGAAAAAGGCATTAAAACTTATATTCATTACGAACATAACAGACGTTTTCATGGTACGTAAAACAGTTACGACTTAAAAATAAATTTATATAAATAAGAGCAGGAACAGGAAATTAACTTTCATGTTGGAAATTAACGTCCGTGTAAGGATTGTGTGTCGTCATTTCCGGCGCGTTTTTCAGTCGCTCGTATAGAATGGTGCTGGCGTGTGCTACGCGACAGCGACTTAGTCGCGGCGACAAAGTAGCCCGTATAGACGGGGCCTTAGCGACTCAAGCGGATGGAATAACAACTGGATAGCAACGGTGTCGTGATTTTCCGTAGAGTTAACTCGGACAACAACCGCAACGCGCGCTAGTGAATCTTCACTAGCGCTCCAAGCAACTGTTATACCAGCTACTGGCTTGGAGGAATAATATATAAGGAGTGGCCACGCTCGGCTAGAAGCGAAGCCGCCGCGCAACGCGGCGAGTGGTGGGGCGAACTGCCGAGTCCCACAGGCAGGCATATAACAGAGGCATATAGGCCTAACATATAACAGTATCATATTAGGCATATAACAGTGCCTAAAAATTCATGAAAATAAGACTGCAGAGTGTTAAACTACAAAACTTGTGTCCATACAACAATAATGTGTGAAACTTAAGAAAAAGCTTATTTTTATGCATAAGTAATATTTAATAAGCTACTAATAAGCCTGATTTTTACTATTTTATATTCATTTATAGTAATGATAAATTAATTTAATTAATTAATAACTAGGTAGTATCGTTTGCCAATACATTACTGTCCAACATATCTTAAATGATATACGGAACCTTATACATAAAGCAGTAAACACAATATTTTTTACAAATTATAATAAGGTAATATACATTGAAAGTATCAGTTCATGTATTATTTTTTTGTTAAACTATTATACTAAGGAATAAAATTAATTTTACAGTAAAATATATGTATTGGCATAATTTATATTTAGTTTTTATGCATTAAAATCATCTCTTCAATACAAATCTTTTAGTTTAATCTCCATTTATAAATAAAAATAAATTTTTATCTAGAAAAATATGATATCACTGGATAGAGAATTTCATCCTCTTTAAAAATGCAAAAGGTGGACTGTGTGATTTGCTTGGTTTGATTTTAATTCAAAGTTGCGCGCGTCGCGTTTTTCCCCATCTCTCCCGTGTTACAGCGGCGGAACCATGCCACTCTACGGCCAGCCGTGCCACTCTAGTGGAGGGGAGCGGCCGGCTTCACTTTAGCATTGTATATCCATATGAACGTGGCCTCTCCTTATATATTATTCCTCCAAGGCTACTGGAGTTTCAAGTTCGATAACTTGGATCTCTGAACGTCTGAACAATACCTGTTCTGACCGAGTCCCATGGTAGTCATGGCCACTGGCCACATATAGTGATGTGCGATACGTATCGTATCGGAATATCGCGATACACGGAGGGACGATACGATATTTTGGAAACGAAACGTATCGTATCGCCAAAAAACTATACTCGATTTTGTATCGGCTCGGCACATAGAAAAACGATACTTTTTCCCCGCGACATTGGTTTTTCACCATGCAACAATGATCCCCTAAATAAAATGGATTTAGCTGTATGGTTGGTCTAGGATCGACGCCGACCTTTCGGTAAACAATTTATCAAAGAAATAGGTTGATAAAATAGGTTGAGTCGTGGTTAGGCGCTCGGCAAGCCTCGCGAAAGTTAGGTTAAAGGACCCTTGAAAACGGGAAACGTTGTATTGGTTTCCCGAAACGTCGGATTATGTATGTGTTCGTGTTCGTTTTTTTCGTATGTGTGTCGTGTTTTTTTAAATGTTGACAAATGCGAAGATCGCCGCTGAAAAGGACGAATACTGCACAATATCCTGGAGGTGGGAGAGCCCAAAATGAGGTAAAATAATTAATTAAAAGAAATAGGGAAAAAATGAAAATTTTGACCTAAAGAAGAATTGGGAGAAAAATACCTCCATCACAGCAGACTTGCGTACTCCGCGAATTCTAAAGTGATTTGATATTTTGTATTTCCCCCATAAACACCATCGGAATGAGTATGTAGGCATGGAATGTTGTTAAACATATATATATATATATATATATATATATATATATATATATATATATATATATATATATGACCATACTAAGTTACATCAAAATATGTCCATAGATAAAGGAGTGCTTACAAAAATAAATCTAGATTTTTTACCGTAAATGGATGGATCTCATCCAAATGAAGCTAACTACCCAGTTCCATCCAAAAATATTGGTTAATAAGTGAAATATTAACACATCATTATGCTCAATAAGACTAACACTGGTGCCCCAAAATACAATATACTGCCTTTAGACATGTTTAATATTTCGGTAACCGATGAAGACAGAGCAAAGCTTCAATATACTAAATTGTGTATTTTTGAACTAATTTTATTGGTAAAAATTTAAATAAAAAAATTACATATGGAAAACGCAAACCCCTCTTTTAGGGGATGAAAGTAGTGGCATTTGGTTACTCCTGGCTCCGGTCAAGGCCGCCGACGTCAGGTTTCTGTCGTTTCGGTTGTTTGACAGTGATGAGTGGATGGGGTGAAGAGGTGGGGGAGGTTATTAAAGGAGGGGATGAGGTGTTGGGAGCTCATTTGTTTGCGGGACGTCGACGGGGAACGTTGTAGCGGGTAAAGATATATTTATTTAATCAAAACCGAGTGAGATGTTAAAATTGCTTCAACATCATTTATAACCAACTGTTTAAGTTATTTCAGCAACTTGAATAGGTTGGCGATCACTAATTGTTGTTGTAGAAGAATTGTTTGTAGAGTTAGTAGTAGTATATGTAACATCAGATGATTGTACTGGTGTATCCATAGTTGTTAAATAAAAAATAAATAGTCTGAGGTGTTTACAGTTGAAGCTGATAGAGTAGAATATGAGTCCGGGGGATAACGGTTATATGTTGATAGTGGTAGCTGGCAGAAGAATAGTTGAGTATACAAGTATCGGTAGGTATAATAATATCGAAATGGTGATACTGCATCATTTCATGTAAAACGTTTTGCAGAACAGTATCGGTAGAAGTAGTGTTTGAGGAGTTATGTTTTGCAAAATAAACAGGGTTGTACTTGAAGCACTTCTTTATTTTATTTAAAGTAGACTTACGTTTGGGAAAATTATTTCTAGACTTAGTGTGTAATATATTTTGTGTACGTTAAAGTTTTAGCTTTAAAATATCTTAACTAATCGGAGATGTTTAGGCTACTGTTTGAAAGATGTCGTCTATATGGAGTGAGTGAGCCCTTCGCCCCCGGTTATATAGAGACTCATTACCATATTAATTTCAAAATAACACTAGCAGAAGTGAATGTAAGTGTAAAAAGTACAGTTGTATTATTGTGTGCAGAGTTAATATTTCAAAAGGTAGTGTTTACCGTACGAGAGTTGGCGAACAAATGGAGGGCGACAGTTAGAGTTGAGGTTCTATAGTGGCGAGGAAGGAGGAGGGGGGATGTTGATCGAGAAATATTGTCATCGTCTCTAAATGTAAAATGATGCGTGATGCAGAGGTTAATAGTGTTATAAAAAATATATGAAGTTAAGTAAGTTGAGGGGGAAATCTCAAGGTCATTTGGAGGGGCTTTTAAAAAGCGTATACCGCTACCGATATTGGTATTTGAAATATTTAAGTAGGTGTTTTATTTGTAGAATTTAATTAGTGTTGTTTGTCGACAATAGATCGGTAGATGCAAAGAGTGATGAGGACGAGAAGGTATGCAAAGAATCCCCACAGTACGTATTTGAATAGTTTTAACCAGCGAAACATTTCTCGTTGGTTTCTTTTGTCCAATTGTAGTCTGTAAATTTCTAATTTCAGTTTATCCTCTTCCAGTTGTGTTAGTAAAGAAACTTCATCCATCATATTGTTTTGTTTAGGCAAAAGAAGTGGTGTTGATAGTTTAAAACTAAACTGTTAGTACATATCAGAGCAACAACATAAGTTCAACATCGGACTGACATTTAAACCGCAACAAAAGAGTCGGGAGCTCAGTAGCTCCTAAAAATTGGACAAGTTAACACCGGTCAACATTCGTTTTCTACAGAAGATCGGACTAAAACTTATCAACGATGGATATCCTGGATATCAAGGACCGACGTTCGACAAAACCCTATGGGAGAAGGAATATCACACTCACAACCCTTATACTTAATCAAAATTAAACAATAACGATGAAATAAGGATTCCTGTTCAACAACAAGATATCTACACGTTACCATGTGGAAGTTAATTGTATATCGAAGGACAAGTAACAAGTAACGAAATTAGATGGAAAAACTGGTTCAACGGTTCCCTTTATAAATAACCCAATGGCATATTTTTTATGAAATAAAGATATGAAATATCGGGAGTAATGGTCGATTCAACAAAAAGGTTGGTATATCAACAACGATAAAAGGATTAACTTAATTATCACCGCATGAAAAGAATTCTATAGTCATTGCCGGTTGGGTTGCCCTTGAAAAAGACACTATATAACACCTGATTCCAACGGTCACTTTGATTTTCATGTACCTTTACGTCGATTTTAATGTACCTTGGGATTCGATAAAGATTATAAACGAATAATAGTAAATTTGAAACAAGAATTGTTATTACTCATACCTTCAACCTATAAAGATTTATACTTGCACTGAGTGGAACTAAGGAAGATACATTGGAGTGGCAACTTCAATTGGATAAAGCTGTGTGGAGAGTACCTCATGTCGGATTAGCTGATGAACATAGAATTGTGTTATTGCGAAAATTAACATCTGACATGCCATTTAGAAGTTGGAAATTCCATGAATACCCCATACTACCTGAAACAGAGCAACAAACATGGACTGTCAAGACATCCACTTATTTAGAACGAGCAAGGTACATAATGGTTTCAATCTGAGGAGGATAGAAACATTTATGTTTTATTTTTCAAGGTTAACCTCATCTCGGACATATACATACATCATACGGCAGTCATAACCAGCTACCATCTTAAAAATAATAACAATAAAATAAATAAAAGATGTTCTGCAGTGCAAAGCACCTGCGTCAATACATTTAAAATAAAACTAAAATAAATATTAATGATCTCTCTATAAAGCTAAATCCAGGGCGCTAAGCCATTGCAGCCCAGCTTCACTTGCACAATGAAGGCCCATCAGCCCTTCCGGGAGAGCACTCAAAGGGCACTCATTGGCTATGTGAGTCATAGTCTGGAACTCCGCTTCACAGCCGCATGACTGACCTTCTGTCATTCCCCACTAGTATTTCCGATAATTACATCTTCCCACTCTAGTGCGGAATCAATTGAGAACAGTCCACTGCTTCCGAGGGAGATCCATACCACTTACTGCTAAGGTTGGGTCAGCAATCAAAAAGTGATTCCGACCTTGGAAATAGTCCCAGAAGGAAGTCCAGTCGGTATGGATTGAAAATTTTGTGTCCGTCAACTGGGATGCTGTCCGCAGTGGTGGTCTTCGGGACCTCAATCTGCCCGTGTCCTGGGGTAGATAATCATGGATGGGTAGGTGTGGAGCAGATAAGATCTTAGTATATTCCCTAATGAGTGCATCCCTTCGTCTGATTTCAGGTGGAGCGATATTACACAGCACCAGGAGCCAGGGTATAGGGTACAGGGGTTGCCTTGAGTGTACCACTAATGGCTCTCATAACCCTGTTTAGCTGGACGTCGATATCCCTGACATGCACACTGTTCAACCACACGGGAGCACAGTACTCAGCAGTTGAATAAACTAGGGACAAAGCAGTAATTCGCAGAACTTGTGCGTTAGCTCCCCATGTGGAGCCAGCAAGGTGATGGACGATGTTTGTAGTCCTGGTTCTCACCTTGGCTGCTGTCTTTTGTAGGTGGCTTTTGAATGTCAGGGACCGATCTAAAGTGACCCCCAGGTACTGTGGGTTTTCATTGTACTTTATTAGCTCAAAACCGTCAAATACAATTTTAAGCTTTTGGTGGGCCAATCTATTGTTCAAGTGGAAGCAAGAAACCTCGGTTTTGTTGGGTTTGGATTTAGCTTCCAAACTTTAAAGTATTCATCGAGGGTCGTGAAGTCATTTGTTAGTGTTTCCTCAGCTACTTGGAATTCCTTGTGCTGATAAGCCAGAGCTATATCATCTGCGTAAACGAACTTTGAGGAGCGAGTGTCTGGAATGTCGGCTGTATATACATTAAACAGCAGTGGCAGGCCATCCTTTAGTTGCCTAAAAGTACTTTCTTTTCATCCCAAATATACTTTAATCATCCTGTTGGAGAGCATTGAGTTGAGGAGACGCAACAGGAAAGGGCAAGGAACCAGGTTGTAAAATTTAATAAGGAGGCATTTTCTCCAGACAGTGTCATAAGCTGCAGTAAGATCTAAAAAAGCAACGGAGGTTTTCAGTCTTCGCTCAAACCCATTCTCGGATGAAAGAAGTAAGAGCTAGAACCTGGTCACAACAGTTGCGCCCAGGTCTAAACCCAGCTTGTTCGACGGGGAAGCTGGAATCGAGAACAGGGAGGATTCTGTTGTATATCAACCTCTCGAGCAGCTTATAACAAACAATAAGAAGGGCTATGGGTAGGTAACTTTTGGGCAGTTTTAGATCTTTAGCGGGCTTTAAGGCAGCTATTATTTTGGATTTTCTAAATACCAGGCAAGTCGCCGGTTTCCATTATGGTGTTTTTTCATAAACTCCGGGAAGATTTCATCCAAGCCTGCTGCTTTGCCAATTGGCATCGCATTAATCGCCGCTTTTAGTTCATTCATAGTGATAGGTCTAGAGACTTCCAATGGTGCTTGCCGAGTTTGCTTAATTTCATTTAGCTTAAAGTTGACCTTCCTGACCGCAGACGTACGCACGTGTTTAGACAAACAGGATAGGCGTTTCACAAGGGCAATTTCACAAGGGCGAGGTTGCGAGACAGTGTTTTTATTATGGGGTGTAGCCTCTGGATCATTATTTAACATTGTATATTCTAGGCTTATAAGGTATTGTATTTGGATCATAAAGGTGAGCCTAGAATATACAGTGTTTTTATCATTTGTTTTACCAGTGGAGATCTTTCTGAGAAGAGACCAGGCTTTGCGACTACTTTGGGTGAAGTTCATGTTCTCAACAGTTTTCACCCATCTCTCTTTCCTGGTGTTGTCGAGAGAGTAAAGCAGTTGGTCCGCTACATCTCTGTCAGCATTATCAGGTGAACTCACTCTGTAAAGGTCTTTGCACTCTTGACTCCATCCTGGTATATACTCTTTCCTAAAACCACTTGGAATAGACGCTTTAGCGCAAGACAGAATAAGTTGTGTGAACCGATCGTAGTTTTTTTATTTTAGGAGGGATGAACCTGATGCCTTTGTCAAGCCTGGTGGAGAAGGCCTCCCACTCAGCTTTGTTAAATTTCCACCTAGGCCGAGGAAAATATCTTTACGCGAGGAATTTCGATTCCCACTGATATTAGTACAGGCCTATGCTGAGAATGAGGAAAGGCACCTAGGACCCTCCTGCAAGTTGGTGAGGGTGTTGTTGATCGGTCACAAGAACAAAAACACAAGTCTGGAGAGTATACCCACGACGCCATCGAGCTGAATGGAAAGTATGTGGGTCTTAGGCATTAAATACCAGAAAAAAGGTTGTTATTTTCAGCCCAGCTTGAAAGACGAGTGCCGTTGTCATCATCCTACGAGTATCCCCATTGGGTGTGATGACTGTTAAAATCACCTACATATACCACAGAATGTTCAAAAGTTAGGAGAACTGTATCTGACCACTGGATGTTCGGCGGTTTGTAGACATTTACAATGGAAATCTCAGATACCTTAACCGCAACAGTAAATATGCTGTTCACACAACTTTTGTGGGAGACTGACACGTCGTCTATGTCTTGCCTAACGTAAGTCGCCACGCCATAGACCCTGTGTCCTATTTCATCCACAAGCCTATATCCTGTGATGTTGCCCCTCGCACTGTTCTCTAAGTCTTCTACATGTGTTTCTTGAAGTGCGAGGACATCAACATTATTTTCTACCAGCACCTTGCTGAGGCAGTCACTTTTGGATTTGCTCAGACCCTCTACGTTAAAATGACAAATATTTAAAACTGAGCCTATATTTCAAAAGGGGCCTGGAAAGGGCCGTTTGGATTTGGTCTGGCAGCTGGCAAAGCCGAGATATAACTTGCGCGATAGTTCAGCTGTCAAAATTTTTTGTTCGTTTAGCACCACCCGGGGAGTACGTGCAACTTTAATGGAATGCTGCGGACGCGAACAACATCACCCCCCATCTCGGACAGCCAGTGGAGAACACGCGGTTCTAAATTATCTTCAAAACTAGGTAAGGATTTTGGCGTCACGGCGTCTGTACTTCCAGGAGCTCCACTCAACGAACTCTTTACGGGTTGCTACCCAATGAACTTCGCATGGTGATGGTGTCGATGGGGGATAGAGGGACTGGCTCGTGCTACAGGGTTGAATAAATGGACATTGAAGATGGTAACTTTGATCACGTAATCGATAAAATAATAGAGTTCGGACAGTATCCTAAGAGAGATAATGTAATTTTAGTTTAGGTGCCTCGTCGTCATGACAAACGTTTTTTGAACCACATAGTAAATCTACTTAACCAAAGACTTTACAGTAAATGTGTTGAACTGAAATGGGGTTTTATTTCTTTAAATGGACTAATTGACAGAACGATGTTCACTAAGCATGGCCTTCATCTGACGTATGAGGGGAAAGAGATATGGTTTGTAACCTATTAGCAACCTATATTAGTGTCAGTTAAAAAAAAAACTATGTAGAAATATTAAGGCTAGGCTATGTAGAATTAAGCACACCAGAAATTTTAATTTTAAGGACAAAAATAATGTAAAGATTTTGCATCTCAATGTTGATAGAATAAGTAAGAAAAGACAGATCATAGAATTTTTGCTTTATGAATAGACCCCTGATGTCTTCTTAGTGTCTGAGCTTGGTCTGACTCCATCTCAGGGTGACCAATTTGCCCTTGAAGGTTATGATTTGATCACACATCAATGTAGACAATCTATGATTACAGGTGGGGTAGGCACCTTCGTTCGTAGGAATAGTAACCTTCAAGGGATTAAATCCTTGACAGTTGGCACCAACATGACCATCGAAAAGGACTTTGAAGTCACAGAAATTCAGCTTGAAATTTTGTGGCGAAAAGGTCATTGTAGCCGCGATTTATCGTATCCCACAGAGTGACCTGGACACCTTTCTTGATCAATTCAGTGACTACTCCGATTCAATCTCACGGTCAGCTGACCCAGTGGTTCTGGGTGGCGATTTCAACATCCCATTCCACTTAGGCAGAGCCAACTCAAATGCTTTTCAAAATTGACTTGTGAGCCATGGACTCACACCCATTTTTCACGAACCCACTAGAATTTCTCAAAACTCACAGAGCTGTATTGACAATTTTCTAGTCAATGTACAGCCAATCCACAAATCCATCATAGAGCCTTTCATCACAGATCACACCGCTCAATTCATTGTTCTTAATGTTCTTCGTAACGAAACACTTCAGAATTACGAAACTCAGAAAAGTAGGCATCGCAACCTGAAACCATCCAAGTTGGACGAGCTCAAAAATAGACTAAGGCTCGAGACCTGGGCTGATGTTTAGGACTATAGTTTTTCCGAACCAAACAAAAAATTTGAAAATTTCATGAATCAACTAGGCTATCTTTTTGAAATTTCCTGCCCCATGGTATCTTCAAGTAGAAAACCAAGCCGTAAGGCAAAACATTCCTTAGATAAATCAAGATATTCTTGATCACAAGGCCAGGCTTAGGGACTGTTTTGACGTCTGGAGATCTCAGAAAGTTGAAAACAACAAAGTAATATATAACATATGTAAAAGCAGTACAGGGGTAAAATAAAAAATGCCAAATCCAACTAGGTTTAAAGGAGACTGACTATGTCGGAGAACAGGTCTGCTGAAGCATGGAAAATTATCAATAAATCCAGAGGAGCAATTAAAAAGCCGCAAAAACATCAAACTTCATCTCGAAGGGACCTGTTTGACAGATCCTAAAAAGGTGGGTGATGGTTTCAACTCATTCTTCACAAATGTTGCAACCTCAATTCATTCTGAGTTAGGAACCAAACAATACTCTGGTTTTCAACTGCAAACCGAACAAATTTTCTCTCACTTCAAAACCATCAACAAAGCCAAAACAATCAAAATCATCAAAGAGATGAAAACAGTCCATACTGCGGTGTTGACGGTATCTCTATGAGAACCATTAAGTACTGCGGGGAGCAACTGCCAGAACCTTCACTCACATCATTAATGTTCCCTGGAAATTGGGATCTTTCCTGACGTTATCAAAATTTCAAAAATCAAACCTATTTTTAAAAAAAGGACAATAATCATGTGAGGTCCAACTATCGTCCAATTTCACTCTTACCCGCAGTTTCAAAGGTTCTCGAGAGAGTGGTATACGTCCAGCTGTTTTCATTCCTCGAAACAAATTCTCTTTTCTTCCAAAGACAATTCGGTTTAAAAAAAAATTTCTCAACAAAATCAGCTCTCTTCCAATTTGTCACAGACTGCTTGGACACCTAGGTTGGTGGGGGTGTGGGGGGGGGGAAGTCTCATCGGATGCTTCGCCGATTTATCTAAGGCGTTCGACTGTGTTGACCCCTCCATCCTGTCCGAAAAAATTGCCTGTCTCGGCGTGTGTGGAGTGGCATTTCAGTGGCTCCAGCCATACATGCGGGGCAGGACGGCAGGACCCAAACCACAGCGATTGAATTTTTCCAAAATTCCGGAACCAAGTTCTCAGTTCTGTCTGATGTGCATGAGGTGAGGTATGGAGTGCCGCAGGGATCAATCCTGAGATCCCTCCTTTTCCTCATGTACATATCAATGGCATCCAAAATGTCATTCCTTCTGATGATTTGATTGTGTAGGTACCCGGATGATTCCACTCTTATTATCAGGAATCTGGATCCTCAGGATCTGGAAATTGACTCTCTCATCAAAATCAACACCCTTGCTCAGTACTTCTCTGACAAAAAACTCTCTCTCATCCCGAATAAAACCAATTACCTCTTCATCCAAACTAATCAGAGAAGAAACCTTTCAACTTTTCCCCCTCACCTGTCGGTTGGAGTTACCCAGCTGACAGGGTTGAGTTCTTAAAAAATCCTTGGGGTGATTTTGGATGATGGTCACAATTGGAACGAACATGTGAAAAATCTCAGTAAGAAGCTATCAGCAGGCCTGTTCGTCCTAATAAGACACACTGTCAATCTCGCCAATTATGTTAGTATACTTTAGTTGAATTGAATCGCACATCAGCCACTCCATCATTCTTTGGGGTAAATCATGGTGATATTAAATACAGAATTTGTATAAGAATTAATAAAGAAATTTTGTCATCACTACATGATGGCATAATTTATTGAAAAATCGATTTCTCGATATATCGCTGTATCGAAAGAGTAAAATCGATTTCAATAAAAAATCGTGGACAAAAAATTGATATTTTAAGAAAATTGATTTCTTATCGACGCTTATAAATTGACTACCTATAAGTTATGAATACCAGGAAGTAAAAATATAACCAACAAATAAAATAATTAATGCTATTAATGTGACAGTATTTGTAGTCAATGGTCACACCTTTGACTACAATCTCATCGATTTTGTTGGTAGAATCAATGATTAACTATATATCCTCTACGCATGTAAGGAATACACTGTTTGAAATAACAAAGGGTTATTAAAATAAACCATCATTTGTTTATTGAGAAGATATATTAGATCGTAGACTAAAACCAAATGATTTAAATGACTTCAAATGCTGTAAGAGCTAAATTGCGTATAACATCGCAAGACTGGAATAAACACAGTTTTTGTTTTGAGCTATAACATCAACATGTATTGGAAAGCTAGAAAAGCACAAATTCATATAAGGTTGATGGAGTCGGGAATTTATACATGTTTTAACGTCATTCAAGAAATATTAAAATAGTTTATTTTACAGTAAAAATTATGTTATTATCGTTGGTTGACGATCTTGAACAGAACCGCAACAGTCTAACCTTCGGTAACCAAGTCTCTATTTTTCAATTAAATTTAATAATAGCAAATTTTAACAAAATCAAAGGATGAACCCTATTTTTAACTGCTTTGTATAAAAAGGTATGATATAGCATACATATACTTTACATGATATTTTGGCCTATGCAAAATTAGTGTAGCGATAGTCATAGCAACAATCACGGCCATCTCTATTCTCTAGTAAACTCTCTACTAGAAATGGCCTTGCACCAATATACGATATACAGCCAATAATAAGTTATTTGACTTTGATATTTGGCTCTAATTAAAAAAATCATGTAAATTTAAAGCCAAACTAACGTTAGGATCTTAAAATATACTGTTTTAGAGGAGTAAAAACAGCAATTCTTTGTATTTTACCCGACCGATTTTAAAATCAATATTTTTAGTAAGAAAAATCGATCTCAGAAAAATATCGTCTTGAAAAAATAGATGTCAAAAAATCGATGTATCGAATTATAAAAATCGATTTTTCCGAAAAATCGATTTTATTTTGCCATCACTATCATCATGCCATCGCCATCACTACCTATCATAATCTGTTGCTCAGGTGCAACATGATAGTATTTTGTCTTAGGTTATATTTATTGAAACTATATATTATTGATTTATATATTTATTGGTTATACATTTTAATGCCCGGAAATACGAATTTACTGAATAAAAATTTGTTGTCTGTGATTTTAGGTTATAATACAGGTATCGGTTTATTTAATTATTTATTTATTTACGGAAAATCCTTTTTTACATGATACTTATAGTATGTGTACATTATGTTTGTTGTGCAATAACAGTTCGTTCAAGCTCTGAAGCTGAGTTCTCAAATTAATATTCATAACACAAAAAGTGCTAGTGATGATATTTAACAATACAATAATAAATTAATTACATTATTTATTATCGGTTGTGGTGTTGTAGTGTTAAAGTGATATTTATTGATTTAGACTTATAGATTCATATACCAGTTTATAATTATAATGATATAATGATTATAATTTGATTATGAATAAAACGTTGTATTGAGTTCTGTGTTGATTGAAAAAAGTTGAAATTGAGTTAGTGAACAAGAACAACATCAGACGTCAGACGCAGAAGACGAGACGAGACGACACTATTCTTCTTCACACCACGCACGACCACAGTCATCTTATTAATGGCGGACGGGACGGGCGCGGCGGGCAATGGCAAATTGTGGTGGCAGACGTTTTGGTCCATAGATTTGTGTTTATTTCAGCCTTTAAATGTAAATACATAAGAAATCCACACAACATATCACCCATGTTGGCCTACCATTTAGATTCAAGAGAGGCTCATTAAACGCCTTGCAAGATAGCCCACAAACTTGTTATCACCGAAGCAAGAACTCCCATACCACATGGAAGAAGAGGGAATGAAGAGCCCACCCAACCGGCCGTCAGATCAGCGATAATTAAGGTAGTCTATGCTATAAAACTTTTGACTTTAGAAAGTGAGAGTAAAAATTAGCTTTGGCTAAATTAACTTATGATGTATTTAACACAACACAACATTGATCTTTAAACATCTCTTAATAATACTAATTTTTTACCTCCTCTCTATATTGCTAGATTTTAAGCAATTACAGGCTATTAAGGATAGGAATGCTTTATCTAGACTAGGCTGTTAGGGCTACCTACTAGACCTCGTAAGGGTAATATTGTAGACCCATTCAAACAGGCATAATTGAAAATAAAATAAACAGCAGTTTGCTTACTAAATGAAAACTTGCAAGTAGGCCTATGGAGAGTATTTCCATATTCTCAAGTTAGTAGTTTCAAGCGCAATATTGGTTTTGGCGCCCAAAATTTCACTATCCCACTTAGGTAGCTGTCTATCTGTTCTTTCCAAAGGGTGTATTTGTTTGTAGGCCTAGTTTATAGTATTTTATAAACAAATTGTATAAATCATTTAACAAATTTAATATGTTAGCTTCAGGTGGTTTTCAACCTTATTTAGATACTTTACTCAAGTGTTATACTTAATAGTATCTAGCGTATACACTTGTCAAACTCCTGCTTTTGGTTTGCTTTTTTATAAACATAGGCTAAACTTATAGGCTAGCTTGTATCCACTGGTCACCCAACTTTGTTGACTATCTGCGAGTGAGATTGGACGATAGTCGCAGATGGATGCAACATGTTGATAAATTAGCTTCAACTTCAACTTCAAATCTCTTTATTTTAAGAATTACATAAGTTTTAATAATTTATGCTTGTCAAAACTGGTAAGTTAGGTACTTTAGTTTAATAGAAAGCCATTTAAGATACTCAATAGTGCTTTGGGGTATGTCGAGCAATACAAATTTAAACTGCATTTCCATTTATAAAAAAAAATAAAATAAACAGATGTATTTCTAGGTTTATGCCTAGAGACTCTTGTAGAGACAACTTTAAAGAACTGCAAATCTTAACTGTTCCTTCTCTTTTTATATTTGAAGCAGTTCTATGCAAAAGCCAACAATCTGATAAGTTTAGCCTCATTCTCATCAATATTCCACGAGAAACCATAATGTAAATCACACAACCCAACATACTCGTAGGCCTAGTTTAAGATTGTTTGAGACAAAATCTAGCTATATATACCAGTACCTACTAAGTTCTTTTTGAAGCTTCCAAGACAAATTCAAGAAATAGAGGACTTTAACAGATTTAAGATCAAACCGAAAGAGCATCCCCTCAACATGTGCTATTATGAAATACCTGGGTTATCCTAAATTACATTTTCCAGATCCCATCCAAGCGCTACCCATTAACCCTAACCCAATCACCTGGTTGGACAAGGCCACCTTTGGCTGGATCTTGAATTTTGAAGATGTTGAAGATATTGAATTTAATATTGTATTAGGGGACATAGCCTCTGGATCATTATTTAACATTGTATATTCTAGGCTTACCTTATGATCCAAATAAGTCTGTTTTTATGGAGACCTAGGTCGCAGTGTCGAAACACTATCATCAGTCCTTTGTACTTCAGGCTAAAAAAAAAAAAAAAAAAAAAAAAAAACTGAAACCTGGGTCTCTATAAAAACAGACTTATTTGGATCATAAGGTAAGCTTAGATATACAATGTTAATATTGTAATTTAAAGATATTAGTTAAACTCCCAATACTCAAATCAAGTAAAACAGTGCATCACCTACCATTAATGTAAGCAGTACGGTACCGTAATGAAATATTTTTATCTGAATTTTTTCCCCAATCCTCGTCCAAATTAGTTTTCTTTAAAATGGTTCTGTAGGCCTAAATTAATGTAAACAAAGATACATTATTATAAAAAATGAAATAAGTGAATACTATAAAGAGAATGAAGGTACAATAAAGGCTATCCAAGTAAAATGATGCGGCCTTAACTTGATGCACAATCCCATTATACCTATGTTAGGCCGGGTTATATTTATTACTAACTTTAGATTTAAAAATGGCCTAAAATCAAACAATCTATTAACTGGATGATTTTTGGCGTGGTTATATGCAAAGATAACTATATTCTGAAAGTTCTCATTTCACTTGCTTGCTTCGCTCTGTACAACGTTACAAATTTTTTAACCCATTAAAAATAATAAATTACTAACTGTGTACCACCTATGCCACGGATTTGAGTGTTTACCAGGAGCGACGATAAGAACCCACGACCCTCGCAAATTTGTACATCAAGCCCCCACCCTAATTTAATAACATTTCCCACCACTAGTGGCGTCTTCAGGCAGGGGGGGGGGGGTCATGGGGGCCATGCCCTCCCCCCGAGAATGATACTCAATGATACTCTTTATTAATCTTTAAGCAAATACATTGCAATCGATCACGTCAACTGTAATTCCATAATACATGAGTATTAAGTCAATTATGAAAATTCCAAAGTCAATATGACAAACTATATTATATAAAGAGCATATACTGATATTAAAGTGTACAAAACAAAACAATGTTGCAGGCACCAAGTGAGAGAGAGAACAGATAAAAAAAGACGGAGCTACAATTGTTTAAAATAGTCCTTAAAAAACTAATATCACTGAAAAAAAAAATTATCACTACAAGTTAAATCTTGAGGGTGGCAACACCAAAAATTCATTAACATGATAAAAAGGATTTGAGATCAACCATTGAGAAATTCTAGATTTAAAACAATTAAAACTAATACTAAAACAATTTAAAAGTTTAAACAAAATCCACACGTTATACTTCAAGATCGTGGAAAATACATTGCCATAGACACTCCTCTTAAAGTAGGCCTATAGGATTTTCCGCTGCGCGCATCAGACGACACGGGCAAGGCGACGAGAAGGACAGTATTTTATTGGTGGTATTATTGATTATTGTAAAGGTCCATCGTCTGGTCGAGATTGTTGAATACAGTCATAACCTTCTTTTTGAAACAGTATTTTATTAAGATTGTTTTAATAACAGTACGCTATTTCAAACTGTTTTAATCAGGGCCGCCACAAGTGAGTTGGGGGCCTGGGGCAAAATGTGTGATGGGGCCCCTGTTGCATGCTCACATGTTAATGTTACAAAAACACATTCACTTTTGCAGTCCTGCAAAATAATTATCTTTTATCATAAAAATAATTTGTAGGCTTACCAATAGAGTATGGTACACATACAAGCTTCAAAATCTTCATGCACATGGAATATTCGGAAGTGTAAAGGCAAACATATCCAAAAGTGAAAATTTGATTTTTAACCTCATAAAGATGGAATTTTTATAAACATAAATGAAATTAAAGTCTGTTCAGAATAATAATAGGTAGAAATTTTTACTAATTTTGAGCTCTGAATCCAAAAAAATTTCTCTCTAAGCTCCTGGTTAAGGTGTAAGAGTGAATTGTAGCCTGAAGGCGCCAGGTCGGGTATAGTGGTTGGTCAAACTCTTTAATGTTGAAATGGTTTTTAGTGACTGTGTGCATGGTGGAATAGTTTGTTATCGAGGAACTTTTAATAAGCTAGGTAACTTGTTTAAGTGCTGGATCGTTGTTTGTATTTTAAAACAAAAATAGATATTAGGCAAAGCAGAAAACGTCACCCAAAGTAGAGCGAAATGAAAATATAGCGCGATGAATTGCTTTAATCAGTTGAAATGCAGGTATTTCCAAATTTAGTTAGTTACTTCATTGCAGTAATTTGCCTCCGGATTGCTTTTGAAAATGATTACAAGAGGTTACAATACCTTATTAAAATCCGCAATCTATATACATACGGTATGGATTGCGGACGTTGATAAGATATTTTAACCCCTTGTAATAATTAGTTAGGCCTACACAACTGTTGTATTTTGTTGATAAAATGTTATTTTTGTGCTGATCAACCAAATTATGTGCTATTATAAAACTTAGACTAATAAAAGTAACAACAAAAAAAATCCCATCCCATTTCGTAGTGTAATGGCGACCGACCCCAAAATCATGGACATAAAAAGTGATCACACAACATGGTAAATAGTCATCTCTAAATGTTGGTTTATTTTTTCCACATTTACTTTGCATAATTAGGGTAGCATCTAAGTTCAGGGTAGCATCTAAGTTCAGTAAGTTGAAGGCCGACTTTTTATTATATTATTATATTTTATTGAGTGGTGGTACATATGGTATTATGGTGGTATATATATTTATATATAAATATTAATGACAATTTTATTTTTGGTCTCTGGGCACCTCAAAACGAAAAAGTAACATGGTCCTGGGCTTAGGTCTTTCCATGAGACCTACGGTAATAGCTTCCTCCCTATGGGAAATTCGCTAAAAGGAAAATAAAACCAACTTTCTAGGTTTAACAATTGATAAAAATTTAAAATGACACGAACATATGCAGAAAATTTTATTAAAAATTAACTCTGGAATCTTTGCATTATTAAAAATGTTGTTTTATTGTAATTTAGAAACTTTAAAAAATATGTATTTGGCCAATGTACACTCCCATATTTTATTTGGTATAGCATTACATAGGTCAATGAAAAGATAAAATATGGATAGCATTCTGAAGCAGCAAAAAAAGGCTATCATTATGTTTAAGCTTAAGCGAGATGATTCGACAAAAGAACATTTTAAAAACTTACAAATTTTTACAGTTTATGGGCAATACAAATATGAAACCTTTCTGATTGCCAAAAAGCAGGATTCAAAAAGAAAAGACTGGGACCGTGGCGACGTCCTATAATCCAGCTACTTGTAGGCCACGAATTGTGGATAGTTATAAGCAATGGCTTGTGGATGCGATATTCCCTGGCGGGGATTAAAGTCCGCATTAGGGAATACTAGTTCATCCATAAAGACCATCCTCATAATTAGACCAATTCGTATACATGAGGTTGAAATTTTGGTTTGGATCCCACGTTAAACTGTAGGTCCCTAGATACCATTGGCTGTTGGGCTATTAATTAACAGTCCTGTCTAAGAAGAATGTCAGCCTTAGTCATTAACAAGACTACAAGATCGCGCCACAATCATCCTACACTCATCTCTCACTCATCTTGGCTTTAAACTACCTATTGAGTTAGGTCGCCATTTCAAAAAGGTATTAAAGTTAGTCCATTACACTCTTATAATCTTAGGAGGAAAACAGAGATTGTTCATCCTCACAAATTAAAATTTTTTAAAAAAAACCTTCATATGCTGGTAACTTTTTTCTAAAATATGCCCCTGATATATAAAAAATGAAAAAGATTTATCAAAATTCAAGAAAATGCTTAAAGAGTATATGATAAATTTATCAGTAATATTCTTTTGATGAGTTTTCCACCTCCCAGCAATAAAACCCTAACATTTTCTGTATATATTTTCTGTATAATTTCTGGAGAAATTTCTTTTATTTAGATTTTAATTTTTTATATACATATTATACTTATTTTTAGACACTATTCACTGTACCACCAATGTATGATATACGAATAAAGATGTTTGAGTTATGACTATGACTAAGACTAAAGGGCTTACGAGTTTTTTCCTAGCCTTCTGCATTATTTAATTATTTCTGATTTATTTAATTCGTTCCTAATTTAAATAATTTAATTTCATGAACGACTAAACACTAATTTCATAGTTTATCACTTGAAATATCCATTCAAAAACTTAAGTATGTTATGTCCCACAAGATTTAATTTCCTCTGAGTGTCAAAAAAAAATCTTTATTTTGTTTTTAAAACTGCCTAAAATCAATCTTTTTTATGCCTTTCAATCAATCTTTTATCATTTTATGTAGAACTCAAATTAGAGGTAGGATACATCAAATAATAATGTTTTCTTTATTTCCCTCGATTGTCCAATAGAAAATTTATTTAAAATTTTAAAGTCTATATCAAATTTCTTCGCCTGATTTAAACCTTAATTTTCTTATTTACTTCAATTTTGAATATTGAGTTTTTATTTTTGTTTATCAGATACAAAATAAACATACATCGGAGAGTACAGTAAAATGAGAAAATTTAGTTACCAATCCTTTTTTTGATGGTTAAATTATGGAGTGTTTGGTTTGTCGTGCAGGTGGCCCTTTCACACCCTCAATATGTCCAGGCACAAATGTATTGATCTTCGGAAAGCCGCAAGGCAAAATGTATGAAATAGCCTTGAACTGGAAAGAGCCGTGCGTGCGGCAGTCATACATCATGGCGTCCTTGGAGAAAGGCTACGCTGTGCCGGTGGAGGACCACCTCATCGGTCCCGCTCAGAAAGATGAGATCACAAGTACGTAGCAAAATTTATAATATAACTAGCAGTTACCCGGCGCGCAATGCTGCGCCCAAATTAAGTTGTTTTTCTGAAATAAATCTATAGCCCAGTGAATAAAGGTTGTTTATCGCAACTAAATGGTGGAAAGCTGGATTTTATATATGTGATAGAACCACATAAGACGTGTGTTTTCCCAAAAGTCCCCGCTTCTCCCCCTTGAGCTTTCCCCCCCAACCCCATCCAAAGTTTTCCCCCCCTGGGAATTACAGTGGTTCACTTTATTGGCCATAGGGCGAGTATTACATACACTATCGTCTTGGAATTTTTTTTAGATTATTTGTGATTAGTTTTTCTACAACTTTTGTACCCAAGTATTTTTTCTGAAACCAAAATTGAAAAAGATATAAGGGTCAATGTCACGAAATAGGCTAATATGCTAAGAAATTTTTTTGAATAATTAATGTTTTTTATTAATACTATTTCAGTAATATTATGATAAGTAATAGTATTGAGAACCCAAATTTATACAGAGCAGAGCTAAATATAAAGAATTTATAATTTTTTTGTATTTTTTAATTACCTTTGGTCATGTAAATGTACAAATCGGTCACGCCCATATTTTGCATTTTTTTGGATAATTGGTGACATTCAAATACAAATTGACTACAGTAGCTTGATTTGTAACATCTTAGTTTGCATACCTAATAAATATTTTCTTCATTTTCTAATAAAATATGAATTTTATTACAATTTTATCGTGTGATAAATCAAATTTACAATTTGAGGTTAGGGTTTTTACCGTATTGTTGGACTAAGAAATTCATATTGGCAAGATTCTTAATTTCTCTGATCAAAGACCTAAAAAATCAATAATTAGACATAGGGATTTTTTTTATTATAAATAATGTCCTGAAAAATATAATAATGGTAAGCGTGACCGTTTGGTAATGGCCGTGACCGGCTGGTAATGATCGTGACCGGCTGGTAATGATCGTGACAGATTGGTTTTTTGGACAAGTTTCAAACCAAAAGAAAAGGAATAATAACAATAAAACACATTTAAATTCAAAGTGTTTTTATTTTCATGAGAAAATACGAAAATACAACAACATAATATAGACAATGTTATGAACCATATTAAAGGAACAATAAGTTTCATTTCTCTTTGGGTCAAAACGGGCTATACAGCAAACGTCTATTTACAAGGTTTTAAGTTCCTTGTTTTTTGGGCAAGTTTCAAACCAAAAGAAAAAGAATAATAACAATAAAACACATTTAAATTCAAAGTGTTTTGATTTTCATGAGAAAATACAAAAATATAACAACATAATATAGACAATGTTATGAACCATATTAAAGGAACAATAAGTTTAATTTCTCTTTGGGTCAAAACGGGCTATTCAGCAAACGTCTATTTACAAGGTTTTAAGTTCCTTGTTTTTTGGGCAAGTTTCAAACCAAAATAAAAAGAATAACAACAATAAAACACATTTAAATTCAAAGTGTTTTGATTTTCATGAGAAAATACAAAAATATAACAACATAATATAGACAATGTTATGAACCATATTAAAGGAACAATAAGTTTCATTTCTCTTTGGGTCAAAACGGGCTATTCAGCAAACGTCCATTTACAAGGTTTTAAGTTCCTTGTTTTTTGGGCAAGTTTCAAAAAAAAAAAAAAAAAAAAAAAGAATAACAACAATAAAACACATTTAAATTCAAAGTGATTTGATTTTCATGAGAAAATACAAAAATATAACAACATAATATAGACAATGTTATGAACCATAATTAAGGAACAATAAGTTTAATTTCTCTTTGGGTCAAAACGGGCTACACAGCAAACGTCTGTTTACAAGGTTTTAAGGCCCTTAAATTGGTAAAATACCCGATTACCTTTCACAGATAAAATTGGTGGTGGCATTATTTTTACAATTTGACTAATTAAAACAGTAGCCACGTCCTTCTCGTCCACCACATACAAATAATCGTCTTTACTGCAGCGTTTTAGGAACATTATTTCTACCTCACAGTCCTTTGCCTCACTTTGGCAGACACCAGTAAAGTCGCAGGTTTCATTTTTTCTCGATTCCTTGGTAAATCGCACCATGACAAACACACCGGAACATAATTTTTCTTTTGATGGCGGCATTCGATTGACTGTGTCAGTGGATTGCACAGATTGTGGAGGAGATTGTTGTTGAGGTGAGTCGTCATCATCATCATCAGAGAACACTTCAGCTACGGTAAGTTTCTTTGCCTTCCTTTTTTTCGCTTTGCAATCTCTTTCCAGGTCTTCAAGGCATTCATCCGGAAATACTTCAAAAAGAGTATAGTGGTCACAATACTGGGATGGGGGGCAATCAAAACATGAGAGTGACCTGGCATTCATGATGCCCTGGCTATAAACAATCTGATGGACCTTCATAATCCCTTTGATGGGAGGTATCATCATTGAAGCCACCTTTTTCTTCATGGCGTCAATTTCTTGAGGAGGTATTTCCAAAAGAAAAATCTTAGAATTTTAAGATTATACACAAAATCTTTGGAACAAGTGATGTCCTTGCCATACAAAACTTCCCAGTCGGCCTTTCTCTTTAGGGTCCCTCCAACACCGTCCATAGGTCCTTTTCCATGACCGGATTCCGTAAAATTCCAGGTCATAACAGTCACAGAAGGAAAGTAATCAGGAACAAGGGTTTGGAAAAGTTTTAAATTAAAACGATTCCTGTACTGATTTGATGGTCCATCAGAAAAAAATTGAATCTTTCTTGTTTGGGGGAACCGTCTTTGATATCTTTTTAAGATGGGAATCATATGGCCCCATACTGCATGGGCCTGATGATCTAAATGATCGGATACCGATGCAAAGCATTCGCTTTCTACATTCCCATCTTTTACAAAGTAGGCCACGCCCGTGTTCAGCGACAATTGACGCTTTGACGCCCCAAAATGCACGGATTGGATTTCACTAGCATATTTGCAGACGTAGTTTTCTGAAAAATCAATACGAAATGCAAGTTCATCTGATTTAAGGTCATTGATTTTAGATTCCAATTGTTTTGCCTGGTGTTTTGTGTAAAAAATATGTTTTTTAAATAGTACTAACATTTTCAAAAAGTCTGATTTCAATTTTGACACAGGATCCAATTTCTTTTCTTTGATAGTTTTCTGAATAAATTTAGTTTTACCTTTAATTACTCTTTGTTCTTTTATTTTTTCCATTGATAATACTTAATTTTCACATCATTTGGAATTTCATTGAAGACGATCGTTTTTTCCCTGCAGCTTTGGCATCTGCTCATCAAACACTCTTCACTTTCTGTTGAGCAGACAGTAGATTTAATTACTTCTCTTGGAGAGTTTTCATTAATAGCCTTAGCTTGCCAAAGTGCGTTGACAATGAGATTCATGTTACTGTGCTTTATGCAAGCACACGTCTCCCTGTCCGATTTTTTTGGAATGGTCACCCAAAACGGTCTTGCTCGACAGAAAGAAGTAAACGAAATTTTGCAGTTGGACTCTTTCTTGAATTTGTCAAATAAAACATGTAAGGGATCAAGTAGCACTCTTCTTTGCATTTTTCTACCATTTCTTTTGACGAAGTCTTTTTTGCCAGGACACATCCTACTCACACAGTCACTCTCAAAAAAAGTGATGAGTTGGTTTCTCAAGCTGCAAATAACTCCCTTCCTCTCTCTTCTATCATAATTGAAGTTTTTTGATGAAGCTAATATTTTGTTGACTTTGTAGGGAACAAGGTCATTGAAGTACTTTTCTACCCTGTACTTTTTTATTACCTTATTGCCCAGAACTTTGGCTACGATCTGAGATTTCTTACTAGATCTTCCACATTCCTCTTTCTGTTTTTTTAATTGCTTTTGGAGAACAAATCCCATAAATAACTGTTTTTTAACATTGGGAGATACTTTTTCCCTACCAAGTAGCTCCTTTACTTTTTTTGTTGGAGAGGGAGAGCCAGGAAGTTTAGATTTTTCTTTCAATCTTTCTAGTCTCTTCCTATACTTTTCCACTTTCCTTTCGAGTACTTTTATTTTCTCATTCTGTTTATCAATTGTCCTGTAAGCTTTTGCTCTGTCCCTACGAACAATTTTCCGACCTCTTTTCTTCTGAGATGAAACGGGTGTAGTTGAAGATGTTGGACTTGCAGGGGGAGTATCAGCGATTGCTTCTTCAATGCCTTTCTTCTTCATTTTTCGTATTTTATTTCTCTCCCTCCAGTACTTTTTCATTTTCCTGTGCTCCCTCGGTGTCATATCTGCAACTGTCTTTATCTTCTTTTCTTTTTTCAGTCTCTCCCGGCGATCTCTGTCATATTTTCGCTTTGCCTCCAACTGTTCCTCAGATAATTTTGCCCTTCTCCTCCTTTGCCTCTCCCTGGCAAGTTCTCTTTGCCGATCATATTTTTCTTTTGCAGACAGTTTCGAAGAACGAGCCATTTTTCCGCATCAGTTCTGGAATCATGAAAACTGTTTTCAAAATACCAAGAATGGCATTAAAATATAAATACAAGAATGTGAGAGAGAGGGAGAGAGTGAGAGAGAGTGTGAGAGAGAGGGGGGGGGAGGGGTGGAAGGAGAAAGAGATTAATAAAAAATAATAAAATATGTTAAAATAAGTAATAAACAAAATAAAAATGTAAAATAATAATAAAATGGGGTAGGTTTGAGAAAACAATTATAGAAACCGTGTTTTTAAAACTTACTTAGTAGCCATTAGCTATTAACTAACTGTTGCTTGTAATCTGTGGTGTATTCTGTTTTCCGGTTGAAATAAATAAATAAATTAGTTTAAGCATTTCGTGATATTTTTACCATTTTTTCAAACTTAAAATAAAGCAATTTTTTATTGTTGAAGATTACAAAATGAATCGTTAATTGAATAGTATTCAAAATAATAATTTAATAAACCACTCAAAAGTAAATGTATCTCATATTAAATGGTAATAAAGTGCTAAAAAATTAATAAATATACGTTTAAATATTTAGTAAGGAAAAAAAATTACCTAAAAATATTAATTTAAACACAGCTGTCTAAAGAATTGTAGTAAATGAACAAACCGGTCACGATATACCACCGCGGTCACGTTACCGGTTTGCGTGTGACCTCGTGGTAAATTTTGTGCGTATTTCAGTTTGTTCGCCATATTTAATGCAGTGTCTTTCTAATGTTGAGGTTATGGCAAGATATCTTGACTGCCGTTGCTTGGATACGATAATAATTAAAATATTGCAATAGACTTAATAGTATCAAACGTGACCGCTTTGTTCTCTAATTAAGGTACTGTAAGCTAATTACCTGGAAAAGTCGTATTTTCTTGTATAATTATCGTCCAAAAACACAGAAGAACTACTGCAGCCACTTCCGAAATAACTCACTCACATACCCAAGTAGTTTTCCCGCGCATACTACGCTTTTTTTCCCCGCCAGCGTTCATCGCAGTTTTTTTGGTCTATGACCGGGTTTTTTCACGGACACTCACTGTATCGAAAATATTTCCGTTATAGTGATTGATTTTCGCTATTGGTCTGTCTCCTACAGAAACCATAGTTTTAGATTGCCTGTCTCAGCTGAAATCCTGTTTCTTCTTTGTCTCTGTTTACTATTTACGATCGACGAATTACGAAGCAGACGGTCAAGGACAGTTTCCGGTTGGTATTTTTACTAAAACATTGTTATTTTTATTGGTGAAAATAGTAAATATGCGATTTAAAAATAAAACAAAGTAAAACACTAGAGGGTTAGGTAAAATAAAACACCAAAATATTATAAAACAAGTATATTTTTTTCTTAATATGACCGTTGGACTTAAATTAGCCTATTTCGTGACATTGACCCTCATACATTTTTAGTATAAATTGAGAAAATAATGCGATTGCAAGAAAAAGTTTTGCGACTTTTCCCCCTACATTTTCTATCTTAGAGACGAAAAGGTCACTGATTTTTAACAATTTTCATTCCCAAAAGTCACCAAAAAGCCACTGATTTTTATATCTCTTTGGTAGTAGACACCTTGACCATGTAAAAGTGAATATCTTGAAGTTTGATCTGTGAGATGGCCTTATTTGTCCGTACCATTAATGTTTACTCTGTAAAGCTTTGACACAATATTTGAGGCCGGATGTTACCTCACTCCGCCTTGAATTTTTAGCAAAGCGTTTTGTTGAATAGCCCCCTCCATCAACTTCTCCTCGTGTGATATGCCATCTTCTTTAGGTCCAATTTTTTTACTTGTTCTGAAGGCTCCATGTTGTTGTTAGTTGACCTTGTTGTTAGTTGGAGTACCAGGGGGACCGAGCTTAAGCTCGGTAAAATATTACTTTCGTTCTCACGCAAAGCTCGTTCGCTCCGCTCACTTTCCCTGTTAATTTTTAAGACAAGCTCGTTCGCTTCGCTCACTTGCCAGGCCGAAGGGTGCTGCACTTTGGTATAATTTGCCTATAAAGATATAAAACATTGGTTTTATCTTCAGTTATCAGCTGATTTTTGTTCAATTTAAAAACCTCCATAAGAATAACATGGGGAACTTTGAAGGGCTCTAGCGCGAAAACCAGATTTTTCCCAGCTATGGGACCAATCGATTCCTGGTGGTCTAAACTCCCATAATCAACCAAAAAATAAAAAATCCTTGGAGCGAAAAAAGTTTGCCCGTACAAACGGAGCTTGTTTTATTGTATAAATTGGTTATGTTTTTAAGTTACACTACAAATTACAACATTCCAACTACGGGGTAAACCTTCATTTTTATTCAATTTTCTAATACAGTTTAGACACTATAGTTGATGACATTCATGACGATTGCAGGCTAATCAAGGTGTGGGACACGCGCAAGTGCTACTCCGCCTATCGCCGCGTGCCGCAGCCGTGTCACAGTCTGGCACACCCCGGCGGCTCGGTCAAGACGGCGTTCACCAGCCTCAGTGTGGACCCTGGCCGCGTCCGGCTGTACGCCAACTGCATGGACAACCACGTCTACTGCTACAACATCGCCAGCTATACAGCCGAACCCGGTGAGCAATCAACCCAGTCGGACAAAGTGGAAGCTCATAAAGAAGAGTATCTATAATTTTTTCTTACATGTGTATTTTTCTTTCTTCTTATCTATTTAATTTCCAAGTTTCGGCTTCGAAGAGGCGTATCGCGCTGATTATGGTTTTGCATTTAATCTAATTGTGGTTGTTTTACTTATGCATTCAAATTGGAATGAGTAAGTTTGTTACATGCGTAAAAACATCTGTTTGCAAGATTTAGCCTATTTTGTATTCTATTTCTATTTATTCTTCGCCTAAATGCTTGAAAGGGTATATTTTCTCAAATTCTTAGCCGCCTACTTGAAGAAGGCCCCATATAACATCTAACATGTAACAATCAATGTTTACATGTTATTGATTTTTATTTCATAGGTCCTAAAATTGTATTGTTATTAGAGGTGTGCGGATAGTGAAATTTGACTTCGGATCGGATTCGGATCGGATAGTCTAGTTTCGGATCGGATTCGGATCTGATAGTAGGGGGTTCGGATCGGATTTTATTCGGATTCGGATACTCGCGCGGACAGAGTGAGGAACTGTTATATTACTCAGAATTAAAAAATACAAATTAATTAACAGTAAAACTTTAGCACTTTATTCCTAGGAATGCATGAAAAATGTTAATTTTATTTTTGTTTAATATAGAAATGTAGGTATATATTGGTTTTTTTGTTAAGTATTTGTTCAAAACTAGAATTATAATTTACATTTTGGACAAATACTTTACAATGATGAATAAAGAATTTTATTGTGTTTTTAATGTGCATGTTTGATGTTGTCCTTGAGTTATTATGTTAAGTATGATACCATTTCATATTTGTATGATTTTGTGTATTATAGGCCTATTACAATATATAGCCTATATAATATAGTTTAATATATTCTACCAACTACAGTAGGTCTCATCCAAAATAAATTCACTACAAGGCTATCGGTATCAAACCAAGTTTCAACTTAAGGTAGGCCTATTGTTTAGCTCTAAAGTCGGTCAATCAATAGGCTACATTTGTAACTATTTGTTTATGGTGAGAAAATCTTTTTCGATATTTATTTACAAATTTGCTTATAACCTAGATTAAATTTTCTCTCTCAGAATTAGGTCATTTTCAGGCTCATTTATGTTTGAATACATTGATAGTAATATTTTGAGTAATAACTTAGAGTTATGACCAAATAAGGCCTATTTCATTCATTAGGCCTAGGCTATATGCAAGTTTTGATATCTTTGAGTCACTGTGATGACATTACTGTTTAACAGTAAGTTTAGCCTAGGCCTACACCTTCATGTAGGCTAGTCTTGTTTGATGTTTAAAAGTAGATTGCTAAGCTTACTTAGGTTCAATAATGCAGTAAAATGTAATACTTTTAACAATTTATGTTTTAAACTTACATCCCAATTTGTTTTAGGCCTATTACAATGTGCTTAGGCCTAGTTAACTTTCCTATCTCAGAGAATTTATGAAGTGGAAGCAAGTCACAAGTCTCAATTTCAGTAATAATAAAACTACATTATTTTATTTTTCTACAAAGAACATTTTATTATGTCTTAGTTACCCTACCCTTAGGCCTACCTTTAGAACCAGCTTGCACAATAGGCATTCCGCCTGTTCTTGGTTTTTCTCAAAAGATTTCCAAATCAAACTCTTTTTCCTTCTTGGCTCCATAACTGAGTAGTTAATTAACAACTAGCCTATCCAATTCTAGAAAATTAAGTTGATCACATTAAAAGTTCGTAACTTCAATTCAAATTTTATCTCGTACGCTGTCGGCTGTAGCAGTATTCCCAGACTTCAAAACATCGTACCACACGATAATAAATTATTGCCCGCCACAAAAATGTCGTGTCTATCAATGTATAGTGATTGATGTCGGGAATTATTTGATTTTGTAATATTTTAGGCACGCAAAATCAATCATTTTCCAAAACTATCATTAATTATCTTGAAAAATTACGACAAATCGTTGGGAGGAAAATCAGTGTGACGTCGGAGAATGAGTACAATAACAAATTATTATCGTGTACTTGGAAACACTGTCGTCTACTGCGCAGGACAACAGACTCAAATAACCACAAACTAAATTCGTGACACTCGCTCAATTCTGGTGTTCCCCATACCAGTTAATTCCAAATCGGTGGCTGTGGAGTGCTAGCGAGGGTTCACTAGCGCGCGTTGTGGTTGGAATCGGAACCTAACTCTACAGCCAATCACGACCACTGTTAGAATGGGTTGTTTACTCCATCCGCTTGGGTCGCTAATTATCAGATTTGTTTTGACAACCATTGCCTTGAGTGCGCTATATCTTGGAGACACCCTAATGCCTGGAGTGTCAATACTAGTGTGACTGACTGTCTTCAATTTTCAAGTTTTCGTGAGAGATGATAAAAATTTATTCACTGAGTCGTGTTTTAATCGAACATTGTATTCATACCTAGAACGAACGCGATCGTCAGTATGATTCCAAATGTAGTTTTTGTTGTGTTTAAAGGTTTTTATGCTCATATGCACTATCTATCCGAAAAAATCGGATATTTTTCGGATCCTATCCGACGCCTGTTGTACATTCGGATCGGATCGGATATCCGAATCCGATCCGGTTTTCCGGATATCCGCACACCTCTAATTGTTATTTAATATGGAAAATCCTATTGGGTCGTTGCTACTAGTTTAATAAACTCTTGATTTTTGTTTGGCAGTGGCCAAGTACGTTGGCCACCAAAACCAGACTTTCTACGTCAAGAGCTGCCTGAGCGGTGATGGTCAGTACCTGCTCTCCGGCTCCAGTGATGAGAAGGCATACATTTGGAGCGTTCGCCACCAGGGTGCGCCACTGGCCACGCTCGTGGGACACACCGCGGAGGTGACCTGCGTGGACTGGGCGGAGAACACCGATGGTGACGTCAAGGTGAGTCCGGGGGGAACGTTTCATGTTGGATCACCGTCACTACTTTTTCAGTTTTTCATCTATCAAGGTCAGTCTGATGGTAGTAGATCTTGCATGTCAGTTGATTTTTTAAATTTATTTATTTTACCAGGGTTCTTACTTAGAGATTATCATAAAAATTCAACTTTGAATATGTAAACTATTAGGCCTAAATATTTTTATTGTTATTTCTATGTGTTCATTTAACTATTTTTTGCTGTTTAATAAAAATTTAACTAGTGTATGATGAATAAGTCATTAAAAAACAATGTAAAAAGAAAGTTATGTGCCTAAAAATCTAATAAATGTATTTGTTATGTTTCATTTTCAAAATATGTTTACTGGGGTTTGAAGTTTTTAACTTCAAAATAAATTATAATAAGATGCTTTTAACATTATAAAACAGTCGTTTTACTAAAGAATGATTTACCTAACAATACTTTTCTACTTTACCCTTTAGTGGAAAATCACAACTTTAATTGATGTTTTATTTAATTTGTGAGAATTAGATGAATTAAATCAGCCATCACTTAGTTTTCTATGACATTTGGTTCAGAAAGTAGCAATTGAATAAATTACTGCCTGTCGTCATCGAACAATAGATAATCTGTTGTTGACGGCGCCAGGAATGTAGGTACTGTGTTTTCCTTGTTAGGAATCGCCGTCCCTGCGGCAGTTCCCATCCTGATAAATTTCCAAGTAAAAAAATTCTGCCCGATGATCGGGACAATTTCGCTCCCGAAAATTTTACCAAAAGTTTGGGACCCGACCATCCCGAGTTAATATTATTTCAAGGTTTGTTGGGTGTCACCACCTAATAATTTTGCTAAGGTCTTAACGTCATTCACCATGATTATTGATGAGTCATACAAAATTGAACGAATCCAGGTTTTAAATTAGAGATAACTTGAAACTTTAATGAAAACCCTAGACAGGTCATAATTCGTTGAGACGGGTTTATGTTGGTAATACAAGATTATATTTTAAATTCGTTCTTCCTTCATTTTAATTGCATGTTGTTTGCGGATCAAAGTAATAGACTTGTGATAAGGTTATAGTACCTGTTAGTCCGCCAAATGATCCTGTGGAATCCTGGTTGGATAACGCGTTTCGGCGATGTCTCGCCATCTTCAGATCAGTACAAGATCATAAAAACTTGCCTTTGCAGGTGCGTCATAAGTTTTTGAAAACTGTCTCAAACACATACACAAACACATTTTAACAGTTTGTCACAGTTTTTAAAAACTTATGACGCAACTGCTAAGGCAAGTTTTTATGATCTTGTACTGATCTGAAGATGGCGAGACACCGCCGAAACGCGTAATCCAACCAGGATTCCTCAGTCACATATGGCGGACTAACAGGTATTATAACCTTTTCACAAGTCTTGTTCTTCCTGCTTGTAAACTGCCGCATGCGTGTTATTACTGTGTTTTGCCCTTAGTTGGTGACGTGTGCGGATGACTCGTGCCATCGCCTGTGGCGCGTGAGGCCGCCGACGGACCACGACAGTGACAAGACCGATCTGGTCGGTTGGGTCGAATGGCTCCACAAGTCCTCCAGCGTAACAAGCCTCACTCCAAGAGCCATCAAACGCATGGTCTCTCGTCAAGAGAGGACTCCTGGATTCGAGGGTGAGCAGATGTTTATTATTGACACATTAAAGAAAATGTTAATTGGTCCTAGTTAGAAACATAAGTTAAGTCTGGTCAGTCTTTTTTTAGCTGTAAAAATCCTGTCTGTAACCGTATCATAAGGAGAGAAAGAGAAGAATGAATTTTCTTAATTTATAAATTAAGAACTAATGTTTTATCCCAAGAGATTATTTATTGGCTAATGTAGGGGAGATAGATTACTGGTGGGGCAATCTTAACCCCGATCCATTTCCCGTAGTTCAACTGTGTTTCCACTAGATCACTTTTTATAGTATTTTATATAATGATATAAATATAAAATTAATTATTTAGATGAAACCTAATTTCCGATAATTATCTAAAAAAAATTATGTCCAATGGAATTTAGTGAAAATTATGATAGATATTAAGTGTAATTAATTGCATGTTGTATCACAATTTTCAACCAACTTTCTGTTAGAAATTAAGATGGTAAACATTCCAAAATAAACTTCTTTTGTAATGTCATGATGAACGTGATAGAAAGTGTGCTGCAACTAGGGGTGTCAATCCTGGACCAAAATGACAATCCCGGGATCAATCCCGGGATTCGTATATCAAAGAAATATATATTTTCGGCCATTTAATATCAAAATTGAAGACATTTGCACATAAATTCACTATAAATCACACACCATGCTCACAATCTTCAGTATCAAGACACTTTGTGTTTGGAAATCTCTAAGCTTATATTATAGCAATTGGTCAGTCGTACAAACAACTGACATCTTTTGTTTGTAGGCTTAATATACGCCTCTAATTTGAATTCAGCAATAATTTTGTTGTTGAACGTATTAGCTATTTCTATCGTTAGAAAGCCCAATACTTTAACAATACTTACTCTAACTACTGGTCACTGAAGTCACCGAAAGTCACCAAAAGTCACTGATTTTAGTTAGTGGTCACCAAAGTCACTAAAAAGTCACTTATTTTTCCTTGAAATGCAAGAAAAGTCAAAGATTTTTAGTATAAATTGAAAAAATAATGCGATTGTGGTTAAAAGTTTCGTGACTTCGGGAATTTCACCCCAAAATTTTCTAAATATACCACGAAAAAGTCACTGATTTTAAACATTTTTCACTCCCAAAAGTCACCAAAAAGTCGCTGATTTTTGTTTCTAATTGGCAGTAGACACCCTGATTAACAAATCCACTTTACTATATTCAGTTTGCTTTATGACACTGCATTGATATATTCATAATTCATATTACATTCTCACCTAAACTACTAGGCTTACTGTCAACTATTCAACTAAGGAATGACACAAATAGGCCTAATCTAAATAAAAATAGGAACTATTTCAGCTAACATGAAACTACACCAAAATTCAAGATTTTGGTACTGAAATGTATTTATAGGCCCTACAATTCATGCATTTTGCAAACAGCTAAAAATGATTGAGATAATTTATCAGATCCAACTGTTTCTTCACAGGAGCCTGATAGCAACTGAAAATATTGTGATCCATACTAAAATAAACCCTTGAAAATATTGTAAACCGTGGGAAGAATGCTTATCAGGTGTAAGAAGCGAAAGAAATTACTTGCAGCAATAGATTTACCGATGCAGATGTGGCCGATGCTTGCAATTTTAAACTTAAAGAATAGATTGGCATGTTGAGTTGAGTACTGTAAGTTTGTAAGGCCATTATTTTCAAGTTTTATTCTACGTTAAAAAGAATAAAACTTCAAAAACTATACAAAAACAATCCCGCTAATCTCGGGATTGAAGGTAAAGAAACCCGGGATTTTTAGGTACCCAAATGTGCTCAGGATCCCGGGATTCACACCCCTAGCTGCAAGTAATTTGCCTCAGTTCAACTAATTTTAAAGTCAAATAGGCCTAATTTCGCTTTTGAATTGTAGGATATACATTGTGTTCCGAAAAAATGTTTCAGGAATTCTGGAGATTATTGCCTACATCAAAATGAGCAAAAAGGTTCCTATAAACATATGTCCTAAATGCTTCGTTAAACCGATAGCCGCCATTGTGTTTTTTATCCTAAATAATTTTTATTTCCCTATTGAATCATAATATTAAGGTCATATTTGGCATGAACCTTTATCACACCAATGTTCATTTTCAGGGAAAAATTATTTTTTCTGATGTTTATTTTTAATATGGTGGCCATTTTTAATTTTCAAACCTGTAAATTATATCAAAAATTTTTAAAGGACAAAAAATTGACAAATTAAATTATTTAACCAATGATACCAAGTTTATTGGAAATAACCAGAAATAATAGAGTTATTGTGATTTTTCTATTAAAATAAGCTTAATGTCCATGAGTTCTAATGCAAAATCAATGTTTTTCATAAAAATCTCAATAATTTCATTATTTGTTGTTAGATCCTTTAAACTTGGTATCAATGGTTAGATATTTAATTTTCAACTTTTTTGCATCTTGTAAAATGTTAATAAAATTTACTGGTTGAGTTATTTTAGATAGAAAATTTAAAATGGCCTCCATTTTAAAAACAAGCTTTGGAAAAAAATATTTTTTTCCTGAAAATGGAAGTTGGTGTGATAAAAGTTCGTGACAAATATGAACTTAATACAATGATTTATTATGGAAATAAAATTATTTGGTGTAAAAAACAAAATGGCAGCTAGCGGGTTAACAAAGCATTTTTCATTACTCTACACACGAAAGTACACTTTCTAAACATAAAATGAGCTAAGAAAATAGGTTATTCCCGCTACTGCACGGCAAAATTACATAACATTTACTTTCCGTGCGTATGTGGTGCACGGAAAGTAACCGTTATGGGATTTTGCGGTGCAGTCAGATCAGCTGTTGCACAACGCTTAGTTTCGGTGCGTGTGTACCACGACATAAGCACGGAAATTCAGCGTTGTGAGTTTGGTTTTTTCTTGATACTAAGATGAACAAACAAAAACATTCATGTGTTTTACAAGTTTTTCTATATCGTAATGAAAAATAATGTTAAATACTCGTCTCAAAAGTGCCATTGCGGCACTTTTGTGCCGCAAAAGTAAATGCAATCTCTCCCCGCAATGAGTCACTTTCGAGACTAGTAATGAAAACTACTATTAGGACATATGTTTACAGGAACTTTTTTGTTCATTTTGATGTGGGCAATAACCTCCTGAATTCATGAAACATTTTACCAACACCCTGTACATATTTCCTCAGAAATTTGCCTATTTCTTTTTCCCTTACTAAAACCATTCTTTTGTTAAGATGTTTTGCCAAGAATTACATTCCAGTTATACCATTTTGGATCTCCACAACCTTTCTAAATTATTATAATGCAGCTCACCAATTTCTAGCAGAGTGCCTTTTAAAATTAGTGACTGTAGTGATTAAACGATTCAATAATCACAAAATGTTTTTATCTGCTGTGACAGAGGACACTAAACGGCACAAGTTGACGACACTGAGTCCCATAGAGGAGACGTCGGAGAGGCAGGTGCTGGCGGCCGTACAGCCGAGGACCGAGGGCAAGGGGGCGCGCCGACTGTTCGACCTCGACAACTCCACTCACTGTGAGTATCTCCCCTCGGATACCTGGGTAGAACTGTATTTGTAATTTTCTAACTTTTCAAACCAACTTTACTCACTGCTGTTTTGTCTCTTAACACGTTCGCTAACACAATATAAAAAAAAAATTGTAACCACAGACCGCCGCCGCAATTTTGTGGCGGGCGAGTTCTACTCAGAGCCCACAGCCGCAGATCTGCGGCGGCTGGGCTCATTAAAATAGACTGCCACCGCAGATCTGCAGCGATGGTCCCATGATACTAAATATGAAATTTCTTCGGTACAATCTATTTTAAAGGTTAGATAGCTTAGGCACGGTCTACGGGACTGTCCGCCGCATGTGTGCGGCGCTTGGTCTGTGGCTAGGACAATCACTGGCCAGTTGACAACACTTGTGAACAGATTCTATTGATTCTATTTGTGACCTGGGGCATAAGTCACAGCCACTAGGGCCGGTCTACAGGGAAGTGCATGATTATGTTTGTGGGCTGAGGGAGTGGCTTGACTGCCGCATACATGCGTCAGCTTTTAGCGAACGTGTTAAAAGCTTTATTTACTTTGTTGTACATTTTTTTACGTTTCTTAAACATAGCTCAAAATTTATTGTGAATGGTTCCGAACAATTACAATAAATAATTGTTTTCTGTAAAACCAGATTTGATTTAACATTGTGATTCCATAAAAAAACTAACCATTTTATAATTCGACTCAACTATTTTAGAGAATTGTTTGTACAATAGTTTTTATTTTTGCATAATATATTAATCAATAAATTAGCTTTGGAGATCTTTTTCAATCTGAAGGATTTTTATGGTTAAAGGATGTCAGAAATTTGAAAAATGTTGTTACCTATACAATTTATGTAAAACTAACCATGACAGAGATAGTGATGATTGGTTCATGTAATAGGTGATATGATAAAATCTTTATTCTTGACTCTTTTAAACTAAACAAATATTTTTTCAGTCTTTTGTTACGTTATAAAAGTTAGGTTTCTAAATACTTGTTTAGTGGGCAATGTTTTTTTTACCCATAAACCCTGTAAGAAACCTTTATATCCTAGATCAAGATGTAATTACTTTTGTGCTTTTTCAGGCACTGGGGTGGAGATTCTGTCACCGACGTCTAACTTACCCAACTATGTCATCGAAGGCACTTCCCCCTACCACAGGTGTAGCTCATCGGCCGGTAAGCAGAAGGAAAATTGGCTAAGGAAGCTGCAAGCGACTCCCTCCCCGAAAGCGGAAAAAATAACCGTTAAAAGGAAATCAACCACACGAACTACCCCAAAGGTTTCACGGGGCAACTTGCTCAAGTTTTTCAAAGTTGCAGCAAAACCGTCGCCAGCGAATATTACCAACAGCTGTGATGCTCAGAAAGAGCTGGTGATAGAATCTCCAACTGAAATCTCCTAAACAAATCTCTTATGTGTCTCCTAAAAGCTCGGTCAAAAATGACGAAGGCTGTGATATAATAATAAGTCTTAAATAATTAACTAAATAAGTCTTAAGATAGTGTATTTATTTTGCCTGAATGTACAAATGTACAAATTTGCCTATCTTGTTGCTGTACATTCAGACCACATTTAAGGCAGATGTTAATTTAAAAACGTATTCATCGACTTTATAGTGTTACAATCTTTTTTACTTGGCTGAAGATTTTCAGTTTAACGGTAGTAGTTTACCATCATGTATTGACTATTTATGGGTATACGTTGTTGGTAATAGAGATAAGTTCAGCTCTGCACAAACTATTTACATTCATTGAGTTATGAATTTTGTGGCAATGCCGTTTAAACAGGCTTTGTTAACTGCAGGAATGATGTACATGGCTAAAAAAACCTGCTTTTTCAAGTAAATATTTAAAACTTTGTATATTATGTGGGTAACCCCTCTACTTAACTGCTAAATGACACTAATGCTAAATGAGATGATTTCACACGTTATGTTCACAATTTAATGAACAGAAGGGGGAAAAACATTAAACAGCCTATCATCTTGTTTTAGAATTCCCAATGTACACCCAATTAATGGTTAAGTCCTAAATGGGTTTATGTTAATGAAAATACTATGTAATTATAAACAGTTTAATTAGTTTCGGAAACTCAACACTCTTAACCGAACCTTATTTTTATAACGCCAATCGAAACCCTGGGCCTGTGAGATCACCATTTAGTTTAGCTAGCTGAATCCTTTCTCCTGTTTTGTCTACCCTTTCTCTTGTATAAGTGATTTTAAAACGTGGTTTAACAACTTCTTTCATTATCCGATTACAGTCTGGTCCCGTAAGGGTTGGTTAAGATGTAATAGGCTGTATGTAATAGGCTAAAGTTTTTGTTTTCGATGTTATTCATAAATAAACCCTGAACGGATGATAACATAAATAAAGTGATAGGGATGAAAACAGAAGTCTTTCGATTCCAAGAAAAGGTTGGTTAAAGCGGCCCATTTATTTTTGTGTGGTGCAATCCCTAAAGAGAACCGATACTCGTCAAGTAAACAGAGGGGGTTAAATCGGCTGAGGGCGACTTGACATTTCCACTGACCTGCACCCATTGGTCCGATGTCCGTAGCAATCTCGTCATCGTCGAGGAGTATGCTGTAATCTAATAACAATTACATGTCACTACAACACAGCAATGAGAATTTGGAGAGGTAATTTTAATTTTAGGGACATATTCCTCTTAATAGTACAACTATTTTTGTTGGTCATTAATATTTTTATAGCTCATAAAAGCTAATTTTTTCCCAGATGGGTAAGAAGAGATTTCCTCATTCTAGTTTCTACTTTGTTATCTACTTAAACAATTTTTTGTCAATATTTCTTACTGTAACTTGTGCTTTTGTGTTTATATTTCTCTGACTATGTTACTATCTCTGATTAATTTATTTTATGTTTCATATTTTTTAGGGATGGACGAGATTGGATTTTTAGTTTGAGACAAGATGGGATTTTTTTAAATCTTACAAAATTTTGAGTCGGGATTTCCCTTCTTGTACATAACGGGAATTGTGCGTTTGGAATTTTAATCTGATTTCGAAACATTGTTAAACCTTGATTTATGACAGATAATATATCAAAAATTTAAATTAAAACAGGCAAGACTAATAATTACAAACTTTAATTTAGAAACATCTTTAAAATACATCAGTGTAAAATGTAAAAACAAAAGTACCTTATTACGAATAACTCTTAAAAACAGGCTAAGCTATGGTGATAAGAGTTAGTATACAACATAGAAATTGCAAAATTTACCAGACTGATACACCAGTCTTATTAATTAAGTATTAAATTGCAATTTCAGTCTTGTCTTTTTTTCTGTATTCAGTTAAATCTGTCCCATCCTAGTCACGCTTAATAATATTGCTCAAAAATACGATGACTAAACAAAAATAATTTTAAATGACGTTCAGAATTATAACTATAAAAAGACAAAAATGATTAATAAAAAAAAACTTGGATTACGTAAAATTGTGTGAATAGGGAAAATAAAACACTGCTTCAAAATCATGTATTTCAGTATTAAATTGCTGGTAAAATAGGTCTAACAATTCGTAGATTATATAAATGCCCACCGTTTGAACGTTATTTACAAAATCTTCCACGTCTTAAAAAATCTTGAGAAATAAAAAATCTCGTCTCATTTAATGAGATTTAAAATTTCTTGAAACATTTGAGAAATTTCAAGACTTGTCCATCCCTAATTCCTTGGACAATCCTCACATTTTTTATTGATATGTAAATAATATATACTAGAAGTTTAAACTTATTTTGTTAAATTATTTTATTGAGTTATGTCGTGGCTTCCACAAATTAGTGTTCTTAGGAAAAACAGTGAAATCATGAAGGATTTTTCATTGCCATTTTGGAACAAAACAGTGTGATGTTGAAAGAGATGTGGACTTTGTATTATCTATACAGATAAAATATCTGACCTATTTTATTCATTAAGAATTGTCCTTTTTATTAATGTTGAATCATTAGTCAATATACAAAATTTATGGTAAACTGCAAAATACATTTGATTGATTGTAATAATTTAATTGTACAGGAAACTTTCTATTTGAAGGTAAAGTTGTGTAGTAGATGACGATTATTGGCAATGATAATCTGATGATCTGACGGTAATCGATTTCCCCAATAATCCACCTAAAGCCTAAAATAACCAAAAACGGTAAAACATTGCTGAATGAGAATACAAGTTTAAAAGTTGAAAAATGGGCCGACGCTGTTACGCCACAACGATAATGATATGCTCTCCTATAATCAGGAGTCTACTTTTAAATATATGACAGTTCAATTTAAATTATAAATTTTTCAACACATCGTTTAATAGGTCAAAATAAAATAATAGTGTTATTTCTCAAAATTTTGTCAAATTGTATTAACTTTTATGTCATGTTGTAGTATAGTATAAAAATACGCTTTTGTACTCATATTTGCTATGAAGACTGAAAATAAATTTTGTTTTCACAAAATATTTTGGTTTTTATTTTGGAGGAAGACTTACTAACTTCAGAGCTGTTGAACGGGTAGACATAGTTTTTATGGTTTGATAGTCAAATTTAAATATAGCAGCAATCACTTTCAATGTAACATTAATATGACAATGTCTGGTGATGAACTGGAGATTTAAAAAAAAAAAAAACAGATGATGTCTAAATACATCTCATCTCCATGAATAAAGTTTCACCGAAAGCATGAATTATTTGCAGTTTTAAAATTAATTATCAGTTATACTCCTTTTCAAATTCCAGTCATTTGACAGTGGGAGAGAGACGGAGAATGTATTTAGGGGGAGGGGAAAGGTCAACTAATGAAAATCCAATTAGGTCAACTCAAATCTCATTGGCCAACACATTTTCTGATTTTCTTGGCGTACCTGTGCAGTGAAATGTGTAATCCTTGGAGGGAAAAAAAAACTGCCTGTACAAACGGAGCTTGTTTTAGAGTATAGTACCAGGGGGACCGAGCTTAAGCTCGGTAAAATTATTACTTTTATTCTTACATAAAGCTCGTTTGCTCTACTCACTCACCCTCTTCCATTTTAAATATGAGCTCGTTCGCTTCGCTCACTCGCCAAGCCGAAAGGTGCTACACTTTGGTATAACTTTCTTAAACTACAGGTTAAAGATGTAACACATTGGTTTATATCTACAGTTATCAGCTGATTTTTGTTCAATTAATAAAATCTCCTTAAGGATAACACGGAAACTTTGAAGGGCTCTAGCGCAAAAACCGGATTTTTCCCAGCTATGGGACCAACTCCAATCGATATCTGGTGGCAAAAACTCCCATATTCAATCAAAAAATCAAAAATCCTTGGAGCGAAAAATAAAAAATGTTGCTTGTACAAACAGAGCTTGTTTTATAGAGTATATAAGATAATAAGATAAAAGTGCATATCCAAAGCTTCCATGCAAAAGGAATGATTTGTTTACAAATAACAAAACATAAACATTTCAAATTTGACAAATGTGCTGAAGACAGCTGATCAGCTGATTAGGAACAGGTACCTTATTATCTCCATCTCTCTTGCTCCCATTATACACTTATTTTCCATGACAATACCATGGGATTTAGCATGTAGGTTTGCTGGTTGTGGGTTTTTTTATCTAATCTTAATTACTCGCCACCTAGTGCAGGTTTTTACAAATTTTTATTAAGATTTGTTGATAAATAAGCAATATGTAATTTTTTAAAGATTTACCCATAAGAATAACATGGGAAACTTGATTTGAATTTTCTTTGTAACCAGTTAAGCTATTTTAAAGATTCAAAATACTAAATTGTTTGTTTTTTAAGCTCTTTTAAATGGTTTTAGTTTGAATTTTAAAAATTTAGGTCTAAAAATGTGAAAAACCCATTTTTGACCCCTTTGGAACCCCATAAAACCCCGTTCCCATAATCCGACAATGCTGGTTCGCGAACTCATAAAAATAGACCTGGCCTTTCACCTTCATACCAAATTTCATCAAATTTCATGAAGTCCCCTTCAAAAGTTATCGGTACCACAGACACATAGATATATTAGATATATACATATATATGAAAATGAACGAATGGTGTTTTTGGCTTCTAGGGACCTCAAAATGAAAATATAAAGTGGTCCCGGGCTTAGGTCTTACCATGGCTACTACCGTAATAGCGTATTCCCTATAGAGAAATTCGCTAAAATCTAAAACCTTTTTGGCAAATCTACAAACTGAGATGTATTTATTGACACCTTAAACATTAAATTTGGCTCAGAAATCAGGGATCAGTTTTGTTAACCTTGCTCCAAGGTAATTTACCGAGTTGCTTTAAATAAAAATTAAATGATAGTGAAAATCAGATTACACTGTATTGTTATTTCATCAATCGATCCTCATCACTGATTCTCCAGCTTCCTAACGTGATAGTGTTGAGATGTATGGTAGTTGTTGTTTTAAGTCAAAATTAGCTAGGATTACATGTTGGTTATTATACCGATTTGTCCTAGAGCCTCTGCCTAAAAACTCCTATAAAATTTAGAATAAATTCACAAATGTTGGATCTAGATAGTTCATCGCACATAAAACGTAAATGACAACAAAAGGCAAATCAAATATTTAATTACAACTCCCCGGTCCTGTATGAGCTATGGAGCACTCACTGTAACTGTTTTAGTAGTCGAGTCCTGTATGAATTAGTAGTCGACATAGTGAATAAGTCCACACTATTACTATTATAACAAACTAAAACCATTTTAACTTTCCATGGTATTACAGAATTTAAAATAAAGAAATCACAAAAATTAAGAAAATTACATATTTGTTGTGGTCCATTTTGGTTTGATGTGGTATTTATATTTTTGTTAAAATTTCTCTTCATACAAAAAGTTTTTGCAATAAGCTTGTTATCTATACTGGAAGAAAATAGCTATTTGTGTAATAAGAGCGTAAAGTACGTCATTGCCTCTCGAGAATTGTAGATAGCCGGACGAAGCGTCAGCTGAGTGCGGCCAAACAATTCGAGAGCGGCAATGACTATTTGCGCTCGTAATACACACAAGATTTTTCCTACCAACATAATTGTTACATATTACATGTTTTATTGTATACAAAATGTCAATTAGATTATTTTTTATTTGTTTCTGTTGGAACATAATGTTAATTATCAAACATAACCTCAAACTAAAAAAGAAGCAATTACTAAACGACAACAATGAATAACAGCTGTAGCATGGTTTGTAATAACAGCTGATTTAAAATTGCTGTTTGATCTAGCGTGCGGTAAAGAATCAATAGAGAATTTTTGCACATATGGTAAATGAATATGGTAAACGCTAAACGATATTTAATTTATAGTTGATTTACCTATTTATACTGCTTGAATCTATAAAAAACTTGTTGAAAAGTGATCAACAGTAAACATTATACATTATTTATCCGGTTTCACCACCGTGAACTGAGAATTATTCATAAATTTACCATATGAAAATAGCGTTTGGCGTTTACCGTAATGTTTACCGTATGTTGCAAAAACTCTCTATTGCCGCTCTAGAGCGGGAAAGAAACGGAAACCGGAAATGAGAAATGAACTGTTTCGCATAGGGGTTACAGGTGTGGCAATACAATTATTTCCATGCAGTGGTAGGAAAACACTTTTACATTTTGTCTCAGGTGTTTTAATGTTCTCCATACATTCTGCATTAAATTTGTAATAGTATCACAGTAAAACAGTAGGTATCACAGTAGGTTATTATTAAATTTAGACCAACAACCAACTATCCCTTTTCCTAGTTAACAGCATTTTGAAAACCGATGTGCTCTATTACTCATATAATAGATACTCACCTTAAAATACGCACCACAGAGTGCGTCGGTGTTTCAAATAAAGTATCTAAAGCTCACATGCTTTAATTTTTGTTAACTTTCGTTGTTAATTCAATACCAAGCAGATAACCCATAAATTTATATGTAAAAAATTTCAATTTCCAAACTTGTTTTTGTACTGGAAAATGAATTTTTCTAGGGTTAAATTACTAAACTTATTTTGGTGTTCAAATACACATAATTACAAAGTTCACCTGACACATTTTAATGAAAAAGGAAAAACACACAATTTGTTCCACCTAATAGACACTCCTCGTATTTAGTATGGAATTGTGTTGATATTTCAGTACCAGTAGTTCAACTGCTTCTATTCAGCTAGCTTTTAAGGCTCAGGTCTACCTGAGCCCGAACGATGTGATGTTACGAAATGCCATCTGACTTTTAAAATGTCATCAAGTTTGAAATTTTCCGACGAAAGACAAACTTACAGTAATGTTCGAATTTAACATTTCTCTTATGGGACAAACTACCAAGATGGCGCAGGTACTGCTAACTCTTAATGATCAACTCAATCAAAATTATTCATGACGAGTTTCATTATTGATGGAATTATAATTCAAATAAAAATATTATTTATTTCCAATTAAACAAATAGTACAATGTCTTTCAATGTAGTAATAAAAATTAAACAACAAATGATAATACACATCAATAAAAAAGTAACTTTATCTAAAATACTATCTGAATATTTTACACAGATATATAATTCAAACTGCTTTTCTAGATAATGAAAGTATGTAGAATCCAGGAAACGAGCCTACATGGGTAAAATGCCTGTGTGTAGGCTCAGCCGCTATTGTCAACCTATAAATGGGGCTATAAATAAAATTATATTAGTTAAATTAAAGATAGTTTAAGGAAGAATTATTTAATGGTGTGGAACATAAATTTAGCATAAAGTAATTACTGAACACTTTAAAAAGTGGGAAAGTAAAAAAAGTAATAAGTTTGTAAGAAAAAATAGTTACATATTATCAGAACGAGGGAGGGAGGTGGGGTAAGTGAGAAGGACAACTCGTCAGTGTTATGAGTCATAAGTCACTGTTATGTGGTGGGTCAGGTCCGCCTGTACTCGGCTCGGATAAGGAGTTAAGACTCAATATCTAGTTCTATTAACACGTTCGCTGCGGCATATAAAATGTCAAAACTCAACCCCCATGCTGAACTATATTTACATTCCTCCAACGAAAGCGTGAAATTAAAAACCTGTAGAATATATACTCATCACAAGTAATCTAAATGCTCAATACCCTTACCTACACGCTAATGCACAATATTATGTGTTTCCTTCTCAAACGCTAGAGGAGAAACAGTCGCATTATCCTGACAATGTTATATGTAACCGATCGGATACATCCGCACCCGCGAAGGGACGCCTTTGTATCCTATCGGTTACATATGACATTGTCAAGATAGCGAACGTGTTAACCAATCGGTTACATGTTTTTTAAATATTGTTACTGATAGAGAATCAAAAATTTTGTTATTATTCGTTACAGACATAATGTTACGATACAAGACAGTATGGCAGTGTAAGTAGCATTGGTTTCAGAGTAAAATTTTAGTAATTGCGACGATATTATTCCGATGTTTTTGAATACCGAGTATTATGTGAGTGAGTAATGTCAGGAACTATATCGTAAAAAATCTTGAATATTTGAATAGATAGTCTTAACATAAATTTGTCTTATACTAAGTATAGATAACTCGCGAAACAAGGAATCTGTGGTGTAACAAAGGTGTTTCCTGAAGCCAATTTTTAATATTAATGTTTATATTGTAAAGAGTGGTTCTAACACGGTCGAAAATTATCTGCCCCATGCAATAATGCCAAATGAAAGTAACGACTGAACAGTGGACATATGCGTAGTATGCCAATTTAATTTCATCATTATGAAGGATATCCCTCAACTGTTTAAAAACGTAAAAATATTTGCGTAGTTTAGAAATTAAAAATTTAATATGGCCTACCCACTTCATGCAATTATCAAAAAAAAAAAAAAAAAAACCCAAGTATTTATAAGAAGAAACTTTTCAATGCTTCTAATGTTTTTTTAGGATAATTATAAATAAATTCACAATAATCAAATCAACTTTGACCAAATGTTTGTAACAGGTTGTTGCCGTACAGATAGTTGGAACCCACAAATTGTTAATTTCACTCTAGCTTCATATATTTCGGGGGACCGATTTCCTTGCGGAACTACAAATAGTGTATAGTCCGGTTAAACAGCGGTGGCTGCTGAGGGATTAGGACGGCCGGGGAGGCCTCCCTTTCCCTCACCCACCCTCGGTCGGCCGCTCCGGGCCTGAGCCATGAGTCACCCACTGGGCAAGAGGTGCGATTAGTACAACTTTCATTACTTCGCAATATATTGTCATATAAATGCGATTTTTGAAACCTTCAAAAAATTACAAGAAAATCAAGCCCAAGAACTGTGTTAATACGATAATATTGAGTATTCCAGATCCAAAATTAAATTATAGGCGGGGTAAGAGTTAAAACTGATACAAAAATATAATTTTATTTCATAATATATCGTATTCATAATTTCATTTTTGCATCTTCCATGAAATGTCAATAAACTAATAACAAGATAATAACGATAATATTTTAAAGTATGCATGTTATTTGAATTAAAACAATAAATTGTTTGAAAATATATGATACTGTATATGAAATATATGTACAGTTAAAATTATCTATAAGCGATATTTCTTGAGCAAAATTGTGAGCGTCATACAGATCGCAGAAAGATGGGAGGGGTCTCAAATTAAAGGTCTCGGTCCCATGCACGAGGGAAAACTATCTGCGTGTCCATAATGTTAACAGGAAATGAGAAATCACGTAAAACGTCCTCCATAAGAATAGCATGGGGATTTAAAATACGTCTGATTTGCATACATTAAAACATGTGTTATAGTTTAACTAGGGGGCCCGTGCAGCGCAATGCGCTGCATTTATCAATAATACCTGGCGATCAACCTTGCTTAATGGTAATCTACCGATCTACTTTGAATGGAAATTAAATTGTAGTGGAAATGAGAGTACACCATATTGGTATCTCATCAATAGATCTTCATCAATAATTCTTTTACTTCCCAATGTGACAGTGTTGAGATTTGGTAATTGTTCTTTTAAGTCCAAATTAGCTGGAATTATGTGTTGGTTCTTTTGCCGATTTGTCTTAGAGCCTCTGCCTAAAAACTCCTATGAAATTAAGAATAAATTCACAGATGTTGGATCTAGATAGTTCATAAAAAACGTATATAACAACAGAAGTAAAATAAATATTTAATTACAACTCCCCGGTCCTGTGCAGCTATTCGGCACTCAGTGCTGCTGTTTTTCTAGTAATAAATGAGTTAGTGGTCTATATAGTGAATAAGTTAACTGTATTACAGTACTATTTATAACAGGCTAAATCCTCTTTAGCTTAATTTTCCATGGCATTACATAATTTAAAAAAGTAAATTACAAAAATCTACATTTTTGATCGTGTGTTCCATTTTAGTTTGATGTGGCATTTATATTTTGGTTAACATTTGTGTATATACCAACCATTTTGAAATGAACTTGTTAGCTATACTGAAGATAAAAAGCTTTTGAATGTTGTCTCTTTCAAACAGGTTTTTTAATCAGTGTGCATTCTGCATTAAATTTGTTATAGTATTACAGTAAACAGGTTATTAAGTTTACCCCAACAACCAACTATCCTTTGTCCTGGTTCACAGCAGTTTGAAAACCCATGCGGAAACATTGGGCGTTCTATTTTAATTTTTGTCACATTTCGTTGTAGTTTTAATACCAATCTGATTGACCCATGATAATGTACGTATAACCACGTCCAAAATTTCAATTTCCAAACTTGTTTTTGTACAGGAAAATAAATTGGTTTGGTGTTAAGTTACTAAGCTTATTTTTGTGCCCAAATACATATAAATACTAAGTTCAAGCTAAATCTACATGCTACATTTTGAGAAAAGGTAAATACACAATTTGTTACACACAATAGACACTCCTATTAAAGTATGGAGTTGTGTTGATATTTCAGTACCAATAGTTCAATAATTGCTTCTATTCAGCAAGCTTTTTAACAGGTGTTTGTTTGTTTTACTATTACAGTACACTCTCGTTCATCGGAACTAATGTGGCGGACGGCCGGTTCGGATGTCAAAAAATTCCGATGAAGCGGAGTCCGTCGTGAGTCATCATTTCCGCCCATACGTTGACGTATCGTGATTGTACTCACTCTTGTTTTTAAGATAACACAAGAGATTTTATGAAAATAAGGCACTCAAACTTTGAACATAGTAACAATGAACCTATAGGAATAAAGCAACGCAGGAAATAAAGATCCAAAATCTTTATTCTCATATTCCATATTCATATTACAGCAGTCAACTGACTTCCACGTAACACAGGTGCAGTCGCGACGCGAGACAGACTGACAGTTTGGGAAGCGGTCGACGCAGATGTTCACTTCCGGCCCCCTTCCTCTTTCTACTTTTGAGCGAACACTCCACGGCCTCGTAAATCACATCGATGAGTACAGATTATGGAAAACGCCTGATGACTTTTGATGAAAAATGTGATACTTCACTGTTGTGCGGATAGAACGAATGGAAATTGAAGGCGCTAAAACGGAAAAATTATTTCGTATGAAAACAAAAATTAATAATATCCAGATTTTCAGTTCCGATGAAGCGGAGTTCCGATGTCGCCGAGTCCGATAAACGAGAGTGTACTGTAACAGCTGTTTTATTTTGCAAATCAATAAAAATTGTTCCCCATGTTAATCTTATGGACAAAAAATGAACTTTGAGGGCTTCCCGTGGGCTTCAGAATTAAAATATCAAAAATCTAAAACCTTATTGCAAAACTACGAACTGAGACCATTCTTTTGGCACCTCAAACGTTAAAATTGGTCCAGAAATAAGGGAGGAGTAGCGTTAACAAAAAAAGGGCATCACGTATTATATATATAGATATAGATAGATTTCAAAATGAGACACAGATGATAACATTGAGTGAGGATAACAAAATAATTCACACCAAGAGAAGCAATCTATATAATAATTCTGTAAGCGAAATTTCTTGGGCAAAATTGTGAGCGTTTTACAAATCGCAGGAAGATGGTAGGAGTCTCAAATCAAACATTTCGGTCCCATAAAGCGTATCCATTAAGTTACAAGGAAATGAGAAATATAGTAAAACGTCCTCCTTAAGAATAGCTTGGGGATTCGAAAAATGTCTTCTTTGTGTACATTGAAACATATGTTTTGGTTTTATTTTAAAACGAGAGACAGATGATAAAATTGAGTAAAGAACTATTCATAGCCAAATGACAAAAATTAACCCTAGAGTGGTAATACTATAATAAGACGTTTTGTTGCTTTGAGCTACTAAATATTCTACTAGGAGAGTTAACCTTACATACAATTACAAATTGACTGCTGATTTTACTGTTGTTACTATAAAATTTAAATTGTAAAAAGAAACTGAGCGTGTATGCAAACCATAAAATGCTTTCCGATCGTTGATAGAGATGCAATGGGCGATGAATTGTGGTTTAAGAACCACATTACTACATTATTTCCATTATTTCATTACTACATACACCTACATTATTTCCATTGTTTTGATTTTATTTCAAGACGAAAAGTGTCAAATAAAAAGTGTCATGATTGACGATGACGCATTAATTGATACTTAATTGTATCAGTCAGTGAACTTTGGTATTCTGTTAGCTGAATTTTCCGAGAAACCTTTTAGTCATTTCATAGATTGTAGGATTATAGAAGACGAGTTAAAATCAAAGATGTTTGTCCTTCATACTAGAGGAAAATGCAGCAGGTAAAAAACATTAGAACAAAATGGGAAATATATAAGAATGATTATTTTCTGAAAGGTTCTCCTCAAAGATTCTCCATGTAGTGATTTTTAAAAAAAATCTGCTTTGTTTACACAAAATTAAGAGTTTTGATTAGGGGGGATGAATATTCACAGCAAGTGAAGATGCACTTTGAGGTGCTGTGTTTAAATTTTGTGACTAAAACATAAAAAATAAAAAACTGACAGGAAATCAATGTTCAATGTTTTTTTTTTCATTGCCGATTTTCTATGTTATATTAAAAAGCTGTCACAGCTCAATTAAGGGACTACGATTTCTTTCAAAACTTATAAAAAAAATCAATCTGAGTTTAACAACAGACAAAATACAGCATTTACAAACGGGTGACATAATAGTACAGAATTGATAAGAGTACTTGGGGGTGATTGGTCTGTTCAAACGGTATTGTTAAAATATTAGGCCTGTATACCTCAAATTAAAATTAAATTTTCTGGAAACCTTCGTTGTGGAAGAAATGGTAATACGTTATGGTTCACGCTATTTTAATTTTATGATTAGGGGCTTTTGCCCCTATGAGCCACTAGTTTACAATATTTACAGATACGTTTTCCCTTCTCAATACTTGTGGTCTTCTGGGTGATCTGGGGCACTATTTTACACAATAGGAGAGGAAATTCCCACCTGAAAAAATCAAGTTAAGTGTTAGTTTGAATGGTTTATTGTTATACGAATAGATTTATTTAGTTTAGAGTAGGGTAATAAAATAAAATAAAGAACACTACTTTTAATCATTTCTATAAAACATCTGTTAACTGTGAGAGGTGAAGTTAGTAGATGGTGTAAACTTAATAGCCTGATTACGGTGATGATATAACACAATTAATTTAATTAAAACCAAAGAGCAAGGCTAGGTTAACCCGGTATTTACTATAAATTTCGTTATTTTTGCCTCTAAATTCAAAGGAATAGTAAATTAGTTTAGTAATTTTAAAACACAACAAATGTTTTTTTTCCTTACAAATAATTCTTTAAAATGTTTAGTAGTAAATTTGTTTAGTAATTATGCGATACAATAAATGTCTCGTGTTCAAATACAGTAGCAATGCTCTGTTTAAATTTTTTCTCTGTTTCAATTATTTATTTATTTTTATAATATACGCATCATTTTACTTAAAATTATAAAGTAATTTATGGATTTACCTTCACTCTAAGTAATCACAGTCAATGTCGTATAGATATAAATTGATATACATGTTGATCAAACTCAAATTTATTAAATCTTAACACTGACATGATTTCTTGCATAAATATATATTTCATTGGTATTTGACGTGTTTATATGCATGGAGCCTGTCCCCTTGCAAAAAACACATGTTGTAATAAACAACCTACTATTTCGTTTTAGATTAGCTTGTATTAGTTTATTTAAAATCACAAGGTTTTATTTACATTTAAACAATTGGCAAATCAATATAAACTCATTAGATTATTTTTTTTTAAATCACAAAATCATGGAAGATGAAGATGAAGGATCTGTTTACGAAGGTAGGAACATTATTCACACACTTTTACCTCAATATGACCCGAGGACTACGGTAAAAAGTTTTAGACTTCACGAAGATTTCGAATTCTTACGTAGACAGTTGAAAGCTGTTGGTGTGCTACATAAAGACGTGCTCGATGACGATGCGTGTCCGAAGGGCGTAGTGTGGAAAAGACCGAAGGAATTCTGTAAGAAGCCGTACTTTATCAAAGAGAAGGCATCGAGATTCGATGCATTGCAAACTCAAGGCGGAGTGGGAGACTGTTGGCTAGTTGCTGCGATGGAATCGTTGACATTAAATGACGAGTTATTCCAGTGGGTTGTGCCAATGGATCAGAATTTTGATAGTGATTATGTCGGGGCATTTCACTTCAGGATCTGGAAGCTCGATACGTGGTATGATGTAGTGGTAGACGACCACCTCCCCTATGACACAATAAACAAAAAATTGTACTACTTACATTCAAGGAGTGAAGATGTCTTTTGGGCATGTCTTTTAGAAAAGGCTTTCGCAAGATTTTGTGGTGATGGTGACCTTTATACTGGTGGTACTGGTGTATATGCTACCCATCCGGTTTATTATGAATATCTTGAAGATGGATTCAATCAAACCGGTGTCCTATCGCTCAGTGGAGGAATTACCGAGATGGTGCGACCAAAAGATTTGCCCAAAGATACGAAAATTGATACATATTTGAATTTTGCTTTCTCAAACAATGCATTAATTACCTGTACGTTCCAAGATAACTTTGGCTATATGAATCTTGAAGAGAGTCACACTTATAGTGTCACTAGCGTATATGAATGTCAAACCCCGGATTTCTGTTCAAGATATCTCATCAGACTTATGAATCCTTGGGGTGAAAGTGAATGGACAGGTGAGTGGAGCGATAAAGACTATCTACATATGAAAGATGCAGAGATAAGAAAAAAGCTGCAATTCGTTGACAGAGAAGATGGAGAATTTTGGATGAGTGGAGACGATTTTGAATCGTACATAGAATACGTGGCTATTAGCCACATGGGGCCAAGCCAATTTATGGAGGGCCTTTATGAATATTACTATGAGTATTGGCGTTCAATATCTTTTCGAGGAGAATGGTTAAAAGATATTAGTGATGGAGGTAAATCTCTACAAACTAGGTACAAAAACCCAATTTGTAAGTTTAAAATAGACTGGAAATTATGTACTAGATATGCTAGTAAGAGCCATGTTATAATCCATTTAACACACTGGTCAAAACATAGTAGAAGAGATTGGAAATTTATAGGGTTTTACGTTTACTCTATTTCTTCCTTGACGGAAGCAGAAAAAGACGATCTGCACTTAGACACAGATTTGAGGAAAAAGTTTTTAGAAAATAATAAAGCTTTAAATGAGGACACGATGGACTTTAAAAGGAGTGAAGAACGCGCCATAGCAATTGATTTGAAGTTAGCCTGTCCTGGTGAATATGTTGTCATACCATGTACTGAAAAGCCGAAAGAAGAATCTCAATTTTTAGTCAGGGTTTTCACAGATAGTTTTTCTGATATATGGGAAAACAGATATGCAAGGATTGCAAGAGCGCTTTTAGTTCAAGATAACGTTTATGACGAAAAAAACGAAGGAATCAAAATGCTTTTTGACAAAGTGGCCAATGGCAAAGATGAAATAAATTGGATGGGACTGAAAGAAATTTTGGAGGAAGCGATGAACCCAAAAGATTCACCTCTTGAGATCATTTTAGGCGTTTTTAAGTACATACAGTTTATTTATAGAAGACTTGTGTCTTCAGAGGATTGGGAACCTGAGAGGATAGTGTTTTCTAACGAAGAGTGCCGAAGTATGGTTGCTATGCTGGATGATGATCAAACTGGAACCCTCAGTTATTCAGAGTTCAGAAATCTTTGGAACAAGATCCGTTTTTGGACGGAAGTGTACGAACGCCATAAGGACGAGACGGAAGGACCCTTGCATGTGTCTGAGCTGCGAGACGCGCTGAGCTCCATCGGTTACGACTTGGACACACGTACTGTTCATAGTCTGGCATTCATCTACGCAGATAAACGTGGCCTGATTTATTTGACAGATTTTGTCTTATGTGGTGTCAAATTAGAAACTGTTTTTACTAGATATCAGCAAAATTATGGTGAATCGGGGAAAAAAATTATTTTCAGTCTGGAAGATTCGGTGAACAATGTTTTGATTTTGTAATTTTCATTTTACTACAGGCTATTTTAAATTTAATAAAATTATTCACACTTGGATATATTGGCGATGTTGTGTGTTACTGAGACCTTTAAGGCCCTTTCATACATTGCAGCGAGCGCCGCGCGTCGGGCAAGCGTCGGGCGCGGAGTATGAACGCTCCTACCTAGTGCAATGTAGTTAGGTAGCGCGTCTTCTGACGCGCATTGAAAGGCGGAAAATAAAAGGGGGCTAATATATGAAGCTAGAGGGAAATTAACAATTTGAGTGTTCCAACTATCTGTACGGCAACAACCTGTTACAAACATTTGGTCAAAGTTGATTTGATTATTGTGAATTAATTTATAATTATTATTCTAAAAAAGCATTAGAAGCATTGAAAAGTTTCTTATTATTAAATACTTGGGGGTTATTTTTGATAATCGCATGAAGTGGGTAGGCCATATTAAATTTTTAATTTTTAAACTACGCAAATATGTTTACGTTTTAAACCAATTGAGGGATCCTTCATAAAGAAGGAATTAAATTGGCATACTACGCATATGTTCAGTCGTTACTTTCATTTGGCATTATTGCATGGGGCGGATCATTTTCGACCGTGTTAGAACCACTCTTTACAATACAAAAATTAATATTAAAAATGGCTTCAGGAAACACCTTTGTTAGCCCACAAATTCCTTGTTTCGCGAGTTATCTATACTTAGCATAAGACAAATTTATTTTAAGACAGTAGTGAGAAATGCGGGAGCTGGGCCATGACGTCATCACGATGCAATGATATAGCAATGATGACATCACCAACGTCAAATGACGTCATTATGACGTCATTACTGCTGACGTCACCGTGATGATGTCACTGACGTTAATAAGGTCAAGGTCATGCAGAAGTACAAAAAAAAAATTTTGCACTTTTGCAAATCCTCGAATTTTGCTGTGAAAATTAAATTTTCCAGAGGATTCGCAAAAGTGCTTGTGAATTTTATCGTCCAATTTTCGCCTTTTTACAATGAAACGATCCAAATTGTCACTTTGTTTACTTATGAAGTCATTAAGTACATAATTGCACACGGAAAACGACTAACTGTCATAACATTATCACTGCACTACTACTACTGATTCTGCGCATGCGTGATGAATCAGCAAGGCTCGCGCACCAAGCCCCTCCCCCTCGCAGTGTGACCTTGGGATTGCGCCCTGCCGCTACACAGCCCGTTGCGTTCACAAGAGATTAGAGGCGTTGAGTGACGAAAAGCATCCCGCATTACGATTACATCGGTGTTTTATGCACTGAAAACAAGTTATAAGACATTTTCATTGCGTATTATATTTCTGAACTATACTTCTACTTGGAATAATATTAATAACATTCCGCAACAATAATTTAACATGTTATTAAAGCTTAGAGATTTTTATTTTTTTATATTTGTTTATAATTTTTTATGGCTAAGGGGGGGGGGGCGTCCCCCGCGCACCCCCTGGATCCGAGACTGACCCCTTGAGTAACATTTTGGATTATTTTTTAAGCAGCGTTTCATTTTGGCGAATTTTTCATAGGGAATGAGCTATTACCGTAGGTCTCATGGTAAGACCTAAGCCCGGGACCATGTTACTTTTTTGTTTTTAGGTGCCCAGAAACCAAAATAATAGTCATCAAAATTTATATATATGTTATATATATATAAATTTTATATAACATAATTAAATATACATAATCAAAATTTATATATAACATATATATAAATTTTGATGACTATTATTTTGGTTTCTGGGCACCAATACATATACATATATAAAAAAAACCAATTCACATATATAAAACACCAATACATATATATATATATATATATATATATATATATATAAGTAGATAGTACTATGGGGTTCCTAGGACACTTTTGGAGACAATCAAAAATCAAACAAATTTCATAGTTTTTCAGTACAATTATGCAATATTTTTGCCATTTTTTGGCCAATTTTCAGCTTTTGTCAAATTATCATAAAAAATATGCAAATTTAATGAAATTTTTAATAAATATGCATGAATTTATATGAAATTATTTACAGAATAAAAAGTTTTTTAAAACCAGTAAAATTATAATTTTTATAAGGTGATTTAGTATCAATAAAATTAGCTACAAAACAGAATATTTATCAAATTTCATGAATATATCTTTAAAAATAACCAAGATATTAAGGTTTGATATTTATGGCTAGTTACCCCAAAACATGAAAATTTACTAAAATCAAGTGATTAAGGGGGGTCATGAGGTTGAATTTTGAAAAAAAATCATTTTTTAGTTTATTTCATATTTTTGTTCCCTGATTAATTACGAATTATTTCCTGCAAATTTCATAAAAATAGGTCAAAGCAAACAGTTTTTATTTAATATTATATAGTCGTATGTTCAGGGGATTTTCAGCACTTTGAGTGAGGTTCCGCGCGCAGTGTATGGAAATAATCGCGATTTCCCGAAAGTTTGTTTTTTTAACATGTATGTACCTTTTTCTCAAAAACGGTTAAAGATAGGATCCTGAAATTTTTACCACACTTTCAAATCACCTATTTACACATATTTATAACATTTCATAAAGATAAAAACCAAAAAAATATAATTAACCTCATTACTACATTATAATTTTTGAATTTTTTTAATATATTAACATAATTTTTTACTGTGTTTATAATTTTTAACACAAATCAACCAAATGTTATAAATATTTGCATAATAGTATGATCAATACAGGGTAAAAATTTCATTCTGATATCTTTTATGGATCCTGAGAAAAAGGTACACAAAGTTAGTGAAATTAACATGGCGGAGATACAACCTCATGAACCCCCTTAAACATTGAAGTAACTTTTTACCAAAAATTCAAAATTATTAGATGATTTTTAGAATAAAAAAAAAATATTTAAAATAAGGGGTTAAACTACCCCTAACATAAGTCAAAACATTATTTAATATTTAATAAGAATGTGTACCAAAATTAATAAAAATTGGTTGAAAAGAATTGAAGATATATCACTTTAAGGTTTTGATACAATATTTGTACCATGATTATACCATAATTTTACCATAATTTCATTTGGTATAGGAAAATAAAACTCGCATCTTTAAACAACTTTCATTTATTTTACACAAATCAGAAATACATTGAAAGTGTGCATGCCATGCACGCTGACCTTGATATTATTTCATATCAGAGTGTGCATTTGATGCACGCTGTCCTTGAACTCAGCTGTTGGTTACACAATCTAACTTTCACACCAAAATAAAGCATAGTCTTCACAATCTAACATTTGTTTAACATCAGTGTAAATCCTCCAAAAATGCTCTATTGTAATTGATAATTGTTGTAATTTTGGAAATTTATGAGCTAACACTCCTATACTTCTTAATTTTCTTCCATGACTGTCTGATATGTTAAAATTTGATTTTATATATTTTTTCCATGGAATACTTTTGTCTTTATAATTATGGAAATAAATATCTAGATAATATCCAAACTTAGTAGTTATGTAAAAAGAATAAGCTTTGTTGTTTTTTATAGTTATATTATAAGTTATCAAAAATTTATTAATTTCAGCCAAATCACTTACTTTTGGAAATATAACTTCTTTTACATTGATAGTTGGTGATAGTAATTTAACTAATAAATTATGTACTTTATCAACACTTTTAACACTTTTCTTATTTTTCAAACACATTAATAATTCACTCAAATCCTTCTTTGGCTTTTTAGGTATAACAAGTTCACCTTTTTCAACTAAATCACTTATAAGCACTTCATCCAACTCATTAATCTTTTCAATTATACTAATACATTCTAAATGATATTTATGCAATTCTTTAATTTCACTACAAATAGAATTTTCACTCTGAATTTCCATACTAAAATCTTCTTCAAAGAACATAGATGTTGCTTCCATTATATTTAACAGCCACACCCAATGTAATGAGTTGGCAATCTGTATAGCAATGCAATAACTAAACACAGGCTTGCATTTTAACTATGTAACCTAGAAACTCACTTGGAAAAAACAATATGTTATTATAATATTTAAAATAAAAACATGTTGAATCCACATCACATTTTAATGGGCTTTTAATTGGTATTTTTTGCAAACACATATTTTTATAAAAGTCTTTTTTTTTAAGTCAGCCTTTTGTCTAAACATTGTTTTGCCATTGAATTATGTTTATTAAGGTTTCTTTATTATTTTTGATCGTACAAAGACTTATAATATATGAAAATGCATTAACTTTCAATGAGCTTTTCATTGCTGATATTTATTTTCCATATAAATCAATACTTATCTTTTTATCTCAAGATTATTAATTTGATAACTCTTTTATAATCACATATTTGAGTTTTTAAATTATTTACTTATTAATTTAGGACATGTGATACATGAAATAACATTAGATTTTTATAGAGAATTCAAAAATAACATTAGTGTTATGATATCATAAATAGTTAATAAATTATTTGAGAAAATGTGGTTTTAAAAAAGTTTTTTATAATTAGGTTTTGTATATATTTACTACTTCTAAGGTAAGTCTTAATTTATTATTTTTCAAACTTAGTATATTTACTTCCCTCAACCTTAAAAATCCAAATTTTTTATAAACTATTATTTTTAAATAAAATTTTAAAATCATTATTCTATAACTATTTTATTTCAGTAATATCATTTTTAATTATATTATATTCAAGTAATTTTTCAGATACAATAATAATATAACAATTTGTTTTACTAGTAGCTACTATATCATAATCAAAATCTGCATTAATAATAATATCATTTTTTGAACTTGAAATATTTGTTGGATTTTTTGTAGTATCAATTACATAAATTGGTCTATTTTCTAGAAATTCTGTTGGATTATAATACATTTTACTACTATTATAATAAACTTTTTTATAATCTTGATACATTTCATACATAATTCTAAATTTTTCATTGTTTATATCAAAATTTTCCAATTCATCAGGGTAATAATGACCATTTAGTTTTACTCTTATATTTTTTACATACATACTATCAAATTTAGAAGTATCAAATAACTGATCATTTGTTCTTGATTTTTGAAATCCAATTATAATAAATTTTGGATTATAAATATTTCTATAGATATTTGTTATATCAAAAATTAAATTCTTTCCTGTAATATTTTTTTGTTCAATGCATTGCCAATGATTAAAATGAAAATTTACTTTTTCAAATTTGCTTAGTTCATTAATTAATTGAATTTTACTTGTTGTTTTGTATTCAATTATAGGAACTCTAATAAAAAATTCATCAATTGTTATTTTACCTTCAGTTGGTAATGTAGCATTATCATAAGATCCATCAGCCTTTTTAGTTTTCCATCTAAAAATTGCATCATTATCTTCTGATCTAATAAATGTTATATTAAAACCTCCTTTGTATATTGGAATATTTACATTTTCAAAAAATCCTAATCCAAAATGAGATAAATTACCAATTGCTTCAAATTTATTTTTAAAATTTGATTCAAAACCATTATTTATTTGATTTATTTCTGATTTTGAATAAGTTATAGTACCTTTAATTGTACTTAATAGACCAGGATATTCAATTTCATCAATCAATTTATTATGTTTTCTAACTTCAATTTTTGAAAATAAAAATGGAACAAAATTATCAATTAATTTTATATTAGCACCATTATCATATGCATTTCCATCAGATTTAGTCAATTTACCAGATATATAAAATTGAAATTTAGAAGTACAAAATCCATCTCCAAAATCTATATTAAATTGAGTTTTTTTATTAGGTTCATTTAAATGTAATTTAGATAATGGGTAGAAATTTTTGTATTCAGCTCTTTCAATATCATTTATATATTTTTTGTAATCAGCCATTTATTAAGAATAAATTTTTTAAATCAAAAGATTTTTTAAAACAAGGAAAATTTTTATAATTTAATTTTTATGATTTTATGATGTCAAATTTTATTTATGTATCAATTTCATTTTTACTTTTAAAATATTCAATTTCAGTAGCATGATCAAGTATAAATTTTGCTGATATTTTTTGATGTTCTAAAATTAATTCCCAATTTAATGTAAATGCATAATCATGAATGAAATATTCAGTTAAATCTTGATATTTACAAATCAAATCAATATAATCTTTTAGTTGATAATTTATGAATTCAGTAATAAAATCTATAGTTAAATTTTGATGTTGAGCAATTTTTTGCCAATTTAATTTATTTTGAAACAATCTCATCATATTAATACTCAATTCATATTTTTCAGATATTATCATCCCAATCATCTTTGTTTAATTGATTTTGGTTTCTGATAATGAATTAAATCAAATGAACTGTATAGAGCCATTTATTAGGGAGAAAATTTTGTAAAACAACTTTTCTTTGAATTACAAATACAACATTTTGATTTAATTATATTTATATTTTTTAATTTTATTATCTGAATATCTTTAGAATTAGTTTTTTGTTTGCATTTAAGACAATAAATCAACTCCATTTATATAAAATAAATTATTGTAATTTATCTATATCTCCTTTAATTAGTATTATTTCTGCATTTAATTCTTTTATTGATTTATTGACTCCATCAAATAGAAATTTTAGTTCTTTTTCTAATTTTTCTTCTAAATTTTCAACATGTTTTCCAACATTAATTAAAAATTCTAAAATTTTATTTAAATCTTTTTTAGTTTCTGAATAATCACTACCAATTTCAATAATTGAATCTAAAACTTCATCTAATTCTGATTTAACTATAACATCATATTTATTTATACTTGGTTTTACATTAACAATTCTTTTACCATTAATATTTATATAATTTTTTGATAAACCAATAGCATTTACTAAATTTTCAGTCTTTTTTACATGACTTTTAAAACTTTTACTAAAATTATTAAAAAAATATATTTAATTTAGAATTAATATAATCTTCTTTAATATTAATTGGATGTTTTTTCTGTCTTCCAAACAGATCAAATATATTTGTGAATCCATATTTATTAAGGATTAATTTATTTATTATGTTATCAAATTTTTTATTTTTATTTAATTCATTTAATATAAAAACACATAAATGGCCACAAATTGGTGGATCATTATAATTTTGAATTTGATTATCATTATAAAATATATTATCTTTTCCTAAATATTTAACTAATTCTATTGGTGGTTTATTAACTATATTTCCATATGAATCAAAATAATATTTAATTTTATCTTTTTTATAATAACAAACCCAATGAGTTCCATTTCCATTAAATGAATCTAAATTTATAATTCCACATTCAAATTTATTAACTTTATTAGGTAATATATCTCTCATAAATACACCTCTAAAATATTTTATATTTTTACACAATTTTTCTAATTCACCTAATGTTAGTGGTTCAAAATTTTTTTATAATTTTGTTTCATATATTTTAATGTTTTTTTATCTAAACCAGATCCGTCTACATTTTTTAATTCATGATCTAACCAATCAACAAAAATTTCTAAATTTAGGAATTATAGATTCTTTTACTACTTTTGCTCCCTTTCTAACATTTGGTGTATAATTTTTAACTATAGGTATATTATCAGCAAAATCTAAAATTTCTTTTAGTAATCCACCATTTTTTATTTCTTTTAATTGATTATATGAAAATTCAAATCTTAATCCTTTATTTAATTTTTTATGTTTATTTAGTTTATTAATTTGTCTTTTAGATAATAATATAATATCTTTTCCATTTTTATTAAATTTATCAATATTAAATTGAATTATAACTGATCTTTTATTTTTAAAATGCTAATTTTATTTTTGACTTTTGATTATCTGTCAAGTTTATATTTGTTTTTTCCATTTATTAAGAAAAAAATTTATAGTTTTTATAATATAGATTATTATAATTAAGAAATAATTTATTAAAATTTTAATCCTACTTCTAAACCCATACCAAATTTTCTTTTCATCCACATAGCACCTGATGTTGGTAATGCAATTAATCTTTCACCAATTCCATGATCATTTGATGTGTACTATATCCCATGCTTTATCTTGTAAAATTTTATCAGCTATTTCATTTCTAGATTTTGTATCTTTATGATCTCTATAAAATAAATCATGTTCTTTAGCAGCTTTATCTAAATCATTGATTCCAGGATCACTTCTCTTTTATTCTTTTATTTAATTTAGTTCCAGGCCCTAGATATTGATAACCAGGTACATGTAATTCAAAAGGTAAATTATTTATAACATCATTTAAAATACCTGATCCATCTTTTAATAATGGTGATGAAATATTTGCCAAAATTCTTTTTAAATACTTAATTCCTTCAGGTTTTTCAATTAATTCATCTAATTTATTTGATATAAAGTCTTTAATTGCTTTCTTTTCATTTAAAAAATTATTATTACCAGCTTTTTCTTGTGCATATATATAATTAATAATATTATCTAATTTATTTAAATCATCTATAAATCTATATTCAATTTTATTTTCTGTATACTGTCTGATTCCTGAACCTTCAATTTCCCCTTTTAATTCCCAAATATGTTTAATTAAATTAATATATTTATCACCTTTACTAGATTTTGGTTTTTTACTATTTGGATCATTATTTTTATAAATTGAATTAGTTTCCCATAAAATCTTTGAATAATTACTTTAAATCATCTTGTGTATATAAATTATTATCTGGTTTCTTTTTCATAAGTTAACAATCTCCATAATCCATGTGTTCCATTATATTTTTTTATCATCAATTATTAAATCATCATTATCAATTACAGTTATTTTATCACCAATCATAAATGATTTTTTTATGTTTATTCCAATATAAACCAAATTTATCATCTTTTGTTCTTGGTAAATATTTTTTGTGCTAATGGACCAATAATTTTATCTAATGTTTGAGGTGAAATTAAATTTTGGGGTCAATAAATGTCGATTCTTCTTGAATTATTGGTTGGTCTGATTGGTCTAAATGGAGTACTTGAAGGTAAATTTAATTCTTCAGTTTCTGGTATTGATATATTAGCAAAATTATTAACAACAGGTACCAATTCCATTAGGTTTTTATTTTCATTTTAACGACTTTCACCAATTTTATTTTCAACTTTACCAGATTGCTGATGTTATAGGTTCATATGCTTTTTGTTTAATTTTTTCATAATTATCTTCAATTTTAATTTGATTTTTTAAATTCTTTTATTAATTGTTTTTTCAATATCATCTAATTTTTTAGCTTCATTAACAGATATTTTATCCATTTATTACAAAGAAAAATTTATGTTCGAACACAAATCATGTTAACACAAACATAAATCATATTAACACAAACACAAATCATGTTAACACAAAACAAATCATGTTAACATAAATATAAATCATGTTAACACAAATATAAATCATGTTAAACACAATTCATTTTACTTTATTTCTGTAATTTTCATTAAATATATAAATACTAATGAAATAAATAATACTAATAAAATAAATATTCTATCAATTTTATTGACTCAAATATACAACAAGCCATTATCATTATTTAATATCAGAAAAATTTTTCATATATTTTCCATCATTTGATTTTTTTAATAAATTATAGTTAAAAATCCATAATCTTCTTTCCAACAAGTCATTACAAATAGTTTTAAATTTATCAAATTTTATATCTGATCCAACAAAATTATTATAATATATTTTTTCATATAATGTTCATTTTTGTTTTAAATATGCATAACATATTTAAATTATTTCTAATTAATTGCATGTCAACTTTTGAATAACATTGTGATAAATAAATACATGAGATATTTTTATGTCTACCCATTATAAAATATTCTTGTAATTTTATCTTGTTTTTTCTAAAACACAATCATCAAAAACTACTAATGAATTTGGTTGACATTTATTTAGTGGAATCATATTATTACATAAAAAAATAAGAAATTTGTTTATTAATATTTGATTCTATATTTTTAAATCTTTTTTGTAATAATTTATAAGATGGTTGTTCTAATGATTTACTAAAAATATATAAATTTGAATATGGAATTAATCTTTTGTAAATAAAATTTAATAATAATGTAGAGTTTTACCAGATCCACTTGTTCCTATAATTAATAATCTAATAGAGGTTGATCATTTTTATTATTTTTATCATATGATTCTAATTTTATAGTATCTTTTTTTTCTAAAAAATTTCTCCATTTAAAATAAGATGAAATTATTTAAAATTAATTGGTCATTCATCCAAAATAGAATTAAGAATGGAACATCCAATACATTTAGATGGAAAATATAGTATTGGTTTAAGTGGATTTTATTCAGATAATTTTATATCAAATATACCAAATGATTATAAAAACTGTTATGGATATTCTATTAAAGATGAAGATGATAAAATTATAGATCAATATTTTGATATAAATAAAGGAAATTATACAATTGAAGAAATAAAAAATATTTTTATTAATGGTTTAAAAGAATTTAAAAAGAAAATTAATAAATTTGATGAAAATGATTTTATACTGAAAAATGATGGACCATATATTATAATAAAAATCTCCTGTTAAAATTATAGTAACAACAATTATAATTGATTTATTAGGGTTAAATAATAAATAATTGAACCAAATGTATTAACAAAAGGAATAAAACTACCAAAAATTAGACCCTTTTGATGTTATTGAAATACATTGTAATTTAGTTGATCCTAGTTTTGAAAATCATAAAGATCATTCACATTTACATAAAGAATCAGAAATTCTATATTCATTTTATCCAAATGTTGAATATGGATCAAAAATTAGTGAAAACCCAAAAGAAATTTATTATATTCCTTTAAAAAATATAAATAAAATTCAAAATATTGTAATATCTATTCAAGATAGTGATGGAAATCTAATAAATAATGAAAATATTAAAAGTATTGTATATTTAAGATTAAAACAAAATTTGTAATATAAAATCTGTCTACATAAATAATAAAACAATTGATTTAATTACAATAATTTTATATTAAATAATAAATTAATTGTATTTAGTAAACAAAATAATCCTTGGTTTAAAGTAAAAGATATTTGTAATATTTTAAAATATAAAAATTCTAGAAAAGTTTTAATTGATAATGTAAAAGAAAAAATGTATAAAAACTTAAAAAATATCAAGTGTAACCAACAGTTACACTTACATAATGATGATAAATTAATTTATATAAAAATTATAGATGTCACAAATTAAGACACCCTAGAAATTGATGTACAAACATGTTTTCAGATGCCCTAAAACAGGGCGTCAATAAAATAGATAATAAAACAATATTTATTAATGAATCTGGTTTATATTCATTAAATTTAAAATAAAAAAAGGTAGATAAACAATAAGGATGGATGATGATAAATTAAAATTTATAGATTTTTTTTAGAGAGGACAATTTGTCCCCCCTATCATATAATGAAAAACATACAAAACTTATTAAAATTAGGTAGGACCCAAAATGGGTCCCACATAAATTATAATATTTATTTTAAAATTTTTAAAGAAGGTAACCTTATTATACAATAAAAACTTAAGGGTAACAAAACGTTACCCTCCTTAAACATTCAAAAAATATTCATAAAGATAATAAATTATATACAAATTTGAGACCCGTCTTAAAGACGGGTCTTACTTATAATGATAATAAAGTAAAATTTATAGATATTTTTAGGGGAGGCGATTTGTCCCCCCCCTATCATATAATGAAAAACATACTATTTTTATTAAAAAAATTTTGTTTATATTTATTAATTTTAAAATTAAAAAAGAATCAAAAAATTTAAAAAATAGATTAATAAATATTTTAAATGAAAGAATCAAAACAAATACAAAAATTTAATAATAAATTATTGAATATATTTAAATTTATTAAAGAAAATATTTAAAAATATACATAAATTATAGTATAAATTCAATATTATATGGTTATAAATTATTAATATAATTTTGATCATTTCTTTAAAACTTTCTTTAACATAATTTTTTATTATATTTATAAATGGTTCTATTATAAAATTAAACTTATAATGATATACAAAATAATTTTTATATTTAAAAAGATATATTAAAAATTTATTTGATATTTTAGTTTTAAATAAATATAATTTTATATCAAAATCATTATTTATTAATTCTTTTGGAACAATTAAAATTCCATTTATTTATAATTTTTTTTATACCCCCAAGGTAATGTATCAATTTTATTTTCACAAATAAATCTTTTGTCATCTCTATTACTTAAAGCTAATTTATTTATTGTAATTGTATATAGTTCATGTTTAAAACTTCTAATACAAGTCATTTCTCTATATTGTTCTTGATCATCAAATAAACATTTCTTAAAATCATCCATATGTAATGTTTTATCAACAACACTTTTCTTAATTCCTTTACATTTTACAGGATTTTTATTATTAAATTCATAACTATAATAATTTTGATCTTAAACCACAATATTCTTCTAATATTTCACCATTTAACTCATCTTTAAATTTACCAATTATTTTTTTATTCTTTTCACTATAGCATTCATGTTCTTTCTTATAATCACTTGTATCAAATTCATTAATATTTTCTTTAATAATTTTATATGGATCTTTTTTAAACTCTATAAAATAACTGTCTGTGTCCATATATAATAACCTTATATTTGGATCAAACTTCTTTAATTTTTCATAATAAAATTGATACATATGTAATTTTGATAAATCAAGTACTGAAAATCCTATATAGATTGGTTTATCAAACTTAACCTTTTCTTTTATCATATGTGAAGCAATACAGTCCTTTATCAAATATACTAAATGTTTTAAAATTAGGTTTTTTTGCTTGTTTTAATGAAAACTTTTCGTCACCTAATTTGATATCACATCTATTTCTAACATTTTCCATAGTTTTTTTCCAAAAAACACTATTATTCATCAATTTAAAAAAGTCTTTTTCAAAATCTGATGTTGATTTGGATCTTAATTTGGTATTTTAATTCAATATATTTTTTCATATAATCATCTTGATCAAATGCTATAACTCTATTAACTTTCTTTAATTTTAATCCTTTTTGTAGATAATATTTTAAGTTTCTTGAATGAATAACATAATCTTTTTTATCAAATAATGTTGTGCAAAGGTTTATTATTATAATGTTCAGGTGCTAATGGTAAATCTTTATGATCATCATATAATTCAATAGGATATTCTAAATCAACATCTAATATGTATCCATATTCAGCATTTTCATCTAATTCTAATATTGTTTCTTCCCATTCATTTAATGTATATGTATTAGGATTCATCCATGTTATATCTTTATAAGGTAATTTTGACTTAAAGCCCATCCATATAGATTATTTGCATCTATATATAACATATAATTTTCAGGTTTTGTTTTATCATAATTTTTTGTATATTTATTGTTTGCTTTACAATATCTAGTTATACATTGTGAAATACCACCTCTAATACCTTTTTCAATCATTAAATACATATTATAATCACTTATTAATTCTAGTTTAATTTTTGTTAATTTTAACATAGAATCCCAAGCTAATGATGGTGATGTTAGATAATGTGCTGGATCTAATTGATAATTTTTCAAACAAACAGATCTAAAATTTTCAAATATATCAGCTAATAATAATACATCCTGAATATTATACAAATCTGAATAATTACCTAATGTTTTTATTTTTAATTTATTCCAAACTTTTATATAATGTTTATAATCATCATCACTTATATTTTCATTAGTTAAACAACTATAAAATTGATCTTTTTCTAATATTTTTATCATAGTTTAATTTTTTCAACATTATCAATAAATTCATATGGAAATATACCTTTAGAAGTTAATATTTTTAAAGTTTCATCATCATATTCAATTATATCATTTTCTTTTATAAATTTATTTATATGCTTAAATTCTTTAAGATTTTTAGCTAATTTTTCAATTGATGTAGCCATAAATCTAAATGTATCTACAAATGAGAATTTTATAAATTTTCTAGGTTTATCACCTTCAAATTCATAACCATAACCAGAATTTACTGAATAGTTTATATATTTTTCATCTGTATTAGCTAACAAATCAATTTTACCATATTTTTTGGCTAATTCTTTTATAAACAAATGTGTATCATAATTTGAACTATTATGACAGAATATAGGAATACTTTGAGGGAATTTTAGATTTAAATTACAATTTAAATGTGCAGAGTAGTGGGAAAAAGCCACTTCTAAACCGGAAGTGACGTCAGCTGCCAGGGCAGCTGCAGGGGTCAGATGGTGTCAGTTGCCAGGGCAGCTGCAGGGTGGAGATGGCGAGAGCATATGCCCTGAATTTGAAGTAGAATTGGGCATGAATGAAGAGTTAGTTGAAAAGTAAAATTCAACTGTGTTAACTAAACTCTAAAAGTTGAACAAAAATTAAGAGTAAGATCAAAACTGAAATTCAACAGTTATAACTGGGGGCCTAGAAAGTATGTCAAGGTCATCCAGAGTAAGTTTTAAAAAAGCCTACCCCAACTACCACCAGAAATAGTTCAAAGTTGAACTAGTTGGTGATAGTGGGATAATTAATTCATTCGTGCCATGGGAGAGGTGTTTATTGTTTGAAAGTTGGCGATCGAATGAGAAGCGCCGCCTAGGGAGAGGGCTTATAAAACGGCAACCTTCCCCCACCACCCTTTCCCCCACTCCTTTAGACCAATAACCGGTTGCCGACTCTATGTGGTGAAACTGAATTAAACATGGCGGCCGCCATGGATAATTCTAACCTCAAACTTTAGCTTAGCTGAAGAGAATAGAGGAGCATGAAGTAGGAATTGTGGTGACAGCGCTTATATGAGGAATAGTAGGGGTAAAATAAAAAAACTTGTTGAAACACAGTCGATAGGTGTAACAAGTTCAAAGTTGTTGAATTGTAACATAGAATGCAAAATGTTGTAAATAACATTATCATCAACATTAACCTGCGAAGTCTTTGAGTATAATGGGTTAAAACTGTACTTATTTCTAACTCTATTTAAATTAGTTTTACACTTTGAAATTGAAGGTTTAGAAGTACTTCGTAATATGTGTTGTGTTCGCAAAAGCTTTAATTTTAAACATTGTGCAGTCATCATAACCGATGTGTTAAGTTCAGAAGTTAAAATAAGACTAAGATATAAAATGAAGTGTAAAAGAAATTGAAACCAGAAAGCCCAGAGTAGTAATTTTATAGGTTAGAATTTACGAAGGCTATTCCATGGATAATTCTAACCCTCAAACCTAGTAAGTGAAGTAGTCATAACATAAAACTAACGAGAGATGATGACCGAGCGGATGCGAGGCAATGAATGTTTGTAGCGCGATAAACTACCCACCTTTATAGAGGCAATAACTCCAGCCAGATGGCGGCAGATGGCAAGCAAATGACTGGTTGACCGACTTTCACCTGAGTAGTAAGGAAGAAGTAGGGTTCTGTGTCCTATCCCTACTCCTTGGGGTCAATGACCGACCGGAAAGGTCAATGACCTCCCCCCCCCCCCTCCCCCCCCCCCGAAAAAATGGAGCCCCCCCCCCCCTTCCCCCACTCCTTCCCCCACTCCTCCAGGTCAATGGCCGGTCACTACCGGTTGTTGACTTTATGTGGTGAAACCAGACTAAATATGGCAGCTGCCATGGATAATTCTAACCTCAAACCTGCTGCGCATGCAACGAGTTCTCCGGATCGGAATAGTGACTATGCTATTGCGCATGCGCCTAGTCCTGTATTACTCACTTTAGCGCTACTGCCACATGGATAATTCTAACCTCAAAACCTTGGTTTTGCGTTGCTGTGCATATGCTGCTCCCCACTCCTTCGCCTTTCTTTTACACTGCTGCGAATTGGACTGGATTGAACACTGTACTGGAGTGAAACAACTTCCCCCACTCCTTGAAAACCCGAGGAGCGATAGGAGCTATATCTTTGCTTCAGTCGCCAACAAACTTTCATAGCGAAAGGTTGTTGGCGACTCAGGAAGAAGTTTCAAATATATAGTAGGCCTATATATATTTTGAACTTCTTCTACTATGTTGCGTTTTTTAATGCAATGTGGTATGTGTGTGTGTGTTTAGTTGTAAGGTGTATTTAATTTAAGAAATAATTTGCGCATTGCGATGTTAGTTATAAGTTGGGTTTAGCATTAAGGGTGTATTAATTTTTAAGAATAATGATGGTATTTAGCATTAAGGTGTATTAATTTTAAGAATAATGATGGTATTTGGTTGTGTTGAATTATTTGGTTTTTAATAATGATGTGTTGGTACTACTAATTTATGTTTGTTTTGTGCATTTGTTTTGCCTTACAGCTAGATGTTAGGGGGTAGATTAACTGTAAATTCAGAAGTTCAGTTGAACTTCATTTAAAATGGGTGGGACATCCGCAAGTCGGACTTTTTTTGGCATTTTGTTTAGGAATATGATGGGTGGGGTTAGTTTGGGTGGGGTTAGAGTTGCGTTTCTGCATTAGGTGTTCCAGTTTCCCTTGGAATTCATGGTTACGGTAGACCCGGACCGGACCGTTACGGTAGACCCGGACGGTCCAAACAAAATTGCGTCGATGTCCCTTGCAGAACGTAACTAGTGGGTTGGGAGTGGGAACCGTTAGGCAAACAGGGTGGTGGGAACAGTATTACTGTTCCCATCACCTTGGATCATTATAAATCTTGAATGACCTTGACCCACTTTTGGAAGGGTCAATGACCCCCCCCCCCTCCCCCCCCCTCCCCCTCCCCCCCCCCTCCCCCCCCCTTCCCCCCACTCCTACCCCCCCACTCCTTCCCCCACTCCTTCCCCCACTACTCCGGGTGAACGACCGGTCATGACCTGAAAAATTAAAATGGCTATAGCTTGATAACGGATTGACGGATTTGGACAAGCGATACATCATTGAAAAGGTCTATGTAAGACAAACATTTTGGTAAAAGAAGAATTTGGTTATCTTATTTTAGTCAAAAGTTATGCGAATTATTTTAAATAAATACCTTCTCTTTTCCCTTTTCCCCCACCTCCCAGGTCAATAATCAGTCTTGGCCAGCTGCTACCCCTCATCATATGCATATTGTTATAAAAGACGCACCGACTGCGGCTAACATTTCATTCTGATTCCAGACGTTACGCTGCGAACTTGGAGCCACAACCATGTCATCTCTGCCAACTACAACTTCTACTTTAACTTCTACTTCAACTTCTACTACGGCTGTTACTCTGCACCAAAGAAAACTCTTCGTCTGAAAAAATCCTCCTGACTGGTACAAGAAGCAACTTGGATCCAAACCTTCAACTTCTGGCACTATTCTTCCGCCTATCAAGACTTCTAAACTTCGAAGCATTTTTTCACCGCCTTCGCCTTCTACTTCGCTTTCAAACGACTCCACACCGCCATCAACCATCATGCCGCCTCCACAGAAGCCAGCTCCCCGTCTTAATACCCCCTTCATTTGAAACTTTGCTTCATAGTATTAGTACACCTATCATTCCACTGTCACCATTGCCTCCTACCCCACCACTTTACTATGCCTGAAGACCACACCTATCATAAAACTAAATCCACTAAGCCTACTCCCAAACCTGCTCCTAAGCCTGCTCCTTCAGAGCAATTTCAATTATTACAAGAAGAGCGTCGTAGGGCATTTAGCCGTCCCACTACTTGCCCTGAAGTGCTCACTAGGGGAATTAAGAAAGGATCAGCTTGTGGGAGGAAATGTGTTAAAAATGAAAGTTTTTGCCGTGTACATATCGTGAAACATATTTCTGAACCACAACTGACAGAAATCCCCACCGTTGAAGACGATCCTAAAATAATATCCGTCAGAGGAGAGAGGCTTAAGAAAGGTTTGAAATATTTTTTTCTAAGTGTTGTTGACCACCAACACATTTTGGCAAAATGTAACGGCTTAAAATATAAAATTAGAGTTTGTGAGAATTTGTGTAAAGAGAAGAGATTTAACACTTTAGATTCTCAAGACTTTCTCCTCAGGGATAAAAAGGATCGTATTACAAGGTGGGGGCGTAAACAGTAAATTCACTTAGTTTTTTCCAAATTGTGCTAAAAAAATAATGGGGGAGAAACACAATGCGTTATAGCGTTGTGTTTCTCCCCCATTATTTTTTTAACACTCTAAGTCCCGTGACCTACTAACCTACTTCCATTTGAGTAGTAAGAAAAGTACTTCCCCCCACTCCTTTGGGTCGATGACCGGTTAAGGTCAGCTCTTACCCCTCATTTGCATACTGTTATAAAAGCGGAGCGAGCGTTGGTCACTCCTTCATTTTGCTTCTACACGCCGCTCTTGTTGTTTCGTCTCTGCTGTTTACAATATTACCTACTTCAAAATGCCTCCTCATGTGAATGACCATATTAATTCTTCCAAAATTTCCGATGTTTTTCTACAACCTGAAGACATTTTAAATAATGATAGTGAGAGTGAGGATGATGATGATTATACTGTTGAACTTAGTGAAGAACGTAAGGTTATAGCAATTGATCCACAATTTCCATTTGATACAATAGAAAAGTTTATAGTTGAAGCTAATAAATGGTTAAATTTAGGATGTTATGTACGAATTGACTCTTTTATATTGTATGGTGATAGTCATTCTTTCCTTGTCACACCAAATGACAGAGACCGCATGTTGCAGTGGGCACAATCTATGATGGAGTGCTATGAACAAGGTGTGGACACTGGCGGCTATTTTCTTGCACAACTAGTGTAATAACAAATTACCCTTCCCCCCATGTAGTGAAAAAGGAAAAGAAATATTAGGAATCTAATTATAATACTTCCTTCCACATATAAAGAAGAGGGGGAAAAGGAGTGGGGATTATAAAGTGGTGGGGGAATGTGTATAAATGCAGGTTGTTTGAAGAGACTTTTATTATTATTGTGGCTTTAGCAGAAACAACATGGAGTTTAAATCTGCAGCAAAAATAAGGAATAATATAATAAAGAAAGAAATTCGCAAGAAAGAAAAGATTGAACTTATAAAATTACAAACTTATAATACCTTCCATTGAAATTGGATGTAGCAAACTAAAGACTTTGGTGAAAACTAACGAATATTTGTAATATAAATAAGTAAACTGAAAAAAGTAGATGTAGAATAGAGAGCGAGGAATAGATCACTTTGTGGTAATGGACTAACATGCCACTTAGTGCTCTATTCCTCGTTCTCGCGTTAAAATTGGATTACCTTGACCTATTTGTTCGACTGTTAGAATTTGGTTAACACTGTTGAATTTCAGTTTTGAACTAATGTTTATTCTTGTTCAAATGTTAGAGTTTCTTAACACTGTCGAATTTTAGTTTTGAACTAACTTTTAATTTATGCGAATTTTTAGTTCAACTCTAGTTAATTTATGTGCAAATTTAGTTTAACCAAGTGCCTGTGCTCTAACCATTTCCACCCTAACATTTGTTCTTTCAACATCTGTCCTATAACATTTGTCCTAATAGATGTTTGGAGGGCAGGTGTTTGGTTTTAAAAGTAACTAAAATTAGTTGGGTGGGGGAAAGTTAGTTAAAGCTTGAATATAAAGAAGTATATACTAAAACTCCAATGGGAATAAAGAACACGAATGAACAATTAGTTTGTTGAAGGTTAATATTTTTATTTAAAAAGTTTGATTTCCTTGTATAGTGAAGAAGATGAAATAGTGGTGGGGGGACCGTTATAAAAGGAGGAACGCGAGAGCCTATTTCATTTCTTGGCAAAATTTCGAAGAGTAAACATCTCAACATGTATCGTTGCGATAAATGTTCGGAATCGTTTCACGATGAAATTCTATTAGACTGTCATAAAGAACTAATTCACAACAACCCAGAAGAAAAACAAGAACAACAAGAACAAGAACAACAAGAAGAACAAGAACAACAAGAAGAACAAGAACAACAAGAAGAACAAGATGAAATAACAGCAACATCTTCAACTACTTTACCGAATCTACAAGTATTTGCATTACCCGGTAAAGTAGTAATGCATCATAAGATTCAAAATGAAAACTTGAAGCTAGAAGAATTTATTAGAGAAGCAAAACCAATCGTAAGTAAAATTTTAAAAGAAGAATTGAAAAGATTAAACTTTCTTAAATTTGGTTTACTACTAGAAGCTATGTTTATAAATGTACAAGAAGAATTATCACCAAGAGGATTCATAACAAAAAACCGAACCATTATGGAAAGTTCAAACATTGATTCAATAATAGAAAATTGTATAGAAGAAATATTAACAAAAATTCAAGAACACGAAGGAAGAGGATCCGGATGGAGTCTTACAAGTATTGAAGTATTAGATATAAGAGTTCACAAACATGGATATGGACTAATGGGATCTAGTTACATTCCTTTACCAAAAAGAATTGAAAATACAAAATCTTGTGTTAATGTTAAAAATGAAGACAATGAATGTTTTCGTTATGCAATGACAGCTAAATTTGTACCACCACTTCATGTGAATAGACCTAACCAAGAATATGAAAATCAAAGATTTAGATACAATTTTCAAGGAATCACTTATCCTGTATCACTGAAAGATATATCAAAATTTGAGAAGAAAAATCCTGGTACGTCTATTAATGTTTTTGCATTAGATAGTTCAAACAAAGTGTATCCTTTACGTATTGCAAA